>JARQOD010000003.1:302801600-302908853 GCA_033576555.1 Oophaga sylvatica
TATGGGGAAAAAAAAAATTTTTTTTTTTCTATTAGGCCGTGCCACTTCGGATTTTGCTGTGACCGAGCTGATTTCGCTGGACCGCGGGGGTTTTCCCTGCACCGCAGTGATTTCGTGTGACCCGCACTGTTTTAGCTGGGTCCGAGCGGATTTGGCTGGATCACAGCAACCCAAAAACCATGTACAAAAAAGAAATACATGGTAAAAAAAAAACCTGTGCATGGCGATTTTTCGCGAATTTCTGGGGGTTTTTAAAACCCCCCCCCTTCTTCTTTGGGGATTCCGCAGCGATTTTACACCTTTCCTTTTATAGGGTAAAACGCAGAAAAAAACCGCGCAATCCGCGCAAATACGGGTAAAAGGCGGTCGTTTTACCTGGGGTTTTTAAAAAACCCCGAAAGTGAATCCGCCGTGTGGGGGGGGCCTTGGGTCGGGCGGGTTTTATTGCATTATGGCGTCCGTTAGAGGATGCGTTTCCCGGGGTTTTTCCCGGGTTTTAACGCGTCTTAACTTTTTCCCTTTCCCCCCAAATTTGTGTGGATCGAACCGCATGCAAGGGCATGGTTCGCGCGTTGTCTTCAGTGCGGACCCTTGGAGCAGGGCAGTCTGGGTCCCACCGCTGCACGATGAATCATGCGATTCCTTGCACTAGCGTTTTCATAACGCATGCGTTTTGCTATACCTTCCCCCCCGTCAACTACGTGTTGAAGGGGGGGGTTTTTTTAAAAAAAGCAAATTTACCCCCTTGGGTTAAACTAGGGTTAGGGTTAGAATAGGGAAGGGGTTGGTTTTTGGTTAGGGTTGGAATTGGGGTTTTGGGTTGGAATAGGGGTTGGGGGTTTGGGGAAAAGGGTTGGGTTTTTTGGGGGGTTTGGGTTGGGTTTGGGTTAGGCTTGTGGTTAAGTTTAGGTTTGGTTTGGGGGTTTGGGGGTTAGGGGTGTTTTGGGGTTAGGGTTATGGTTGGGTTTTGGTTTGGGTTTTTGGGGGTTTGGGGGTTAGGGTTGGAGTTAGAATTGAGGGGTTTCCACTATTTAGGTAAATAGGGGGTTCCTACGCGACATGGCGCCACCATTGATTCCTGCAAATTTTGCGTTCAAAAAAGCCCAAACATGCCCCCTTTATTCCAAGCCCCGAGTGTGCCCGAACAGTGGTTTACCCCCACATAGGGTATCAGCGTATCGTAAAAATTGCCAACAACTTTGGGGTCTAATTTCTCCTGTTATGTTGGGAAAAAAAAATTGGGGGACAAAAAAGTTATTTTTGTGAAAAAAAAATTTTTTTTTTTATTTTCACGGCTCTGCGTTATAAATTTGTGAAGAACTTGGGGGTTCAAAGTGCTCACCACACATCTAGATAATTTCCCTTGCGGGGTCTGTTTCCAAAAGGGGTCACTTTGGGGAGTTTATACTGTTTAGGACATCGGGACTCTGCAAACGTAACATGACGCCCGCAGACCATTCCATCAAGTCGGCATTTCAAAACGTCACTATTTTCCCTTCCGACCCCCGAAGTGTGCCCCATACAGTAGTTTTTCCCACATATGGGATTCAGCGTACTCGGACAAATGGACAACAATTTTGAGGTCTAATTTCTCTGTTACCCTTGGGAAAAAAAAAAATTGGGGACTAAAAGATCTTGTTTGTAGAAAAAATATGATTTTTTTTTTCATGGGGGGCCCCGGCGTTATAAACTTCTGTGTAGCCCTTGGGTTCAAAGTGCCATACACATCTAATAAGCTCCTTGGGGGTTGTTTCCAAAATGGGGTCACTTGTGGGGGGGTTCCCTACTGTTTAGGCACATCAGGGGCTCTGCCCGCCCGCAGACCATTCCATCAAGTCGGCATTTCAAAGCGTCATACATCCCTTCCAACCCCTGACGTGTGCCAAACAGGGGTTTCTCCCCCACGTGAGGTACTAGCATACTTAGGACAAATTAACAAAACTTTTGGGGTCCAATTTCCCTGAAAACCCATTGGGAAAATAAAAAAATGGGGCTAAATAATTTTTTTTTGAGAAAAAAAATATTTTTTTTTATTTTCACGGTCTGCGTTATAAACTTTTGTGAAGCACCTGGGGGTTTCAAAGTGCTCATGTGATCTGCAAAAGTTTCTTGGGGGGTCTAGTTTCCAAAATGGGGTCTTTTGTGGGGGAGCTCCAAAGTTTAGGCAACAGGGGCTCTCAAACATGACATGGTGTCCGCTAACGACTGGAGTAATTTTCCATTAAAAAAGTTCAAATGGCGCTCCTTCCCTTCTGAGCCCTGCCGTGGCCCCCAAACAGTGATTTATGACCACATATGAGGTATCGGTGTACTCAGGAGAAATTGCCCAAAAAATTTTTAGGATCCATTTTATACTGTTGCCCATGTGAAAATGAAAAAATGAGGCTAAAAAAAAATTTTTGTGAAAAAAAAAGTACTTCTTTTTTTTACGGATCAATTTGTGAAGCACCTGGAGGGTTCAAAGTGCTCACTCTGCATCTAGATAAGTTCCTTTGGGGGGGTCTAGTTTCCAAAATGGGGTCACTTGTGTTGGGGAGCTCCAAGTTTAGGCACCCCAGGGATCCCAAATGCGACATGGCAAAGCTAAATTTTCCCAGCATATTTTCCATTCAAAAGTCAAATGGCGCTCCTTCCCTTCTGAGCCCTGCCGTGCGCCCAAACAGTGGTTTATGCCCCACATATCAGGTATCTGTGTACTCAGGAGAAATTGCCAACAAATTTTAGGGTCCATTTTATCCTGTTGCCATGCAAAAATGAAAAAATTGATGCTAAAAGAAAAATTTTGTTGGAAAAATTAAAATGTCCATTTTTTTCCCTTTCCCCGTTGCTTTAGTTCCAGTGAAGCACCCGAAGGGTTAATAATCTTCTTGAATGTAGTTTTGAGTAGCTTGAGGGGTGCAGTTTTTATAATGGTGTCACTTTTGGGTATTTTCTGCCATATAGACCCCTCAAAGTGACTTCAAATGTGAGGTGGTCCCTAAAAAAAAAGGTTTTGTAAATTTTGCTGTAAAAATGAGAAATCGCTGGTCAACTTTTAACCCTTATAACTTTCCCAACAAAAAAAAATGTTGTTCCCAAAATTGTGCTGATGTAAAGTAGACATGTGGGAAATGTTATTTATTAACTATTTTGTGTCCCATAACTCTCTGGTTTAACAGAATAAAAATTCAAAATTACGAAATTTTCAAAATTTTGGCCAAAATTTCATTTTTTTCACAAATAAACGCAAAAATTATCGACCTAAATTTCCCACTAACATGAAGCCCAATATGTCACGAAAAAACAATCTCAGAATCGCTAGGATCCGTTGAAGCGTTCCTGAGTTATTACCTCATAAAGGGACACTGGTCAGAATTGCAAAAAATAGCCAGGTCATTTAGGTCAAAATAGGCTGGGTCATGAAGGGGTTAAAAGGCGGCCGATAAGGTTACTTGCTCCTCAGTGACGCTTTTTAACGGCGTTAAGGAATAAGTATAGCGGCGATTCCCGTGTATGTCAGCTGTATGTGACAGCTGACACCCTGAAGTATCTGCACGGAAAAACTTTACCCCTTAAATCTCTGTCAACTGCGACAGCGGTATTTAAGTTGTTACAGGGGTGTCACAAGACCCCCTCTTGGTAATTATCGGACCCCCATGAAGAGAATCGCGGCTCCCAATGGTTACCATGGTACCCCGATATCATGTGATAACCTCAGGGTACAGTGGCCTGTGAGATCCAGCAATAAGTAGGACCAGGCAGTATCGTGAGACACTGACTGCTCTCATGCACTGATTTATATGAGCACAGAAGTGTAAAATCTGAGTAATAAGTGATCAAAAATTATTATGTGCCTGTAAATGGTACCCCCAAAAAACTGCAACTGTCCAGCAAAAAAAATGAACCCTCAGAGTTCTATTCGCCAAAAAAAAAAAAAAAAAAAGGTATTTTTACTGTGTGAAAGTAGCAAATCCTACAATCCTAAACAAAAGCAACACCTATATAAATCCGGTATAATTGCACTGACCTGAAGAATAAATCCACCTCATCATTTAAACCGAACCGTGAATTGCGCAAAAAAAAATAAGATATTCTTGTACTCTGTCTACCTTTTAAAAATCGGAATAAGGCTCGGCTCACATTTATTCTGCTCTCTCCACTGAGCGCTGATACCGGGGTTTCCGTGTAAAATTCCCAAAAACACAAATTAGACAAACCCCACACGGAACCACTCACTTATAAAGGTAGATTCAATCACTTCGGGCCTGCCTGTGTTCCAGTGGTGTCCCATTATGTTTAGGCGGTGTTAGCACACAAGCGCGTTCGACCATAGATCTGTGCACACCTAAACTATGGATATTACCGGAAAAGACATCAAAAGGAGTTAAAAAAGTGTCTCCATCTGCCTCATTGTGGTTGGTTCCGTTGGGGGGTTTCTTCTCAATCACATTTTTGTGTGATTTTACACGGAAACCCAGGTACAAGTGCTCAGCTTAGAACACAAGAATGTGAAACCAGCCTTATTCTTGAAGTGATCGAAAAATATGTACCCAAAACATTGCCAATAAAAAATCCCAATTTATTCAGCAAAAACCAGCCACACTCAGGGTTGTCATTTGTCAATGGAACTATTGAGGGTTCCCACGTTACTGGTAGAACAAAGACTCTGGAAAAGTGATAGCTCCTGTCCCCTCAAATAAAATCCAGTGAATTCTGCGCTCAAAAAATCAAATGCCCCCTCCTTCTGAGCCCCACTGTGCCTAAACATGGTAGGTAATATGTCCAGCAACAGTTCTGGCGAGGCAAGTGTTAAACAACTACCGTAAATGTATTTTACATGTTTCACATGTGTGGTTTTACAATTTATGAAGCCCTTTATAATGTATTCTCTGTTATCACAACTGGTTATCAGTACAAATATGGACAACAATTATGTGGCTTCTGTCCATATATGTAGAACACAAAAACACGGATTTTGGTAAAGACTTACCTGTAAAATCCTTTTCAGCGAAGGAAGGAAGAGAGACACAGTATTCATTACTGATGGGTAGGCGGAGCCCCAGATCAGGATGTTACCTCAGATCAAAAGAGTGATGACTGGCTGGCCCCTCCAGCTCGGGCTCCTCCTACTCAGCTCCAGTCGTATCAAGCTTTTAAGAAAAGAGCCAAGATCACCAGCGGAGCAACATACCCCTTCTGAAGGAACTTCAGAGAAAAAACACAAGGATACAGGTTATGCATGCAAAGAAAGCCAAAAACCACAGAGTTCCAGGTACTACTCACGGAACCTGACTACTGCGATGAGCTGGCGATGCTGGAACAGAGCCTTAGCGCGCTGACCTCAGCCCAGATAATCGCTATCAGATAAGGGTCGCGCTGCATCTGAAAACATCAACACACTTCTGCCGTGGGAGGGTGCTGTGTCTCTCTTCCTTCCTTCGCTGAAAAGGATTTTACAGGTAAGTCTTTACCAAAATCCGTGTTTCAGCTGCAGATGAAGGAAGAGAGCCACAGTATTCATTACTGATGGGACGTCCCAAAGCAGTTCAAAAATAAGGGTGGGAAAAAACCAACAAAAGGCAGAAACCCAACAACCTTAACAACAAAGCGCAACCAGCGCTAAACACAAATTCATCCAGAACTTTAAACTACAGCTGCCTGCAGGACCCTACGTCCGAGGGCTGCATCAGCGGAAGCACTGACGTCCACTTTATAAAATCTTGTAAACGTGTGGACAGAGCGCCAAGTCGCCGCTCGGCAAAGCTGCACTGCCGAAGCACCTTGATGAAAAGCCCACGATGAAGCCACAGCTCTCGTGGAATGGGCTCGAATCTTAATCGGGCAAGATTCACCCCGAAGACGGTAAGCTTCCAAAATAGCTGACCGGATCCAACGAGCTATAGAACCCTTGGAAGCTCGTTGACCACGCCGACGACCTGCCGGAACCACAAACAGGGAGTCCGTCTTACGAAAACCTTGAGTAATAGATAGATAAAACTTCAAGGCCCGCACTAAATCCAATGTGTGTAAATCTCGCTCTTTCGTATTCTTCGGATCCGGACAGAGTGAAGGCAACACAATATCCTGGTTAACATGAAATTGTGACACCACTTTAGGCAAAAAATCACCCCGAGTGCGAAGCACTACACGATCCGGAAAAAACTCCAGAAAAGGAGGCGAGCAAGAAAGAGCTGCCAATTCAGAAACTCTCCTCAAGGAAGTGACTGCAACAAGGAAAGCCACCTTCCAAGAAAGTAAAGAAAGGCTAGCAGAAACCATAGGTTCAAAAGGTTTATGCTGAAGAGCCTCCAAAACAAGGTTGAGCCGCCAAGGAGACACGGGTGCCTTCCGCGGCGGAAACTTACGAGAGATACCTCGGAAAAAAGAGATCACGTCTCTATTCGAAGCAATGGTTCTCCGGAACAATAAGGACAGAGCAGAAATCTGACCTTTCAGAGTGCTAACTGCCAAACCCTTGTCTAGCCCATGCTGCAGAAAAGCCAACAGGTTGGGAATGGAAAATTTTCTCGGGTTCCGAGAAGACCCCAAACACCACGAAAAGAAGGTTTCCCAAATTTTGTGGTAAATCCTAGAAGTAGCCGGACATCTTGCAGCACGAAGGGTAGCAATGACCTCGGCTGAAAAACCTCTATGGGTCAAGATCTCGGTCTCAAGAGCCACGCCGTCAAACGCAGGGACACCAAGTCCGGATGACAAATGGGCCCCTGAGTCAACAAGTCCGGTTGAAGAGGGAGTGGAAACGGAGGTGCCGCCAACAGCGACATTATTGTCGAGAACCACACCCTTCTTGGCCAGTCTGGAGCTATCAGAATAGCTGGAATTCTCTCTAGTCTGATCCGACGCAGCACTAGAGGAAGTAAGGATATCGGCGGGAATACATAGATCAGCTTGAACTGATCCCACTGAGCCACTAGAGCATCCACCGCCACCGCCTTCGGGTCCTTGTACCTGGACATGAATGTCGGTAACTTGGCATTGGACCTGGAAGCCATCAAATCCACTTGGGGGGTTCCCCAGCGAGAGCACAGTAGTGCAAAGACTTCCGGGTGGAGGCTCCATTCCCCGGGATCCATCCTTCTGCGACTGAGAAAGTCCGCTGTAATATTCTGAACCCCTGGAATGTGAATCGCCGAAATGGCTGGTACATTGGCCTCTGCCCAAATCAGAATTCGGGACACCTCTACCATGAGTCTGGAACTCCTTGTCCCACCTTGGTGATTGATATACGCGACAGCCGTCGCATTGTCTGTCTGCACACGGACTGGCAGACCGCTCAAAGGGACCGTCCAATGTTGGAGGCAAAGAAAAATCGCCCTCAATTCCAGGATGTTGATCGGAAGCACAGACTCTTCCGGTGACCATACCCCCTGAATCCAGAGATTGTTCCAAACACCCCCCAGCCCGTCAGGCTGGCATCGGTGGTTATGACTGACCACTTCAGAGGGAGGAAAGACTTCCCAGGGAGAATGCCCCTGGACGTAACCACCATTCTAGAGAATCCCGCACCGCGCGAGAAATGGTGACACTGCAATCCAGCGATTGCGACTGATTCCATCGACTCAAGATGAACCTTTGAAGAGTCCTGGAGTGGAACTGGGCAAAAGGAATTGCCTCCATGGACGCCACCATCAGTCCCAGAAGACGCATACACTTCCGTAGGGACATTGCCATTGAGGATGTCATAATCTGTACATGTCGAAGAAGACATGACTGTTTGTCTGGTGGTAGGGAAACTACCGACCGAAACGTGTCGAGATGCATTCCCAAAAAGAGAATTGTCCTCGATGGTTCCAGGGACGACTTCTCCCAATTGACCAGCCAACCGAAGTCTTTCAGAAACTGAAGAGACAAATCCCGAGCCGTCAATGCCTCCTCCTCCGAGGAAGCCACGATCAAAAGATCGTCCAGATAAGGGAGAATCGTAATCCCCTGTCTTCGAAGGAGTGCCATGAGGGGCGCCAGAATTTTTGTAAAGACCCTTGGCGCTGAGGCTAAGCCGAACGGCAGAGCCACGAACTGGTAATGATTCTGACCTATGGCAAATCGAAGAAAGCGCTGATGAGCCTTTCCGATGGGAATATGCAAATAGGCGTCGCGAATGTCGATTGACACCAGAAAATCGTTCTGTGACAGAGCTGCCACAACGGAACGAAGCGACTCCATGCGAAATTTCCGGGCATGGACATGCCGGTTCAATCGCTTGAGATCCAGAATCGGGCGAAATTTGTTCTCCTTTTTGGGAACTATAAAAAGGTTGGAATAAAAACCTTTCCCTCGGTCCTCTGACGGAACCGGTATCACTACACCCTTTTGTAGTAGCGATTCGACCTCTCGCTGTAGAGCGACAACAAGCTCGGGTTCCGACGGAACGCGAGATTGACAAAAAACATTTGGGGGTTGAGAAGCAAACTCTATGAAATAGCCTGCCGACACTATCCGCGTTACCCAGGAATCTGGAACGCGAGCCATCCAAGTCTCCTTGAAAAGAAGCAGGCGACCCCCCACTCGAGAATCCTCGAGTGGACCCCTGGCGTCAATCCGACTTTGCGGTTTTCTTGTCAAGTTCCCGCTTGTTCTGGCGGAAACTCTGCTTCCAGGGAGTACGAGTTTTCTGAGAGGATTTCTTTCCTGAGAAAGAAGGACGACCCGATCCCCACGAGGAGTGACTAGATCGCCCTCGGCCCCGAAAGGACCGCCGACCACTATAAACACCAGGCTTACTGGACACCGAGGCCATGGCCCTTCGCTGTGGTAATGCTGATTCCTTCGCCTTAGCCTTGGAAATCAGCTCTGTGAGGTCGGATCCAAAAAGATGGCCACCCTTGTAAGGTAAGGCCAACAACCCTTGTTTGGAAACTGCGTCCCCGGCCCACTGTCTGAGCCATAAAGCTCTTCTGACTGTGACCGCTGAAGCTTGCGCTTTGGCCAGCAGAGATGCCGTATCCAGACCGGCATCAAAGATATAACAGGCTGCCGTTTCTAACCATTCACAAGTTTCCCGTATCTCAGATAACGGAGATTCATTTTGCAACTCCGTCCTCAGACGTGCCAACCAGCTTAGAGAAGCTCTAGCAGCACACATGGATCCTAGCACTGCTCGAAATCCATGACCCGCAGCCTCATAGCTTGCTTTTGCCGCCAATTCTGCCTTTCTATCCAAAGGCTCCTGTAAGCTCGCTTTTCCCTTAATAGGGAGTAGAGAGGATGTACTAAGCTGAGACAAAGACACATCCACTTCAGGAGCAGAAGTCCAATTAGCCTTTAACTCCGTAGAGCAAGGATAAAGTGTATCAAAGAAATGCGTTCCATGAAAACGCTTATCTGGACATAGACGTTCCTCCTCTATTACACCATTAAGCTCATCCAGAGCTGGCAATGTTGTGCGCGAAGCACGGGACTCCTGGAACATGCGTGCTGATTTACCAGGACGACTAGTTACCTCCTCCGGTAACTGTAGTATATCTCTCATGGCTTCAATTAATGCCTCCGTACGCTTCGTCATAGAGGAACGCCCCTGCGGCTCGTCCGCATCTGAATCGGATATTTCTCCATCCGAATATAAAGGGGAACTCTGCCCAATATCAGATACATCTGACTCGCTCCGTGTAGAGGCCGGTAACGGCCTGCGTCGCTTCCTCTGAGAGGAATTAGCAGACACATATTGACCTAAAAGGTCAGATAAGTTATTAATCGATCGAGCGATATCATCCAATTTTCCACCGCTGTCGACCGCAGCGCTAGACGCTGTGGAGGTCTGCGTATCTGATTGCCGCAATGGCACTGGGACGTGATCCGCGGCATCTGAACTCTGTTCAGACATGTCTCATCTGTATGAGCAGGTCAAAGCGGTAATACCAGCAAAAAACTATGCGGTTTTTTTTTTTTTTTTTCAAACGCTGAAGGGTTAACGCTCCACCAAGCAGAGTTACCCCAGCGGTATTCAGTCAGCAAATTTAGCAGGTAGAAATAACCCTCAAAGGGGTTAATATTGCAAACTCACCAAAATATATATATATTTGTGAGCCCCAGCCAATTTTTATGTCTCTGATGAGACTGCAGCTGCAGGATAGCGATCGCTGCGCTGCGGGGTGAGGAATCCACACTCACCCAGCTGGCCGTGGTGTCTATATGAGGAGGGGAGCGGTCCGAGGAGCCCAGGAGCCTGAGTAATGGCCGCCACAGTGAGGGGGTCGCAGGAGAAAAGCCAGAGCGCGCGTCTTCCTGCTCAAAAGACCGGGATAGATAGGCCACGCCCCCTGCTAGCTCAAATAATGAGCGCGAACTCTCCCCGCTCCTGCTCCCTCCCTGTCCTGCAGCTACCTGCCTGCGGACAAAAAATCACCACATCTTCATGTAGTAGCGCTGTCACAGCAGCGCTGAAGCATACTGACATTACATGTAGTAGCGCTGTCACAGCAGCGCTGAAGCTTACTGACATTTACATGTAGTAGCGCTGTCACAGCAGCGCTGAAGCATACTGACATTACATGTATTAGCGCTGTCACAGCAGCGCTGACGCATACTGACATAGTAACGCTGACATTAGTAATAGCGCTGCTCATTCAGACGCTAAAGCACTCACACATAATTATCATTAAAATTTGTGTGGAGTACTCACCAGCCAAGGCGCCACAGGGACCCTCAGGGGTTTCTGGCGCAGTGCCCATGCTTCCCCCCAGGGCGAAGAACGCAGTGACCGCACGTGTGGTTTGCGTTCCCGCCAGAGAAGCTCTCCTCATCCCCCAGGGCCGGCAAGGATTCTGCAGGGACTTTGAGTAAATACAGATCCGCCAAGGGAGAGGTTGGGGTACAGCAGCGCTGATACCCCTGAGACCTCTAGACCAACTAGTGATCCAAGTCTCCTGTCCGAATAGTAAAATAATAAAATTTTCTGAGGAGCTGCATTAGCAGCGACCATCCTCTGGACCTCAAATCTTAGACTGGAGCTGAGTAGGAGGAGCCCGAGCTGGAGGGGCCAGCCAGTCATCACTCTTTTGATCTGAGGTAACATCCTGATCTGGGGCTCCGCCTACCCATCAGTAATGAATACTGTGGCTCTCTTCCTTCATCTGCAGCTGAAAAATGTATTTCAACGAGTGATAAAATACATTATAAAAGGCTTCATAACCAAAGGACTTCAGTTCATGGGATTACCATTTTTTGTGTGCCTAAACTGTAAGCAGCTCTGGCAAAAATTGAGACGACTGCACAGTTTTATAAAAATCAGCTTCTCTACATGTCTGACAGCCATTCCATTCCAGTGTCAGTCGTATTCCAACCAGAGTACATCTCATTCTACTTAATGTGCTTCTGATTAGTTGATCACCTGAACCAAATCTTATTTAACAAAGGAAAGTATAAAAAAACACTGCTGTTGTGTTCACAATCCTCTTGCAATAGGACAAGCTGGATGGCAAAACAAGTGCTAATGATATCCCAAAAGTAATAGGAATGAAAAAATAACTTAAATATGCCAAAGGAGTTGAAAAGAAAAAAAAAACTCTTGGGTGAGGAAAAGAAGGGCTCAATTCTGGCTTTACTAGCAGAGGGATACAGCGAGCGTCATGTTGCCTCCATCATTAAAATTTCTAAGACTGCAGTTCATTACAACAAGGTCAAGCAGCAGACATTGGGGACAACAAAGCTACAGACCGGCAGAGGGCAAAACAGACTCTCCACTGACCGGGATGACAGTCATCTTATTTGAATGTCACTCAGCAACCATAGGATGATATCAAGTGACCTACAAAAGGAATGGCAAATAGTAGCTGGGGTGAAGAGCACGGCAAGAACAGTTCGTAACTGGCTCCTAGAGGCAGGGCTCAAGTCATATAAAGCTAGAAAAAGCCTTTAATCAATGAGGAGCAAAGGAAAGCCAGGCTGAAGTTTGCCAAAGACCATAAGGATTGGACCATAGAGGACTGGAGTAAGGTAATCTGGTCAGAGGAGTAATTTTCAGCTTTGCTTAACACCTAGTCGTCTAATGGTTAGACATAGTCCTGGAGAGGAGTACAAGCCACAGTGTCTTGCACCCACTGTGAAATTTGGTGGAGGATCGGTGATGATCTGGGGATGCTACAGCAAGGCTGGAACCAGCCATGTTGATCTTTGCGAAGGACGTATGACTCAAGCCACATACAAGGTTATCCTGGAAAAACAGTGGAATCTTTCTGCTCAGGCAATGTTCCCCAACTCTGAGGACTGGTTTTAACAGCAGGACAATGCGCTATGCAACACAGCTAGGTCAATCAGTGCGTGGATGAAGGACCACCACATAAAACTGCTGTCATGGCCAGCCCAATCTCCAACAACATATGGGGCAGGCTTGCGCAATGGATTTTGAGATCTAGCTTCACCTATTAACCCTTCTGTACCTGACAAATTTGCAGCAAATACAAAAAATAAATTTTTACCACTAAAATGTAATTTCCTTGTCTTAATATTATAAGATTCTGTGAGGCACCTATGGGTTCCAAATACTAACTACACACCTAGATGAATTCCTCAGGGTGTCTAGTTTCCAAAATGAGGTGTTTCTGCTGGTTTCACATGTCAGGGGCTCTTGAAATGTGTCATGACATTCATAATCAATCCCAAGCAAACAGCATTTTTTTTTTCTTTCCCAACCCTGCCATGTACCCAAGCAGAAGTTTTTGACCACAATTTTGGACAAATTGTGCGACAAATTATGGGGTCCGTTTTCTCCTATTATCCATTGTGAAAATTACAAATTTGGGGCTAAAAAAATTTGTGAAAAAAATGAAAAATTTTCAGTAAGACGACCTAATGTTATCACATTCTTTCTGTGTAGTACCCATGGGTTCAAAATGCTCACTATATCCCTGGAACAAATCCTGGAAGAGTGTAGTTTCCAATGGGGTTTTTTTCCCACTGTTTAGTCACATCAAGGGCTCTCCTAATGTGACATGACGTCCGCAGACCATTCCATCAAAGTCTACGTTCCAAAATGTCAGTCCTTCCTTTCCGAGCCCTGTTGTGCACCCAAATAGTAGTATTTCCCCACATATAGGGCATCGGCGTACTAAATAGTAAATGTACAACAAATTTCGGAGTCTACTTTCTCCTGTTACGCTTATGAAGAAAAAAAAAAAAGGGAAATGGGGCTGTGAGTAAAATGTGACTTCTTTTCACAGCTCTACGTTATACACTTCTGTGAAGAACCTGGGGGTTCCAGGTGCTCATGACACATCTAGATAAGTTTTTTAAGGGTTCTAGTTTTCAAAATGGGGTAACTTGTGGCGGGGATTTCCACTGTTTAGGCACATCAAGGGCTTTCCAAACGCAACATGACGTCCACTCTCGATTCCAGCCATTTTTGTGTTCAAAAAGGTCAAACAATGCTACTTCACCCTTCTGTCACCTGCCGTGTGCACAAGCAGATTTTTCCCACATATGGGGTATCGGCATACTTTGAGAAATGTCACAATAAATTTTAGGGTTTATTTTCTCCTGCTGCCCTTGTGAAAATAAATTTGGAACTAAATTGAAATTTTTGTGGAAAAAGTTCATTTTTCCCCTTCTACATTGCTTCAGTTCCTCTGAAGCACTGGAAACTTTTTGAATGTGGTTTTGAGGACCGAGGGGTGCATTTTTTAGAAAGGTGTCACATTTGGGTATTTTCTTTCATATAGAACTCTCAAAGTCACTTCAAACGTGATGTGATCCTTAAAAAAAAAAAAATGGTTTTATAAATTTTGTTGGAAAAATTAAAATTGCTGATCAACTTAACTCTTGTAAATTTATAACAAAAAAATGGTTTAAAAAAATGATGCAGATGTCTAATTTACATGTGGGAAATTTTATTTAACTATTCTGTGTAATAGAACTTTCTGATTTAAGGCCATAAGAATTAAAAGCTTCAAAATTGCTTTCAAATTTTTTTTATATTTTCACAAAAAAACACAAGTCAAAAGTTACCACTATCATGAAGTAAAATATGTCACAAAAAAAAAAAATCTCCGAATCAGTGGGATCCATTGAATCATTACAGAGTTATTAACACAAAGTGACACTGGTCAGATTTCAAAAATTTGGCCTGGTCATCAAGGTCTAAATTGGCTCTGGCAAGGGGTTAAATGTTTTTATTATATATGTCTTTGTTGTATAAATAAAAGCTATTTTGGTTACTTAGTACATTTGGTAAACCCAACTACTTGACCGACTTCTTTTCTCTTACCATGTGCTCAGTTCAAGTGTGTATTTGGTGATCCCATTATATAAGTGGTGCCCTCAGATTTCCGAATTTAGTGTACCCAACAAGGCAGTAACTCATATGGGACTGTATACTACAGTTTAAGCAAATGTCAGGGATCAGACTGGAAGGAGGGCTACTTAGCTTTGCAGATTCCATCTGAATAGATTGTGGGCTCCATTAGCACCTGAGGTGTCAAATCAGAAGAACCTCCCCAAGTGACCCCATATTAGAAACTTCACTGCTCAAGGAATTCAACTAGGGGTGTAGCGAGTATTTTGAACCCATAGGTGCCTCACAGAATTTTATAAAGTTGGGACATAGAAATTTACCACTAAAATGTTATCTTATTATTCTTTTATTTGGTGCAAATGTCAGTTACAGAAGGTGACACAGGACACCACAATTTCTCCCAAACTCAGTGATGCACTATATGTCATCATAAACCACTTTTAGGCCAGACGTCAGTGCTAAAAAGGCAGGAACACTATTTGGAGCACAGATTTTGTTAGAATAGTTTGCGGGTGATGTTTGTGGAGCACCTAAGGTGCCAGAGCAGCTGAAAAACCCTGAAAGTGACCCTATTGGAGAAATTGCTGCTCTCAAATTTATCTACTGCAGTGACTATTTTGTAACATCCACACAATTCTTTATCATGGGGAATTGAAAATATGCAAGTTTAGTACCGATACAACGTGTCCCCACACAATTTAGTGCCTCCATCTATTATATAACCCTATACATTAAGGTAACGAATATGCACGCCACACCTATGGGAGTGGAGAACAGTGCATATTGATTACCTTAATGAGCGGTACCACGTGATCGCTCAGCACAGGAAGAGCTGACGGCGATGGGACCAACGGAGATGCAGCGGAGTGGAGGAGAGAGAGTGAGGTCTTCTAGAAGCCGGCGGCTGCAGTTACAGCCACAGCCGCCGGCTCATGCTCCCTGCCGGCTTTCTGAACAATGACTCGTGTATAAGCCGAAGGGGGAGTTTTCAGCACAAAAAAAATGTGCTGAAAAACCCGACTTATACACAAGTATATATTGTAGGCAGCTATTTTGTCCCCATATTCTGGAAGCTGTAATTTTTTATTCTTTGGTGAAAACATGTTCTGGTTGACAGGTTGGAGATATTTTTTATTTACTATTGAAGCAAAATTCTTTTTATTTAGATTTTTCAGACACAGAATGATCAAAAATCAGCAATTCAGTTAATTTTTTTTATGCACGGTAAGTGACAAGACCAATTTATTGTTTTTGCATAGCCAGATTCTGAAAGCTGTAGCCTTGTTTTGCGGTTATGGCTTCTTTTTGCAAGACGATTTAGGCCTCTTTCACACTTCAGTCGTAAGACGTTAAAATCCGCCAAAGGGTGAAAAAAGCGGATGCACAGAGAGAGAGACCACGAACTCCAGAATGGAATTTGCCATTTTTTGCACATAAGAACGGTTCCACTGGCGGATTCCGCCAAAAACGGATCAAGACGGATCCGCCACCCATAAACGTCCATTATGCAAATCGACGGACGCGGCGGATCTGTCATGGTCTGCTTTTTCGATGCACACAAAAACGTTACAGTGGACGGAAACGGATGCCAAAATAATGACGAATCCGTCATTTGTTGGATCTAATGGACGACCATCCATCACTAATGCAAGTCAATGGGAAAAAAGCGGATCCGCCAAAAAAAATGGCGGATCCGGTTTTTTTTTTTACACTGATGGATTTTGACCGACGTCGCACAACTGAGGTGTGAAAGAGGCCTTCGCGTTCATTTATACCACTTTTTTTTTTTTTTTTTTTTTACATGTAACTGATTTTTATTCTAAATTTTGTATCAAAAAAGTCACATTTTTGTTATGCATTTTATTTTATTTTTTTTTACTGTGTTCACCACACGGAATAAATAATATGACAGTTTTATAGGTCTGGTCTAGGTCTGGTCTTTCCAGACACAGTGATAAAAATGTGTACTTTTGTTTGTTTCTGTTACAAAAGCTGCGTTTTTAGTAGCAAATTGGCTTTTGTGATTTAGGGGCTTTTTTTTTTTTTTTTTACTCCTTCCCAACATGTGCCATACATATACTGGTCTGCGGAAGGTGCATTCCCACAAAGAGCAGTACATGTACAGCGGCACGATCGCGCAGCCTCACGCTGAGCATCATGTCAATGTATGTGTTGTGCTAGCACCGATTACGGACATTAAACCCCTCCCCTTTGATGCTATTGTCAGTGACAGCGGCATAACGGAGCATCGAGCAGGAAGGGGGCTCTCTACACACTTCCATCAGAACAACGCGATGCAATCGCATTGTTTTGATGTTCTCCATGCAGACCCCCGTTACCAAAATGGCCGCGGGGTCCTTCCGAGTCCTGCAAGGAAGGTGGCTTGTGAAAGATCAAGATCTGAAACTCTGCTGTGCAGCGTGTCAGATCAGCGAGTAGACACAATATAGTGCGGTCCCTTACATACTGGGACAATGTAGAAAAGTAAAAAAAAAAAAAAAAAAAAAAAAAAAAAGAAAAATATATATTAGAATGCTAGATAAAGAAAAGAATGTTTCACTTGATGGCAAAAAAATGTATCCTTACGATATTAAATATATATTTTGAGAAAAAATTATTTCCTGTTTGGTGATGAGTACTACCGTATTTTTCGGACCATAAGAAGCACTTTTTTTCCTCCAAATTTGGAAGGAAAGTGTGGGTGCGTCTTATGGTCGGAATGTAACATGTGGGGAGGGGGGCAGGGGTGGAGTGGGATCGCAGGAGGCAGGAAAAAATCCCCTCCGCTGCAGGAATCCAGCGCTGGGGAAACCACTGGCTGCGATACCTAAGTGCAGTGAATATTAATTAGCCACTTCCCCGCCCACCTATCAGCTGAGCGGGGAGCAGCAAATGACAGCCACATGGTTTCCCAGCGCCTGATTCCTGCAGCAGCTGGGGATCTGTGTGGGAAGTAGAATGAGGCGACAGGAGCAGAGTGCAGCAGGAGGCATCGCATACCTGACAGCACAGGGGCTGTGCTGAGGCGAAGGTGAATGCTCCTGTGGAGGACCTGTGATGAGGTCATGAAGAGGGCGGACTAGAGCATCACATGACCACACAAAGCCCTGCCTCTTCATGATGTCATCACAGGTCCTTCAGACACACTGCACAAGAAAAAAATAATTAAAAGGTTAGTAAATACAGCACATTAAAAAGCACTCTGCCATCCTGTGGTGGACTAACTCCCAGCATGCCATAGGATCTGCAGGACATGCTGGGAGTTATAGTTCTCCCATGGGATCTTAAAGCAGCACTCCAGTGTTATCAGTGCTGGAGTGTGGCTTTAAATATAAGCCCTATGCCCCCATTCTTAGGCCGTGGTCACACATGTGAGAAATTTGCACGATTTTTGTGCGAATCTCTCGCATGAACACCCGGCACTGACCGCCGGCACTCGGATCGGAGCGTGCGGCTGCATGTTTTTCTATGCAGCTGCACGCTCCAGTCTGAGTGCCAGCGGCAGTGCCGGGTGTTCACGAGAGTGATTCGCACAAAAATCGTGCAAATTTCTCGCATGTGTGACCCTGGCCTTATACTCACCCTCCAGCGTCTTCACATAGTAGTTTACAGACACCACACTGGTCCCGCAGCACCATCTTCTACCCGTTGCTTCCTACATAATAACATGCTATTATATATAATAACACCACATATAATAGTATGTTATTTATGTTATGAAATATTTTACCACATTTTTTGCTTCAAATATATTTTTTCCTATTTTCCACCTCTAAAACCTGGGTGCGTCTTATAGTCCGAAAAATATGGTACTTACAATGTAGAGGTACCGCGATGGGGGCCAATATGGCCCCTGCTTATGCAAATTTAGTGATGGGGGTCCTGGAGGAGGAGTTCATCTATGTGTCCCACCACTTCCAACATGTGTTGGGGTTGTGGAGATACATAGACGATATCTTCCTCCTTTGGACAGGTAACCAACAGGAATTGGAAGCTTTTCATCTATTTTTGAATGACATAGATGAAACTATTAAATTCACCATTAACTTTTCCATGGAAGAAATTAAATTTTTAGATGTATCAAACAAAAGGCAGGAAAACTGACTACAATCCTCTTTGTAAAAAAAACGGATAAGAATAACCTATTACTATACAGCAGTCAGCATCCAAGGAATATGGTAAATTATCTACCGCTCAGCCAATTACTAAGGTAAGACGTATAGTCAATGAGACAGAGGGTGTGGATTTGATCATGGACTCGATGGTTAAGAAGTTCCTTAAGAGAGGATATCCAAAAAATTTGTTGGAATTAACAAGAGAAAATGTTTCCAGCAAGAATAGGTCTGAGTTATTGAAAATGAGACGTTCTAAAAAGGAACTAACAAGAGTCCCGTTTGTCTCCAGATTCACTGAGGAGAGTGGTAGCATCTCCAGAATTATTAATAAACATTGGGGGATGCTAACTAAAAGACTTCCGGCTATTGAGGGATTTAAATCTCCCCCCCTTTTTTCCTATAAAAGAGGTAAAAATATCAGAGACTATTTAATCAGATCGGATATTAGGCCAATTAGGAGGAACGTACAGATGTCATTAACAGGTACTACCAGGAAGGGATGTTATCCCTGTTTAAATTGTATTAACTGTAACCAGATGATCAAAGGGGCACAGTTTACACATCCCACTACGAATAAAACTTATAAAATAGATAGTTTTTTGACATGTGATTCGGACTACGTAATATATCTTTTGGAATGTCCCTGCAAGTTGTGGTACATATGAGAAACGACTTGTGACTTTAAAACGAGGATTAGTCACCATAAATACACGATTCGAAAGATAAGGTTGGACCTACCGGTATCGAAACATTTTACTGAATTGAAACATACTGAAAAACAATTAAAATTTAGATTGATTGATACTGTCCCGATACAGAGGAGAGGAGATGATAGGGTTAGCCTCCTTAAAAGGAAGGAACTCAAATGGATATATGATTTGGATACATTAAAACCATTGGGCATGAATGTGGATTTTAAAATTAATGCTATAATTTGATAAAACTACTGATATACATATCCCATGTCTCCCTTCTTGGTGAGTCATGTTTATAGTTATTGATGTTGTAATATATGGAAAATATCTCATTGCTGTTTTTATTTTTTTTTTTTTCAGTAAAGGGAATGACAAGAGAGAAAGCCACTCACTGAGGAGGAGTGATGTGTGATGGAGGAAGCCAATTATTTTTTATATTTTTTTATGGTTTTTTTCTTCCTTTTTCTGATTTTGTAAAATATTTGTGGGCTAAATCCTCTGTCCATAATACATTACGCAATAAATGAGTGCATTGAACCTGCTGTGTCTACTAGTGCCTGCTTAAGGGAGTATATGGCCAGGGAATGAGCAATTCACCTTAGTGACATGAGGGTTGAGGGATCTGGACCACCAGGTTCAGAGTACTTCCCCCTTATGGTCATCGGTAGTGGGAAGTTACCCCTTTAAGGGAACTGTCCCATATACCGGGGTGGTGAAAATGCTCTGAAGTCCCATTTGGCACATATTCCCTATTATAAAAGAATCTTTTATTTCCCTTAACTAATTGATGCATATTTGAAGTAGACAGATTGGGAATGTTAAGGTTTTGGCAGTGTCTATGTGAGGAGCACAATTTAGACCGCAGTCTACTTTTGAGATATCGCTGTGTCCTTGAGGATTTTTTGGGGACATAGATTGGTAATATGGCTTGCCACAGCCAAGATGGAGTTGCGTCGTGGACATTGGTGCAGAGCGCATGCGCGCATAGTACAAAGCCACACATGGACTATGATTGGTCAGAAACGAAAGATCATATGACTATACACATTGGACATGCGCAGTAGCGCTTGTTTTCCAAGGTAGCGTTCATGGCGTCCTCCACGTGTTACATCGCTCAGCCTCTTCAGCGAGTACTCTGATGTGATTAATATCTACACTGTGGTCACAGCTGTATGGAATTTTTTCTAAAGTGCCAATTGTTAAAATGTATGAATATCTATGTGGAACTACTGTTAAGTATATCAATTGTGACCAACTATTGATAAATGTAATGCTCACTTGTCCTTACTGTTTTGATGCAGACTGGATATAAGACATGTATATGAGATTTGAGAATATAGTATTTGTTAAGCAATGATTCCTTAAATACCCACATTTGTGTCTCAGACACTGCTGGAGGAAGGCTCATGGAACCGAAACGTTGCCCTGTGATGTGGGTGTAATAAATATCCACAACAGCTACTATTCTATGGAGTGCTGCCTGTTTTTTGGATATTGAAGTTGGCAAGTATTGGATTATTGCTGAAGAGGATTTGCACCCAAACCTATATTGATTTCTATGCTGCTGGATCCATATCCCTCTTAAATATATTAGAATGTGTAAAAATATTTTTTTTAAAAAATCCCTCTATAAAGAAAAATAAATATTTTACTTATAAATACATTTATGTAAATAAAAAATAAACAATGAAAGTACACATTTGGTATTGCAGCTTCCCTATAAAACTGTCTCACTAGTTAATCCCTTCAGTGAACACGGCAAAAAATAAAAAACAAGGCAAAAAAACAATGCTTTATCACCATACCGCCGATCAAAAAGTGCAATAAAATGTGATAAAATAGACGGATGTATATAAAAATTGTACCGCTGAAAAACTCATTTTGTCCCACAAAAAAAAACAAGCTGTCATATAGCTACATCAGCAGAAAAATGAAAAAGTTATAGCTCTCAGAATAAAGCATTGCAAAAACACGGATTTTGGTAAAGACTTACCTGTAAAATCCTTTTCAGCGAAGGAAGGAAGAGAGACACAGTATTCATTACTGATGGGTAGGCGGAGCCCCAGATCAGGATGTTACCTCAGATCAAAAGAGTGATGACTGGCTGGCCCCTCCAGCTCGGGCTCCTCCTACTCAGCTCCAGTCGTACCAAAGCTTTTAGGAAAAGAGCCAAGATCACCAGCGGAGCAACATAACCCCTTCTGAAGGAACTTCAGAGAAAAAACACAAGGATACAGGTTATGCATGCAAAGAAAGCCAAAAACCACAGAGTTCCAGGTACTACTCACGGAACCTGACTACTGCGATGAGCTGGCGATGCTGGAACAGAGCCTTAGCGCGCTGACCTCAGCCCAGATAATCGCTATCAGATAAGGGTCGCGCTGCATCTGAAAACATCAACACACTTCTGCCGTGGGAGGGTGCTGTGTCTCTCTTCCTTCCTTCGCTGAAAAGGATTTTACAGGTAAGTCTTTACCAAAATCCGGGTGTTTCAGCTGCAGATGAAGGAAGAGAGCCACAGTATTCATTACTGATGGGACGTCCCAAAGCAGTTCAAAAATAAGGGTGGGAAAAAACCAACAAAAGGCAGAAACCCAACAACCTTAACAACAAAGCGCAACCAGCGCTAAACACAAGTTCATCCAGAACTTTAAACTACAGCTGCCTGCAGGACCCTACGTCCGAGGGCTGCATCAGCGGAAGCACTGACGTCCACTTTATAAAACCTTGTAAACGTGTGGACAGAGCGCCAAGTCGCCGCTCGGCAAAGCTGCACTGCCGAAGCACCTTGATGAAAAGCCCACGATGAAGCCACAGCTCTCGTGGAATGGGCTCGAATCTTAATCGGGCAAGATTCACCCCGAAGACGGTAAGCTTCCAAAATAGCTGACCGGATCCAACGAGCTATAGAACCCTTGGAAGCTCGTTGACCACGCCGACGACCTGCCGGAACCACAAACAGGGAGTCCGTCTTACGAAAACCTTGAGTAATAGATAGATAAAACTTCAAGGCCCGCACTAAATCCAATGTGTGTAAATCTCGCTCTTTCGTATTCTTCGGATCCGGACAGAGTGAAGGCAACACAATATCCTGGTTAACATGAAATTGTGACACCACTTTAGGCAAAAAATCACCCCGAGTGCGAAGCACTACACGATCCGGAAAAAACTCCAGAAAAGGAGGCGAACAAGAAAGAGCTGCCAATTCAGAAACTCTCCTCAAGGAAGTGACTGCAACAAGGAAAGCCACCTTCCAAGAAAGTAAAGAAAGGCTAGCAGAAACCATAGGTTCAAAAGGTTTATGCTGAAGAGCCTCCAAAACAAGGTTGAGCCGCCAAGGAGACACGGGTGCCTTCCGCGGCGGAAACTTACGAGAGATACCTCGGAAAAAGGAGAGCACGTCTCTATTCGAAGCAATGGTTCTCCGGAACAATAAGGACAGAGCAGAAATCTGACCTTTCAGAGTGCTAACTGCCAAACCCTTGTCTAGCCCATGCTGCAGAAAAGCCAACAGGTTGGGAATGGAAAATTTTCTCGGGTTCCGAGAAGACCCCAAACACCACGAAAAGAAGGTTTCCCAAATTTTGTGGTAAATCCTAGAAGTAGCCGGACATCTTGCAGCACGAAGGGTAGCAATGACCTCGGCTGAAAAACCTCTACGGGTCAAGATTTCGGTCTCAAGAGCCACGCCGTCAAACGCAGGGACATCAAGTCCGGATGACAAACGGGCCCCTGAGTCAACAAGTCCGGTTGAAGAGGGAGTGGAAACGGAGGTGCCGCCAACAGCGACATTATTGTCGAGAACCACACCCTTCTTGGCCAGTCTGGAGCTATCAGAATAGCTGGAATTCTCTCTAGTCTGATCCGACGCAGCACTAGAGGAAGTAAGGATATCGGCGGGAATACATAGATCAGCTCGAACTGATCCCACTGAGCCACTAGAGCATCCACCGCCACCGCCTTCGGGTCCTTGTACCTGGACATGAATGTCGGTAACTTGGCATTGGACCTGGATGCCATCAAATCCACTTGGGGGGTTCCCCAGCGAGAGCACAGTAGTGCAAAGACTTCCGGGTGGAGGCTCCATTCCCCGGGATCCATCCTTCTGCGACTGAGAAAGTCCGCTGTAATATTCTGAACCCCTGGAATGTGAATCGCCGAAATGGCTGGTACATTGGCCTCTGCCCAAATCAGAATTCGGGACACCTCTACCATGAGTCTGGAACTCCTTGTCCCACCTTGGTGATTGATATACGCGACAGCCGTCGCATTGTCTGTCTGCACACGGACTGGCAGACCGCTCAAAGGGACCGTCCAATGTTGGAGGCAAAGGAAAATCGCCCTCAATTCCAGGATGTTGATCGGAAGCACAGACTCTTCCGGTGACCATACCCCCTGAATCCAGAGATTGTTCCAAACACCCCCCCAGCCCGTCAGGCTGGCATCGGTGGTTATGACTGACCACTTCAGAGGGAGGAAAGACTTCCCCAGGGAGAATGCCCCTGGACGTAACCACCATTCTAGAGAATCCCGCACCGCGCGAGAAATGGTGACACTGCAATCCAGCGATTGCGACTGATTCCATCGACTCAAGATGAACCTTTGAAGAGTCCTGGAGTGGAACTGGGCAAAAGGAATTGCCTCCATGGACGCCACCATCAGTCCCAGAAGACGCATACACTTCCGTAGGGACATTGCCGTTGAGGATGTCATAATCTGTACATGTCGAAGAAGACATGACTGTTTGTCTGGTGGTAGGGAAACTACCGACCGAAACGTGTCGAGATGCATTCCCAAAAAGAGAATTGTCCTCGATGGTTCCAGGGACGACTTCTCCCAATTGACCAGCCAACCGAAGTCTTTCAGAAACTGAAGAGACAAATCCCGAGCCGTCAACGCCTCCTCCTCCGAGGAAGCCACGATCAAAAGATCGTCCAGATAAGGGAGAATCGTAATCCCCTGTCTTCGAAGGAGTGCCATGAGGGGCGCCAGAATTTTTGTAAAGACCCTTGGCGCTGAGGCTAAGCCGAACGGCAGAGCCACGAACTGGTAATGATTCTGACCTATGGCAAATCGAAGAAAGCGCTGATGAGCCTTTCCGATGGGAATATGCAAATAGGCGTCGCGAATGTCGATTGACACCAGAAAATCGTTCTGTGACAGAGCTGCCACAACGGAACGAAGCGACTCCATGCGAAATTTCCGGGCATGGACATGCCGGTTTAATCGCTTGAGATCCAGAATCGGGCGAAATTTGTTCTCCTTTTTGGGAACTATAAAAAGGTTGGAATAAAAACCTTTCCCTCGGTCCTCTGACGGAACCGGTATCACTACACCCTTTTGTAGTAGCGATTCGACCTCTCGCTGTAGAGCGACAACAAGCTCGGGTTCCGACGGAACGCGAGATTGACAAAAAACATTTGGGGGTTGAGAAGCAAACTCTATGAAATAGCCTGCCGACACTATCCGCGTTACCCAGGAATCTGGAACGCGAGCCACCCAAGTCTCCTTGAAAAGAAGCAGGCGACCCCCCACTCGAGAATCCTCGAGTGGACCCCTGGCGTCAATCCGACTTTGCGGGTTTCTTGTCAAGTTCCCGCTTGTTCTGGCGGAAACTCTGCTTCCAGGGAGTACGAGTTTTCTGAGAGGATTTCTTTCCTGAGAAAGAAGGACGACCCGATCCCCACGAGGAGTGACTAGATCGTCCTCGGCCCCGAAAGGACCGCCGACCACTATAAACACCAGGCTTACTGGACACCGAGGCCATGGCCCTTCGCTGTGGTAATGCTGATTCCTTCGCCTTAGCCTTGGAAATCAGCTCTGTGAGGTCGGATCCAAAAAGATGGCCACCCTTGTAAGGTAAGGCCAACAACCCTTGTTTGGAAACTGCGTCCCCGGCCCACTGTCTGAGCCATAAAGCTCTTCTGACTGTGACCGCTGAAGCTTGCGCTTTGGCCAGCAGAGATGCCGTATCCAGACCGGCATCAAAGATATAACAGGCTGCCGTTTCTAACCATTCACAAGTTTCCCGTATCTCAGATAACGGAGATTCATTTTGCAACTCCGTCTTCAGACGTGCCAACCAGCTTAGAGAAGCTCTAGCAGCACACATGGATCCTAGCACTGCTCGAAATCCATGACCCGCAGCCTCATAGCTTGCTTTTGCCGCCAATTCTGCCTTTCTATCCAAAGGCTCCTGTAAGCTCGCTTTTCCCTTAATAGGGAGTAGAGAGGATTTACTAAGCTGAGACAAAGACACATCCACTTCAGGAGCAGAAGTCCAATTAGCCTTTAACTCCGTAGAGCAAGGATAAAGTGTATCAAAGAAATGCGTTCCATGAAAACGCTTATCTGGACATAGACGTTCCTCCTCTATTACACCATTAAGCTCATCCAGAGCTGGCAATGTTGTGCGCGAAGCACGGGACTCCTGGAAAATGCGTGCTGATTTACCAGGACGACTAGTTACCTCCTCCGGTAACTGTAGTATATCTCTCATGGCTTCAATTAATGCCTCCGTACGCTTCGTCATAGAGGAACGCCCCTGCGGCTCGTCCGCATCTGAATCGGATATTTCTCCATCCGAATTTAAAGGGGAACTCTGCCCAATATCAGATACATCTGACTCGCTCCGTGTAGAGGCCGGTAACGGCCTGCGTCGCTTCCTCTGAGAGGAATTAGCAGACACATATTGACCTAAAAGGTCAGATAAGTTATTAATCGATCGAGCGATATCATCCAATTTTCCACCGCTGTCGACCGCAGCGCTAGACGCTGTGGAGGTCTGCGTATCTGATTGCCGCAATGGCACTGGGACGTGATCCGCGGCATCTGAACTCTGTTCAGACATGTCTCACCTGTATGAGCAGGTCAAAGCGGTAATACCAGCAAAAAACTATGCGGTTTTTTTTTTTTTTTCAAACGCTGAAGGGTTAACGCTCCACCAAGCAGAGTTACCCCAGCGGTATTCAGTCAGCAAATTTAGCTGGTAGAAATAACCCTCAAAGGGGTTAATATTGCAAACTCACCAAAATATATATATATATTTGTGAGCCCCAGCCAATTTTTATGTCTCTGATGAGACTGCAGCTGCAGGATAGCGATCGCTGCGCTGCGGGGTGAGGAATCCGCACTCACCCAGCTGGCCGTGGTGTCTATATGAGGAGAGGAGCGGTCCGAGGAGCCCAGGAGCCTGAGTAATGGCCGCCACAGTGAGGGGGTCGCAGGAGAAAAGCCAGAGCGCGCGTCTTCCTGCTCAAAAGACCGGGATAGATAGGCCACGCCCCCTGCTAGCTCAAATAATGAGCACGAACTCTCCCCGCTCCTGCTCCCTCTCTGTCCTGCAGCTATCTGCCTGCGGACAAAAAATCACCACATCTTCTTGTAACAGCGCTGTCACAGCAGCGCTGAAGCATACTGACATTACATGTAGTAGCGCTGTCACAGCAGCGCTGAAGCATACTGACATTACATGTAGTAGCGCTGTCACAGCAGCGCTGAAGCATACTGACATTACATGTAGTAGCGCTGTCACAGCAGCGCTGAAGCATACTGACATTACATGTAGTAGCGCTGTCACAGCAGCGCTGAAGCATACTGACATTACATGTAGTAGCGCTGTCACAGCAGCGCTGAAGCATACTGACATTACATGTAGTAGCGCTGTCACAGCAGCGCTGAAGCATACTGACATACATGTAGTAACGCTGTCACAGCAGCGCTGAAGCATACTGACATTAGTAATAGCGCTGCTCATTCAGACGCTAAAGCACTCACACAATAATTATTATAAAATTTGTGTGGAGTACTCACCAGCCAAGGCGCCACAGGGACCCTCAGGGGTTTCTGGCGCAGTGCCCATGCTTCCCCCCAGGGCGAAGAACGCAGTGACCGCACGTGTGGTTTGCGTTCCCGCCAGAGAAGCTCTCCTCATCCCCCAGGGCCGGCAAGGATTCTGCAGGGACTTTGAGTAAATACAGATCCGCCAAGGGAGAGGTTGGGGTACAGCAGCGCTGATACCCCTGAGACCTCTAGACCAACTAGTGATCCAAGTCTCCTGTCCGAATATTAAAATAATAAAATCTTCTGAGGAGCTGCATTAGCAGCGACCATCCTCTGGACCTCAAATCTTAGACTGGAGCTGAGTAGGAGGAGCCCGAGCTGGAGGGGCCAGCCAGTCATCACTCTTTTGATCTGAGGTAACATCCTGATCTGGGGCTCCGCCTACCCATCAGTAATGAATACTGTGGCTCTCTTCCTTCATCTGCAGCTGAAACAATTTTTTTTTAACGTTTGTGTATAAGCGCCAAAACATAAAAAAAATATAAATGAGGTATCGCTGTAATCGAACTGAACCAAAGAATAAAGCGGTCTTACCAATTTTACCACACATGGAATGGTATAAATAAAAAAAATGAAAAAAAAAAAAAAAAAAACCACAAAAGACAATTCCTGAATTGCTGGTTTTTGTTCATTCTGCCTCCCAAAAAGCAGCATCAAGGGATCAAAAACGTTATGTGCCCGAAAATGGTACCAATAAAAACGCCAGCTTGTCCTGCAAAAAAGAAGCCCTCACACGACTGCCAGCCGAAATATAAATTTATAGCTCTCAAAATATGGTAATGCAAAAACTATGTTTTTGCAATGAAGCATCTTTTAGTGTGTGACAGCAGCCAAACAAAAACCTGATAAAAATATGGTATTACTAATCGCACTGACCCGAAGAACACAGCCGCCTAATCACTTACACCGCACGAGAAACGGTGTAAAAAAAATAAATAAATAAAACCAATTCTTCACAAGCTGTTGATTTTTTCCATTCTGCCTCCCAAAGGTAGCAGTAAGCTCGGCACACATTTATCCTGCGGTGAGTGCTTACACCGTGGTTTCCGTATAAATCTCTGAAATACATGATCCAGACAGAAACCACGACGGAAGATTCCCTATAATGAGGCAAATGGAGGCACCGGACGCCATAGAACATGTGATCCGGCGGTGTCCGTCTTTTTAGGATTGCTTAAAAGTGCTGGCGGCCACAGTTTTGTGCAGTTCTGAAAAGGACACCGCTGAACAGAGGCCAGACAGAGTCCAGAGTAACTCTGCTGCCTCATAGTGAATGGATCCATCGGGGGTTTCATCTGTCATGTCACTCAGATTTAGATGGAAACTCCAAAGTAAGAGGTCAGCGTAGAGACAGATAAATGTGATCGCAAACGTTATGTAAAATGTTCCCAATAAAAACTTCAATTCAATCCACAAAAAAAAAAGCAAGTCCCCACTCAGATCCGTCATCTTAACGGAAATATAGGGGGCTTCCATGTTGCTGGTAGCACAAAGGCTCTGCAAAAGCTAAATGGCGCCTCACTCACCAAATGAAATTCAGCAAATTGTCTGCTCCCAAATCCAAATGCCCCCTCCCTTCTGAGCCCCAGTGTGCCTAATCAACATTTAGTGTCCACGTTTGGCATTTCTGTAGTGATGAGAGCCCACCTAATGTAAACAGCTCCTAAGTGCTAGAAAAGCAAAATCCCCCCTCAAGTGACCCCATTTTGGAGATTATAACACTTTGGGAATTTATCTACAGATGTAGTGACAATTTTGACTCCATGGGTATTCCAGAAACAGGCAGCAGTGGATGGTGCCTAGTGAAAATAGCAAACTGCGCAGTAGTGACCAGTACGTTGCAGTCACCAGTACAATATGCACAGATCATGCTTCTGGAGACAGGTGCATGTCTCCAGAAGCATAAGCCTGGGCTTATGTTGGGCACCCCTGGTAAAAACACGGATTTTGGTAAGAACTTACCGGTAAAATCCTTTTCAGCGAAGGAAGGGAGGGAGACACAGGAATTCATTACTGATGGGTAGGCGGAGCCCCAGATCAGGATGTCACCTCAGATCAAAAGAGTGCTGACTGGCTGGCCCCTCCAGCTCGGGCTCCTCCTACTCAGCTCCAGTCGTACCAAAGCTTTTAGGAAAAGAGCCAAGATCACCAGCGGAGCAACATAACCCCTTCTGAAGGAACTTCAGAGAAAAAACACAAGGATACAAGTTATGCATGCAAAGAAAGCCAAAAAACCACAGAGTTCCAGGTACTACTCACGGAACCTGACTACTGCGATGAGCTGGCGATGCTGGAACAGAGCCTTAGCGCGCTGACCTCAGCCCAGATAATCGCTATCAGATAAGGGTCGCGCTGCATCTGAAAACATCAACACACTTCTGCCTTGGGAGGGTGCTGTGTCTCCCTCCCTTCCTTCGCTGAAAAGGATTTTACCGGTAAGTTCTTACCAAAATCCGTGTTTCAGCTGCAGAATGGAAGGGAGGGAGACACAGGAATTCATTACTGATGGGACGTCCCAAAGCAGTTCAAAAATAAGGGTGGGAAAAAAACCAACAAGAGGCAGAAACCCAACAACCTTAACAACAAAGCGCAACCAGCGCTAAACACAAGTTCATCCAGAACTTTAAACTACAGCTGCCTGCAGGACCCTACGTCCGAGGGCTGCATCAGCGGAAGCACTGACGTCCACTTTATAAAACTTCGTAAACGTGTGGACAGAGCGCCAAGTTGCCGCCCGGCAGAGCTGCACTGCCGAAGCACCTTGGTGAAAAGCCCACGATGAAGCCACAGCCCTCGTGGAATGGGCTTGAATCTTAATCGGGCAAGATTCACCCTGAAGACGGTAAGCTTCCAATTAGCTGACCGGATCCAACGAGCTATAGAATCCTTGGAAGCTCGTTGACCACGCCGACGACCGACTGGAACCACAAATAGGGAGTCCGTCTTACGAAAACCTTGAGTAATAGATAGATAAAACTTCAAGGCCCGCACTAAATCCAATGTGTGTAAAGCTCGCTCTTTCACATTCTTCGGATCCGGGCAGAATGAAGGCAACACAATATCCTGGTTGACATGAAATTGTGACACCACTTTAGGCAAAAAATCACCCCGAGTGCGAAGCACTACACGATCCGGAAAAAACTCCAGAAAAGGAGGCGAACAAGAAAGAGCTGCCAACTCAGAAACTCTCCTCAAGGAAGTGACTGCAACAAGGAAAGCCACCTTCCAAGAAAGTAAAGAAAGGCTAGCAGAAACCATAGGCTCAAAAGGTTTATGCTGAAGAGCCTCCAAAACAAGGTTGAGCCGCCAAGGAGACACGGGTGCCTTCCGCGGGGGAACTTACGAGATATACCTCGGAAAAAGGAGAGCACGTCTCTATTTGAAGCAATGGTTCTCCGGAACAATAAGGACAGAGCAGAAATCTGACCTTTCAGGGTGCTGACTGCCAAACCCTTGTCTAGCCCATGCTGCAGAAAAGCCAACAGGTTGGGAATGGAAAATTCTCGGGTTCCGAGAGGACCCCAAACACCACGAAAAGAAGGTTTCCCAAATTTTGTGGTAAATCCTAGTAGTAGCCGGACTTCTTGCAGCACGAAGGGTAGCAATGACCTCGGCTGAGAAACCTCTACGGGTCAAGATTTCGGTCTCAAGAGCCACGCCGTCAAACGCAGGGACATCAAGTCCGGATGACAAACGGGCCCGAGTCAACAAGTCCGGTTGAAGAGGGAGTGGAAAAGGAGGTGCCACCAACAGCGACATTATTGTCGAGAACCACACCCTTCTTGGCTGGAGCTATCAAAATAGCTGGAATTCTCTCTAGTCTGATCCGACGCAGTACTAGAGGAAGTAAGGATATCGGCGGGAATACATAGATCAGCTCGAACTGATCCCACTGAGCCACTAGAGCATCCACCGCCACAGCCTTCGGGTCCTTGTACCTGGACATGAACGTCGGTAACTTGGCATTGGACCTGGATGCCATCAAATCCACTTGGGGGGTTCCCCAGCGAGAGCACAGTAGTGCAAAAACTTCCGGCTGGAGACTCCATTCCCCGGGATCCATCCTTCTGCGACTGAGAAAGTCCGCTGTAATATTCTGAACCCCTGGAATGTGAATCGCCGAAATGGCTGGTACACTGGCCTCTGCCCAAATCAGAATTCGGGACACCTCTACCATGAGTCTGGAACTCCTTGTCCCACCTTGGTGATTGATATACGCGACAGCCGTCGCATTGTCTGTCTGCACTCGGACTGGCAGACCGCTCAAAGGGACCGTCCAATGTTGGAGGCAAAGGAAAATCGCCCTCAATTCCAGGATGTTGATCGGAAGAACAGACTCTTCCGATGACCATACCCCCTGAATCCAGAGATTGTTCCAAACACCCCCCCAGCCCGTCAGGCTGGCATCGGTGGTTATGACTGACCACTTTGGAGGGAGGAAAGACTTCCCCAGGGAGAATGCCCCTGGACGTAACCACCATTCTAGAGAATCCCGCACCGCGCGAGAAATGGTGACACTGCAATCCAGCGATTGCGACTGGTTCCATCGACTCAAGATGAACCTTTGGAGAGTCCTGGAATGGAACTGGGCAAAAGGAATTGCCTCCATGGACGCCACCATCAGTCCCAGAAGACGCATACACTTCCGTAGGGACATTACCGTTGAGGATTTCATAATCTGTACATGTCGAAGAAGACATGACTGTTTGTCTGGTGGTAGGGAAACTACCGACCGAAACGTGTCGAGATGCATTCCCAAAAAGAGGATTGTCCTCGATGGTTCCAGGGACGACTTCTCCCAATTGACCAGCCAACCGAAGTCCTTCAGAAACTGAAGAGACAAATCCCGAGCCGTCAACGCCTCCTCCTCCGAGGAAGCCACGATCAAAAGATCGTCCAGATAAGGGAGAATCGTAATCCCCTGTCTTCGAAGGATTGCCATGAGGGGCGCCAGAATTTTTGTAAAGACCCTTGGCGCTGAGGCTAAGCCGAACGGCAGAGCCACGAACTGGTAATGATTCTGACCTATGGCAAATCGAAGAAAGCGCTGATGAGCCTTTCCGATGGGAATATGCAAATAGGCGTCGCGAATGTCGATTGACACCAGAAAATCGTTCTGTGACAGAGCTGCCACAACAGAGCGAAGCGACTCCATGCGAAATTTCCGGGCATGGACATGCCGGTTTAATCACTTGAGATCCAGAATCGGGCGAAATTTGTTCTCCTTTTTGGGAACTATAAAAAGGTTGGAATAAAAACCTTTCCCTCGGTCCTCTGACGGAACCGGTATCACTACACCCTTTTGTAGTAGAGATTCGACCTCTCGCTGTAGAGCGACAACAAGCTCGGGTTCCGACGGAACGAGAGATTGACAAAAAACATTTGGGGGTCGAGAAGCAAACTATGAAATAGCCTGCCGACACTATCCGCGTTACCCAGGAATCTGGAACGCGAGCCATCCAAGTCGCCTTGAAAAGAAGCAGGCGACCCCCCACTCGAGAATCCTCGAGTGGACCCCTGGCGTCAATCCGACTTTGCGGGCTTCTTGTCAAGTTCCCGCTTGTCCTGGCGGAAACTCTGCTTCCAGGGAGTACGAGTTTTCTGAGAGGATTTCTTTCCTGAGAAGGAAGGACGACCCGATCCCACGAGGAGTGACTAGATCGTCCTCGGCCCCGAAAGGACCGCCGACCACTATAGACACCAGGCTTACTGGACATCGAGGCCATGGCCCTACGCTGTGGTAATGCTGATTCCTTCGCCTTAGCCTTGGAAATCAGCTCTGTGAGGTCGGATCCAAAAAGATGGCCACCCTTGTAAGGTAAGGCCAACAACCCTTGTTTGGAAACTGCGTCCCCGGCCCACTGTCTGAGCCATAAAGCTCTTCTGACTGTGACCGCTGAAGCTTGCGCTTTGGCCAGCAGAGATGCCGTATCCAGACCGGCATCAAAGATATAACAGGCTGCCGTTTCTAACCATTCACAAGTTTCCCGTATCTCAGATAACGGAGATTCATTTTGCAACTCAGTCTTCAGACGTGCCAACCAGCCTAGAGAAGCTCTAGCAGCACACATGGATCCTAGCACTGCTCGGAATCCATGACCCGCAGCCTCATAGCTTGCTTTTGCCGCCAATTCTGTTTTTCTATCCAAAGGCTCCTGTAAGCTCGCTTTCCCCTTAATAGGGAGTAGTGAGGATTTACTAAGCTGAGATAAAGACACATCCACTTCAGGAGCAGAAGTCCAATTAGCCTTTAACTCCGCAGAGCAAGGATAAAGTGTATCAAAGAAATGCGTTCCATGAAAACGCTTATCTGGACACAGACGTTCCTCCTCTATTACACTATTAAGCTCATCCAGAGCTGGCAATGTTGTACGCGAAGCACGGGACTCCTGGAACATGCGTGCTGATTTACCAGGACGACTAGTTACCTCCTCCGGTAACTGTAATATATCTCTCATGGCTTCAATTAATGCCTCTGTACGCTTCGCCATAGAGGAACGCCCCTGCGGCTCGTCCGCATCTGAATCGGATATTTCTCCATCCGAATTTAAAGGGGAACTCTGCCCAATATCAGATACATCTGACTCGCTCCGTGTAGAGGCCGGTAACGGCCTGCGTCGCTTCCTCTGAGAGGAATTAGCAGACACATATTGACCTAAAAGGTCAGACAAGTTGTTGATCGATCGAGCGATATCGTCCAATTTTTTACCGCTGTCGACCGCAGCGCTAGACGCTGTGGAGGTCTGCGTATCTGATTGCCGTAATGGCACTGGGACATGGTCCGCGGCATCTGAACTCTGTTCAGACATGTCTCACCTGTATGAGCAGGTCAAAGCGGTAATACCAGCAAAAACTATGCGTTTTTTTTTTTTTTTTTTAAACGCTGAAGGGTTAACGCTCCACCAGGCAGGGTTACCCCAGCGGTATTCAGTCAAAAAATTTAGCTGGTAGAAATAACCCTCAGAGGGGTTAATATTGCAAACTCACCACAATATATATATATGAAGTGTGAGCCCCAGCCAATTTTATGTCTCTAATGAGACTGCAGCTGCAGGATAGCGATCGCTGCGCTGCGGGGTGAGGAATCAGCACTCACCCAGCTGGCCGTGGTGTCTTATGAGGAGAGGAGCGGTCTGAGGAGCCCAGGAGCCTGTGTAATGGCCGCCACAGTGGGGGAGTCGCAGGAGAAACGCCAGAGCGCGCGTCTTCCTGCTCAGAAGACCGGGAATCGTTAGGCCACGCCCCTGCTAGCTCAAATAATGAGCGCGAACTCCCCCGCTCCTGCTCCCTCTCTGTCCTGCAGCTATCAGCCTGCGGACAAAAAATCACCACATCTACTTGTAACAGCGCTGTCACAGCAGCGCTGAAGCATACTGACATACAAGTAATAGCGCTGCTCACTCAGACGCTAAAGCACTCACACAATAATAATAAAAAATTTGTGTGGAGTACTCACCAGCCAAAGCGCCACAGGGACCCTCAGGGGTTTCTGGCGCTGTGCCCATGCTTCCCCCAGGGCGAGGAACGCAGTGACCGCACGTGTGGTTTGCGTCCCGCCAGGGAAGCTCTCCTCATCCCCCAGGGCCGGCAAGGATTCTGCAGGGACTTTGAGTAAATACAGATCCGCCAAGGGAGAGGTTGGGGTACAGCAGCGCTGGTACCCCTGAGACCTCTAGACCAACTGGTGATCCAAGTCTCCTGTCCGAATATAAAATAATAAAATCTTTCTTCTAAGGAGCTGCATTAGCAGCGACCATCCTCTGGACCTCAAATCTTAGACTGGAGCTGAGTAGGAGGAGCCCGAGCTGGAGGGGCCAGCCAGTCAGCACTCTTTTGATCTGAGGTGACATCCTGATCTGGGGCTCCGCCTACCCATCAGTAATGAATTCCTGTGTCTCCCTCCCTTCCATTCTGCAGCTGAAATTACTGTTATTGTGAACAGTTAAGTTGAAACTGAAGTTATCTCTAAAAGGCCTAAAGTTAAAGTTCCACTTTAAATTAATGGGTCCACAGGACTTGTTTCCAAAATGTATCAGGCTTGTTTAGATATTATTTTGCAAACTTCTGACACAGATTTATGTGAGGATGCAGGAGAGGTTTTCTTCTAAAGACTCTTCCATGAAGGCCATATTTGTTTTACTGTTCTCAGACACCTATACAATGTACCACAACTCCAGTGTCTGCTAAATTTTTCTGAAGGTATTTCGCAGTTGATTGGAGGTTCCAATTTGTTTCTCCATCAATCCTATGAGCAGCTCCCACTGAAATGTTGCTTGGTCTTCCAGACCTTATCTTGACCTCCACTTTTCCTGTTAATTGCCATTTCTTAATTAAATTTTGAACTAAGGAAAATAAACTTGAAAACACTTTGATATCTTCTAATAGCCTTCTAGTGCTTTGTGAGCCTCCATTTTCAGAGTGCTAGGCAGCTGCTTAGGCTAGTTTCACACTATCGTTTCACTGACCTGTGTTGGTCTGCGCACGGCCGCCGCTAAGCTCCGCCCAGGCCACGCCTCCTTCCGGCTGCTCCGCCTATGAGAGCATGACGCTGCATGCGACCTGCGTACCCTATCTTTAGCATTGGGTACGCAGGCCGTGCGCAAGTATGCGTTTGCGGCGCGTGCGTCCACGGTGCATTTGGCGCAGGTAGGCGCAGTCAACAGGACGCATGCGCCGGCAAACATACCTGCGCACGGCTTGCATACCCAATGCTAAAGATAGGGTATGCAGGTCGCATGCAGCGTCATGCGCCAAAAGGCGGAGCGGCCGGGAGCGGAGGTTAGCAGCGGCCGTGCGCAGACCAACGCAGGTCAGTGAAACGATAGTGTGAAACTAGCCTTTGAAGAACCCATGGCTGCTGTTTCTTGGCACAATGTTAAAGGAGGCTGTTTTTATAAAGCTGGGAAATTTGTATTACCTGGCCTTTCCCAACAATGGTGAGCAAGCCATAAACCACTTAAGGTTTGAAACCATGGTATCTGATCACACAAATCTCCAAAAGGTGCTCAAACTTTTGCATCGGCCTATTTTCCTTTTTGAAATAGTACAATGTAAAAAAAAAAAAAAAAAATGACAATTTTTTTTGCATAAATTACAAAGGAATTGTGTCATTCTCAACTTTAGGCTTTTCAGAGATGATTTTATTTTCAACTTGCTTAACAGTTTACAATAATTTCAAACAAGGGTGGCAAAACTTTTACATACCACTGTATATTGTTGATATATACATACGGATATCTATCTATCTCTATCTACGTCTATGTATATCTATTAATAGATTATATATATATATAACACATACACATACATACACACACACACAACACACACACACACACACACACACACACAGAGATATATGTAGATATCCCCTTAACGACCAAGCCATTTTGTAGATTAATGACCAGGCCAACTTTTACATTTCTGACCACTGTCTCTTTATGTGCTTATAACTCTGGAACTCTTCAACGGATCTTGGCAATTCTGAGATTGTTTTCTCGTGACATATTGTACTTAATGATAGTGGTAAATTTCTTCGATATATCTTGCGTTTATTTATGAAAAAAATGGAAATATGGTAAAAAATTTTTTAAAATTTTTGCAATTTTCAAACTTTTAATTTTTATGCCATTAAATCAGAGAGATATGTCACAAAAAATAGTTAATAAATAACATTTCCTACATGTCTACTTTACATCAGCACAATTTTGTAACCAAAATTTTTTTTTGTTAGGAAGTTATAAGTGTCAAAAGTTGACCAGCAATTTCTCATTTTTCAAACAAAATTTACAAAACCATTTTTTTTAGGGACCACCTCACAATTGAAGTGAATTTGAGGGGTCAATATGACATAAAATACCCAAAAGTGACACCATTCTAAAAACTGCACCCCTTAAAGTGTTCAAAGCCACATTCAAGAAGTTTATTAACCCTTTAGGGTACTTCACAAGAATTGAAGCAATGTGGAAGGAAAAAATTAACATTTAACTTTTTTTCCACAAATTTTTCTTTCGACACAATTTTTTAAATTTTGTCAAGGGTATCAGGAGAAAATGAACCACAATATTTATTGTACAATTTCTCCTGAGTACACAGATACCCCATGTGTGGGGAAAACCAATCTTTAGGCGCACGGCAGTTATCAGAAGGGAAGGAGCATCATTTGAGATTTTGAATGTCAAATTGGCTGGAATCGAGAGCGGACACCATGTCGCATTTGGAGAGTCCTTGATGTACCTAAACAGTGGAAACCCCCCATAAGTGACCCCATTTTGGAAACTATACCCCCCAAGGAACTTATCTAGATCTGTGGTGAGCACTTTGAACCCCAAGGGCTTCACAGAAGGTTATAACGTAGAGCCGTAAAATTTAAAAATCATATTTTTTCCACAAAAATGATCTTTTCACCCCCAATTTTTATTTTTCAAAGGATAAAAGCATCCCAAAAGTTATGGTGCAATTTGTCCTGAGTACGCCGATACCCCATTTGTGGGGGTAAACCACTATTTGGGCGCATGGCAGAGCTTGGAAGGGAAGCAGCGCCATTTGACTTTTTTGGCTGGAATTGAGATTGGACGCCATGTCGCATTTGGAGAGTCCCTGATGTGCCTAAACAGTGGAAATCCCCACAAGTGACCCCATTTTTATAAACTAGACCCCCCAAGGAACTTATCTAAATGTGTTGTGAGAGCTTTGAACCGACAAGGGCTTCACAGAAGGTTATAACGTAGAGCCATAAAATTAAAAAATCATATCTTTTCCACAAAAATAATCTTTCCACCCCCAATTGTTATTTTCCAAAGGGTAACAGGACCCCAAAAGTTATTGTGCAATTTGTCCTGAGTGCGCTGATACCCCATATGTGGGGGTAAACCAGAGCTCGGAAGGGAAGGAGCACCGTTTTCAAATGCAGACTTTGATGGAATGGTCTGCGGGTGTCATGTCACGTTTGGAGACCCCCTGATGTTCCTAAACAGTAGAAACCCCCCACAAGTGACCCCATTTTGGAAACTAGACCCCCCAAGGAACTTATCTAGATGTGTGGTGAGCACTTTGAACCCCCAAGTGCTTCACAGAAGTTTATAACGTAGAGCCGTGAAAATAAAAAAATCATTTTTTTTCCACAAAAATAATCTTTTTGCCCCCAAATTTTTTATAAGGGTAACAGGAGAAATAGGACCCCAAAAGCTATTGTGCAATTTGTCCCGAGTACGCCGATACCCCATATGTGGGGAGGAACCATTATTTTGACGCATGGAAGAGCTCGGAAGGGAAGGAGCACCGTTTTTGAATGCCGACTTTGATGGAATGGTCTGCTGGTGTCATGTCGCGCTTGGAGAGCCCCTTATTTGCCTAAACAGTAGAAATCCTCAAAAGAGACCCCATTTTGCAAACTAGACCCCCAAGGAACTTATCTAGATGTGTGGTCAGCACTTTGAACCCCCAAGGGCTTCACAGAAGTTTATAACGTAGAGCCGTGAAAATAAAAAAATTTTAAAAAAAATCATTTTTTTCCACAAAAATGACCTATTTGCCCTCAAATTTTTATTTTTATAAGGGTAACAGGAGAAATAGGACCCCAAAAGTTGATGTGCAATTTGTCCTGAGTACGCTGATACCTCATATGTGGGGGGGAACCACTGTGATAGTCTTACTGCGACCTTTGGGAGGCAGAATGAACAAATCCACAAAAGGTGAAGAATTGGTTTTATTTTTTACGGCGTTCCTCGTGCGGTATTAGTGATTAGGCGACTTTATTTTTCGGGTCGGTGCGATTACAGCGATACCAGATTTATACCCTTTTTTCATGTTTAGCTTCTGTCACACACTGAAAGATGCTTTTTTTTGGAAGAATTTTTTGTAAAATTTTTGCATCGCCGTATTTTGAGAGCTATAATTTTTCCATATTTCGTCCGACAGTTATCTGTGGGCTTATTTTTTGCAGGACGAGTTGACGTTTTTACTGGTACCATATTCGGACACAACGTTTTTTGATCGCTTCCTATTCCGATTTTTGTGGAAGCAGAATGAACAAAAACCAGCAATTCAGGAATTGTTTTTTTTTTTTCCCCATTCCGCGTGTGGTAAAATTGATAAAGCAGCTTTATTCTTCGGGACACTACGATTACAACGATACCTCATTAATATATTTTTTTATGTTTTGGCGTTTTTTACGCAATAAAATTTTTTATAGAAAAATAATTATTTCTGCATCAGTTTATTCCACGAGCTCTAACTTTTTTATTTTTTCGCTGATAATGCTATATAGTGGCTTGTTTTTTGCGGGACAAGATGCCGTTTTCAGCGGTACCATGATTATTTATATCCGACTTTTTGATCGCGTGTTATTGCACTTTTTCCAAGCGGTATGATGATACCGTTTGGAAAAAGTATAATTTACTACTTTTTTGTGGTTTTTTTTTACGGCTTTCACTGAAGGGGTTAACTAGGGTTACGCTTTTATAGATGGGATTTTTACGGACGCGGCGATACCAAACATATATTTTTTGTTTTTTGTTTTTTATTACATAAAAATGTGTATTTTTAGGGGAATTTTTTTATTATTTTTTTTTTTACAATTTTTTTTTCAAAAAAAAATGCTTTTTTAACTATGTCCCTTTATGGGACTTTCACTTTTTTACTTTTGATTGCAGGTACAATGCATTGCAATGCTCCAGCATTGCAATGCATTGTACCTATAGTGAAAGCTGCTGTGTCCATGAACACAGCAGCTTTCCGTAGCTAGATGACCCGGAGGTTGTCATGACAACCCCCGGGTCATCAAGGCAGAGATAGGGCCCTGCAAATACATTGCGGGGCGCTGATCTGAGGCAGAGGGAGCTCCCGACTCTCTGCCTCTCCCCCTGAGAGCTGCGATCACGCTCGATCGCAGCAGTCAGGGGGTTAACAGCCAGGGGCGGCGCTCAAGGCTGTCAGTGCAGGAAGCTCGGCCACTGCAGCGCTGAGCCCCTGCACTAATCGGGCAGAAGAGGCTGAAATTTCAGCCTCTTCTGCCTGATCGCTGCTGTGTTTGGTCAGTCACATTGACTGACCAATCACAGCGCTGTAGGTGCGGGGACCGACTGCAAAGGTCCCCGCACCGCTTGCTGTGCCTGTCAGCTGTCTGTGACAGCTGTCGGCACTGAACTACCACAATCCGTCAAGGTGCCAAAACTGACACCTTGCCATGACGGACTGTGCACGTCAGTGGACATTAAAGGGGATATATATATATATATATATATAATATATATATACTATTATTATATATATATATATATTTACATACTACTAACACACACACACAACACACACACACACACACATATATAATATATTCAACCAAATTTGTGAAGATTGCTAAGTAATTCATATACGAACTATAAAGAGATTATGCTTTCATGTGTTATTTATTATGCAAAAATCATTATACTCGTATTTAGTATATTTTAAGAGCCAGTATATAAATATGTATGGATTAATATAGAATCATAGAATGTGAGAGTTGGAAGGACCTCCGGGGTCATCGTGTCCAACCCCGTTGAATGCAGGATTCACTAAACCATCTCAGACAGATGTCTGTCCAGTCTCTGAAGACTTCCATTGAAGGAGAACTCACCCCTCTCTGCAGCTGTTCCATATGATACCAGTCAAAGTTTATCTAATATGCAATCTGTATTTTCTCCCTTGCAGTTATTATAATATTTCTATAGTGCCAACAAATTTCACAGCACTTTACATTTTAGAGGGGACTTGTATAGACAAATGACATAACAGCATAACAATTATCACGTAAATCAACAGATACCAAGAGGAATGAGGGCCCTGCTCGCAAGGTTACAATCTATGAGAAAATAGGGGAGACACGAAAAGTGGATGGTAATTGCTTTCATTGTTCGGACCAGCCATAATGTAAGAAATCGGGTGTTCATGTAATGCTGCATGGACAATTTATCAGCCTGAATATGTAACAGTACAGACACAGAGGGCTATTAAATGCATAAAGTGTGTAAGAACATGATACGAGGAACTTGGTTATGGTAAAAATTTTGAATGGGCAACATAGGGATACTTAGATTACTGTGTTGAGGAGGTAGGCCAGTCTGAAGAAATGTGTTTTTAGTTCATGCTTAAAACTGTGGGTATGGGGGATTAATCAAATTATTCTAGGTAGTGCAATCCAAAAAATTGGCGCAACACGTGAGAAGTCTTGGAGACAGGAGTGGGAGTTTGATTATTGAAGTTGTTAACCTAAGGTCATTAGCAGAACGGAGGGCACGGGTAGGATGGTAGACAGATGAGGGAGGAGATGTAGGGTGGTGCTAAACCGTGGAGTGCTTTGTGGGCGAGAGTAATAAGTTTATAATGAATTCTGGTGTGGATGGGTAACGAGCAATGACTGGCATAAGGTAGATGCATCGGTGTAACGGTTGGTGAGGAATATGAACCTGGCTGCAGGATTCAAGACAGATTGGAGAGGGAAGAGTTTGGCAAGACAGAGACCGATTAGTAGAGAGCCCAGACGAGAATGAATAAGAGAAACAGTAAGCTTTTTTGCAGAGTCGAAAGTAAGCGAAGGTCAAATTCTAGAAATGTTTTTGGAGGTGCAGATATTAAGAGCGAGCCAGTGATCGGATATGGTGGTGGATGAAAGATCTGAATCCCCAAGACAGCGGGCATGTTGCTGGAGAGTAATGGTAGAACCACACACTGAAATGGCAATGTCAGGCAAAGGTAGGTTAGTAGAGGGAGGAAAGACGGATTTTGGTAAGGACTTACCTGTAAAATCCTTTTCAGCGAAGAAGGAAGGGAGACACACACTAGTCATTACTAGTGGGGTAGGCGGAGCCCAGATGAGATAGACACCTCAGATTAAAAAGAGTGTTGACCGGCCCCTCCAGCTCGGGCTCCTCCCACTCAGCTCTCCAGTCGTACACAAGCTTAAGGAAGAGCAAATATCACCAGCGGAGCAACATAACCCCTTCTGAAGGACTTCAGAGAAGAAACAAGAATACAGGTTATGCATGTCACAAGGAAAAAACCACACAGTTCCAGGTACTACTCACTGAACCTGACTACTGCGATGAGCTGGCGATGCTGGAACAGAGCCTTAGCGCGCCGACCTCAGCTCAGATAATCGCTATCAGAGAAGGGTCACGCCACATCTGAAAACACAACAACACACTTCTGCCATGGGAGGGATGTGTGTGTCTCCCTTCCTTCTTTGCTGAAAAGGATTTTACAGGTAAGTCCTTACCAAAATCCGTCTTTCAGCAGCAAGGGAGACACACACTAGTCATTACTAGTGGGACGTCCCAAAGCAGTTCAAAAAATTAAGGGTGGGAAAAAAACAGAAAAGGCAGAACCCAACAACCTAAATTAATGCGCAACCAGCGCTAACAAACAAGTTAACGAGAACTTTTAAACTACAGCCGCCTGCAGGACCCTACGTCCTAGGGCTGCATCAGCGGAAGCACTAACGTCCACCTTGTAAAATTTTGTAAAAGTGTGGACAGAGCGCCAGGTCGCAGCCCGGCAGAGCTGAGCTGCCGAGGCCCCTTGGTGAAACGCCCACGATGAGCCTACAGCTCTCGTGGAGTGAGCTCGAACCTTAATCGGGCAAGGTTCGCCCTTAAGTCGGTAAGCCTCCAAGATAGCCGACCGGATCCAATGAGCTATGGAATCCTTAGAAGCTCGTTGACCACGTCGACGACCTGCTGGAATCACAAAGAGAGTCTGACTTCCGAAAACTTTGGGTAACAGACAAATAGAACTTCAAAGCCCGGACCAAATCCAATGTGTGCAAAGCTCGTTCCTTCGCATTCCTCGGCCTCGGACAGAACGAAGGTAATACAATATCCTGGTTGACATGAAAATGTGACACCACCTTAGGCAGAAAATCACCCCGAGTGCGAAGTATCACCCGATCCGGGTGAAACTCCAGAAAAGGAGGCGAACAAGAAAGAGCCGCCAACTCAGAAACTCTTCTCAAAGAGGTGACCGCCACCAGGAAGGCAACCTTCCAAGAAAGCAACGAAAGGTCAACGGAATCCATAGGCTCAAAAGGCCCGTGTTGAAGAGCCTCCAAAACAAGATTGAGCCGCCAAGGAGACACAGGCGCCTTCCGCGGCGGAAACTGCCGGGTTATTCCGCGAAAAAAGGAACGTACGTCCCTACGCGAGGCGATAACCTTCCTAAACAGCAAGGACAGAGCAGAAACCTGACCCCTCAGGGTGCTTACTGCCAAACCTTTGTCCAGTCCGAATTGCAGAAAAGCCAACAAATTGGGAATGGAAAAAATCCTCGGGTTCCTTGAAGAACCCGAACACCACGGAAAGAAAGCTTCCCAAGTCTTGTGATAAATCCTTGTAGTAGCCAGACCTCTTGCAGCCCGTAAAGTGGCAATGACTTCGGCTGAAAAACCTCGACGGGTCAATATTTCGGTCTCAAGAGCCACGCCGTCAAACGCAGAGACTTCAGGTCCGGATGACGAACGGGCCCTTGGGTTAACAGGTCCGAGCGAAGAGGAAGCGGAGTCGTTGCCAGGAGCGACATCAGTGTCGAGAACCACGTCCTCCTTGGCCAATCTGGGGCTATCAATATAGCAGAGATTCTCTCCAGTCTGATTCGACGTAGCACCAGAGGAAGTAAGGAAATTGGCGGAAACACATAGACTAGCTCGAATTGGTCCAACGGAGCCACTAGAGCATCCACCGCCAAAGCTTTCGGATCCTTGTACCTGGACATGAAAATCGGTAATTTGGCATTGAACCTGGATGCCATCAGATCCACCTGGGGAGTTCCCCAACGGGAGCACAGCAGTGCAAAAATTTCCGGATGAAGACTCCATTCTCCGGGATCCGTCTTCTCGCGACTGAGAAAGTCCGCCGTGATATTCTGAACTCCTGGAATGTGGATCGCAGAGATGACTGGTACTCTGGTCTCTGCCATACCAGGATCCGGGATACTTCCACCTTGAGTCTGGAACTCCTTGTCCCGCCTTGATGGTTGATATATGCGACCGCCGTCGCATTGTCTGTCTGCACTCGGACTGGCAGACCGCTTAAAGGGACCGTCCAGTGTTGGAGGCAAAGGAAAATTGCCCTCAATTCCAGGATGTTGATCGGCAAGACAGACTCCTCCGACGACCATACTCCCTGAGTCCAGAGATCGTTCCAGACACCCCCCCAGCTCGTCAGGCTGGCATCTGTGGTTATGACCGACCACTTCGGAGGGAGGAAGGACTTCCCCTGGGATAGCGCCTCCGGACGTAACCACCATTCCAGAGACTCTCGTACCCTGTGGGAGATGATGACACTGCAATCCAGTGAAGTCTGCGCTCGATCCCAACGGTTCAGAATGAACCTCTGGAGGGCCCTGGAATGAAACTGAGCAAATGGAATTGCTTCCATGGACGCCACCATCAGACCCATAAGGCGCATACAGCTTCGAAGGGACATAGCTGTCGAAGACTTCATAACCTGTGCATGTCGAAAAAGACATGCTTGCTTGTCTGGAGGCAGGGATGCCACTGCTCGTACCGTGTCGAAGTGCATTCCCAAAAACAGGATTGACTGTGACGGTTCCAGAAATGACTTCTCCCAATTGACCAGCCACCCGAAGTCCTCCAGGAGCTGAAGGGATAGATTGCGAGCAGTTACCACTTCCTCCTTGGAAGACGCCACAATCAGAAGGTCGTCCAGGTAGGGAAAAATCGTGACGCCCTGTCTTCGGAGAATCGCCATGAGAGGCGCCAGAATCTTTGTAAAAACTCTGGGCGCTGAGGCCAACCCGAATGGCAGAGCCACAAACTGGTAATAGTCCTGGCCTATGGCAAAACGAAGGAAGCGTTGGTGAGCCCTTCCGATTGGAACGTGTAAATAAGCGTCGCGAATGTCGATTGACACCAAAAAGTCGTTCCGTGACAAGGCTGCTACAACGGAGCGAAGCGACTCCATGCAAAATTTTCGGGTGTGGACATGCCGATTCAATCTTTTGAGATCCAGGATGGGGCGAAATCTGTCCTTTTTGGGGACCACAAAGAGGTTGGAATAAAATCCTCTTCCCCTGTCCTCTGGCGGAACCGGTACTACTACACCCTTCTGCAAAAGGGAGTCGACCTCTCGCAGCAGAGCGGCACAAAACTCGGGTTCTGACGGAATGCGAGACTGGCAAAAACTGTTCGGGGGTCGAGAAGAAAACTCTATGAAATAGCCTGCCGACACGACCCGCGTTACCCAGGTGTCCGGAACGCGGGAAAGCCAAGTCGCTTTGAACTGGAGCAGGCGACCCCCCACTCGAGAGCCCTCGAGTGGGACCCTGGCGTCAGTCCGCCTTGGCGGGCTTCTTGTCAGCTTCCCGCTTGTCTTGACGGAAATTTTGTTTCCAGGGGGTGCAGGATTTCTGAGAGGACTTCTTTCCCGAAAAAGAGGGACGACCCGATCCCCAAGAGGACTGACCAAATCGTCCCCTGGACCGAAAGGACCGCCGAGCACTACTGGCACTAGGCCTGCCAGACGCAGAAGCCATAGCCCTTCGCTGCGGTAAAGCCGCTTCTTTTGCCTTTGCAATCAGCTCTGTGAGGTCAGACCCAAATAGCTGACCACCCTTGTAAGCTAAAGACAGCAAACCTTGCTTGGAAACCGCGTCCCCGGTCCACTGTCTAAGCCACAGTGCTCTTCTGACTGTGACCGCCGAGGATTGCGCCCTGGACAACAGACGCAGTATCCAGACCTGCATCATAGCTATATTTGGCTGCAATCTCCAACAATTCGAGAAGTCCCTCTATCTCGGATAACGGAGATCTATTTTGCAACGCCGTCCGTATACGGACCAACCAACTCAGGGAAGCTTTACAAGCACACATGGATCCTAGCACCGCCCTGAATCTATGCCCCGCGGCCTCGTAGGTGGATTTCGCCGCCACCTCCGTTTTTCTGTCTAGCGGGTCCTGCAGACTCGCCTTCCCTTTAACCGGGAGCAACGAGGATTTACTAAGCTGTGATAAAGGAACATCCACTTCAGGAGAAGGAATCCAATTATCAATCAACTCCGTAGAACACGGGTATAATGCCTCAAAGAAACGTGTCCCTTGAAAACGTTTATCTGGACACAGGCGTTCCTTCTCCACTGCTTCATTAAGCTCAACCAGAGCCGGCAATGTTGATCGCGACTTACGGTACTCCTGGTACATTCGGGCCGACTTACCAGGACGTCTAGTTAACTCTTCCGGTAACTGTAACGCCTCTCTCATGGCTTCAATGAAAGCCTCTGTTCGGCTTACAAGAGAGGCAGAGTGCCCCTGCCGATCCTCCTTATCCGAATCGTATAACTCCCCATCCGAGTCTGAAGGGGAACCCTGTCCGCATTCCATATCAGAGACCTCTGATCCGCTACGCGGAAGGATGGAACCGGTCTGTGTCGCTTCCTGTCATGAGAGGATCTAGCTGACACCCAATTACCTAACAGGTCAGACAAGCCATCAATAGAACGAGCGATGGCATCCAATTTGGCATCGCTGTAACCTCCGACCGCTGCACTTGACGCCGTCGAGGTCTGCGTATCGGATACGCACGACTGATCCTGAAGCGGATCTGAGAGATGGTCTGCACCTTCTGGACTCTGATTCGACATGCCCTCACACAGTATATGGCAGGTCAAAACCTGTCAGTAATTAGAGAAAAGTGTGGTTTCTTAAGTGGACGAAACCAATACGCTGAAGGGTTAAAGCTCTTAAAGTAGAGAACTACCCCAGCTAACTCTAAAATATCAGAAGAATATGTCAGCAGTATGATTAACCCTTTATGTTCTGATCCGTACCGGAATAGAACCTACGGCGGGTATCGCTGGACTCTTGCTGAAAAGGGTTAACCTTCATAGGGGTTAATGTCGCAGGCTCCCCACAACTCCTTATTAAAATAACAGGGAGTGTGCGAGTCCCAGGCGAAACAAGGTCTCTATATGAGACCGCAGCTGCAGGATAGCGCTATCTGCCACTTGTCATACAGATAGGTCCTGCGCTGTGGGGGTGACGACTTTCACTCACCCAGCTGGCCGCGGTGATGCATAATATATATCGGGAGGAGCGGTAGTATGAGGAGCCCTGGTAATGGCCGCCGCGCTGAGAGAAGCCGGAAGAGAAGCACATAATCGCGCGCTTCTGCCCCAGAAGACCGGGAAGCCGGCTTCAAAGAAAGAGCGCGAACTCTCTCGCTCTCTGCTCTCCTCTGTCCTGCAGGCATCTGCATGCGGACAAAAATACAGTCACCAACCATGTACATTCACATGTAGCAGCGGCTGCCGCAGCAGCCGCTGAAAGCACTCACATACATTTAGAAAAATGTGGAGTACTCACCAGCTTAGCGCCACAGGGACCCCCAGGGGTTTGTGGCGCTGTGCCCATCGCTTCCCCCCAGGGCGGGGAACGCAGTGACCCCCGATGTGCGGTTTGCGTCCCCGCCAGGGAAGCCATCCTCATCCCCCAGGGCCGGCACGATCCTGCAGGGACCACCATACCGGGTAATTACAGATCTGCCAAGGGAGAGGTGGGAGTCCAGCAGCGCTGAGACCCCTGAGACCTCTAGACCACTTCTGGTGATCCAAGTCTCTTGTACGATGAAAATAACAAAATCTTCTGAGGAGCTGCTTCCAGCAGCGACTATCCTCTGAGACCTCAAATTTTAGACTGGAGAGCTGAGTAGGAGGAGCCCGAGCTGGAGGGGCCGGTCAACACTCTTTTTAATCTGAGGTGTCTCTCATCTGGGCTCCGCCTACACCACTAGTAATGACTAGTGTGTGTCTCCGTTCCTTAGTCTGCTGCTGAAACAAGGGGTTCAGATTTTGACATGTTCAGTTTCAGATAGAGGGAGGACATGATGTTGGAGACAGCGGTAAGACAATCACTGGTGTTTTTTAATAATGCAGGCGTGATGTCTGGAGTAGGTGCATAATTGGGTGTCATCAGCATAGAGATGGTACTGGAAACCAAATCTACTGTTTGTCCAATAGGGGCAGTATACAAGGAGAAGAGTGCCTAGGACTTATCCTTCAGGAACCCCAACAGTAAGGGGAAGATGAAAGGAGGAGCTAGCAAAAGATACAGTGAAGGAGCAGTCAGAGGTAGGAGGAGAACCAGGAGACTTTACTGAGGACAGTTTCAGTATAATGTAAAGTGCGGAAAAAGGTTTGAAGAGGGTCGAAAACAGAGTTATCTGAGAGATAGCGGATAAGACGGGAGTGGACCAAGTGTTCCATGAGTTTAGAGATGAAGGGAAGCTTAGAGACAGGTCTATAGTTGTTTTTATTAAGTAATGGATGTATGATGGCATGCCAGATCGTCAGCGCGGAGGTCCGTGATTGGGGCCTGCACTCTTGGCCCCAACCACGAATGGCAGTGTTGTATGTTTGAAGCATCTATTTATATAATCGTCTTATCCTGTCTGTCTGTCCAGGAAATCCCGTGTCGCTGATTGGTCCGGCCGCGGCCAATCAGCGACGCAGGGCTAACTCTGCCCATGTGACTCACCAACTGCCCATGATGTACTGAACATGTTTTGTCAGTTACAGTGTCTGATGTACTTCTGTCACGTTTACTGAACACGGGTAATACTCAGTGACATGAGGTAATACACAGGTGACATGAGGTAATACATAAGTAACATAAGGTAATATAGTAACATGAGGTAATACACAAGTAACATGAGGTAACATACGGTAACATGAGGTAATACACAGTAACACGAGGTAATACACAGTAACATGAGGTAATACACAGTAACATGAGGTAATACACAGTAACATGAGGTAATACACAAGTAACATGAGGTAATGAGGTAACATACGGTAACATGAGGTAATACACAGTAACATAAGGTAATATAGTAACATGAGGTAATACACAAGTAACATGAGGTAACATACGGTAACATGAGGTAATACACAGTAACACGAGGTAATACACAGTAACATGAGGTAATACACAGTAACATGAGGTAATACACAGTAACATGAGGTAATACACAAGTAACATGAGGTAATGAGGTACATACGGTAACATGAGGTAATACACAGTAACATAAGGTAATATAGTAACATGAGGTAATACACAAGTAACATGAGGTAACATACGGTAACATGAGGTAACATACGGTAACATGAGGTAATACACAGTAACATGAGGTAATACACAGTAACATGAGGTAATACACAGTAACATGAGGTAATACACAGTAACATGAGGTAATACACAGTAACATGAGGTAATACACAGTAACATGAGGTAATACACAGTAACATGAGGTAATACACAGTAACATGAGGTAATACACAGTAACATGAGGTAATACACAGTAACATGAGGTAATACACAAGTAACATGAGGTAATGAGGTAACATACGGTAACATGAGGTAATACACAGTGACATGAGGTAATACACAGTAACATGAGGTAATACACAGTAACATGAGGTAATACACAGTAACATGAGGTAATACACAGTAACATGAGGTAATACACAGTAACATCAGGTAATATACAGTAATATGAGGTAATACACAGGTAACATGAGGTAATACACAGGTAACATGAGGTAATACACACTAATATGAGGTAATACACACTAATATGAGGTAATACACATTAACATCTATCTAATATATATATATTTGTCTTATCCCAACTGTCTTTCTGTCCAGGAAATCCCGCGTCGCTGATTGGTCCGGCCGCGGCCAATCAGCGATGCGGGATTTCAGAAAAAAGATGGCGGTCGTTAGCGGCTTATCTGCCGCACAGAGGTCAGCGGCGATGCAGCCGGGAGATGACCGTCTCGCAGCGGAAGTACCCAGACGGCGGCCTCCACGTAAACCCCAGCAGCAGCCTCGACATACACCCCACCAGCAGCAGCCTCTATATACCCCAGCAACAGCAGCTTCCATATATACCCCAGCAGCAGCCTCTATATACACCCCAGCAGCAGCAGTAGCAGCCCCAACATACACCCCAGAAGCCTCTATATGCACCCCAGCAGCAGCCTCTATATGCACCCCAGCAGCAGCCTCTATATGCACCCCAGCAGCAGCCTCTACATGCACCCCAGCAGCAGCCTCTACATGCACCCCAGCAGCAGCCTCTACATGCACCCAGCAGCAGCCTTACAGCACCAGCAGCAGCCTCTACATGCACCCCAGCAGCAGCCTCTACATGCACCCCAGCAGCAGCCTCTACATGCACCCCAGCAGCAGCCTCTACATGCACCCCAGCAGCAGCATCTATATGCACCCCAGAAGCAGCATCTATATGCACCCCAGCAGTAGCCTCTATATGCACCCCAGCAGCAGCCTCTATATGCACCCCAGCAGCACCCTGTATATGCACTCCAGCAGCAGCCTCTGGCTTCTTAAACTTGGTAACAGTGAACTTCGCAATGAATACAACCTTGGAGAAGACATTATTGAAATACCAGAAGACATGTTGTGCACGGACTGCATTGTAAGTGATGTTTTTGGACAACGTGTTGAAATTGATGTGAATGACCAAAGCAGTGTTGAGAGGGCCTCTTCCTATGCAATTCTCTGTCCCAAGAATTTAACCTGGAAAATCCTGTGTATTCATTGCATTATTCTTAAATCTTTATAAATAAACTACATACATATTCTGGCGTGTGCCAGGGTTGTCGCCGTCTGTGCAGAGTTGTTCTATGTATAGGAGGAGCAGCTTCATCCAGGGCACTTTTCAGTGTTTCGTTATAATGCTTCAGTGCAGAATCAGGAAATGAGAAGGAGGAGATTGGGGCCAATGATGACTACAAATTCTTCGCAAGTTTCTGGGTGTTAATGGCCTGTATATTTCTAGAAGTGTGTAAAGTGGGGGTGTCCTGAGCGGGATAGCAGTTCTTAACCGAGAATGAAAGAAGGATGTGGTCAGAGAGCAGGAGAGGAGAGTTGGTAAAATCATACACTGAGCAAAGCCGGCAGAAGACCAAGTCGAGGGAGTTTCCGTCTTCATGTGTAGGAGAGTTAGTATGCTGCGAAAGGCCGAATAGGAGGATAGAGATAAAAGGTGAGTATCAGGAGGGGAGAAGCAATTTGGATGATGAAGTCTCCTTTGATGAGGGTGGGTATGTCACAGGAGAGAAAATGTGGAAGCCAGGTGGCAAAGTGATCCAGGAACTGGTGGGAGGGGCCCTGAGGAGGATACACAACTGTCACTTGCACGGAGAAGGGAATGAAGAGTCTGACAGCACGGACCTCAAAAAAGGGAAGATAAGTAAGGGTACTTGATGGATAACCTGAAAGGTACATTTGGTTGATAGGAGCAGACCAACGCCTCCACCTGCTCGGTTGTCGAATCTTGGGGTATGAGAGAAGTGTAGTACACCATATGAAAGAGCAGCAGAAGCGGTGGTGTGACTGCTGTATCCAGGTTTCAGTAAGAGCCAGAGAGTTAAGAGAATCCAAAAGGAAGAAGTGATGGAGTTTATTACACACTGAGCGAGAATTCCAAAGGGCACAAATAAAAGAAACGGAAGGCATACAGGGAATATTAATGAGATTTGAGGGGTTTCTGAGTGTAGCAGTTGAGGGGTGCAACTTAGTATACTTGGTATACCATGAGGGCCGGGATTGGGAGAAATATATCCTGCGACTAGGAGAATAGAAAGAGTGAGCAGATGGTTAGGTGATTTCTGAGAGCGTCTCTTGTGTTGGATGGTGGTACTGAATGGATCTGTGCAGTTTAGCAATGTGAAAAGAGCGCGAGTGCTATACATAGGAGAGGAGAGGACTGAGGGGCCGATATGGATGGAGTGTAGAGAGTTAGTGAAAGGACGGTGGATGTGAGCGAATGCAGTAACCAGAATATAAATGAATATGGTGAAAATTTGATGCAATCCAAATGTACTGTACTTGGAATAGCTTTGTTTAGATGTCTTACCTGTATCCTGCCCTGTCTAACTGTCATGTTTAACTGCAGGTTACTGTGAAAAAATGTACTTAAAATAAAACGTACATAAATGCATCCCCAAAGCTATGGCTGAATATATAGGCTTGCTCTAAGATCTATCACTAATTAATTCCATAGCTTCTTGTGTTGCCACGTGTAAATGAGAATAATGATGATCTCTCTACACGGAGACATCCCCTCCGATATTTGTAGGCAGCTATTAAGTCTCCTCTTAGCCTTGGTTTTTGCAAGCTAAACATTCCCAGACCCTTTAACCGTTCCTCGTAGGACATACTTTGAAATGTTTTAATGTCTTAAAATGTAGTGCCCAGAACAGGATACAGTATTAAAGATTAAAGAAGAGGAGTAAAGGAGGATAATTACTTCCCGTGATCTAGACACCTGTCACTAGGTTTAGCCGATGTGAGGTAAGGCCACCACCTTTAAGGCCTGATATACAGCATTCTATAATGTTGTGTATCTGCCTCCAACTCTATCTGAACGGAGAAAAAGTTATTTTATTATACTCACCTGGGTGGATGTCTGGTATGAGGGGTGCCACTGGTCTTGGTCTGGCACCTCCCATCTTCTTACGAACGCCGTCCTCCTCATTGATTCGCATGGATGATGTGTCCCCATGTCGTCCACAGAGTTTCCCCAGATTCACGCTCATGTGCAGGCTTACTTACTTCTCTGCCCTGACTAGGAAGAGTTAAGTACTGCAGTGCACATGTGCCGGGGCTCTTTGACTTTTCCCGGCACAAACGCACTGCAGTACTTTGTTCCGCCCTCAATAGGGAAGAGACGTACGCCTGTGTATGCTTTGTTATTCACTCAATAGGGCAGAGAAGTACGCCTGTGTCGGAGCGCAATGCCGGGGAGACTGTGCGATGGAGTAGGAAGGAGTGCGGTGCCGGACCAAGAACATCGACACTCCCTTGGACTGGATCGCCCAGCAAGTATTAAAAAAGACCCTTTTCTGCTCTTCAGGGTCAAGGTCTTACCGTATTTTTTGGACTATTAAGATGCATTGACCCACCCCACCCCTCTCCAAAATGGGAGGTGCATCTTGTAGTCCGAATACAGGCTTTCTTTCCTCAGGAACCAGCAGCAGTAGAAGTATGGTGATGCTACGGGCTCTGAATCAGCATTGAGCAGATCAGAGTGCATCCTTTGATTCCCAGCAGCAATTTTCCTGAAGGCGTGGGCTCCTGGAAGCGGCATGTGCTTAGAATTAAGATCTCGGCCCAGCCGCAATATTAATCTGAGCACACGCCAGCACCTCCAGCGGCCATTTTCCTGATGCTGTGCGCTTCATGTAAATGGCCACCGGAGGCCACTCATGCAGATTTAAATCTTGCCTGGGCTGACATTCCAAACTGTGCACGCAGCGCCTCCAGCGACCACGGCTTCAGAAAAGGTGGCGGGAAACAATGAGCACTCCACTCTGCTCACCGACCACACCAGGCCCCCAGCAATGCCACACTTCTGCCACCGCCGCTCCTGAGGAAGGGACGCTGCTCCACTTAACGCATTCTGCCTCACCGCCGCAGCATGCACGCTGGAATAACCCCTCCTCCTACCTAGTGCCCACAGCATTACCCTACTCTCTTCAGACGCCCGATTCCTGAGGAAGGAACCATGCCTCCTGTGACCCCACTCCACCAACGGTCGGCCATCTAAAGATACCTTAAATTTGAACGGACCCCATCTTAATGTTTTTTTTCCTGTTTTCCACCCCAAGGGGGTGCGTCTTATGGTCCAAAAAATACGATAATGGACACTGCTATGATTGGCTGCTGTGAGTAGAGAAGACAGTGTTATAAAGTGAACCTCTATGGGACACTCTGATCTGGAGGGAACTGCGAAATCTTAGTGATGACTGCTACTTTTGTACCTGCATCCTGGCAGGATTTTTGTACCTGCATCCTGGCAGGATTCAACCTTCAATTAAGAAGAAAATTATATCACCGGCCTTCTTGTCAGCGATTCACCCAGTGCTTTGGAATACCTGTTCCTCTACCTCCGGAGAAACTTGAAGTTACACTTGATTCAAGAAGATTCAGAACATGAGCAGGATTCTGATGAAGACTTTCACACTAGTCCCAACAAGCCACAGCTTTTCTTCACAGTTCAAATTAAATTATTTAGTGAGGGACTTGGACCTTCCTAAACATTCCGCTCAATGTTTAGGCTCTAGACTAAAGGAAAAAGGACCTGCTAGCTCCTGGTACTTGTTTTTCATGGTATAGAAGCAAAGAAAAAGGAAATCCTTCCATACTTTTTGTAAGTTGATGCGCTAGTGAATTGAAGTGATGTTCCTGGGCTGATAGAAGAATGTAACGTTGAGTACAGTGTGAGTGGAGACTATTGATTCATCCCAAAAAAAAAAAAAGTCTGAAAGCTGTGCTACTGCACAATGGCAGCAAATATGCTTCAGTGCCTGTAGGGCATTCTGTGCATTTGAAGGAATTTCGAATTGATTTTCAAGAAACTTAATCAAGATTGATTGATCTGTGGTGATCTGACAGTACTCTTTGCTCCTTGGGCAGCAAGGAGAATACACAAAGTACCCATGCTTTTGGTAAGAATGCAATAGCCAGGATAGGACGCATCACTGGAGCCAAAAAAAAGTTGGCCAACGAGAACATCTTTGAAACCTGGAGTCAAGAACATATTTGCGGTGCAGACATCTCATGCACTGCCTCCTGCGTCCAATTTCCTAAAGTCAACTACTTTGAAAATCATGGAAAGTGCAGGAGCTACGGGCTTTCACAAAATGTTGTCAGAGCCCCCACACCACCTAGTACCTCCTAATACCAGCCTGGGGGCCTGCAACATCTCCCCTTCCTGCCTCCTGGGATCCCAACTGCACTGCACCCACCACCAACCTTAAGCTACCGTAAAAGTGGACTATAAGACCCAACATCATTTTATTTAAAAACATTTTTTCCTATTTTACCACCAAAAACAAAAAGGGGTGCATCTTATAACTCAGTGCGACTTATCCACAAAAAAAATTATTTTTTAAAATAAATGTTGATGTATCCTAAAAGATGTTTTATTTTAATTACAGCAAGCATTTCTTTTCGCATTACATACCTGATCTGTGACATTGATGTCCACATATTCACAAAAGGCATATCCCTTAGAAAGGCCTGTGGCACTGTCTTTTACCAAATTAAAAGCTTTTAACGGGCCAAAAGAAGTAAGTAGCTCCTTCACCTAATAAAAAAAATGCATACATTTGACATGTATACTTCAGCAACAAATGAACATGCATACATCAAGTTTTTAAGTCTAATATTCCTATTAAATGTGTTCACCAAAACCTTGCTCACCTGTAATTGATACCCCGCCCACATGCAACCAGGTGATTTCGTGTGACCACCATAATTTTATCATTGTTCTGTCTCCGACATCTAATATGTTATCTCTGATTATTTGCATAACGCTTCAGTAATTCATTAATAAAAACATAGGAAACTTGCACAATCAATCTTTATTTGTCTGTAGTGTTTTGGCTCCCTCTAGCGGCCAGAGTCATGTTTATGATCCTATTTTCTATTTCTTGTGTCTGGTTCTCCTCCCCTTTTTGCAATGCATCATGGTAGCTCAGCCTCCATTTCCCTTCTTCCTGCATCCAAGAAGCACCTGCATTACATTCCCCTTGCAATTGCATTGCTGGTATGTATTTATGCTTTCTATAGGTAATTTCTGCTCTAATGTTAGCCAAGCTAAGTCAGCCATACCCCTGGGTCACCTACTAGTTTGTAAACCTTCATGCACAATGTATAACATGTATAATATGAATTTCTGCTGTACTATGCACTGATTGTATGTATTATGTTTACAGTTTCACCGCGTCAATATACTATCACGTTCAATAAAAGACGGATTTTGGTAATAACTTACCTGTAAAATCCTTTTCAGCGAAGGAAGGAAGAGAGACACAGGATTCATTACTGATGGGTAGGCGGAGCCCAGACGGGATAGTCACCTCAGATTAAAAAAGCGTGCTGACCGGCCCCTCCAGCTCGGGCTCCTCCTACTCAGCTTTCTCCAGTTGTACACAAGCTTAAGGAAGAGCAATATCACCAGCGGAGCAACATAACCCCTTCTGAAAAACTTCAGAGACAAAAACACAAGAATACAGGTTATGCATGCAGATAGGCAAAAAACCACACAGTTCCAGGTACTACTCACGGAACCTGACCACTGCGATGAGCTGGCAATGCTGGAATAGAGCCGTAGCGCGTCGACCTCAGCCCAGAAATCGCTATCAGAGAAGGGCCACGCTGCTTCTGTAAATCAACAACACACTTCTGCCATGGGAGGGATCTGTGTCTCTCTTCCTTCCTTCGCTGAAAAGGATTTTACAGGTAAGTTCTTACCAAAATCCGTCTTTCAGCTGCAGATGGAAGGAAGAGAGCCACAGGATTCATTACTGATGGGACGTCCCAAAGCAGTTCAAAAATTAGGGTGGGAAACGAAAACCAAAATAGGCAGAAACCCAACAACCTAAATAAAAGCGCAACAGGCGCCAAAAACAAGTTAACTAAACTCTTAAACTACCGCTGCCTGCAGGACCCTACGTCCCAAGGCTGCATCAGCGGAAGCACTAACGTCCACCTTATAAAATCTTGTAAAAGTGTGGACGGAGCGCCAGGTCGCAGCCCGGCAGAGCTGAGCTGCCGAGGCCCCTTGATGGAAGGCCCACGATGAGCCCACAGCCCTCGTGGAGTGAGCTCGAAGTTTAATCGGGCAAGGTTCGCCCTTAAGTCGGTAAGCCTCCAAAATGGCCGACCGAATCCAGCGAGCTATAGAATCCTTGGAAGCTCGCTGACCACGTCGACGACCTGCTGCAATCACAAACAAACAGAGAGTCTGATTTCCGAAAACCTTGAGTAACATTCAAGTAGAATTTCAAAGCCCGCACCAAATCCAAAGTGTGCAAGGCCCGTTCCTTCACGGTCCTTGGCCTCGGACAAAGAGAAGGCAACACAATATCCTGGTTAACATGGAATCGCGACACCACCTTAGGTAGGAAGTTGCCCCGAGTGCGAAGCACCACACGATCCGGGTGAAACTCCAAGAAGAGAGGCGAGCAGGAAAGAGCCGCCAACTCAGAAACCCTCCTCAAAGAGGTGACTGCCACTAGGAAGGCCACCTTCCAAGAAAGTAAATAAAGGCTAACAGAATCCATAGGCTCAAAAGGCTGACATTGAAGAGCCTCCAAAACAAGATTGAGCCGCCAAGGAGATACAGGTGTCCTCCGCGGCGGAAACTGACGGGTTATTCCACGAAAATGGAAAATGGAATAACCCATGAACGCACGTCCCTACGCGAGGCGATAGCCCTCCGAAAAAGTAAAGACAGAGCAGAAACCTGACCCCTCAGGGTACTAACGGCCAAACCTTTGTCCAACCCATGTTGCATAAAAGCCAACAAATTGGGAATAGAAAATTTTTTCGGGTTCTTTGAAGAACTCGAACACCACAAAAAGAAGGCTTCCCAAGTCCTGTGGTAAATCCTAGTAGTAGCCGGACCTCTAGCAGCACGCAGAGAAGCAATGACTTCGGCTGAGAAACCTCTACGGGTCAAAATTTCGGTCTCAAGAGCCACGCAGTCAAACGCAGAGACTTCAGGTCTGGATGACGAACGGGCCCTTGGTTAACAGGTCCGGACGAAGAGGAAGTAAAAATGGCGGTGCCGCTAGAAGCGACACCAGTGTCGAGAACCACGTCCTCCTTGGCCAATCTGGAGCTATCAATATAGCTGAGATTCTCTCCAGCCTGATCCGACGGAGTACCAGAGGTAGCATAGAAATCGGCGGAAACACATAGATTAGGTTGAATTGGTCCATCGGGGTCACTAGAGCATCCACCGCTACAGCCTTCGGATCCCTGTACCTGGACACGAATGTCGGTAACTTGGCATTGGCCCTGGATGCCATCAGATCCACCTGAGGAGTACCCCAACGGGAGCACAGCAGTGCAAAAATGTCCGGATGGAGACTCCATTCCCCGGGATCCATCTTCTCGCGACTTAGAAAGTCCGCCGTGATATTCTGAACTCCTGGAATGTGGATCGCAGAGATGGCTGGGACTGTGGTCTCTGCCCATATCAGGATCCGAGATACCTCCACCATGAGCCTGGAACTCCTCGTCCCGCCTTGGTGATTGATATAAGCGACCGCCGTCGCATTGTCTGTCTGCACTCGGACAGGTAGACCGTGTAAAGGGACCGTCCAGTGTTGGAGGCAAAGGAAAATTGCCCTCAATTCGAGGATGTTGATCGGCAAGACAGACTCCTCTGGTGACCATACTCCCTGAATCCAGAGATCGTTCCAAACGCCCCCCCAGCCCGTCAGGCTGGCATCGGTGGTTATGACTGACCACTTCAGAGGAAGAAAGGACTTCCCCCGAGACAATTCTGTCGAACGGATCCACCATCCCAGAGACTCTCGTACCTTGCGGGAGATAACCACACTGCAATCCAGTGAGGACTGCGACCGATCCCAGCGGTTTAGAATGAACCTTTGGAGCGTCCGGAATGAAACTGGGCAAATGGAAGTGCCTCCATTGAAGCCACCATCAACCCCAGAAGACGCATACATCGTTGAAGAGACATTGTCACTGAAGACTTCATCACCTGCGTATGTCGGATGAGACATGCTTGCTTGTCTGGAGGAAGAGACACCACTGCTCGTATTGTGTCGAAATGCATCCCCAGAAACAGGATTGATTGTGACGGTTCCAGAGACGACTTCTCCCAATTGACCAGCCACCCGAAGTCCTCCAGGAGCTGAAGGGATAGATTGCGAGCCGTCACAGCCTCCTCCTTGGAGGATGCCACAATCAAGAGGTCGTCCAGATAGGGAAGGATCGTGACTCCCTGTCTTCGAAGTATAGCCATGAGAGGTGCCAGAATCTTTGTAAAGACTCTGGGTGCCGAGGCCAAACCGAATGGTAGAGCCACAAATTGGTAATGATCCTGTCCTATGGCAAAGCGAAGATAACGCTGGTGAGCCCTTCCGATTGGAACATGCAAATAGGCGTCGCGTATGTCGATTGACACCAAAAAATCGTTCTACGACAATGCTGCCACTACGGAGCGAAGCGACTCCATGCGAAACTTTCGGGCGTGGACATGCCGGTTCAATCTTTTGAGATCCAGGACGGGGCGAAACTTTCCCTCTTTTTTGGGAACTACAAATATGTTGGAATAAAAACCTCTTCCCCTGTCCTCTGGTGGAACCGGAACCACCACACCCTTCTGCAGAAGAAAGTCGACTTCCTGCAGTAAAGCGGCACATAGCTCGGGCTCTGATGGAATGCGAGACTGGCAATAACTGTTCGGGGGTCGGGAAGAGAACTATGAAATAGCCTGCCGAGACAACCCGCGTCACCCAGGAGTCTGGGACACGGGAAACCCAAGTCAATTTGAATTGGAGCAGGCGACCCCCCACTCGAGAGCCCTCGAGCGGGACCCTGGCGTCAATCCGCCTTAGCGGGCTTTTTGTCAGATTCCCTTTTATCTTGACGGAAACTCTGTTTCCAGGGAGCGCGGGATTTCTGATTTGTCTTTTTCCCCGAAAAAGAGGGACGACCCGACCCCCATGAGGGCTGACCGAATCGTCCCCTGGAACGAAAGGATCGTCGACCACTACTGGTACCAGGCCTGCCAGACGTAGAAGCCACAGTTCTTCGCTGTGGTAAAGCTGTCTCCTTTGCCTTTGCTTTGGCAATCAGTTCCGTAAGGTCAGATCCAAATAACTGACCGCCCTTGTAAGCTAAGGCTAGCAAACCATGTTTAGAAACCGCATCACCGGTCCACTGTCTAAGCCACAGTGCCCTCCTGACTGAGACCGCCGAGGATTGAGCCCTGGACAGCAGAGACACAGTGTCCAGGTTTGCATCATGGCCATATTGTAAGGCACTTTCTAACAATTCAAACAGTCCATCCACCTCAGGCACTTGAGGTTCACATTTCCTCCGCAAACGGTCCAACCAGACCAGGGCAGCTTTATAAACACACATGGAGCCTAGCATCGCTCTGAAGCCATAACCCGCGGCTTCATAAATGGACTTTGCCGCTGACTCCGCTCTTCTGTCTAGCGGGTCCTGCAAACTCGCCTTCCCTTTAATAGGTAGCAAAGAAGATTTGCTAAGCTGAGATAAAGAGACATCCACCTCAGGAGACTGAATCCAAAAATCATTAGATTCCGTAGCACACGGATACAGTGACTCCAAAAGACGAGTCCCCTGAAAACGCTTGTCTGGACACAGACGCTCCTTCTCCACTGCCTGGTTGAACTCAATCAGAGATGGCAAAGTCGCGACTGACTTATGCGACTCCTGGAACATCCTGGCCGACTTACCAGGGCGAGTAGTTACATCCTCCTGTAACTGCAACGCCTCCCTCATTGCCTCAATTAAAGCGGAGCCCGAGCTGGAGGGGCCGGTCAGCACGCTTTTTTAATCTGAGGTGACTATCCCGTCTGGGCTCCGCCTACCCATCAGTAATGAATCCTGTGGCTCTCTTCCTTCCATCTGCAGCTGAAATCACAGACTCAACCACAGTCTCCTTTTTGTATAGTGGTTTATCTGGCTGTATAGCTACATGAGTCTGCCTCATTTAATGAGGACAGAACAATCATCATTCAGTGAAAGCCATTCATAGATTAAGTGGCCCTCACTGGGGTGGGAGCTGCCATTGTTTTTAAAATGGAGCAGACACTTTGTACCAGATCATTTGTGAATTACTACTGTCTTGATCCTGAGATATAAGAATCGCTCTTCTAAAAATGAGAGGAGCAGATTTGCCTCTCTATTTTAACCTAAGAAATGAGGAAATTACTGTATATACTCGCGTATAAGCTGAGATTTTCAGCCTTTTTTTTTTTTCTTAAGGCTGAAAGTCCACCTCTCGTCTTATACACGAGTCACATACGCCAGGGGGTTAGCGGGGGGAGTCAGATCATGCTCACCCCTCCCCCCCGGCACGTCTCTGCAGCCCCCCTGCTTCTCCCACGATCTCAGGCTCCTTCCTTCAGCGTGGTACCGCTCATTAAAGTCATGAATATGCGCATATTCATGACTTTAATGAGCAGTACCACGTTACCGCTGAAGGAAGGAATAGCTGCCGGAGACTGTGGGTGAAGCAGGGGGGCTGCAGAGACGCTCCAGGAGGGGTAAGTATATGCGATATTCACCTATCCCCGGTCCTCTGGCTGTGACGTTCAGGTCAGAGGGTGCGATGACGTAGTTAGTGCGCGCCGCGCCCTCTGCTGAACGTCACTGACAGAGGACCCGAACGAAGGAGTGGCGCACAGCGGTGGAACGGGGACAAGTGAATATTGCAGGTGCCGGGGCCCTGGGCCAGTGGTGACACCGGCACCTGTCCCCCATAGCGCGCCAGTGTCCCCGCCTGCTCGGGACACCGGCACCTATCCCGCAGCGACGAGAGGTGAGTATGTCATTTTTATTTTTTTTTTATTTGCAGCAGCATATGGGGCCTATTCTATGGAGCATCATATGGGGGCATAAAATCTATGGAGCATCATATGGGGGCATAAAATCTATGGAGCATCTTATGGGGGCATAAAATCTATGGAGCATCTTATGGGGGCATAATATCTATGGAGCATCTTATGGGGGCATAATATCTATGGAGCATCTTATGGGGGCATAATATCTATGGAGCATCTTATGGGGGCATAATATCTATGGAGCATCTTATGGGGGCATAATATCTATGGAGCATCTTATGGGGGCATAATCTATGGAGCATCTTATGGGGTATAAAATATATTGAGCATTTTATGGGGCATAATCTATGGAGAATTTTATGGGGCATAAAATCTATGGAGCATCATATGGGTGCATAAATCCTATGGAGCCACTTATGGGGGCATAATCTATGTAGTATCTTATGGGGCATAAATCTATGGAGCATCTTATAGGGGCATAATCTATGGAGCATTTTATGGGGGCATAAATCTATGGAGCATCTAGGGGCATAATCTATGGAGCATCTTATAGGGGTATACCATATTTTTTGGACTATAAGACGCACCGGACCATAAAACGCACCCCAAATTTTCAGAAGGAAAATCAGGAAAAAAAAAAGTGTGTCAAATGGGGGTCCGTCTTACAGTACGAATTCAGCTTACCAGCAAAGGGATCAGCACAGGTAGAGGAGTGGTCCAGGCTGGTGGGGTGGCTGGGCACTGTGGGGTGGCTGTGTTCTGTGGGCTGGCAATATACTCACAAATCCGGTGGCGGTCCCAATGCAGCTTCCCTGTGGTGCGGTGGTGGTGTCGGGGCAGCAGCTGGGCTCTGGGCTGCGTGGGGGGCTCCGCCGGCATCTCGTCCTAGCCAGAAAGCCCCCCGCAATTGCGACGCGCTGTCCTCCTGAAAGATGGCCACCAGGGGCCTCCGGTGGCGGTCCCAATGCAGCCTGTGGTGCGGTGGTGGTGTCGGGGCAGCAGCAGGGCTCTGTGCTGCGTGAGGGGGCTCCGCCGGCATTTCGTCCTAGCCGGAAAGCCCCCCGCAGCTGCGACGCGGTGCCGTGCTGAAGGATGGCCGTGCTGAAGGATGCCGGCGGAGCCCCCCATGCAGCACAGCCCCGCTGCTGCCCCGACACCACCACCGCACCACAGGCTGCATCGGGACCGCCACCGGAGGCCCCTGGCAGCCATCTTTCAGGAGGACACAGCGTTGCAGCTGCGGGGGCTTTTCGGCTAGGACGAAATGCCGGTGGAGCCCCCCACGCAGCTCAGAGCCCCGCTGCTGCCCCGACACCACCACCGCACCACAGGGAAGCTGCATTGGGACCGCCGCCGCCACCGGACTTTTAGATATGTTGCGACCATAAGACGCACCCCCATTTTCCCCCAAAATTTTGGGGGAAAAAACTGTCTTATGGTCCGAAAAATACGTTAATCTATGGAGCATCATATGGGGGCATAATCTATGGAGCATCATATGGGGGCATAATCTATGGAGCATCATATGGGGGCATAATCTATGGAGCATCATATGGGGGCATAATCTATGGAGCAACATATGGGGGCATAATCTATAGGAGCAACATATGGGGGCGTAATCTATGGAGCATCTTATGGGGCATAATCTATGGAGCATTTTATGGGGCCATAACCTTTATGGAGCAGCATATGGGGCATATTATTCTATGGAGCATCTTATGGGGCCATTATTAACCTTTGTGCAGCATTATATGGGGCGTATTTTGTATGGAGCATCGTATGGGGCCATCATGAACTGTATGTAGCATTATATGGGGCTCCTGATTCAATATAGATATTCATAAACATTTAACTCACTGATGTCTCAATTAATTTTACTTTTATTGGTATCTATTTTTATTTTTGAAAATTTACCAGTAGCTGCTGAATTTTCCACCCTAGGCTTATACGCGAGTCAATAAGTTTTCCCAGTTTTTTGTGGCAAAATTAGGGGTTGGCTTATACTCGGGTCGGCTTATGCACGAGTATATACGGTATGTCTATTGGTTGTTTATTGTGGTGCTGCCTACTCATTTTATTGCTTTTAAGGGAACATGTCACCAGGAAAAAAAAAAGCATACGTATGTGTGTATCCTCAATCAAGTCCAGAAATACATAGACAGTGACAAGTTTTGGCATAATAGCAGCTTACAAAAACATTCAAGATATAGTTATGTAATAAATATAGGCTTCAAGTGTAGACTCTCAGCTTTGAGTAAAAATATAGGGATCACAGCACTTTATTTTTGGTCCTTTTTTAAAAAGAGGAAGCTACATATTAAATTGGACAATGATCAGAAAAGATATTTATAGTCTGAATGAGCCATTCAATCATTAATACAACATCAGATCCACAAGTGAAGGGTCCGGTGCACATTACAGATGTGGCATTTGCAAGCTGTGAAACCACATCATGTGGTTAAAATTGTTCTCAAAAGGAAGAGAAAGAGACCATCATTTAAGCTGAAAACAATCAAGAAATCCATCAGATAGCAGAAATGTTAGCAGTGGTCAAATCAACCATTTGTTACATTCTGCATAATGATAAGCAAACTGGTGAGCTTGGGGGCTCAAAAAGGCCTGGAAGTCCATGGAACACCATAGTGGAGTATGGTCCCAGAATCTTTTATAAGGTTAAGAGAAGAGAGACATACACAGAGACACACAGAGACACACACACACAGAGAGAGACACAGAGAGAGAGAGAAACAGAGAGAGAGACACACACAGACAGAGAGAGACACAGAGAGAAACCGAGAGACACACAGAGGAGACACAGAGAGAGGAGACACAGACACAAGAGACACAGAGAGAAGACACAGAGACACAGGAGAGAGACACACAGACACAGAGAAGAGAGACACACACAGACAGACACACAGGACAGACACAAGAAAAGAGACACACACACAGACAGACAGAGAGAGAGAGAGACACACAGACAGACACAGGGGAGAGAGACACACAGACAGACACAGAGAGAGAGAGACACACAGACAGACACAGAGAGAGAGAGACACAAAAGACAGAGAGAGAGAGACACACAGACAACAGAGAGAGAGAGACACACAGACACAGAGAGAGAGACACACAGACACAGAGAGAGAGACACACAGACACAGAGAGAGAGACACAACAGAAGACACACGGAGAGACACACAGACAGACACAGAGAGAGACACACAGACAGACACAGAGAGAGAGACACACAGACAGACACAGAGAGAGAGACACACAGACAGACACAGAGAGAGAGACACACAGACAGACACAGAGAGAGAGACACACAGACAGACACAGAGAGAGAGAACACAGACAGACACAGAGAGGAGAGACACAGACAGACAGAGAGAGAGACACACAGACAGACACAGAGAGAGAGACACAGACAGACACAGAGAGAGAGACACAGACACAGAGAGAGAGACACAGACACAGAGAGAGAGAACAAGAACACAGAGAGAGAGACAACACAAGAGACACACAAGAGAGAGAACACAGACAGAGAGAGAGAGACACACAGACGACAGAGAGACACACAGACAGAGAGACAGAGACAAAGACACAGAGAGAGAGAGACACACACACAGAACAGAGACACAGAGACAAGACACAGACACAGAGAGCAACAACAGAGAGACCACAAGAAGACACAGACACAGAGACAGAACACGAGAGAAACACAGAGAGACGACACACAGAGAAGACACAGACCAGAGAGAGACACAGAGAAGAACCAGACACAAAGAGAGACACAGACAGAGAGACAAAGACACACAGACACAGAAGAGAGACACAGACGAGAGAGAGACACACGACACAAGAAGAACACAGACAGACAGAGAGACACAGACACAGAGAGACACAGACACAGAGAGACACAGAGACAGAGAGAAGACACACAGAGACAGAGAGACACAGACAGAGACACAGAGACAGACACAGACACAGAGAGAAAAGACGAGCACACAGAGAGAGACACACGAGACAAGAGACACAGACACAGAGAGAGAACACAGAGACACAACAACCGAGAGAGACACACACAGAGAGAGACACGAGAGACACAAGAGAGACACAGACACAGAGAGACACAGAGAAGAGAGACACACACAAGACAGAGAGAGAGACACACAGACAGAGAGACACACAGAGAGAACACACAGAGAGAGACAACACAGAGAGAGACACAGAGAGAGAGAGACACACAAGACACAGAGAGAGACACACAGAGAGAGAGACACAGAACAGAGACAGAGAGAACACAGAGAGAGAGACACAACAGAGAGAGACAACAGAGAGAGAGACAGGACACAACACAGCAGAGAGAGAGACACACAGACGAGAGAGACACAAGAGACAGAGACACAGAGAGAGAGACACAGAGAGAACACAGAGAGAGAGAAGACAAAGACAAGAGAGAGAACACAGAGAAAGAGAGACACACAAACAGAGAGAGAGACACACAGACAGAGAGAGACACAGAGAGACAACAGACAGAGAGACAGAGAGAGAGACACAGAGACACACAGACAGAGAGAGAGACACACAGACAGAGAGACACAGAGAGAGAGACACACAGAGACACAGAGAGAGACAACACAGAGAGAGAGACACAACGAAAGAAGAGACACACACACAGAGAGACACAGACAGAGAGAGACACAGAGCCAGAAGAGAGACACACAGAAGAGACAAGACCAGAGAAGAGACACAGAGAACACAGAGAGAAGAGACACAACAGACAGAGAGAGACACACGACAGACAGAGAGAGACACACAGAGACACAGAGAGACACACAAGAGAGAGAGAGACACACACAGACCAGAGAGAAGAGAGAGAGACACAGACAAGAGACACACAGACGAACAGAAGAGACCAGACACAGAGACACAGAGAAGAGACACCAGACACGAGAAGAGAACACAGACACGAGAGACACACAAAACACAGAGAGACACAGAGAGAGACACAGACGAAGACACAGAGAGAGAACACAGACAGAGAGACAGACAACAGAGAACAGAGAGACACAGAGACAGAGAGACACACAGACACAGAGAGAGACACACAGACACAGAGAGAGAGACAACACAGAGAGAGACACACAGACAAGACACAGAGAGAGAGACACACAGAGAGAGACACACAGAAGAGAGACACAGACAGAGACACAGAAGGAGACACACAGACAAGAGACACGAGACAGAAGACACAGACACAGAGAGAGAGACACACAGACACAGAGAGACACACAGACACAGAGAGACACACAGAAGAGAGAACAGAGACACAGAGAGAGACACACAGACAGAGAGACACACAGACAGAGAGACACACAGACAGAGAGACGACACAGACAGAGAGAAGACACAGACACACAGAGAGAGACACACAGAAGAGAGAACACAGCAACAGAGAGACACAAACAAGAGAGACACGACACAGACACAGAGAGAGAGACACACAGACACAGGAGAGACACACAGAGAAGACACACAGACAGAAGACCACAGACACAGAGAGAGAGACACACAGACAGAGAGACACACAGACAGAGAGACACACAGACACAGACGAGACACACAGACAAGAGACACACAGACAGAGAGACACACAGACAGAGAGACACACAGACAGACACAGAGACACAGACAGACACAGAGAGAGAGAGACACACACTCAGACACACAAACAGACACACACAAACAAACACAGACACAAACAAACACAGACACAAACAGACACACCTCACAATCTAGAAGACGGCGCTGTCATACAAGGCTCATCTACAAAGTAATAGTCCCAGCTCCTAACATCACAAAGCCTTCCTACACCAGGAAGCCTCCCAACACAAAGTACCCAAAGCCAGCCTAACCAAGCCATCAATCTACATGGCCTGACAAAAGGCGAAATCCAGAAGATGGTACATAAAGTCAAAGAGAAATATCTCAGCAATTGGAGGAAAGACAAACAAATCCCAGAAACTGAACTGACGATATACCAGAACATACAGAAGAAGTACAAACTGGCCCCATATCTAAACAAACTAGATAACCCTAAAGAGCGACAGATCCTTAGCCAGTACAGACTAAGTGCCCACAGCCTACTCATCGAATCCAGGCGGCACCGACAGAACAACAAGCCCCAAGAGACCAGACTCTGCCAGCAGTGCCCCCAGGAGGCCGTGGAGGACAAGGCCCACTTCCTGCTGAGGTACCCCAAATACTCCACAGTGAGGGACACTAACTTCCAAGAGACTAATCTTCTCCCAGACTTCACATCCATGGCGGAGGAAGAGAAACTGCCAATAATACTGGGGGAGAAAAACGTGCAGCAGCTATAGCAGCGGAATATGTCAGTGCCTGCCACAGACTAAGTGGAGACTGATAAGTCATGGACTTCTATACCCCCACCCTGGACATGTCCCAATCCCCCATGTCATTGACTCCTATACCCACTCTGGACATGCCCCTATCTTCTAAAAGGAGCCTGATATATCCTGGACCTCTATATGCCTCCCTATCCCTGTCCCCCTATTCTTACCATTTGCTTTGGCAATGCTAACATGTACGTAGTCCTGCCAATAAAGCTCATTTGAATGAGACACACACACACACACAGAGACACACACACACACACAGAGACACACACACACACACACAACACACACACACACACAGACAACACACACACACACACACAACACACACAGACACACACACAACACACAGACACACACACACAGACACACACACACAGACACACACACACAGACACACACACACAGACACACACACACAGACACACACACACAGACACACACACAGACACACACACACAGACACACACACACAGACACACACACACAGACACACACACAGACACACACACACAGACACACACACACAGACACACACACACAGACACACACACACAGACACACACACACAGACGTAGCAGATTGGAGCAGAAGTCTCATCAGCCCAAACCTGCTGACCTGCAGGTTTAAGCAGTCTTTATGACATGCAAGGCCTGTGACAGACTGTATTGTTACCGCCCATAAGAACCACCGCGCCAGTGTTTCCCATACTGTCAGAAGAACAACGTGAGAAACACCATAGGAAGCCAGTAAAAACATTAACAAAAACTCAGCAAATCCGCAAACATTTTATACCTGCATTTTTGCTGCGGATTTGACTGATTTAATTGATGTCAATGCGTGTGAATCGCTGCAAAAACGCACGAAGAATTGACATGCTGCAGAAAAAAAAAAGTACTGCAAATACTCAAAGGAAATTTACTGATCATGTGCACAACACATCAGTATTGTCAATGAATTAGCGTGCATAAGGATTCCATAGCGGTTTTGGCCTATTTCCGAGCCGAAAAACTGTCACAAAAATGCATCAAAAACGCACGGTGTGCACACAGCCTTAAGGTTACTCATCATGTAAAAAATGCTATTAACCTGCAGATACAGGTTTAATCTGCAGGTTAATAGCGTTCTAAATCAGATATCACCCCGTCCACAGATACACACCCACGGCACTGAGCAGTGTAACAGCACAAAGGCGGCTGTCAGTCAGAGACTCTTCATAAATCAGTAGTGTACAACATGCACCTTTATTAAGACTGGCAAGAAAATCACCTGTCTTGATGAATCGAAGCCACAGACTTCAATTAATTTTTTACAACAATGCTAAACTTATTGCACATTAGCTTATTATTACAGTAATTAAACAAGGAATAGTTCATATTTAAGGCTACAGTGGCCAGAAATCTATAAACACTCGAATTATCCTGGTAAATTCCATTATTCACATACATTAACCATTACCTGGTCATCATTCAGATAATTAGGTAAACCTCCAATGAATAGTTTGTGCGCAGAGTCTGGAACAACAGTGGATACCACTCCTAGAAATTAGGGACAACAGAGAGAGCAAAAACAAAGACTCATTATTCGTTAAGCATTTATGAATCACTTTGGTCAAGGATTCTTACAGTTTTTTCATTACTGAAAACCAAATTCTTTGTCGCCCAAAAGACAAAGCAAAAAAGAGCTAAATAACATACAGTATTTAGAAATTCATCTTTTATTACATTAAATAGAAAAACAATCCACAAATTTTTCATAAAAGGTACAGAATAAAATGAGGGACGGTAAACTTCCTTCGGGGAAGGGGATGCGAAGAAGCAGGTCGAAACGTGCGCGTCGGGGCAGAGGGACGGAAGCTCGCCACGCTGCTAGGATCCAGGTAAAGATTCTAATGATTTCCATTAGCTGATATATTTTCATATGAATACCTTTTTGCTTGCAAGGTGCAATTTTTGTGGTAGATGTATACTCCACTGGTGAATGGTCACTGGCTATAACTTAGGTCACATTTAACCATTTAAGCAGACATCAGAGGTCTATAATCTTTCAGAGTTTGCACCAAATTGGGATTGTGGTATTTTAGTGCCACTTCCATTATCCCTTATGGTAAATTGATTACAAGAGGTTAAAAGAGAGTTAGTTGCACTATATATATATATTTATTCATAAAAATTTGCAAACAAATGGTTTCCTGTTGATTAATGGAATTTGACAGTCATAAAATCTTTGCTATGCAGCTATATTTACTAATAAGGAGGCAGTTTACCGTCCCTAATTTTATTCCGTACCTTTTATGAAAAATTTATGTGGATTGTTTTTCTATTGAATATAATAAAAAGATGAATTTCTAAATATCATGTTATTTTGCTCTTTTTTGCTTTGTCTTATGGGCGACAAAGAATTTGGTTTTCAGTGATTATTGTCTTGAGCAGATACTTTTTTGGATAATTTGGCACTTTTTGGGAATATTAGTTTTTTTATTAGTAAAGCTTTTGCCATAATAAATTGCTGTTAACATTCTACCAAAAGATTTTTACTTAAGAAAATTGTAGCACTCTAGTGTTTTGTTTTATTATTAGTTCACAGCTGAGTGACGCTTAACCCTTTAGTGACAGCCAATTTTGACCTTAATGACCATGCAAAATTTTTGAAATCTCACCAGTCACTTTGTGTTAACAACTCTTGAAGGCTTCAACGGATCCCACTGATTCTCAGATTGTTTTTTTTCTTGACATTGTACTTCATAATAGTGGCAACATTTGTTCGATATGACTTGCATTTATTTGTGAAAATATTTTAAATTTGGCAAAAACTTTTGCAATTTTCAAACTTAATTCTTATGCACTTAAATCAGAAAGTTATGTTACAGTAAAGTGTTAATAAAAACACGCCTACTTTACATTTGCATCATTTTTTAAACTTTTTTGTTAGGAAGTTATAAGGGTTAAAGGTTGATCAGCAATTTCTAATTTTTCCAACAAAATTTACAAAACCATTTGAGGGACCGCCTCACATTTGAAGTGACTTGGGGTAAGGGGGCCTAAATGGCAGAAAATACAAACAAGTACCCCAACGTGCCAGAACATCAGAAAAACGCCGAAAGTGATCCCATTGTAGAAATTAAAGGAAAAAAATCAGCTCACCACGTTGTAGGTGTACAGATGAGAGGTCCCACACGGATTATCTGGAGCAAGACAAAACCTTTAGTATTCAATATGAAAGGGATTGGAAATCCAGCGGGGCATATGTTGCAAAATTCAGAAAAAACTATCATCAAAAATGAATAACATTCAAAAACAGAGATTTAGTCACCAGCGGCACACTGACCAACACGTTTTGGCTAAGGAGCCTTATTCATGAATAAGGCTCCTTAGCCAAATCGCGTTGGTCAGTGTGCCGCAGGTGATTCCTTCTCTGTTATTGAGTTTTATTAATTTTTGATTAATTTTTTCTGAATTTAAACATATGCCTCACTGGATTTCCAATCCCTTTTATATTGAATAGTGTAGAAACTACACCTCTCAATGAGTTCATCTACGGTTGTAATGACTTTCGTAAAATCCACGCCAGGCTTTTTTTCTGGAGAATTGCAAATCTGCCAGTCTACGAGTAACAAAAGCTTATATTGACAGTTAGAATGAGTTAATGCAGCAAGTCAATATTTGCAGTGTTGACCCTTCTTCAGGACCTCTGCAATTCTCCCTGGCATGCGCTCAATCAACTTCTGGACCAAATCCTGACTGATAGCAGTCCATTCTTGCACAATTAATGCTTTCATTTTGTCAGAATTTTTAGGTTTTTGTTTGTCCACCCGTCTCTTGATGATTGACCACAAGTTCTCAATGGGATTAAGATCTGGGGAGTTTCCAGGCCATGGACCCAAAATCTCTGTTTTGTTCCCTGAGCCATTTAGTTATCACCTTTGCTTTATGGCAAGGTGCTCCATCATGCTGGAAAAGGCATTGTTGATCGCCAAACTGCTCTTGGAGGGTTGGGAGAAGTTGCTCTTGGAGGACATTCTGGTACCATTCTTTATTCATGGCTGTGTTTTTAGGCAAGACTGTGAGAGCAGATTCCCTTGGCTGAGAAGCAACCCCACACATGAATGGTTTCAGGATGCTTAACAGTTAGCATGAGACAAGACTGGTGGTAGCGCTCACCTTGTCTTCTCCGAATGAGGCGTTTTCCTGATGTCCCAAACAATCGAAAAGGGGATTCATCAGAGAAAATAACTTTACCCCAGTCCTCAGCAGTCCACTGCCTGTACCTTTTGCAGAATATCAGTCTGTCCATGATGTTTTTTCTGGAGAGAAGTGGCTTCTTTGCTGCCCTCATTGAGACCAGGCTTTGCTCCAAGAGTCTCCGCCTCACAGTGCGTGCAGATGCACTCACACCTGCCTGCTGTCATTCCTGAGCAAGCTCTGCTGGTAGCCCAATCCCGCAGCTGATACACTTTTAAGAGACGGTCCTGGCGTTTGCTGGTCTTTCTTGGGCGCCCTGAAGCCTTTTTGGCAACAATGGCACCTTTCTCCTTGAAGTTCTTGATGATGCGATAGATTGTTGACTGAGGTGCAATCTTTCTAGCTGCGATACTCTTCCCTGTTAGGCCATTTTTGTGCATTGCAATGATGACTGCACGTGTTTCTTTAGAGATAACCATGGTTAACAGAAGAGAAACAATGATGCCAAGCACCAGCCTCCTTTTTAAAGTGTCCAGTGGTGTCATTCTTACTTAATCATGACAGATTGATCTCCAGCCATGTCCTCATCAACACGCACACCTGTGTTAATGGAGCAATCACTGAAAGAGGTTAGCTGGTCCTTTTAAGGCAGGGCTGCAATGATGTTGAAATGTGTTTTGGGGGATAAAGTTCATTTTCTAGCCAAATATTGACTTTGCAAGTAATTGCTGTTAAGCTGATCACTCTTTATAACATTCTGGAGTATATGCAAATTGCCATTAGAAAAAGTGAAGCAGTAGACTTTGTAAAAATTAAATTTGTGTCATTATCAAACCTTTTGGCCATGACTGTACATTGTGCCCAGCTTGTGCTTCTGGTGACACACATGCTGTAAACTGTTAAGTGCCCCCCCCCCCACTACAATATTGTCAAACATATGGCCACTTACTGTGGTTTAGGCACAGTGGGGCTCAGAAGGAGGGGGTATTTGGATTTGTGAGTGCAGAATTCACTGGACTTTGAGGGGGCGCAAGCCATATCGCATTTCCCAGAGTCTTTGTTCTACTAGTAACTTGGGAACCCCCTATAGCTCCAGTGTCGGATGGTGGACGTGAGTGGAGGCTGATTTTGTGCGGTATAAAATTAGGGGTTTTTATTGCTAAAATTTTGTGTGACATTTTTCGACCGCTTCCAGAATAAGGCAGGATCACATTCTTGTGTTCTACGCAGAGCGCTTATGTCGGGGTTTCCAAGTAAATCCCTCAAAAATGTGATTCAGACGAAACCCTCCAACGGAGCCACCCACCATGAGGCAGATGGAGACACTTCATACTCAGTTTGGCGTCTGTTCCGGTGATATTCATCGTTTTAGGCGTGCACAGATCTGTGGTCGCCACACTTGTGCGCTGTAAAGATGCCTATATTGAAGGGAATAGCAATTTTGGGGAATTTACACAGAAACCAACGTAAGAAATCAGAGGAGAGTGCAGGATAAATGTGAGCAGAGCCTTATTCCGATTTTTGGGAGGTAGAATTAATAAATAGACAGAGGTGCAAGAATAGTTTTTATTTTTGTACGCTTCAGGAGCACTATAAGTGATAAAGTAGATTTATTTTACAGGTCGGTGCGATTACAGCGATACCAGTTTTATATAGGTTTTTTTCAGGTTTTGTTGCCATTGAACAGTTAAAATGCTTTCTTTTTATGAAAAAGTGTTTTTTTGGTACCATATTCTGAGAACTGCAATTTTTTTTTATCTTACACAGCTGTAGTAAGAGCGCTTATTTTTTGCAGGACAAGGTGCAGTGATTTTTTTTTTGTATCATTCTGGGGCACAAAATTTTCTGATTGCTTTTTATTCAGATTTTTCAGACACAGAATGAACAAAACCCAGCAATTCAGTTGTTTTAGTTTATCCTTTGGCACCGTTCACCGAATGGTAAAAGTGGTGAGACAGGTTTGTTTGTCAGGTCGATATAATTACAGATTCATAGAATTTTTTTTATTCATTGCCATTTTTTTCACACTATATAAACAATATTTTAGCAAAATGAATTTGTTTTTGCATCATCATTCTGAGAGCTGTAAATTTTTTTCCCGAATGAACCATATTCATATTAGGATTTTTTTTGCGGGACGGTTTGGCATTTTCATTCGTACCATTTTTTTTTTTTTATTACACAAGTTTGTGTACTTTCTTTTGTTTTATCAGAAACACTGCGTTTTGAGTGGCAAAGCAGAATTTTGTGATTTGTGCGCCTTGTTTTTCTTTACTTTTTCCACTTTCACTGTAGGACATTAAGATTTTTACTTTGATCACTCAGGGGAGGGCTGGACGGCTTGTCTGAGGTAATGCTGCGGTCTCACTTTACCCACATGTCGGCGATCTTTATATGATTATCCTGTACCGCTGTCTGCTACCATGGTGCTATGGTTGTTTTTTATACATGTCATCTGCATTGTGCTGTGTTATGCATCGCTTGCACCTATGAGTTTGTGATGTTTAATCCATATAGCCTTTAGATATTTTTGCTGGCATCATCCTGATTGGGCTGCATCTAATCTTAACCATCATATACTGTACCCTAATATGGGCAGATGTGTCCCACTCTCTGTATGTACCTACATTTATATATTGCCTTCAGTTGGATGCCAATATATGCTATTATTCCATCCTTCTCATTTATATGGTATGCGCATAGCACCCATAGTTTAATTTTCTGCATTATTTGAGCTGCTGCACCTGTTATTTTACTGTGTGTGTATATACATTTGGTGAGCAGTCTTTTTTTCTCTTGCTGTCTGGCCATTTTTTCCACCTCCACGTGGTTGTCACCACTTCGGATGTCTTCTCCCTGCACCATACTTGTCCTTGTTTTTATTCTTATGTATTTTGCCTAATTAATAAAGATGTATTTTTGAGACTTTAAGGCTGTTTTCTCGTGTGGTTTTGCTGTATTTGGTACAGCTTGTCTCAGTACTAGGTCCATTACTCACATGCTTTAAATATACATCCACCGTGCTTATTTGATAAATTCTATTTGCATGTGATATGTTGGTTACTAACCATTTTTACATATCTCGGATTAACACGCAGCATGTGCACAGAATTGCGGAATCCCATAGAATATAATGGGTTGCGTTGTGTAAGTGTTTTTGCGGCGTTTCTGCCATGAAAAAACTTGGCAACAATCCGCAACATGTGCACATAGCCTTATATTCCCTCCCCCACTTTCACTAGTGGTATGAACTTTTTTTTTAAGAAAAATGTATTTGGTGATGGTTGTTACTCTGGGGGTCCTCTCATGCTCTGAAACCCAAATTGATGCGGAGGAGAGGTTACCGCCTTTTTATTCAGTAGGTTTCCTTTCCTTGATGGGCGGAAACCCTCTCTCAGGTGGTGCTGTCATGGGCTCTGTAAAATCCCGTTACCAATAAGTAACTAAAATGTATACATCTGTGAAAGTTACTGACACTCGTGGTAAAAATTGATGCATGGACCATACACTGACACCAGTACCATTTTTAACGTACGTATTTAAATTTGGATTGGTAAATAAGACCTTAAACTAATACTTTGAGAAGTACCCTTGGAATTTATCAGCAATCAGTCTCCTTGCATGGGAGTCTATCAGCACAACATATCTAGAATTGGTAATCTTTACCCACACTTCCATGCTATTGCCATCTGACTGATTTGGAGCTCTATTGCATCCCCTGTTTACAGCCCTCATCAGGTTAGCCAACAGATTTTCAATTGGATTCAGTTCTGGGCTCTTGCATATCTTTTTCTGGTGAACTCATTCTTTTGATGATTTGGAGGTTTGCTTAGAGTGATTATTGGTGCTGCAAGGTGAAATTCCTCTTGTAGACATTAACACTAGGACTACTGGACTCGTGACCCCAACTAGAACTACTACTAGTGCAAGTAGTCAAAATGACTATACCAGTAGTCCTAACCTAGTTGGTACTTCTATATAGGCTCTGCACATCTTTAACAGATGTGGATTGTGTAACTTTCACACTTGGGTCAGATTACATTTTGATGCAAAAACTATATACATGCAGGCACCTTCATAAAGTGCTGAGTGTCATTTTTACAATGTTAACGGTCTTCTGATGATATTTGGCCATTAAGTTTAAAGCACCACTGCAGCAGGGTTTTGGTTTTTTTTTTAACTGCTGAAGTGGTGCTTTAAGTGTTAGACCCTGCCCAGGTCATATACTCAGCCCCGCAGTGCACTATTGTTGAGCACTGCTCCTCCTAACTGACCAGAAGTCAGAAGCTACTTCACAAGCTCTCAATGAAGTCTTTAGAGCCAGAACGAGTCTCCCATAGACTTACATTGATTAGTGACCTCTGCCTCGCTCCATGAAATACTGCAGCTGCCCGGCAGTTCACAAACTGCAGAAGATTGACCAAAGCGGCGGCTGAAAATGCTGGAAGGTGAGTATCAGACAGGGGAAGACTTGGATTTTAACCCCTTAATGACAACCAATACTCAATAAAACGGCTGTTGTTAAAGGTACTTATTCACTCACTGCCATTTTAATACTGTGATAGGGAATAGTGCCGCCCTGCTGCAATTTCCTCACATGTTAGCTGTACATGACAGCTGGCACCCTGCATTATCGGACTTGGTCGATTTTGCGACCGATATGGGCCGATAAGCCCTTAAATACCACTGCCAATCGCAACAGCGGTATTTGTTACAAGGGGGTCACCAGACCCTTTAGTGACAATCGTACCTCTGCGATAACAACGGCGGGTCTGATGGTTACCATCAAGGTACAGTGGCCTGTGAGATCCAGATCTAAGCAGAGCTGTACATGAGTACTTATCTCACAAGATAAGTGATCAAAGTAAAAATCTTAATGTCCTACAGTGAAAGTGGAAAAAGTAAAGAAAAACAAGGCGCACAAATCACAAAAATCTGCTTTGCCACTCAAAACGCAGTGTTTCTGATAAAACAAAATAAAGTACACAAACTTGTGTAATAAAAAAAAAAATGGTACGAATGAAAATGCCAAACCGTCCCGCAAAAAAAGTCCTAATATGAATATGGTTCATTCGGGAAAAAAATTACAGCTCTCAGAATGATGAGCAAAAACAAATTCATTTTGCTAAAATATTGTTTATATAGTGTGAAAAAATGGCAATGAATAAAAAAAATTATATGAAACTGTAATTATATCGACCTGACAAACAAACCTGTCTCACCACTTTTACCATTCGGTGAACGGTGCCAAAGGATAAACTAAAACAACTGAATTGCTGGGTTTTGTTCATTCTGTGTCTGAAAAATCTGAATAAAAAGCAATCAGAAAATTTTGTGCCCCAGAATGATACAAAAAAAAAAAATCACTGCACCTGTCCTGCAAAAAATAAGCGCTCTTACTACAGCTGTGTAAGATAAAAAAAAATTTGCAGTTCTCAGAATATGGTACCAAAAAAAACACTTTTTCATAAAAAGAAAGCATTTTAACTGTTCAATGGCAACAAAACCTGAAAAAAACCTATATAAAACTGGTATCGCTGTAATCGCACCGACCTGTAAAATAAATCTACTTTATCACTTATAGTGCTCCTGAAGCGTACAAAAATAAAAACTATTCTTGCACCTCTGTCTATTTATTAAATTCTACCTCCCAAAAATCGGAATAAGGCTCCTGCTCACATTTATCCTGCACTCTCCTCTGATTTCTTACGTTGGTTTCTGTGTAAATTCCCCAAAATTGCTATTCCCTTCAATATAGGCATCTTTACAGCGCACAAGTGTGGCGACCACAGATCTGTGCACGCCTAAAACGATGAATATCACCGAACAGACGCCAAACTGAGTATGAAGTGTCTCCATCTGCCTCATGGTGGTGGCTCCGTTGGAGGTTTCGTCTGAATCACATTTTTGAGGGATTTACTTGGAAACCCCGACATAAGCGCTCTGCGTAGAACACAAGAATGTGATCCTGCCTTATTCTGGAAGCGGTCGAAAAATGTCACAACAAAATTTTAGCAATAAAAACCCCTAATTTTATACCGCACAAAATCAGCCTCCACTCACGTCCCACATCCGTCACTGGAGCTATAGGGGGTTCCCAAGTTACTAGTAGAACAAAGACTCTGGGAAATGCGATATGGCTTACGCCCCCTCAAAGTCCAGTGAATTCTGCCTCACAAATCCAAATACCCCCTCCTTCTGAGCCCCACTGTGCCTAAACCACAGTATGTGGCCATATGTTTGACAATATTGTATGGGGGGGGGGGGCACTTAACAGTTTACAGCATGTGTGTCACCAGAAGCACAAGCTGGGCACAATGTACAGTCATGGCCAAAAGGTTTGATAATGACACAAATATTAATTTTACAAAGTCTACTGCTTCACTTTTTCTAATGGCAATTTGCATATACTCCAGAATGTTCTAAAGAGTGATCAGCTTAACAGCAATTACTTGCAAAGTCAATATTTGGCTAGAAAATGAACTGTATCCCCCAAAACACATTTCAACATCATTGCAGCCCTGCCTTAAAAGGACCAGCTAACCTCTTTCAGTGATGCTCCATTAACACAGGTGTGCGTGTTGATGAGGACATGGCTGGAGATCAATCTGTCATGATTAAGTAAGAATGACACCACTGGACACTTTAAAAGGAGGCTGGTGCTTGCATCATTGTTTCTCTTCTGTTAACCATGGTTATCTCTAAAGAAACACGTGCAGTCATCATTGCAATGCACAAAAATGGCCTAACAGGGAAGAGTATCGCAGCTAGAAAGATTGCACCTCAGTCAACAATCTATCGCATCATCAAGAACTTCAAGGAGAAAGGTGCCATTGTTGCCAAAAAGGCTTCAGGGCGCCCAAGAAAGACCAGCAAGCGCCAGGACCGTCTCTTAAAAGTGTATCAGCTGCGGGATTGGGCTACCACAGTGCAGAGCTTGCTCAGGAATGACAGCAGGCGGTGTGAGTGCATCTGCACGCACTGTGAGGCGGAGACTCTTGGAGCAAGGCCTGGTCTCAATGAGGGCAGCAAAGAAGCCACTTCTCTCCAGAAAAAACATCATGGACAGACTGATATTCTGCAAAAGGTACAGGCAGTGGACTGCTGAGGACTGGGGTAAAGTTATTTTCTCTGATGAATCCCCTTTCGATTGTTTGGGACATCAGGAAAACGCCTCATTCGGAGAAGACAAGGTGAGCGCTACCACCAGTCTTGTCTCATGCTAACTGTTAAGCATCCTGAAACCATTCATGTGTGGGGTTGCTTCTCAGCCAAGGGAATCGGCTCTCACAGTCTTGCCTAAAAACACAGCCATGAATAAAGAATGGTACCAGAATGTCCTCCAAGAGCAACTTCTCCCAACCCTCCAAGAGCAGTTTGGCGATCAACAATGCCTTTTCCAGCATGATGGAGCACCTTGCCATAAAGCAAAGGTGATAACTAAAATGGCTCAGGGAACAAAACAGAGATTTTGGGTCCATGGCTGGAAACTCCCCCAGATCTTAATCCCATTGAGAACTTGTGGTCAATCGTCAAGAGACGGGTGGACCAAACAAAAACCTAAAAATTCTGACAAAATGAAAGCAATTAATTGTTGCAAGAATGGACTGCTATCAGTCAGGATTTGGTCCAGAAGTTGATTGAGATGCATGCCAGGGAGAATTGCAGAGGTCCTGAAGAAGGGTCAACACTGCAAATATTGACTTGCTGCATTAACTCATTCAACTGTCAATATAAGCTTTTGTTACTCGTAGACTGGGGAGGGCTGGACGGCTGTCTGAGGTAATGCTGCGGTCTCACTTTACCCACATGTCGGCGATCTTTATAATGATTATCCTGTACCGCTGTCCTGCTACCATGGTGCTATGGTTTTTTTTTATACATGTCATCTGCATTGTGCTGTGTTATGCATCGCATTGCAACCTATGAGTTTGTGGATGTTTAATCCATATAGCCTTTAGATATTTTTGCTGGCATCATCCTGATTGGGCTGCATCTAATCTTAACCATCATATACTGTACCCTAATATGGGCAGATGTGTCCCACTCTCTGTATGTACCTACATTTATATATTGCCTTCAGTTGGATGCCAATATATGCTATTATTCCATCCTTCTCTTTATATGGTATGCGCATAGCACCCATAGTTTAATTTTCTGCATTATTTGAGCTGCTGCACCTGTTATTTTACTGTGTGTGTATATACATTTGTGTGAGCAGTCTTTTTTTCTCTTGCTGTCTGGCCATTTTTTCCACCTCCACGTGGTTGTCACCACTTCGGATGTCTTCTCCCTGCACCATACTTGTCCTTGTTTTTATTCTTATGTATTTTGCCTAATTAATAAAGATGTATTTTTGAGACTTTAAGGCTGTTTTCTCGTGTGGTTTTGGTGTTAATCCGAGGCAGAATCCCATGGCGGAAAAATACGCAGCATGCTCATTCTTTTTCCGGTATCGCGGCAATTCCGCCGCCATAGAATGCATTGAACCGCTTACTTTCCGCATGTGGCTATGCCCACAATGCGCAAAGTGAGCGGTTCATGTGCGGATGGTACCCAGGGTCTGGAGGAGAGGAGACGCTCCTCCAGGCCCTGGGTACCATAGCCCGTAAAAAATAATTAAAATAAAAATTATATTCTCACTCTTCCGGCCCCCCCCCGCAGCTTTCCCCCTCTCAGCGCCGCTCCCGGCTATTCCCGATCCCAGGGATGCATTGCGAGAATCACCCAGATGACGTAGCGGTCTCGCGTGATGCTACTCATCTGGGCTCATTGTCGCTAGGCATCCCTGGAACAGAAGTTGCCGGGAGCATCACGAGGACCTGGAAGGCTGCGGGGGCCGCCGGAAGGTGAGAATATAACGATTTTTTATTTTTTTTTTTAAATTTTTTTTAACATTCTATCTTTTTACTATTGATGTGGCACAGGCAGCATCAAAAGTAAAAAGTTGCTCACACTTGTCAAACACTTGTTTCACTAGTTGCCCAAACCCTTTGTCAATTTTTTCCAAGCGATGCTACAGATCGCTGGAAAACGCTAGTTTTTTAGCGGAAATTACGCATACCAATAAAATGCGTTTTTTCCCGAGGCAGGGAGGTGCGGGATTGCCAGGGAAATTACCAGGGCAATTCCGCAACGTGTGCCCATAGCCTAAGGGGTTGTCATGGGCCCCTGAAAAATCCCGTTACCCTAAGTAACTAAGCTTTTTTCCCTTCTCCCCTGACAGCACCTCCGGGAAAATATTTATAGACAAAAGAAACCTTTAGGGAGGGATCACCGCTTTAAAACCCCTTCCCGAACTTTGACAGAGTAAGCTCATGAAAGGTCGTCCCAAAATAAGCCTGTGACGCATAAGCTGAAACATGGAAGTGACCGGGTCACTGAAGGGTCACCCAACCCGCCGCCAAGACCATTTGTACTTAAACCCGGGTGTGTGTGTGTTTGCGGGGCTTAACCCCCGGGGCTACGATCGCTCTGATTGGCTGTTAAAAGTAAAAACAGATTAATCAGAGCGATTTGTAATATTTCACCAATGAAATTTGATCCAAACCCCCCCCTACAACAAGTTACGGGGGCAATCGGCCCCCCCCCCGATTAAATGGCGACAAACCGGTCGCCACTGTCACAATTTTATCCCCCTCCCTCGGTATCTCTGATGTCCCTGTGTCTGTCCCTGTGTCACTCCCCATACTTCATGGCGCCGCCATCAGGAAAAATTTGGTGGGCGCAGGGCGTATTGCGCCCGCCGGCAGGCAGATTCCATTCATTTTTTTTTATCACTGGGATAACTCTCACAGTGATCAAAAAAAAAAAAAAAAAAAATAAACAAACCCCCCTTTATCACCCCATAGGTAGGGACAAATAATAAAATAAAGAAAATTAATTTTTTTTTTGCATAGGGTTGGAATTAGGGTGGGCAGGGGGATTAGCGGTGTGTTTTGGGGGTTGGATTGAGATTAGGGTTAGGCTTGTGGTCTAGGGTTATGGGGGTTTGGAATTTGAGGGGTTTCCACTATTTAGGCACATCAGGGGGGCTCTCAAAGCGACAATGGCCCCCACCATTTAATTCCACCAATTTTGCGTTCAAAAAGTCAAACAGTGCCCCTCCATTCCAAGCCCCGACGTGGGGCCCAAACAGTGGTTTAAACCCCCCATATGGGGTACACGTACCCAGGAAAAATTGCACAACAGCTTTGTGGGGGCTAAATTTTCATCTCCCCGTTACCCTTGGCAAAATAAAAAAATGGGAACTAAAAAGGGTTTATGTTTTGGGGAAAATATATGAATTTTTTCTTTATTTTCATGCCCGGGCGCAAACGACTGGTGAAGCCCCCGGGGGTTCAAAGTGCTCACCACACATCAAGATAAGTTCCTTGGGGGGCTAGTTCCAAATGGGGTCATTTGTGGGGTTTCTACTGTTTAAAAGGGACATCAGGGGGTCTGCAAACATAAGACGCCCGCAGACCATTCCCCCTCAAGTCGGCATTTCAAAGCTTCACTACATCCATTCCGAGCCCTGACATGTGCCAAAACGTGGGTTTCCCCCCCCCAATGGGGTAACCCCGCGAAATCAGGACAAACTGGACAAAAACTTTTGGGTCCAATTTCCCTGTAACCCTATGCGAAAAAAAAAAAATAGAGGGCTAAAAAATCATTTTTTGAGGAAAAAAATAATTTTTCGTTTTCACGGCCTGCGGGATAAACTTTTGTGAACACCTGGGGTAAGTACTCATTATCATCTAATTCCTTAGGGGGGCTAGTTTCCAAAATGGGGTCATTTGTGGGGGAAACTCCAAAGTTTTAGGCACACAGGGGCCCTTCAAACCCCAACATGGTGGGGGGTTTGGGGGTCGGGGTTGGAGCAAATTTTTTTTTTCCTTTTTTAAAAGTCAAATTTCGGGGTCCTTTTTTCCCTTTTGAGGGGGGGCCCGGCTGTGCGCCCAAACAATGGTTCCCTCCCACATATTTGGGGACCACTTTTTTTAGACAAACTGGGCAAAAACTTTTTGGGGGCCAATTTCTCCTTTATCCTGATTTTTGTTATTTTACTGCTCTGCTTATAAACTTCATGTGAAGCACTTGGGTTCAAAGTGCTCCTACACATCTACATAAGCCCCTTTTGGGGGGTCTAGTTTTTCCAAGTGGGTTACTTGGGGGGTTTCTACTGTTTAATGGCACACAGGCTCTCACACCTGCGTCATGGTGTCCGCTAACGATTTGGAGCAAATTTTCCATTCAAAAAGTCAAATGGCGCGCCTCCCTTCTGGACCCTGCGTGCGCCCAAACAGTGGTTTATGACCACATATCCGGTAACTGTGTACTCAGATATATTGCCCACAAATTTTAGATCTCATTTTATCCTGTTAGCCCCACGTAAATATCAAAAAACTGAGGCTAAAATAAAAATTTTTTTTTTGTGAAAATCAATCACTTTCTTTTTTTGGGATTTACGGATCCATTTTGTGAAGCACCTGGGGGTTCAAAGGCTCACTAAAGCATCTAGATAAGATTTCCCTGTGGGGGGTGGGTCTAGTTTCCAAAATGGGGTCACATGTGAGGGTAGCTCCAATGTTACACACAGGGACTCTCTCAAATGCGACATGGCAACTGCTAAATATTTCCAATTTAATATATTCAATTCAAAAAGACAATGGCGCTCCTTCCCTTCTGAGCCTGCCGGTGTGCGCCCAAACAGTGGTTTCTGACCACATATGAGGTATTGGTATACTCAGGAGAACTTGCACCAACACATATTTAGGATCCATTTTATCCAGTTGCCCAAGTAAAAAAGAAAAATTGATGCTAAAAGAAAATTTTTGCTGAAAATTAAAATGTCCGATTTTTTTCCTTCCACATTGCTTTTAGTTTCCTGTAGAACACCTGAAGGGTAAATGTTCATGAAGCCGGTGCATATGCGGTCTTTTTGACGGTGCGCCGAGCGTCACTCAAAATGCAACCGGTGTGTGGACGCAGGTTCTTGCGCCACCGTCAAAAAGGACGCATGCGCCGGCAAACGAATACCTGCGTACGGCCCTGCGTACCCATGCTAAAGATCGGGTACGCAGGTTTAATAGCAGCATCATGTGCCCAATAGGCGACGGCCGGGGGCGGAGTCTTAGCGGCGGCGGTGCGCAGACCGACGAAACGCAAGTGTGAAACTAGCCTAACATGAAGCCAAATACGTCACGGAAAAACACAATCTCAGAATCTCTATGGATCCGTTGAAGCTTCCTTGAGTTTTACCTCATAAAGGGAAACTGGTCAGAATTGGCAAAAAATGTCAAGGTCATGAAGGTTTAAGGTCCAAAATAGGCTGGTCATGAAGGGGTTACATACCTTTTCCTCCCAAACGAAAGGTCAATAGAAGGAAGACAGATTAAGAGGGTATTGGAGTTTTATAGAAGGTTAAAGGGGAACCCACGTAGTCGTCAATATTAAATCGTCGACTTCCTCCGCTTTTTCAGTTCAGGATGTCGCCAAGGCCCCGGTGCATGGGCTGTCCAGGTTCTCAGGAACCTGGCGTTATCACTAGAGGTGTATGCTAAGCTAATGGCATCACTAATCCATCTAGCCTATAAGACCCCCTTAGTAACTTTAAGACCTTCAGATTCCCTGAAAAGACACGAATAAGGGCACTCCTAACATCTAATGTGAGAAGCTGCATTCCTCGCCAGTTTATTCGGTTACTACAAAACAGGGTAAAACTATCTCCTGGCATCTAATGAAACTTTGAGACCATCTTCGAAGATAAGCTAGATCTGGCCTCAGATAATCGATCATCCCCTATCTGCCAAATGGGTGATTAATGGATATAGCCCGTAATCACTGACCCTGCGGGCTGAGGTTAGGGCCACTAATATCACCGTTTTTAGAGTTAGAATTTAGACGGCAATTCATGTAAGGAATCAAAGGAGATCTTGTCAATGCCCTCCAGAACTGATTTAAGTCCCAATGAGGGCATTTTTGGGTCTGGCATTGTTCTTGACCTATGCATGCTTTAAATGAACCTAACTATTCCCATTTATCTGCTGCCAGATTATAATATATAGAGCTGCCAAGGCAATCACGTGCACCTTAAGGTGATCGTGGCTAGCCCAATCGCATAAACACCTTTTAAAGAAATTCCAACATGGCTCTAATGGAGCCCTTGCCCGCCATGGACTGCCCTGAACCAGCTAAGAACTTAAGCCCATATTTGCCATATAATCAAGTAATTACCCCAGCTTTCTACTCTGCTGTGCAGGGATAGCGACTATGCCGTGTAGAATCATCCTGTGTAATAGTGCACTCTCAAAATCCAGGCTGTCAAATCAGACCTGACTTCTGAAGATGCAACACTGGGCCCTGCCTGAGGAGACCCTGAGTCAGGGAGAATCCAGGGGTCCAAGATAAGGACAATCTTCTTCATCCATGACAACCATGGCCTTTGGGCCAAAAAGGAGTCAATGAGATGACACGTGCTCCCTTCTCCCGAAACTTCTTCAAGACTTCCCGCATCAACATTCAACAGGGGAAATGCATAAGCAAGCTGAATCCCAAGAATCTGTAGTGCTCCACTGCTTATTGTCCTTCGCTTGGTTTTCAAGAGAAAGATCCTCGGTTTCCTGTTTTTGTTTTTTTTTCTGTTGGCTAAACAGGTCTATTTCTGGCTGTCCCATTGATCCACAATCTGCTGAAAAACAATGATCAGTTCCCATTCCCACCAATAATGGGTAATCCAGCTTCTTTATGAGCAGTATAGCGGTTAGCATCAATGAAGTTCTTTCATGATCTGGAGGATTGACAGATAGCATCAGGGATCGGATCTTGTTGCCCTCCTGGTGGTTGATATATGCAACGCTGTTCTGCTGGTGTGTGACCAGTACCTGAATGTGGTGTCTTCTATAAGGGATAAGAATTCTTCTATACTGACTGTATCGCCAGTAGTTTCTTCTGATTTAAGAAATGCCGACTTCTGCTTGTGACCGGGGACTATGCGCAACCCCGAGATGTGCTCCCATCCTTCTGCACATGCAACCATCACGATTAAATCCGTTACATGGTATTCCCCGATACAGATTCCCCAGAGTCGAGCCACCAGTCAAGGAGCCATTGCGCTCCGGATAGCATAACTATCTCCATCCCGACATCCCTGTTCTAACAGGCTGTTTCTCGAGTCCAAAATAAGTCCTAAGAAGACTGAACGAACCCCAGGGCTGTAGTCTCGACTTCTCCCTATTATATCATCCACTGCGTAGCCGAGTCAAAGTGGCCTGGCTGTGCCTAAGCTGACTGCAGCCGTCCTTTGTCCGCCGATTATCAAAATAATCGTCCAGATCTGCACTACAACACGTTCGTTCACGTAAATGTGCAGTCAACTCCAGTATGAATTGTGGTGAAAATTCTTTGAGGCCATGGTAAGACCGAAGGCAAGCTTTATATGGAAGGGTTCGGTTGTTTATATATATACACTGCTACCTTCAGGTACAGCTATCCTCGATTGAAGCTGTGCATGGGAGTGGAGACCTAACCTCCAGTTTCAGTCCTGATTTTATTATATGAGGAATCCACGTTTTGGTTGCGACATTACTCCATCAGGTTGGAAGTGGGACCAACTTTTCTCCTACCTAGGGACAACCAGTCACTTTAGAGGCTTCCGGTTCCCTGGCCCCGAGTGAACCCCCAAACATTAAACTTCCTGTAACGTAATTTTTTTTGTCCTTCCATTTGCCCTGTTCCCTAAGGGTATGCTTCCCCGTCCGAATTACACAGGATTAGCTGCAGTGTTTAATTCCGCAGTGTCCAGATGTTTTACAGCAAAGTGGAGGGATTTTAAGAAATCCGTCTCTACAAGCGTACAAAAACGCGGTGAACACCCACATCTGACCATCGGCACACGTCTATAGAAACAGCATGTTTATTTCTCCTTGCTATTAAAAGAGACTGGTTGGAATTTTCCTGGGACACTGTTTGTAGTCACACTACACCAACCCCTCGCACTACAGCATCTAACTATCCATTTGGCAAGGTTAAAGAATTAATCACTGACCTAACCCATTATCATTTTCTATCCATTAATCTGGCTATTATGTGCTAGTAAGGGTGTCAGTCTAAGTGGTAAAAAAAAAAAAAAAAATTGCAGTTTGCTAAAAAAAAAAAAAAAAAAAAAGTTTGCATATTGTTATCCAATACCCGTAGCGCCTCCATTTTTCGAGATCTGGGGTCGAGCGAGGGCTTATTTTTTACGTGCTGATCTGACCCCCCCTTTTTAAGGATACCATTTATTGCAGATACGATCTTTATCACACGTTAGTGCATATTAATGAAATGTCGCGCGAACAAAAAAAACGTAATACTGGTCAGTTCGATTTTTCACGCTACGGCCGTCCAGCAATCGGTTAATCCTTTTTTTTTTATTGATAGATCAGGCGATTCTTAAACGTGGAGATACCAAATGTGTGTAATTTTTTTTATTGTTTATTTTGAAAGGGGTGAAAGTGGGGTGATATAAACTTGTATGATTTGCATATTTTTTGAAATTTTTTTTAATTTTGGCATCTTCAATAGCCTCAATGGGAGGCTAGAAGCAACCACTACATGATTGGCTCAACTACATATAGCGATGTGGCAGATCGCCTAAATGGAGCCAAAATTACCAGCATTGCTATGAACACCAACCACCGGGTGGTTGCTCATAGCAATGCCTCATCAACACCCATACAGGACTCTATTAGACTCAATGTTTTGGCAACGTATCACAGACCCCCGAATCACGTGAAGGGGGTCGGCGATGCGTGTATTTCCAGGCCCCGGTGGCCGGAAGCGCTAAGTTGAAACACCGATGTCAGCGTTTGACACGGATTTAACCTTAAAAGCACGGGTGGATCGCCTGATTTCACCTGCGCCTAGTGCGGGCACCTGTCAGCTGTTTCAAAACGCTGAACATGTCCCGGCTCTGATGCGGGCTCACCACCGGAGCCCTCATTAAAGCGTGAATCAGACCTTGGACGTACTATCCCGTCCAAGTCAGAAAGGGGTTACAGGGCACACCAACTATTTCGATACAAGGGGAGGGAATATAAAGGGTGCTGTCCTGGGCTCGTAAAATCCGGTAACTAAGATTTTCCCCTTCTACCCATAACAGCCATTATTTGAGAGATTATACAGACAAAGGCACCTTAAGGGAGGGATTACTAGCTTTTAACGACCTTTCCTCCAACCAAAAGACGAGTCAAGAAAAAGACAGATAAAGATGGAAAATCGTTCTAAAAGAGCAAAGGAAGACCACAGTCGCTGCCATACGATCGCTCGGACACTCCGTTTTCTTCGGGAGTCCAGAGGTTGCCATGGCCCTGGTGGACTGAGCCATCAGTTCTCAGGAACAGGCACAGTACTAGATCGTATGTTAAGCTAAGGGCGTCCCTAATCCATCTACAGTCATGGCCCAAAAGTATTTAGAAATACACAAATATATTTTCAACATGATCTGCTGCCCTCTGTTTTTATGTGGTTTGACAGATGTGTTTATCACAGCCGAAAAATACATAGCAACAATATGAGTAACAAAGCTTATATGAAAGTTAGAAGATGAGTTAATGTCATCAAGTCAATATTTGCAGTGTTGACCCTTGTTCTTCAGGACCACTGGCAAATCTCCATGGATTGCTCACAATCAAATTCTGGACCAAATCCCTACAGATAGCAGTCCATTTCTTGGGACAAGGTTATCAATGCTTTACATTTTGCAGAATTTTTTTTAGGTTTTTTGTTTGTCCCACCCTTCTCTTGATGAAGACCACAATTACTCATTGGGATTAAAGATCTGGGCGTTACCCAGCATGGACCCAAAATCTCTATGTTTTGTTTCCCTGACAATTAAGTTATCACCTTTGCTTTATTGCAAGGTCTCCATCCATGCTTGAAAAGGCATTGTTGACGCCAAACTGCTCTGAAGGGTTGGGAGAAGTTGCACTTGGAGGACATTCTGTACCATTCTTTATTCATGCTGTGTTTTTTAGACAAGACTGGAGAGAGCCGATTCCCTGCTGAGAAGCAACCCCACACATGAATGGTTCAGGAAGCTTAACAGTTGGCATGAGACAAGACTGGTGGTAGCGCACAAACCTTGTCTTCTCGAATGAGCGGTTTTCCTGATGTCCCAAACAAACGAAAAGGGGATTCATCAGAAATAACTTTACCCCCAGTCCTCAGCAGTCCACTGCCTGAACCTTGCCGAATATCAGTCCTGTCCATGATGTTTTTTTCTGGAGAGAAGTGGCTTCTCTTTGCTGCCCTCCTTGGACCAGGGCCTTGCTCCAAGAGTCTCCGCCTCACAGTGCTGGCAGATCACTCCACAACCCGCCTGCTGCCATTTCCCGAGCAAGCTCTGCACTGCTGATAGCCCAATCCCACAAACTGAAAACACTTTTAAGAGATGGTCCTGGCGCTTGCTGGTCTTTCTTGGCGCCTGGAGCTTTTGCAACAATGGAACCCCTCTGAAGTTCTTGATGATGCGGATAGATTTTTGACCGGGTCAATCTTTCTAGGCTCGATACTCTTCCCGTATAGGCCATTTTGTGCATTGCAATGATGACATGCACGTGTTTCATTAGAGATAACCTCCCGGTATAACAGAAGAGAAACAATGATGCCAAGCACAGCCTCCTTTTAAAAGTGATCCATTGTGTCTTCTTACATAATCATGACGGATTGATCTCCAGCCAAGTCCTCAATCAACACCCACACCTGTTTAATGCGCAATCACGAAAAGAGGTTAGGCTGGTCCTTTTAAGCAGTGCGCAATGATGTTGAAATGTGCTTTGGGATAAAGTTCATTTTCTAGCCAAAATATTGAACTTTGCAAGTAAATTGCTGTTAAGCGATCACATCTTAAAACAATCTGGAGTATATGCAAATTGCCATTAGAAAAAGTGAAGCATAGACTTTGTAACAATTAATAATTGTGTCATTTCTCAAAACTTTTGTCCCATGACTGTAGCTAAGTAAACCCCTTGTTTACTTTGAGACCTTTCCTATCCCTGGAGACACGAAGAAGGACTCACTCTTCCTCCATTGTTTTTGACATCGCTAATATAGCACCAGACACGCTACATCTAGCGTGTGAAGCCAGCCTCTGTTCCTCTGCATTTTTAGACTGCTAAAAAAAGGAGGAAATGATTTCTTGCTACTATGAAATTTTGATGCTACCATTCCGAAGATATGCGGGTTCAGGTCTTAAAATTACTATTTATCGAGATCTGTATAAACAGGTGGTTGACCAGAGCCTGTAAATCACTGAGACCCTGGGGGATGATGTTAGGGCTACTAATATCACTATTTTTAGAGTGATAATCTTGGCCAGTAATTTTTAAGGTTCAAGGACATCTTGTTAGTGTCCTCCAGAATCAGTATAAATCCCAAAAGGCAAGCATTTTTTGGGCCGGTCTATCACACGCCTTAATGATGAACCGTAATAATCCACCCATCTGCCACTAGGTTATAATTGTATAAAACACCCTGAAAACAGAAGGCTAGGGTAGAGGGAGGGTTTTCCACTGTCTTCGGCATATCAGGTGCTCCGCAACACATAATTATTCCAGCCAATTTTGCGTTCAAAAGTCAAACGGTGCTCCTGCCCTTCCAAGAGCCCTATTGTGCACCGAAACAGTAGCTTTCCACAGACATAACGGAGTATTAGGCTACAAGGAAAAATTGTACAATAATATTGTGTGGCCCATATTCTCTATGAAATAAAAAATGGGGTTAAAGCATCATTATGTGGAAAGTGAAATATCGTCTTTCCTTCCACATAGCTTTCATTCTGTGAAGCACCTAAAAGCGATTAATAAACTTTGATTGTGCCCACTATTAAGAAGAGTGGACTAAGTATTTTTTTAAATGTACCCTTTTCGAATTTTCTGTCCATAGGCCCCTTAATGTCACTTCCAAAGTGAAGTGGTCCTAAAAAATGTAGAATTAGTCCCAACGGTAATGTTTTCCCAGAAGTCCACATGGACAGCAAACCACCAGGATGTACCCTTCGTATCCTAGATAAGACAGGAATACCAGAAGAAGTTAAATAGCCCCTCCTCACCACCCTGCATGATTTTCCCCAATTACCCACAACGCCAGGATAATGCAACAACTACTTTACTGAACTTTCTCTGAACGACATGTTCATATCACATAATCAGACAGGAAATCCAAGGGAGAGAATAACAAGTGAAGTTTCCTGTTACATGATTCTGAAACCCATTACCATAGGACTAATTCCTACTTTCCAGGATCCCTCCTGAGAGCCATCCACCAGGAGAAATACCAAATAAACACCCTTCTAGGGCGGGATTACTGCTGGCGGACTTTCCTCCCAAAGCTGTATCTGGTGATTTGACATGAATGTCCAACTTATGTCTGCAAAAGGAAATATGAGACCAAGATCGCAGCTCTGCAATTCTGATCCACGGATTCCCCAGCACTCTGGCGCCGACGAAGCGGAGATATGCCTCTCAGCGAATGACCTTGAGGTTTTCGGCGGAGACTTTAACCGCCGAGACATATGCTGCGCGAATTGTCGACTTAATCCATCTACCAAGTAGCTTTTGAAGCTTTCATCCCATTTTCTTCCAGCCACTAGGATGAAAGGGTTGAGTCCACTCTCCAGCTTTCTGTGAGCTTTAAAGTATTGTAGACTGTCCTCCTTACAAACCATAGTAAACATACATAGTATATATACGCTGCGGCCTAATTGTCCGACTTAATCCATCTAGCCAGAGTAGCTTTGGGAAGCTTTCTTCCCCATGTTCTTTCCATCTGGATAGAAGAGAATTTGAGTCCACAGCACTCTGGAGCTTTAAGTATTGTAGAACGTCCTCCTTACCTAGAGTGGAGAGAGAGCTCTTTTCTCGTTACTCTGTTTTTGAACAGAATTAACAATTTCTTGGCTTCTGTGGAGTCTGTAACCACAATTGGGAAGAAATGCTGGATCCACTCTTAGGATAATGACAGTCCTCTTGAATTTATAGATATGTGTCCCCCTATATGTAAAGGGCCTGATCTCACCTATACGCCTCCACTGAGAAGTATTCCACTATGTAAGACTGCTTTGAGCGACAACCTTAGTCTGCTCGGTCCAAGTATCTCTTAATGGACTTTTGAGTATTCGTTTAAGACTAAGTTGAGATCCCAGGGGGGCCACCCGAGCTCGTATGTAGGTCTACTACGCTGAATAGCTTAACATGAATCATACTACCCATGATGTGGCCAGTGGATAGTCTAAGAACAGCCCAAGGGCTGATATCTGTACCTTCAATGAACTACGTACAGACCCAGCCCTATCACAGCAGACAGAAGGAATATCTATATGAGAATGTCTGGGCCCTGTAGTGATGAGACCTGGAACTGTAACTTTGTGAACAGAATTTCTTCAAGATCTATAGATATATAGCCGAGTTACCGGCTTTCTTCCTGTTTTTTATTGGGTAGTAGAGATGACGAGATTCCGACAGGCCCTTGAACTCAGGATCTCCCTTTTAGGATCCAGCTGACCAACTAACATCCCTAGATTTATGATGAAAAAGGGGGCTCTGCGTCAGAAGGTCCCGTCCTTGATGGTAGGAAATTAGGTCTTCCAACGCCAACCACCTCAATAGGGAAAACCCACTCGTTTTGACCAGTAGGTAATATTAGGTTCACAGCAGCCCGGATCTCCTGGAGTCTTCCTCAGTACTAGAGCGAGTGGTGGAAAGGAGTACAGAGCTCAAATTCCTCCACTCTGAGCTAAGGCGTTCATTCAAACCTGGTCGAATTGTCTCCTGATATTATTAAAATATTCCTTTGTCTTTGAATTCCTCGGGAGTAAAATAATTTCTTGTGTACCCTAGTGGTTGGTCAGCTGAAAAAAATTTTTTTGTTTAGAGACCCTTCCAAAGGTTTTGAACCTTTTCCCTGCTTAGAAAGTCAGGCATTTGTTTGTTTGAGCCTCGCAACTGACTTTATCGTGCTTCTGACCAGGAAAATATTGTTTCTGATATTTCTGCTGACGGTGCCTCGACCTTCCTGATGTAGGAGGAAGGTTACTACTGGTGGTCAAATAGTCCGAAAAGACTGACTGTCGATCTTTTTAGCTCTTATTGGTATCTTTTCAGTGCTTCCCATACTGCTCTGACTCACTGTGTTCAATGAGTTTTGTTGCTCTCTGATGTGGACCATATTCCTTGGAGTTACTGAGCCTTCCATATGGGCTCCCCAACCTCAGCTCTTGCCATCTGTAATGATGCCTTACACATGGCGACGCTTTTCCAGGCATTCCTTTCCCAAGATTTGCTATTCGGGTCCCATCATGACAGACAGCATATTCTTCTCCGGATATTAACTTTTTGTCCAAAGAATGTCTCTTTGCCGAGTCCCCAGGCCAAAAGACCTCCTGTAATAGGGCTGCTGGAATGGAACGGACTCCACTGGACGCTGTAAATACATGAGTCATTAAACCTAGAATTCCTCATAGCTTTCCAGAATGGAGATGTACTTCGCTTTGCATAGACCGTATCGCTTGTTGACCTGATTGTCCGTGATTGTGTAGCGAAGGAATGAATGCTCCAGTTATCGGAATCTAGAGTACACCCAGAAAACACTTCTTTTAAGCCTGTGACTTCATTTTTTTCAAGTTTATTACCACCCCAGCCTCCATCAGGACTACAAGGTTGTTTAAATATTGCTCCATCTGCCAGGCGAAACTGCTACAAGTACAGTTGTCCAAGTAAGGATAGACATGTTCCTTTTCTTTAGGAAGGCCATTCCTTTCCCACTGAGTTTTGTCAAGTGTTGGGTGCAGAGGAATACGCGAACGGCAGACGACCGGAACTGCACCTTCCCCCGATTCTTCATTGCAAATCTGTGGTAAATTTTGTGCAAGTATGGATAATACATGGCAATAGGCACTATTTTCGATCAGCAGCTCATTCCAGAGTCCTTATCAGCGTATGACGACCTGAGTGACTCCAATTTGAACTGAAACGGGTTTTAGTTGGTTTCAAGTTGTTTATTGTTCAGTATACCCACCCTGCTACTTTATGGAAAAAAGACTGGAAACTAATGTCTTGTGGAATCCCGTTGGGAATGCGGCAACTGAATTAAACGCCCAATTCCTATAAGTACTTGTATATCTTTCAACAACACCTCTGGTGGAACCGGCTGGAGACTGTAGGGATTAACAGTTAAAACTGTGGGAGGTAACTGGTGAACTCTATCCAGTACCCCTGAGCGACTGTCTGCAGGATCCCTGGATTCTTGGTAAATTACCTGCCAACCTCCCATGAAGTACTGGAGTACTCCCCAAAGACTCTGGCTCATTGTTTCTCTGAGTCATTGGTCCCTGTGCTCAAAAAGGAAGCCTCTACCCTTGCCACCCTTGGGGTAGCTCCAGCTGCCCGATTTCACCTCCCATTATAGTCTGCCTGGGATTACAGCGAGATCTCTGAAAGACATATTCTCTACGGTTTTCAATCGGGATACTTTAACTGAGCTCTCTCAAACAACTCATCCAGGACTGCTCAAAAACTGTAGGCCAAGAAGCTTATACTTGACTGGATATCCACTGTGCATGATCAGCCACAAAGTTCGCCTTGCCACGATTGACAACTCATTCGTGATGCAAAGCGGACTGACTCTGCTGAAGCATCTGCCAGAAAGTTTGGTCGCCGATCTTCAGCAAAAGGTAGCGACTTCAGGTTTCTTACCCTGGTAGTCCCTGTTTTAAACATGACTCCTACTCAATCCACCCAACTCATTGACCTGGCTACCGAGGTGCTGCTAAGTTCTGAGGCTTTCATACTAGCTGCAGACGATTCCAGGCCTTCTAAAGGGAGGTCTTCCATACCATTTTTTCATCAGACCTTAAGCCAAAAGACTACAAGGGAATGGTTGTTTTTCTTAGAGACCTTGCTACAGGTCTGTCAATCTTGATACTGTTTCCCAAACATTGGTCTCTTCTTTCTGGATCAAAAGGAAAGGCGAGTACTTAAAATCCCTTTGGACCCTCAAGCTTTTTCCCCATGTCCTCCCACTCTTCCAGTATCATTGCTTTGTTTTTATTGATTGAATTAACTGGTAAGAAACCCTGTTTCTATGGGTTCTCAACTCACAACCAATTCATCCTGAACCCATCAATGGTATCAGTGGGAGTCCACAATCTCAGGGAACCCCTACTAGCTTGCAGCAGCCTGTCCGTGTATTCAGAAAAAACAAATATACTTTCCGTTCTTCCAGAAGCACTACTGAGGAACCCTTCTCGCCTTCTCCAAGTCCCCGAACAGAGTACCAGATATTTCTCCCTTCGGTCTGATCACGGGTCCATGTTTCCACCAACGGGGTCTCTTAGGACGGGTGGAGATTTGGGACGGCCATTAAGGCAGAAAACTAGTAATCTTACCTCCTCCCTAATCATTATCTTTATACTGGCCAGTAGAGGTTTGCTCTTCCTTAAATAATTTGGAAAAGCTCCTTCAGAGATTTTAACATAGCCCTCAAGGGAAACTGGCATTGCATATGGGACATCGCTAGCCTTCCCTTTTTGGGGTTTTTTTAAATTTTGTTGGGAAATTTTATATATTTTTTTTTAAAAAAAAAAATAATAAGCTCAAAATTTACCACTAACATGAAGTAAAATGTCAAAAAAGACAATCTAAAGTCACTGGGATACAGTGACACGTTTCCCCGATATTACTACTAAAGGGATACTGGGCAAAAAATTTTAAAGTTTTTACTTGGGGGGAAGGGGGTTTAAAGACTGATCTGTGTATTGATTTCAAGCTCCAAAAACATTTCTCACTCTCCTTTTTGAAAACACCCCCCAGCCTAGCAAAGCATTTGGTATGAGGAAGGGGGGGAGAGCAGATCAAAATAGTTTTCAGCCATCAAGTATTGCATGTTTTATGGGGGGTTTTTAAAAGGGGAAATTTTTATTTATTCATGCTGCCAGAAAATTTCTGGGCCCGAAAGAACCATTTTTCCTCTACACATAAATAAAACAACGTCAAAGTAGGGTAAACCCACCAGGGAGCACTCAGATTAAGGGTAAAGTGCACACGTTGCGGAAGTTTGGGAAAATTTTTTGAGGAAAAACCGGGAAATTTTTCCCAGAAAATCCCCAAGCGTTTTTTTCCGCAAATTTTTTCCCGAACCCTTTTAGGGTTTAATAATTTAGTGGGAAATACGCAGATTTACCACAAAATTAAATTTAACAAAGATGCTTTTTTCCGCGAAGATTTTTTTTTTGTGCACAAAAAATTCGGAATTTTCATTCTAAATAATGGATCTTAATTCATGCGGGTTTTAAAATTTTTTCTGCGAAAAATTTCCCCAAAAAAACTGCAACGTGTGCACATAGCCTTAAACATAAAGGCTTTTTATAGTAAAACTTTTTATGGCCGCAGTAATGGGAGCCAGGAAAGGTCATCCGTTTCGGCCCGCCCAAAACAACGGCTGCATAAAAAAAAATCAAACCCGGTTTTCCCTTTTAAAGCAATTTTATTTTTTCCTTTTCAATCCTTTTAAAAATGTTTTTAAAAAAAAAATAAGTCAAATACTGGGCCCCCCTTTCAAACCCCCTTCCCCCCCCAAAGGGGGGTTTGGGGACGTTAATGCCCGGGGGCCCAATTTTTTTCAATTCCCGCCCCCTGTCTCTTTATGAGGTTATAACTCTGGAACGCTTCAACGATCTTCGCGATTCTGAGATTGTTTTTCTCGTGACATATTGTACTTCATGTTAGTGGTAAAATTTCTTCGATATACCTTGCGTTTATTTTAAAAAAACGCAAATATGGTGAAAATTTTTAAAAATTTTGCAATTTTAAAACTTTGAATTTTTTTTCCCCTTTTTAAAACAAGAAATATGTCCCCAACAAAATAGTTAAAAAATTTAACATTTCCCGCATGTCTACTTTACATCAGCACAATTTTGGAACCAAAATTTTTCTTTGTTAGGAAATTAGAAGGGTTAAAAGTTACCAGTGATTTCTCATTTTTAACACAAAATTTACAAAGCCATTTTTTTAGGACCACCTCACATTTGAAGTCACTTTGACGGGTCTATATGGCAGAAATACCCAAAAGTGACACCATTATAAAAACTGCACCCTCAAGTACTCAAAACTACATTCAAGAAGTTTATTAACCCTTCAGGTGCTTCACAGGAGCTGAAGCAACGTGGATGGAAAAATTAAAATATTTAACTTTTTAGCCACAAAAATGATCTTTTACAATTTTTTTTATTTTCAAGGGTAAAAGGAGGAAAATGGGCAGATAAAGTTGTGTGCAATTTCCTGGTACCCAATCCCATATGTGGGGGAAAACCATGTTTGGGCCAGGCGAGCTGTAAGGGAAGGGCGCCGTTTGACTTTTCAAACTAAAATTGGCTGGAGTTGAGATTGACGCCATTTGTGTTTGGAGAGCCCCTGATACGCCTAAACAGTGGAAACCCCCCCCAAGTTTACACCATTTTGGAAACTAGACCCCCCAAGGAACTTATCTAGATCTGTTGTGAGCACTTTGAACCCCAAAGTGTTTCACAAAAGTTTATAATGCCTGGGTGTTTAAAAAAAAAAAAAAAAAAAAATTTTCCACAAAAATGATTTTTAGTCCCAAATTTTTGATTTTTCCCAAGGAAATTGGACCCCAAAACTTGTCCAATTTGTCCCGAGTACGCTGATACCCCCATATGTGGGGGGGGGGGAAACTGTTTTGGGCGCACGGCAGGGCTTGGAAAAAAAGCAGAACGTTTTTGGGAAAGCAAACATTGATGGGGGGAGTTGTTGTAGTGCCCCCGATGGCAAAAGTGGGGAAAACCCCCACAAGTCCCCCTTTTTGGAAGCTAACCCCAAAAAACTTATCTAGATCTTTGGTAGCATTTTAACCCCCCAATGCCACAAATTTTTAATGCCGGCATGAAAATAAAAAAAACCATTTTTTTTCCCCCAAAAAATTTTCTCTTAGTCATAAAATTTTTTTTTTTCCAAAAGGAAAGGGGAAAATTTGGACCACAAAAAATTTTTTGTCCAATTTTTTCCGGGTACGCGATACCCCATATTGGGGGGGGGCCCCCTGTTTTGGGGCCCCGGCAGGGCTTGGAAAAGAAGCAGAAATTTTTGGGAAAGCAAACATTGTGGGGGGCATTTTCCGTTTGTAGTGCCCCAATGAGCCTAAACATGGAAACCCCCCCAAGTGACCCCATTTTGGGAAATAGACCCCTAAGGAATTTTTAGATCTTTGGGGAGCCCTTTTAACCCCAAAGGGTTCAACCCGTTTTTAAAAGCCCGGGGAGAAAATAAAAAACCTTTTTTTTCCCCCAAAAATTTTCTCTTAGTCCCCTAATTTTTTATTTTCCCATAGGTAAAAAGGGAAAAGGACCCCAAAATTTGTTGCCCCTTTTTTCCTCATACGCTGTCCCCCTTGTGGGGGGGGAAACCCCTGTTTGGGCCATGGCAGAGCTCGGAATGGAAGGGCTTTTGACTTTTTCAACCCAAAAATTTGGGTGGAATTTTGATTGGACGCCCTGTTGCATTTGGGAGCCCCTTGATGTGCTTAAAAGTGGAAAAACCCCCACAAGTGACCCCCTTGGGAAACTAGACCCCCCAAGGGAAATTTCTAGATCTTTGGGGAGCAATTTGAACCCCCCAAAGGTTCACACAAGTTTTTAATGAGCCCCTTTTTAAAAAAGGGATTTTGGGAAAGACTTCCCCGTAAAATCCTTTTCACGAAGGAAAAGGGAAAAGGGGACACGTATTCATTATGATGGGGGGCGGAGCCCCAAACGGGTGTTTCCCCAGACAAAAGGTGTGATGCTGGCCCCTCCCGCCGGCTCTCCTACTCGCTCCATTTTATCAAAGTTTTAGAAAAGAGCCCCAAACCCGCGGGGGCAACTAACCCTTCTGAAGGAACTCAGAGAAAAAAACAAGGATACAGGTTATGCAGCAAAGAAAACCAAAAAACAAATTCCAGGACATCACGGAACCGACTTGCGATGAGCTGGCGATCGGAACGAGCTAGCGCGCGCCCCCAGCCCAGTAATCGCATCAGATAAGGGTCGCGCGCATCTGAAAACATCAACACATTTGCCGGGGGAGGGTGCGTTTCTCCCCTCCTTCCTTCGCTGAAAAAGGTTTTTCAAGTAAGTCTTTACAAAATCCCTGTTTCAGCTGCAATGAAGGAAGAGAGGCCCCAGTATTTATTTTGATGGGATCCAAAGCAGTTCAAAAAAAGGGGGGAAAAAACAACAAAAGGCAGAAACCCCCAAAACCTTAACAACAAAGCGCAACCGGGAAAAAAAAGTTCATCCAGAACTTTTAAACACAGCTGCCGCAGGGCCCAGCCGAGGGTGCTAGCGGAGCACTGATCCACTTTTAAAACCCCCTTAAACGTGTGGACCCGAGCGCCCCAAACGCCCCTCGGCAAAGCTGCATGCCCAAGCACCTTGAGAAAAAACCCCGATGAAACCACGCTTCGGGAATGGGCTGAATCTTAAGGGGAAGATTTACCCAAGCGGTAAGCTTCCAAAATATGACGGATCCAACGAGCTATAAACCCTTGGAAGCTCGTTGACCCCGCCCACACCCCCGGAACCACAAACGGGAGTCCGTCTTACGAAAACCTGAGTAAAAGATAGATAAAACTTCAAGGCCCCCACTAAATCCAATGTGGTAAATCTCCTCTTTCGATTTTTTGGTCCGGACAGAGTAAAGGAACACAAAATCCTGGAAACTTAAAATTGTGACACCCTTAGGCAAAAAAATCCCCCCGAGTGCGAAGCACTAACGACCCGGAAAAAACTCCAAAAAAGGGGGCGGCAAAAAGACCCCCCATCAGAAACTCTCCCAAGGAAGTGACTGCAAAAAGGAAAGCCCCTTCCAAGAAAGAAAAGAAAGGCTAGCAAAACCCCATAGGTTCAAAAGGTTTATTAAAGAGCCTCCAAAAAAAGGTTGAGCCGCCAAGGAACAGGGTGCCTTCCGCGGCGGAAACTTGAGGATCCTCGGAAAAAGGAGAGCACGTCTCTATTCGAAGAAATGGTTCCCGGAACAAAAGGACAGACAGAAATCTGACCTTTCAGAGTCTAACTGCCCAAACCCCGTCTGCCCATGCTGAGAAAAGCCAAAAAGTTGGGGAAGGAAAATTTTCTGGGGGTTTCCCAGAAAACCCCCAAACACCCGAAAAGGGTTTCCCCAAATTTTTTGGTAAAACCTAGAAATAGCCGGACATCTTTCGCACGAAGGGTACAAGACCTCGGTGAAAAACCTCTACGGGTCAAAATTTCGGTCTCGGCCCCGCCTCAAAAGCGGGACATCAAGTCCGGGTGAAAAAGGGCCCCTGATCAACAAGTCCGGGTTGAAGAGGGGGTGGAAACGGAGGTGCCCCCAAAAGGACATTTTTGTCGAGAACCACACCCCTTTTTGGCAGTCTGGGGCTATCGAAAGCGGAATTCTCTCTGTTGATCCACGCAGACTAAGGAAGTAAGGATATCGGCGGGAATACATAGTCAGCCGAATGTCCCATGAGCCACTAACATCCCCGCCACCGCCTTCGGGCCCTTGTACCTGGACAGAATGTCGTAACTTGGCTTTGGGACCTGGTGCCATCAAATCCACTGGGGGGTCCCCCGCGAGAGCACGTAGGCAAAGACTTCCGGGTGGAGGGTCCATTCCCCCCGGGATCCTCCTTTGCGATGGAAAGTCCGCTGTAATATTTGAACCCCCGGAATTTGAAACGCCGAATGGTGGTAATTGGCCTCGCCCCAAAACAAATTCGGGACACCCTACCGGTTGGAATCCTTGTCCCACCTTTGGGGATTGATATACGCGACAGCCGTCGCTGTCTGTCTGCACACGGGCTGGGAGACCCCTCAAAGGGACCGCCAAAAATTGGGGGCAAGGAAAAACGCCCTCAATTCCGGATGTTGATGGAAGCACGACTCTTCCCGGGGACCTAACCCTGAAACAAGGGTTGTTTCCAAAAACCCCCCCAGCCCGTAGGGTGGGATCGGGGGTTATGAGACCCTTCAGAGGGAGGAAAGACTTCCCAGGGGAATGCCCGGGCGTAACCACCTTCTAAGGGAAACCCACTGGCGGAAATGGTGCACGCAACCAGCGATTGCGACTGATTCCATCGACCAAGATGAACCTTTGAAAGTCCCAGTGGAACTGGGCAAAAGGAAATTTCCTCCAGGAGCCACCATCGTCCAGAAGACGCATACCTTCTAGGGAATTGCCGTTGAGGAGTCTAATCTTACATGTCAAGAAACTGACTGTTTGTCTGGGGTAGGGAAACTACCGGGACCGAAACGTGTCGAGATGCTTCCAAAAAGAAAATTTTCCCCTCGGGGTTCCGGGGACGTTCTCTTTGACCACCAACCGAAGTCTTTCAGAAACGAAGGAAAAATCCAGCCGTCAACCCTCCCCCTGAGGAAGCCCCATCAAAAGATTCCGAAAAGGGAGAATCGTAATCCCCGTTTCGAAGGAGTCCCATGGGGGGCCGGGAATTTTTTGTAAAGCCCCTTGGCGTGGGGCTAAGCCAACGGCAGGCCACAATGGTAATGATTTCCCTTGGCAAATCGAAAAAAGCGCTGATGACCTTTCCGGGGGAATATGCAAATGGGCGTCGCGAATGTCGTTTGACACCAAAAATCGTTTGTGACAGACTCCCAAAAGGGAAAAGAAGCGCTCCATGCAAAATTTTCGGGCATGGACATCCCGGGTTTCAATCGCTTGAGACCAGATGGGGCGAAATTTGTTCTCCTTTTTGGGAATATAAAAAGGTTGGAATAAAAACCTTTCCCTCGGGCCCCTGACGGGAACCGGTCACTACACCCTTTTGTAGAAACGTTCGACCTCCGGGGAGAGCGACAACAAGCTCGGGCCCGGGGAAACGCAGATTGAAAAAAAAATTTTGGGGGGTTGAAAAGCAAACTTATGAAATAGTGCCGACACTACCCGCGTTCCCCGGGAAAACTGGAACGGACCATCCAAGTCTCCTTGAAAAGAAGCAGGCGCCCCCCCACTCGAGAATCCTCGAGTGGACCCCTGGCGAAAATCCGACTTTGCGGTTTTTTGTCAAGTTCCCGTTGTTCGGCGGAAACCGTTCCAGGAGTACGAGTTTTCTGAGAGGATTTCTTTCCCTGAAAAAAGCGACCCACCCCCACGAGGGTGACTAGTGTCCTGGCCCCGAAAGGACCGCCGCCCATATAACCCAGGCTTACTGGACACGGGCCATACCCCTTTCGCGTGGTAATGGTTTCCTTGCCTTAGCCGGGGGAAACAGTCTGTGGGGTCGGACCCAAAAAGATGGCCCCCCCTTGAAAGGGAAGGCCCAAAAACCCCTTGTTTGGAAACTGCTCCCCCCCACTGTCTGGCCTAAACCCTTTGACTGTGCCGCTGAAGCTTGCGCTTTGGCCGCAAGATGCCGATCCAGCGGCATAAAAGATATAACAGGCTCCCGTTTTAACCTTTAAAAATTTTCCCATCTCAGATAACGGAGATTCTTTTGAAAACCCGTCTTCAGAGTGCCAACCAGCTTGAAAGCCTGCAGCCCCAAAAGGGATCCTACATGCTCGAAATCCATGCCCCGCACCCATATTTGTTTTGCCCCCAAAATTCTCCCTTTTACCCAAAGCTCCTGTAAGCTCCTTTTCCCTTAATAGGGGTAGAAGGATTTACTACTGAGACAAAGACAACCACTTCGGGAGGGGAAGTCCTTTTACCCTTTAACCCGTAGGCAAGGAAAAAGTTATCAAAGAAAGGGTTTCCCCCTAAAAAAGTTTCGGGAATAGATTTCCCTCTTATTACACCATTAAAATCTCCAGGCTGGGAAAATTTTGCGCGAAACCGGGACTCCTGGGAAAAGCGTGTGATTTACCAGGACGACTAGTTACCTCCCGGTAACTGTAGTATATCTCTCATGGGTTCAATTAATGCCCCGTACGTCGCCCTAGAGGAAAAGCCCCTGCGGGCCCTCCCCATCTGAATCGGATATTTTCCCCGAATTTAAAGGGGAAATCTGCCCAATAACAATACACTGACTCGCTGTGTAAGGCCCCGGAAAAGGGCCCCGCGTCGCTTCCTCTGGAGGTTAGCGAAATATTGACCAAAAGGGCCGCAATTATTGATCGACGACGATTCATCCCCTTTTCCACCGCTGTCGCCGAGCGTAGACGTTGGAGGTCTGCGTATTATTGCCCCAAAGGCATGGGAGGATCCGCGGCATCGAAATCTGTTCAGACATGTCCCCTGTATGAGAGGTCAAAGCGGTAATACCGCAAAAAACTATGCGGTTTTTTTTTTTTTTTTTTTTTAAACGTGAAGGGTTAACGCTCCCCCCAAGCAGAGTTACCCAGCGTATTCATCAGCAAAATTTGCAGGGAGAAAAAACCCTCAAAGGGGTTAATATTGCAAACCACCAAAATAAATAATTTGTGAGCCCCAGCCAATTTTTTTGTCTCTGATGAGATGCAGCTGCAGGTAGCGATCGCTGCGCTGCAGGGGGGAATCGCACCACCCAGCTGGCCGTGGTGTCTTATGGGAGGGGGGGTCGAGGGCCCCGGGGGCCTGAGTAAAGGCCGCCACATGGGGGGTGCAGGGGGAAAAGCCCAGAGCGCGCGTTTTCCCGCTCAAAAGCCGGGAAAATTAGGCCACCCCCTGCGCTCAAATTGAGCGCGAAACTCTCCCCCCCTTGCTCCCTCTTGTCCTGCAGCTATCGCCCGGGACAAAAAAACCACATCTTCATGAGTAGCCTGTCAAGCAGCGCTGAACATACTGACTTACAGTAGTAGGGTGTCACGCACGTGAAGCATACGACTTTTCATGAAGCGCTGTCCAGCAGCGCTAAAGTCGGGACATACTGTATGCCTGTCACAGCACGCTAAAGCATATGACATTACTGTATTACCGTCACAGCAGCGCAAAGCATATGACATTCGTGAGTAGCGCTGTCACCAGCGCTGAAGATACTGACTTTAAGAGTAGCGCTGTCACAGCAGCGTGAGCTATGAATACATGTAGTAAACGGTCCAGCAGGTTTGAAAACAAGAATAGCGTGCCATTCAGCCCTTTAAAAGCACTCACCATAATTTTTAAAAAAATTTGTGTGGAGTATCCCACCAAAGGCCCCACGGGGGACCTCGGGGGGTTTCTGGCGCAGTCCCCCATGTTTCCCCCCCAGGGCGAAGAACGCAGTCCCGCCGTGGGGTTTGGTTCCCCCCAGAGAAGCCTCCTCCCCCCCCGGGCCGGGCAAGGTTTTGCGGGGCTTTAAGTAAATACAGACCGCCAAGGGAGGGGTTTGGGGGTACGCAGCGCTAAACCCCCTGAACCCTAGACCAACTGGATCCAAGTCCCCTTTCCCGAATATTAAAATATAAAATCTTTGGGGAGCAGCTTTAGCACGCCATCCTTGGCCCAAAATCTTAGATGGAGCTGAGTAGGAGGAGCCCGAGCGGGGAGGGCCAGCAGCTTCATTTTTGATCTGGGGTAACACCTGATCGGGGGCCCCGCCTACCCATCAGAATGAAAAACTGTTGGGTCTCTTCCCTTTTTGCGCTGAAATTAAAAAAAATTATATTTTTTCCACAAAATTGACCCTTTTTACCCCCAAATTTTTTTTTTCCCCCAAGGGGAAAAAAGACTCCAAAAATTATTGTGAATTTGTCCCGGTGCCTGACCCCCTAGTGGGGGGTAAACCACTGTTTGGGGGCTGGGAAGTTTGGAGGGAAAAGGGGCGCCGTTTGACTTTTTTAAGCAGAAATTGGGGTATCCATGCGTGTTTGGAAGCTCCCGATCCTAAACAGTGGAAACCCCCACAAATGAAACCATTTTGGGAAATGCCCTCAAGGAACTTTTCTAATTGTGGGAGCACTTTGAAACCCAAGGCTTTACAGAATTTATAACGTACGCCAAAAAAAAAAAATTTATTTTTTTTTTTTTTTTTTTTTTTCAAAAATATTTTTTTTTTTTGCCCCCCAAAATTTTATTTTTTTACAAAGGGGAAAAGGGGAAATTGGACCCCAAAAATTGTTTTTCCAATTTGCCGAGACGTATACCCAATATTGGGAGTAAATAGATGGGGGCACGTCGGGGCTCAAGGGAAGTGTGACGTTTGGATTGCAGACTTTGTGGAATGGTCTGGGGAGTCTGTCGATTTGGGAGCCCCGTGCGCCAAAAAAGTGGAAACCCCCACAAGTGACCCATTTTTGGGAAAAAAGCCCCACAAGGAAAATTTCTAGAAGGTGAGGGGAGCACTATGAAACCCCAAGTACTTTACGAAGTTTAAACTACAGCCTAAAAACAAAAAAAATCATTTTTTTTTTTACAAAAATGATTTTCGCCCCCAGTTTTTTTTTTCCCCCAAGGGTTTTAAAGGGGAAAAGGCCAATTGCACAATAACCTTGGGGTCCCGGTAGGATCCCCTAGTGGGGGGAAATACGTTTGGGGGGCATGGGAGGTCAGAAGTGAAGGGGCCCATTTGATTTTTTTAAAAGCAGAATTGGCTGGAATTGGTCAGACGCCATGCAAATTTCGAGAGCCCCGATGTGCCAACGCGAAAAACCCCCCAAATTTAACTCCCAAAACCCAACCCCAACCCAATAACCCCATCCAACCCAACCACAAACCAACCCTAACACACCCAAAAACCCAATCCCAAACCCAATCCTAACGTTACGCCAAAACCCTAACCCTAACTTTAGCGAACCCAAAACCCAACGGGAAAATGGAAATAAATACTTTTTTTAATTTTATTTTTTTTCCCCAATAAGGGGTTTAAAAGGGGGTTGGGTTTACTATTTTTCGGGTTTTTTGATTGGCGCTGTCACGCTAAAAGACCCTTTTTTTGCAAAAAATATTTTTTGCATCACCACATTTTTAGAGCAAATTTTTCATATTTTGGGCCCCCAGAGTATGTAGGGTTTCTCGGGGGAGTTTTTCGTTTTTATTGGTACCTTTTTAGCCTGTGACATTTTTTGATCACTTTTTATTTCGATTTTTGGGGGTTAGGGGGAACAAAAATCACAAATTAGAATTTCTTTTGGGGGAGGGTTTATTTTTCCCTTCCCCGTGTGGTAAATGAAAAGCATTTTATTTTTCGGGGTTGTTATGGCGATACCCCATTTTTATATTTTTTTGGTTTTGCGCTTTTATAAATGAAACAATTTTTTATAAAAAAATCATTTTTTTTTGCATGCTTTATTCGCGACTTTAACTTTTTATTTTTCGCTAAGATGCTTGTGACGGCCCGTTTTTTGCGGGAAAAGTGACTTTTTCGTGGTACCTGTTTATTTAATGGGTCTTTTGATCCGTGTTATTCACTTTTTTTTTCGGGGGGGTAGATGAAAAAGCATTGATTTTTTGTTTTTTTTTTTTTTTTTTTTTAAGGGGCACTAAAAGGGGGTTTAATGTGGGCAGTTTTATGGGGGGCGTTACGGGGCGCGGCGTACCAAATATGTGTATTTATTGTTTTGGTTTTTTTTTTTACAGGAAAAAAAAAAATTTTTTGGGGAATTTTTTTTTTTTTTTTTATATTTTTTTTTTTTTCACTTTTATTTTTCTTTTTTACTTTTTTACTTTGTCCCCGGGTGGGACATCACTTTTTTTTTTCAATCGTGGTGTGACATGTGCACAGCCCTCTGCACCCCAGCGATCGCTTGGGATCGCTGCAGCTTCCCCAGCGCCTGCTTCAGCAGGGCCCGAGGAAAACGCCCCCCCAGGACCCGGCGCCATCTTTGGGTCCGGGGACCCGGGGGAGGACGGGGCCCCCGGCGCGCGAAAATGCGCTGCTCTGGGGTCTCAGGGGGGGCCAGGGGGCCCGCCCGCGCTTCCTCCCTGTGCCCCCGGGAAACCGCGATAAAATTTTGACGCGGTGGCCCGGGGGTTTAAAGTCCGGGGCGGTCCGTGACCGCTCTGACACAGCAGGGTGTCACTTGATAATCGCTACACCCCCGGGGGGGGGATTCCCGCGCTCCCCCCGGGGGCGAGCTGATCGCCCTGAGTTTTTCGTCCAGGAATTAGGTCAGGGTTACATGGACGGAATAGTAGTCGATGGCAGAGAGGGGTTAAATTTGCGAAGGCCATGAAAAACTCAATGCTTACCTCGAGACAGGCAATGCGTCCCCCGTGGACCAGTGACAAAAAAGTAATTTCATGAAGGTACTTAATCGAGGGGCCCCTGGTGAATTTCATTTGTTCAAAAAGAATAAAAGCCAAACTGAGTGATCAGCCCCAGAGTTTTTATTATGTTGCCCTCATGTGGGGAAAAATATCATGCACATACCACTCGCCTGTTTTTTTTTCTTTACCCTATGGCAGGGGAGCCCTTGCGTTTTTGAATCATTTTTTTTTT
>JARQOD010000003.1:302908953-303022210 GCA_033576555.1 Oophaga sylvatica
TCATAATGCAATTGTTATTAGCGCATGGCGGCCCAGCCATGCCACCCTTTTATAGTAACAGCTACAGGACCTGCCAGAAACAAGGACCAATGAAACTGTTCCAGAACACCAGTAGTCACAGGACCTTCCTGGCGGACCAATAGGAGCTGCTGCAGTACCTGAGCATGTGACCCCTGATCTCCAATGAGAGATCTTACTCTGGGCATGCTCAGAAGGGGAAAGCAAGGACTTTGTCCTAAAGACGTCTGCTCGCCGCTAACCAGTACTGGCTACAATAGCAGAGCCTGGAGGAACAGCAGTAATCCTCTGCATGTTAGACCGGGCGAGACGCTGGGACTGACGTCTAAGCTGAGCAGAGTCCACTGCGGCCGGAGACGGATGGGAGACCGCAGCAGGGATGGCTCGAGATTCCCTTTGTGCAGAAGCGGGAACTCGACCCCTAACACATGGGGCCCATCATATAGTGGAGCATCATATGGGGTTCATTATTTATGGGGCATCATATGGAGCACATATGGAGCCTGTCCTGTATGGAGCATTATATGGAGTCCTAAAGACGTCTGCTCGCCGCTAACCAGTACTGGCCACAATAACAGAGCCTGGAGAGGCAGCAGTAATCCTTTGCACACTGTTAGACTGGGCGAGACGCTGGGAGCGACGTCTAAGCTGAGCAGAGTCCACTGCGGCCGGAGACGAATGGGAGACCGCAGCCAGAATGGCTCGAGATTCCCCTTGTGCAGAAGCGGGAACTCGACCCCTAACAGTAACGTTTTTGTATTCATTCCAACAGAAAAACATTCCAAACTTCAAAACAAGTCCATAGAAGGAATATTTGTTGGATATAGTGAAAATTGCAAAGGATACAGAATTCTAGATCCCAAAACAGACGGTGTTACGGTGAGTAACAGTGTGACATTCATTGAGGATCTAAATGAAGACACTATGATTTCACTGGAAACAAAAAATGAGAAAAACAGCAGTGATATCGCTGAAGGAATATCTGATGAAAAAGAAGTTGAAATTGATAAAGAACAGAATACTGAAAGTGAAGAAATACAATTACAGACACAGAACCAAGAATTTCAGGAAGAGAAAACAAAAGAAAGCCATATATGTACTCATGTTGATGACATTTTAGTTTGTTTTGAAAAAGAAAGGGATTAAGAAGAGGACATACTAAAAATCCTGAATCAACATTTCGAGATCAAAGACTTGGGAAATGCAAAACAGTACTTAGGAATACAGATAGAAAGAGTAGAAGGTGGAAGTTTCCTACTTAATCAAAATCACATGATTCAAAACATAACCGAAACATTTGGATTGAAGGATGCAAAAATAGCAAAGTCTCCAATGGAAACTAATTATCGGAGATGAATAGCGAGAAAAATGTATTACCAAATAATGAAGAGTACAGAATGGCAATAGAAAAATTATTGTATCTAGCGACTATTACAAGGCCAGACATCGCAGCAGCAGTAGGAATTCTGAGTAGAAAAGTATCCAAGCCAAATGAAGTGGATTGGAATGCCGTGAGAGTAATACGTTATTTGAAAGGAACTAGCAATGTTAAACTGAAACTGCCTACAAGTGATAAATGCTTTTTAACTGGATATGTTGATGCAGATTGGGCTTGAGATCCAACTGACAGAAAATCTACCAGTGGCTATATTTTCTTTCTCTCAGGCGGACCAATTAGTTGGACTAGTAAAAAACAATCGATAGTAACGCTGTTGTCAACAGAAGCAGAATATGTTGCAGCAGCACATGCGAGTGAAGAAGTTCTTTGGTTAAGACAATTGCTAACAGACCTAGGACAACCACAGTTGGAACCAACAAAAATAAATGAGGACAATCAAGGATGTCTTGTTCTTGCTCAGATGGACAGAGTTAACCCAAGAACCAAGCACATTTATGTGAAGTATCATTTCTTGAGGGATCATCAGGAACATGGAATCCTGAAATTAGAATATTGTCCTACTGAGGATATGACAGCAGACATTTTCACAAAGGCATTGAATGCTGAAAAACATCAGAGACTAATGAAGAAATTAGATTTGACTGAATAAGTCCTTACTGTTGAGAAAGGGTGTTAGTATATGCAACAGTTGTGGACTTCTATATTTGTGTTAAGGAGACTTTATGCTGACCTTACAATAGATGGCGATGTTGTGTAAAGATTCCTTGCTTAATGTATTGTATAAGAAATAATCTCTCTTGTAGTTTCAGTTTTGTTTCTCCTCTTCCTGATGCAATGCTGTAATGACTGCATTTTTCCTTTACCTCATGTTCAGAGAAGTAAAAGCTTGTTATCCCATGCAACCTGCTATGTGAAGTTTTCTACTGCAATGGTGGGGATTCAGAAGTTGTGCAACATTACCCTGTGTTCACTGAGCTCCCGGCTGACTTCCGACTCCCTGGCTTGTTACTGACACCGCTCCCATCATTCCTCCTGGCACCGCGCTGCCGGCAGGTCCTGCCCGACTTGCTTGCACCTTGCTTTACAATGCCTGCACTGCCTTCCAGCAGGTCTTCAACTCTCTGGGAGCTTTGGCCTCTAGCTCTGCAGTGCCCCTGGGGTATACCTACAACTACACCCTTAGAAGAATTCTTTGAGAGGTGTAGTTTCCAAAATGCGGCCACTTGTGGCAGTTTCCACTGTTCTGGAACCTTGGCAGCTTTCCAAATGCGACAAGGCCTCTACAATCTATTCCAGATAATTTTACACTCCAAAAAAATCAAATTGCACTCAATCCATTCTAAACCATGCCATTTGCTCAAACAAGGAGTCGGGGTGACTCTGAAATGGGATGACAATAAATCAACAATCCTTATTCCATCATGGCTTGTCATTTATCCAGCAGCACAGGATTCCAAAACCCATGCCAAATTTCAAATACAACTCTCTGGAACCTGCAGCAGCTGGAATCTGTACATTTGTAATGGTTGTGTCTAGTGATAAGTGAGCACTAAAATGCTCGGGTGCTCGTTATTCAGCTCGTTATTCGGGTCGAGCAGATTTGGAATACTCGGGTACTCGACCCGAGGAACGAGCCCAATGTAAGTCTATGGGAAAACCAAGTATTTTTGCCGTAATCCCCCCGGGGGTCCTTTTAAAGTCTAAAAACATCTGTAAATGATGGAAACACAGCTTAAATGACACAGGAACATCATGGGGAATGCCCCTGGAAACATTTCTGACTCCCAGGTCACAGCTGTGAACAATGTTACCTGTTATATTAAGGTAGCTGAGGAGGCAGGAGCAAAAAAACGCATAGGCAGGCTAACACCAGAGAGGTTGGAAACTAATAGGTTGCAGACCCCTAAACTAACCGCACAACTAGAAGCAGCCGTGGGACGTTCCTACGGAGCCCTAGACGCCTCGTCACAGCCGGAGAGATAGCTATCCCTGAAGATGGAAAGAGGAAAGCTAACTGCCCCGGAGTAGACCCCAAAAGAATAGGAAGCCCCCAGACATATAATGGCAGTTAGACAAGATGAAAATACAAACACAGACAGAAAATAGATTGAGCAAACGCTGGGGCCTAAAACTGTCTAGATAGGACAGCACAGGAGAGAATACTGTCTGCAACCCAGAAAAACTCTAGGAAAAACTCCAACACTTCTGAATCCAAAAACACTGAGACCACATGGTCTCGACCATCTATATCAGATCTCTGGTGTGGACACGTAGCAACCCAGCAGTAAAATATCACAAGAACTGAGCAAATGAACAAATACAAAAAAACGAACGGAGACCAGCCAAAGCCCCCCAAAGGGAACCCGGCTGAAGATGAAAAGCAGTGCAGCAAAAAGCAAGGAATTCAAACCACAGTAAAAAAACACTGAAAGAGACTTATCTGAATGCAAGCAGGAGGCAGCAGAAAAGCAAGCTGAATTCCAACCTAGACCAGGAAGAACAACTGATCACCAACGAGGATCATGGGAGGTCAGCTCACTTATATCAGGCCAGTCAGTACCACCTGACAACCACTCGTCTACTGAAGGTGTAGGACTCTTGGTGTTCAACATAGGTCAATACCCTCAGCAACCACCAGAGGGAGCTTCAGCTCCGAAGTCATCTCCAATACGTTCACAACAGTACCCCCCCTTGAGGGGGGTCACCGAACCCTCACTTGTGCCACCAGGACAATCAGGATGAGCTTGGTGATAGGCACGGACCAGTCCTCCTGACCATAGCCTTTCCACTTCACCAAGTACTGGAGTCTCCGCCTGGCCAAATGAGAATCCAATATCTTCTCAACCACATACTCTAAATTGCCCTCAACCAAAACAGGATCAGGAGGCGCAGCCATAGGAACCACTGGCTCGACAAATCTCTTCAATAAAGATTTGTGAAATACGTTGTGAATCTTGAATGTTCCTGGAAGAAGCAAACAGAAGGAAACAGGATTAATAATCTCCACAATCTTATAAAGACCAATGAACCTTGGCTTAAATTTTCGAGATGCGACCTAGGGATATTTTTTGAGGACAACCAAACCAAGTCACCCACTTTAAATCGAGGACCATCAGTCCTATGTCGGTTGGCAAACCGCTGGGCCTTCTCCTGAGAGAGGGACAACTTATCTACTACTTGATCCCAAATCTGCTGCATTCTCTCCACAATAGAGTCAACACCAGGACAGACAGAAGCCTCCACCTGCCCTGAAGAAAATCGAGGATGAAACCTGAAATTGCAGAAAAATGGAGACATCAAGGTGGCAGAACTAGCCCTATTATTCAAAGCAAACTCAGCCAAGGGCAAAAAGGAGACCTAGTCATCTTGATCAGCAGATACAAAACATCTCAAATAAGTCTCCAAGGTCTGGTTTGTTCTCTCAGTCTGTCCATTGGTCTGAGGGTGAAATGCAGAGGAAAAAGACAGCTGAACTCCCAGATTGGAACAAAATGACCTCCAAAATCTGGACACAAACTGGACTCCTCTGTCAGACACAATGTTCTCTGGAATGCCGTGCAACAGAACCACCAGTTGAAAAAATAAGGGCACCAACTCAGAGGAGGATGGCAACTTAGGTAGTGGCACAAGATGTATCATCTTGGAAAACCTATCAGAGATCACCAAATAACGGTCATTCTCTGAGAGACAGGGAGGTTGGAAATAAAATCCATAGAGATATGAGTCCATGGCCTCTTGGGCACAGGCAATGGCATCAACAAACCACTAGAGCGAGAACAAGGTTTGGACCGAGAACAAGTTCCACAGGACTGCACAAAGTCCCTGACGTCACGAGACAAAGTGGGCCACCAAAAGGACTGACTCACCAAATCTCTGGTACCAAAAATACCAGGATGGCCAACCAACGTGGAGCAATGAATCTCAGATATCACATTCTTCCTCCATTGGTCTGGGACAATCTTTTCCCAGCAGGGCAATGTTCAGGTTTATCCTCCTGAAATTTCTCCAAAGCCAGTCTCAAATTGGGCGAGATAGCAGATATGTAGCAACCCAGCAGTAAAATATCACAAGAACTGAGCAAATGAACAAATACAAAAAAACGAACGGAGACCAGCCCCCCAAAGGGGACCCGGCTGAAGACAAAAAGCAATGCAGCAAAAAGCAAGGAATTCAAACCACAGTAAAAAAAAATGAAAGAGACTTATCTGAATACAAGCAGGAGACAGCAGAAAAGCAAGCAGAATTCCAACCTAGACCAGGAAGAACAATTGATCATGGGAGATCAGCTCACTTATATCAGGCCAGTCAGTACCACCTGACAACCACTCGTCTACTGCAGGTGTAGGACTCTTGGTGTTCAACATAGGTTCAATACAATCAGCAACCACCAGAGGGAGCTTCAGCTCCGAAGTCGTTTCCAATACGTTCACAACAGTTACCAGAGTCTTACGCCATGTTTACAGGCTCACCATAAAACATACAAATCCGAAACCAAAATGGATTTTCCTGGGAAATATGTAAAGGAGCATCCTTTCCAGGCTAATGACTTTTATATAAGTCAAAGTAATTAACCCAAAGTAAAAAAGTTCCTCCACCAATTTGTCTATGTTCACACGTAGCGTTTTTAATGCATTTTTCAACTTTACCATTGCTTTCAAAAAATACAAATGCATTTACTGTGAAATGTCATTGTAGCATTTAACAACCTGGCCATGTGGAGTGTGACACATCATCAGACACATCTTGTTTCATTTATGAAGGAGGGACTCAAAGTCACAAAGCCATTTTATATGGGCATCAGGCAACATTAATCTTCTTAAAGGGCCAATATTAAACAGTGGGTCTCCTATACTGTTATTGCCTAGGCATTGAGTGGCTGGGCTGCCAAAAATTATGACGCACCCCAATACTTCTGTGATGAGACGTTCAGGAGGGCATCATGAAAAAGTGTTCCAATTATAAGAAAATAGGTCTCCCATAGTGTTAGCCTATGCATTAAATGCAATGCCTGCCCTGCAGCAAAGTAACACGCACCCCAATAAGCCTTTGACCCCAGGTACTGGATGGCCACAGGAAAACCAAGTTCACATTACCCTTTTGCCACTGCCAGACTGTCAGTTTATACATTGAATAAAAGGCCCTGCTTGCATCAAATTCAAACACACCACAAAAAGGCTTAGAAGTGGCGTAGTTGATGTACACAGGAAAACCACGTTCACCAGGGGCGGACATACCACCTGTGCAACCGATGCAGCTGCACAGGGGCCCAGGAGCAGAGGGGGCCCGATCAACTGCTGAAATTACTTGTTCTCTCATAGAGACAGCGGCAAAATCTCCCCTAAGAGGAGAGGAAGGGGGGCTGTACCTGATTCTTGTGCTGTTAGAGAGGGGCCTGCACTCGGCAGAATATGTTAGAAGGGGCCCATTCTTCTCTGAGTTGATGCTGCCGCTCGCTCTATGATGCAGGAGCCGGGACCAGTGGACACGCCCTCGGGATTCCTGGACACGCCTGGGCTTCTTTCTCTGCTAGTAAGTTCACGCAGGAACAGACCTGGTAAGTATGGCCGATCTCAGCCACTCCTGCCTCCCTACTGCCTCTGACTGCTGCTGGGAAAAGCCTCCGAGCAGTCAGGATAGCTGACAACTCTGCTTCCTTCTGAGCAGTACTGACAACTGAACAGCCTGATCAATGTTCACATGAGCTATCACATAAATCCCCCCCTGTACTGAGGGGGCTTTAATGGAAAACCACAACACTGGGCCATCCAGAAGCAGGAGCTGCAGTGTGAATGCTGCCTGAGTGGCCAGTGCAGCCATTCCCCAATAAAGCCCCCGCACTACAGGGGGTGGTAAGTGGCTACAGGGCGGAGGGGAGGTTGATGTAATGGCCGACGTTCACATGGTTCAGGCACCTGCTAAAACTTCTCAGAACGAAGGAGAAGTGACAGATTCACTGACTGCATGGAGGCTGTTCTCTGCAGCTATAAGAGGTATGAAACTCACTCAGAAAAAAAAATGATATAAAGGCCAATATTTATCAAACAATTATCAATAAATTTTATTTATGAAATATTAAGATACACATCTCAAAAATAAAGGGAGTTAGATTACACACAGATACATAGTCACATTAAGATGACGCAATCATCAAGATTCCATGCATATTAGCTATACAAATAATATATGCCCAAATTTAATGGCAGTCACAATTTGCAGTTAATTACAGGGAAAAAAAAGACACACAGTGCAACATCAGTGTAGGCTATAGTGCCATAATACAATCCCCATTATCTCACATCAGATGACACATTATCACTGCTGCAAATTGCGCTGTTAAAGCTCACAGATATCCGTGCACCTACTGCCACAAAAATTGCAATGAACAATGCCCAATGTGGAGCTGCATAATTACCTATATGTGGCCTGCAGAGCGCTAAAATATGCACCTAACCAAGATGTCAGGCCCCTTGAGAAAGGAGAGGTCCGAAACACGCGTCGGGGCGGACGCGCTCATCTTGGTGAGGTGCATATTTTAGCGCTCCGTCTGCATCTACTCCTCTTCCAACCTCCAGTTGGCTGTCATCTACCGCCCCCCAGAACTAGCCATCTCCACCTTTCTTGATCACTTCACCACCTGGCTGCTTCATTTCCTTTCTGCTGACATCCCCTCTATCATCATGGTGACTTCAACATCCCCATTGATGCTTCCACCCCAGCTGCCTCCAAACTTTTATCGCTCGCTGCCTCCTTTGGCCTCACTCGATGGTCCTCCGCAGCCACTCACAAAGATGGTCACAAGCTGGACCTTATCTTCACCCGCCTCTGCTCCCTTACTAATCTCACTAACTCACCCCTCCCCCTGTCTGACCACAACCTACTGATATTCTCTTCCCTCTCCTCTGCTAGTGCAACCCCCACTCCACAAACTCACTCATCCTCGCAGAAATCTCACCTCAATTTGCAATAGCTCTCTCAGTCCCTTCTCCCTCTAACAGACATAGCCTTACTTCATGACACAGATACTGCTGCCACCTTTTATAACACCACAATAACAGCAGCACTTGATTCGGCTGCCCCCTCACACATAGCAAAACTCGCACAATCAACAGGCAGCCCTGGATGACCAGCCTGACCAAAGAACTGAGACGGGCAGAGATGGAAGAAATCCTGCTCTGCCGAGCACTTAACCACATACAAGCAGTCCCTCACCAGCTTCAAGTCCACACTCACTGCCGCAAAGCAAACTTACTTCTCATCTCTCATATCCTCCCTGTCTCACAACCCTAAACAGCTCTTCAACACTTTCAATTCTCTACTCCATCCCCAGCCCCTCCTCCCTCTCATCTCATTACCGCTGAAGACTTTGCATCCTTCTTTAAGAAGAAGATTGATACAATCAGAGAAAGCTTTGGCCCACAGCCCCCAATGCCCCTCTTAGCTGATCAGCCCTGTTCCTCAAAAACTAACTTCTCCACCATTACAGAAGCTCAGCTCTCCACCCTCCTTTCGAGATCACACCTCACCACTTGTACGCTTGACCTGCTCCCATCCCACCTCATCCCTAACCTCGCCACAGTCTTCATCCCTACTCTAACACAACTCTTCAACCTCTCACTTACAAATGGTGTGTTCCCCTCATCCTTCAAACATGCCTCAATTACACCCATCCTCAAAAAGACCTCCCTTGACCCATCCTCTGCGTCTAGCTGTCGCCAGATATCTCTTCTCCTTTATGCCTCAAAACTACTGGAACAGCATGTCCACCTTGAACTGTCCTCCCACCTCACCTCCTGCTCCCTCTTTGACCACTTACAATCAGGCTTCCGACTGCATCCCTCAACTGAAACTGCCCTAACTGAAGTCACCAACGACCTACTAACCGCCAAGAGCAAGCGACACTACTCTGTCCTGCTTCTCCTGGACCTGTCTTCTGCCTTTGACACTGTGGACCATTCCCTCCTGCTCCAGATTCTCTCATCTCTGGGCATCACAGGCTTGGCCCTATCCTGGATCTCATCATACCTAACAGACCGAACATTCAGTGTCTCCCTCTCCCACACCACCTCCTCACCTCGCCCCCTCTCTGTCAGTGTTCCTCAAGGCTCAGTTCTAGGACCCACAAAGATATTTCAGCTTTCTAAAACTGATCATGGACAAAACAGAATTCATACTCTTTCCCCCATCTCACTCTACCCCTCCACCAGACCTATCCATCAATGTCAATGGCTGCTCACTTTCCCCAGTCCTGCATGCTCGGTGCCTTGAGGTGATCCACCACTCTGCCCTCTCTTTCAAGCCACATATCCAAACTCTAGCCTCCTCCTGCCATCTCAAACTCAAAAATATTTCCCGGATCCGCACATTCCTTGACCATGATACCACAAAAACACTAGTTCATGCCCTTATCATCTCCCGCCTTGACTACTACAACATCCTACTCTCTAGCCTCTTCTCTAGCACTCTGGCACCACTCCAATCCATCCTACATTCTGCTGCCCGACTAATCCACCTGTCTCCCCATTATTTCCCAACCTCTCCCCTATGCCAAGCCCTTCGTTGGCTTCCTATCGTCCAGAGGCTCCAGTTCAAAACCCAAACCATGACATACAAAGCCATCCACAACCTTTCTCCTCCATACATCTGTGACATGGTCTCCCGGTAGTTACCCACACGCAACCTTCGATCCTCTCAAGATCTTCTCTACTCTCCTCTTATCTCTTTGTCCCACAACTGTATACAAGACTTCTCCCGTGCTTCCCCCATACTCTGGAATTCTCTACCCCAACACGTCAGACTCTCGCCTACCATGGAAACCTTCAAAAAGAACCTGAAGACCCACCTCTTCCGACAAGCCTATAACCTGCAGTGATCCTCAGTCTACTGAACCGCTGCACGACCAGCTCTACCCTCTCCTAGTGTATCCTCACCCATCCCCTGTAGACTGTGAGCCCTTGCGCTCAGGGCCCTCTCTCTCTCTCTACTTATATGTGTCTTGTATTGCTCATGTTTATTGTACTTGTCTATATTTGCCCCTTCTCACATGTAAAGCGCCATGGAATAAATGGCGCTATAAAAACGTATAATAATAATTACAACTGTTCGGTCTTCCCGAGTCTGGTTGTTTTTAAAGACTCTGCCGATAACCCCAAACAGGCCGTTTGCATCACCTGCCATGTCCACATCAGCAAAGGTAGCAAAACTACGAGCCTGACCACCACCAGTATGCTCAGGCACATGGCAGCGACGCACCCAACTTTGTGGGCTGAACCCCAGAGCCCAGGAACAGTTTCTGCGGGTGACACCACAGCTTTTTCCGCTGTTGTGCGTGGAAGCCAATCCCCTGTCCATGGTGCATGCGAAGATGCCTCCTGCCCTGCACCTGTCGTTGCACACACTTAACTAACACCATCAGCAAGCACGTCCACGCCCTTGTCCCAGCGCAGCCTTCAGTTGTCCATACCCCAGTCATCGGAACGAAAGCGCAAAATACGCAGCCAATGCCCCACAGGCCACAGTACTAAATTCACACATTTCTCATATGCTTGCTCTCGAAATGTTGCCTTTTAGGCTCGTGGGGAGCGAAGCTTTCCGCAACCTGATGGGGGCGGCCGACCCAAGGTACTCTGTCCCCAGCCGACACTATTTTTCCAGGTGTGCTGTCCCGGCATTACACAAGGACATGTCCCACAACATTACCTGTGTCCTCAACAATGCAGTTACAGGGAAAGTACACTTAACCACGGATAGGTGGACAAGTGCTTCTGGGCAGGGACGCTACATCTCACTGACGGCACACTGGGTTAACATAGTGGAAGCCGGGACCCAGTCTGACCTTGGGATGGAACACGTCCTACCAATGCCGAGGATTGCGGGCCCTAGCTCAATCAGGGTTACCCCACAGTCTACAGCTCCTGCACATTATCATCCTCCTCCTCCTCTTCAGCCTGCATCTCTGAAATGACCACATCAGTCGCAAGCTGGAAGCACTGCAGCACTCCCTCAGCCAAGCGGCAACAGGTTGTGCTGAAGCTAATATGCTTAGGTGAAAAACCGCACAATGCTGAAGACGTTGTGGACAGCTCTGAAGGAGCAGGCAGATATGTGGCTGACACTGCTGAAGCTACAGCCAAGCATGGTGGTGTGTGACAATGGCCGTAACCTGGTGGCGGCTCTAAGCCGAGGCGAGCTCCCACACGTACCATGCCTGGCCCATGTGCTTAACCTCGTGGTTCAACGGTTTCTCAAAACCTACACAGAGCTGCCGGATCTGCTTGTGAAAGTACGCCATCGGTGTGCCCATTTTAGAAAGTCAGCTACAGCTTCAGCCACCCTTGCCGTGCTTCAGCAGCGTTTGCAGTTTTCGGCTCAACGACTGGTGTGTGATGTCCCCACGCGTTGGAACTCTACACTCCATATGCTGCAAAAATAGTTAGTAACCAACATATCACATGCAGATAAAATATATCTAGTATACCCAGTGGTTGTATATTAAAGCATGTGAATAATGGACATAGTGCTGAGACAAGCTGTACCAAATACAGCAAAACCACACGAGAAACAGCCTTAAAGTCTCAAAAATACATCTTTATTAGTTCAGCAAAATACATTTAAGAATAAAAATAAGGACAAGTATGGCACAGGGAAAAGGAATCCAAAGTGGTGGCAAACACATAGAGGTGGAAATAGTAGGCCTGACAGCGAGAAAATCTGCTCTCCAGATATATATATACAGTTAGGAGTAACAGATATAGCAGCTCAAGGTATACAGGTGAACATAGGGTGACTATGGGTGCTATGAGCTAGATAATGCTAATAGGAAAGATGGAAACATAATAATAATATATTGGCACCAAGCTGAAGGCAATATGTAAAGCACTTATGCCCATATTATGGGTACAATGTAAGATGGCTAAAATTAAGTGCAACACAATCAGAATGATGCCAAAGAAATATACAAAGCCCAAATGTATTCTACACCATAATTCCTCAGGGGCACCAAGTCTCCGAAACGCGCGTTGGGGAGGCTGGACGGCTTTCCTGCTCTGCCTTGAGGTAATGCAGCGGTCTTTCTATGATAGCATGTTTGCGATTCTTACATACCAATCTTTCACCGCTGTGTTTTACCATGGTGCTATGGTCTCTTATATACTCCATCTGCATTGTGCTGCGATATGACCTGCTTGTACCTATAGGATTATGATGTAGAATACATTTGGGCTTTGTATATTTCTTTGGCATCATTCTGATTGTGTTGCACTTAATTTTAGCCATCTTACATTGTACCCATAATATGGGCATAAGTGCTTTACTCCTTTCATGTATTTACATTTACATATTGCCTTCAGCTTGGTGCCAATATATTATTATTATGTTTCCATCTTTCCTATTAGCATTATCTAGCTCATAGCACCCATAGTCACCCTATGTTCACCTGTATACCTTGAGCTGCTATATCTGTTACTCCTAACTGTATATATATATCTGGAGAGCAGATTTTCTCGCTGTCAGGCCTACTATTTCCACCTCTATGTGTTTGCCACCACTTTGGATTCCTTTTCCCTGTGCCATACTTGTCCTTGTTTTTATTCTTAAATGTATTTTGCTGAACTAATAAAGATGTATTTTTGAGACTTTAAGGCTGTTTCTCGTGTGGTTTTACTCCATATGCTGGAAAGTATTTGTGAGCAGAAGAGGGCCATTGTTGAGTACCAGCATCAACAAGGGCGTCGGTATTCAGTTCAGACTCCATACATAAGACCTCAGGAGTGGACATGGATGTCAGACATATGTACCATCCTACAAAACTTTGAGGAGTCCACCAAGATGGTGAGCGGCGATGAAGCAATAATTAGCATCACCATCCCGCTTCTCCGTATTCTGAAATGCTCTCTGCTTACAATCAAAGATGATGCATTGCAGGCGGAGCACAATGAGATGGAGCAAGGAACCATACAGGGTGATTACACACAACCCAGCCTTATGTCATCCCAATGTGGATTGGTTGACAGTGAGGAAGAGGAGGAGGAGGAAGAACAGGAGCTACTTTCCTGTGCTATAAATGGTACTACAAGCACAACTGTCATACCATCTGTTCAGCGTGGATGGCCCGAGGACAGGGAGGAGGAGGAGGACAGCATGGTCAGTAGTCCTGTTGGTGAGGACATGGAAGGCTTGCCAGACTTTATGTTGCGCTGCCTTTTCCGTGACCCTCACATTATCAAAATTTTTGCGGACACTCAGTACTCGTTAGTGACACTTCTAGACCCACACTACAAGGAGAGCTTTCAATCTCTTATTTCAGAGTCCGAAAGGTGTATTAAAATGATGCAGTACCAGAGGGTCATTGTTGCGGAATTACTGAAAAAATTCCCATCTGAAAACGCTGGCGGCAGAGGTCACAGTTTGTGAGAGAGACCCAACTACAATCCAGTAGAGGCAGGGGAACACTGGCAAAGTGCTGGGACACTTTTCTCAGACCCTCCCATCGCCCTGGCCCAGAGTCACGGGGTAGTCTCACAAGGCCTGGAAAGTTTGGGAAGATGTTGAAGGAGTACCTTGCTGACTGTACCAACGTCCTCCGTGATTCCTCTGTGACTTTTAATTATTGGGTATCCAAGATGGACACGTGGCATGAACTGGCTCTCTACGCCTTGGCAGTCCTGGCCTGCCCTGCTGCTAGCGTTTTGTCAGAGCGGGTTTTTAGTGCTGCTGGTGGAATAATAACTGATAAGCGCATCCGCCTATCAACAGAAAATGCTGACAGGCTGACTCTTATAAAAATGAACAAGGTATGGATTGGGGCAGACTTCTGTACACCACTGAATGAGAACAGCGAAACATAACCTTCAATACAGTATATTTTTTTGGGAGATGTATTTCCATGCACCTCTTCACACCCATACATGGATATACACCTTCCTGACTTTGGCTATTTGGTGTGTTATTATCCTCCTCCTTCTCCTCATCCTCGTCAGACCACCACTAGAACACGAGCGTGACCGTGGTCTGTGATGCAACAGCCATTATAAATTTTTTCAAGGGTGTTTTGATGCATGTTCAAAAAATGTTTACACTCTATGTTGAGGTGTCACCCCCTAGGGGAAAATGTTTTTCAGCCTATGCACTTAGTATATGGGCATTCCAAGTATAGGAGACCCGCTCCTTTAAACTGGGAAGACCTTTATCGCAGTCCATACTCCACGTCTCTTTCTACACTAGATCACCAGGGTGACCGTGTTCTATGATGAAACAGCCACTATATTGTTTTGCCAGGGTGTTTAGGATGTCCGTAACTACAAATATTTACACAGTCGGTTGATGATTTGCCCTCCCCAGGGGAAAATGTTTTTCAGCCTATGCACTTAGTGTATGAGCATTCCAAGTATAGGAGACCCACTCCTTTAAAGTGGGAAGACCTTTTTCGCAGGCCATACTCCACATCGCTTCAGACACCACCACTAGAACACCAGGGTGAACGTGTTCCCTGATGAAACAGCCACATAATTTTTTGGAAGGGTATTTATGATGCCCATAACAAAAATATTGAAACAATGTGTGGATGTGTATCCAGCCCACACATTTACTGGATGGGCATTACAGTTATAGGAGACCCGCTCCTTCGTAATGGAAACAGACTTTTAGGATCACTTTATACACTTCTCCCTCCAAGTGGTATTTTGTTTTGTCCAAATTTTGGGCAGGCCTTGCATTCAATGCATAGGCAAACAGTATGGGAGACCCACTTCCTAATAATATGAACTTTGTTGGTTGTTCATCTTCAACAATGCAATTCTTCAATGCCAGTTCTTCAGCCTCAACACTGCAATGCACCAATGCAGGTTCTTAAGCCTCAACAATGCAATTCTACACTGATGATTCTTCAGGCTCAACACTGAAATGCTGCACTGCAACAATGCAATTTTAAACTGCAGGGTCTTTAGCACCAACACTGCAATAGTCCACTGCTGAGTCTTCATCGTCAACACTGCAATTGTCCACCGCTGGGTTTTTAGCATCAACACTGCAATTTTCCACTGCCTGGTCTTCAGGCTCAACTATTCACTGCGTAGCCAAATAATATGGGAGTAACAATTAAATGAGAAAAATCCTTTCAGGTGGCCATCAAGTATATGGGTTCAAAGTCTTTTTGGGGTGCGTTTGAATTTGATGCAGGTCGGTCTTGTATTCAATACATAAGCTAAAAGTATGGCAGTGGCAAAAGAGTAATGTGAACGTGGTTTTCCTGTGTACATCCACTAGGTCGCTTCTAAGCCTTTTTGTGGTGCCTTTAAATTTGATGCAGGCAGAGCCTTGTATACAATACACAAGCTAACAGTATGACAGTGGCAAAAGAGTAATGTGAACGTCAGGGGCGGTCACAGACAGCTTGGGGCCCCTGTGCAAGAAATGTGTTTGGGCCCCCCTCCTTTTATGGCGACCAAGCTACAGATATATTTTTTTACAGTCTCCTCTCATTATATACATTGCTTCCATCTTATTACACAGTGCCCTCTCTTTATGTATAGCACTGTCCCTTATCACATAGTTCCCTCTTGTTATATTCAGCACCATCCCTTACATATCGGATTCTCGCTATTTTTGTTATTTATGCCTCCCTGTTATTTATTACATACCGTCCGCTCTTGTTAGATATAAACTGAAATGACGGCTGATGGAGCATGGGAAAGCCTCTTTTGTGATGTATGCGGCTGATGTACTGGTCTTCCGGTCGGATGCTGCTCCATCAGCTGTCATTTTACAAGAAAGGACTCTATGTAATAAAGTGAGGGCGCTGCAAGTAACAAAAATAATGAGAATACTCAATGTAAGGGATGGTGCTGTAGATGACAATAGATGATATCTATAATATAACGCTGGGAGCGTCACTCTGTCTGAAACTTTTATAGACTGCGCAAACGCGACACGCCTGCTCAGTCTGGACAGAGTAACGCTCCCGGCGATGAGGAGGGAGGCCCAGGAGATCGCGGTATGCGTAAGCACTGAACGCATACCGCGATCTTCGCCACAACCCCTTACCGATCCCACCGATCCCGTGTTGCCGGCACCGCGGGGTCTTGCTGGGATGTCAGGACTTGAGGGCGGGTTGTGGCGCCGGAATCAGCGCATGCCCAGTTCGCTCTTTCCGACGTCATATTGTGGAAGACACACTGCAGTGTGTCTTCAAGAAAATGGCGCCAGAAAGCAAGGACTGCGCAGGCGCCGAATTCGCCGTCATCGGCGCATGTCCAGTCCGCACTTTCCGGCGCCAGTTTGTGGAACACACACTGCAGTGTCTTCAAGAAAATGGCGCTGGAATGCGCGTACTCTGGTGCCACACTCCTCCCCCAGCATCTGGCAGAACGGGACAACGCTGGAGCACGGGGAAGAAAGGTGAGTATAAATGTTGTTGTTTTTTTTTGTATGTGGCAAGTTTCATAGGGTGAACGGGACCATACATATCAGGATACGGGGGTGAGAGGTAGCATGCATATCAGGATTGGGGGTGAGGAGACCATGCATATTAGGATAGGGGGGTGAGAGGACCATGCATATCAGGATAGGGGACTGGGGGCCATGCATATCAGGATAGGGTGGTGAGGGGTTCCATGCATATCAGGATAGAGGGGTGAGGGGATCATGCATATCAGGATTGGGGGGTGAAGGGACCATGCATAACAGGATAGGGGGGTGAGGGGACCATGCATATCAGGATTGGGGGGTGAGAGGGCCATGCATATCAGGATAGGGGACTGAGGGGGCCATGCATATCAGGATAGGGGGGTGAGGGGTCCCATGCATATTAGGATAGGGGGGTGAGGGGACCATGCATTTCAGGAATGGGGGATGAAGGGACCGTGCATATCAGGATAGGGGGGTGAGGGGACCATGCATATCAGGATTGGGGGGTTAGAGGGCCATGCATATCAGGATAGGGACTGAGGGGGCCATGCATATCAGGATAGGCGCTATAAAAACGTATAATAATAATTACAACTGTTCGGTCTTCCCGAGTCTGGTTGTTTTTAAAGACTCTGCCGATAACCCCAAACAGGCCGTTTGCATCACCTGCCATGTCCACATCAACAAAGGTAGCAAAACTACCAGCCTGACCACCACCAGTATGATCAGGCACATGGCAGCGAAGCACCCGACTTTGTGGGCTGAACCCCAGAGCCCAGGAACAGTTTCTGCGGGTGACACCACAGCTTTTTCCGCTGTTGTGCGTGGAAGCCAATCCCCTGTCCATGGTGCATGCGAAGATGACTCTTGCCCTGCACCTGTCGTTGCACACACTTAACTAACACCATCAGCAAGCACGTCCACGCCCTTGTCCCAGCGCAGCCTTCAGTTGTCCATACCCCAGTCATCGGAACGAAAGCGCAAAATACGCAGCCAATGCCCCACAGGCCACAGTACTAAATTCACACATTTCTCATATGCTTGCGCTCGAAATGTTGCCTTTTAGGCTCGTGGGAGTGAAGCTTTCCGCAACCTGATGGGGGCGGCCGACCCAAGGTACTCTGTCCCCAGCCGACACTATTTTTCCAGGTGTGCTGTCCCGGCATTACACAAGGACATGTCCCACAACATTACCTGTGTCCTCAACAATGCAGTTACAGGGAAAGTACACTTAACCACGGATAGGTGGACAAGTGCTTCTGGGCAGGGACGTTACATCTCACTGACGGCACACTGGGTTAACATAGTGGAAGCCGGGAACCAGTCTGACCTTGGGATGGAACACGTCCTACCAATGCCGAGGATTGCGGGCCCTAGCTCAATCAGGGTTACCCCACAGTCTACAGCTCCTGCACATTATCATCCTCCCCCTCCTCTTCAGCCTGCATCTCTGAAATGACCACATCAGTCGCAAGCTGGAAGCACTACAGCACTCCCTCAGCCAAGCGGCAACAGGTTGTGCTGAAGCTAATATGCTTAGGTGAAAAAACGCACAATGCTGAAGGGTTGTGGACAGCTCTGAAGGAGCAGGCAGATATGTGGCTGAAGCTACAGCCAAGCATGGTGGTGTGTGACAATGGCCGTAACCTGGTGGCGGCTCTAAGCCGAGGCGAGCTCCCACACGTACCATGCCTGGCCCATGTGCTTAACCTCGTGGTTCAACGGTTCCTCAAAACCTACACAGAGCTGCCGGATCTGCTTGTGAAAGTACGCCATCGGTGTGCCCATTTTAGAAAGTCAGCTACAGCTTCAGCCACCCTTGCCATGCTTCAGCAGCGTTTGCAGTTTTCGGCTCAACGACTGGTGTGTGATGTCCCCACGCGTTGGAACTCTACACTCCATATGCTGGAAAGTATTTGTGAGCAGAAGAGGGCCATTGTTGAGTACCAGCATCAACAAGGGCATCGGTATTCAGTTCAAACTCCATACATAAGACCTCAGGAGTGGACATGGATGTCAGACATATGTACCATCCTACAAAACTTTGAGGAGTCCACCAAGATGGTGAGCGGCGATGAAGCAATAATTAGCATCACCATCCCGCTTCTCCGTATTCTGAAAAGCTCTCTGCTTACAATCAAAGATGATGCATTGCAGGCGGAGCACAATGAGATGGAGCAAGGAACCATACAGGGTGATTACACACAACCCAGCCTCATGTCATCCCAATGTGGATTGGTTGACAATGAGGAAGAGGAGGAGGAGGAAGAACAGGAGCTACTTTCCTGTGCTATAAATGGTACTACAAGCACAACTGTCATACCATCTGTTCAGCGTGGATGGCCCGAGGACAGGGAGGAGGACAGCATGGTCAGTCGTCCTGTTGGTGAGGACATGGAAGGCTTGCCAGACTTTATGTTGCGCTGCCTTTTCCGTGACCCTCACATTATCAAAATTTTTGCGGACACTCAGTACTCGTTAGTGACACTTCTAGACCCACACTACAAGGAGAGCTTTCAATCTCTTATTTCAGAGTCCGAAAAGTGTATTAAAATGATGCAGTACCAGAGGGTCATTGTTGCGGAATTACTGAAAAATTCCCATCTGAAAACGCTGGCGGCAGAGGTCACAGTTTGTGAGAGACCCAACTACAATCCAGCAGAGGCAGGGGAACACTTGGTCAAAGTGCTGGGACACTTTTCTCAGACCCTCCCATCGCCCTGGCCCAGAGTCACGGGTTAGTCTCACAAGGCCTGGAAAGTTTGGGAAGATGTTGAAGGAGTACTTTGCTGACTGTACCAACGTACTCCGTGATTCCTCTGTGACTTTTAATTATTGGGTATCCAAGATGGACACGTGGCATGAACTGGCTCTCTACGCCTTGGCAGTCCTGGCCTGCCCTGCTGCTAGCGTTTTGTCAGAGCGGGTTTTTAGTGCTGCTGATGGAATAATAACTGATAAGCGCATCTGCCTGTCAACAGAAAATGCTGACAGGCTGACTCTTATAAAAATGAACAAGGTATGGATTGGGGCAGACTTCTGTACACCACTGAATGAGAACAGCGAAACATAACCTTCAATACAGTATATTTTTTTTGGGAGATGTATTTCCATGCACCTCTTCACACCCATACATGGATATACACCTTCCTGACTTTGGCTATTTGGTGTGTTATTATCCTCCTCCTTCTCCTCATCCTCGTCAGACCACCACTAGAACACGAGCGTGACCGTGTTCTATGATGAAACAGCCACTATATTGTTTTGCCAGGGTGTTTAGAATGTCCGTAACTACAAATATTTACACAGTCGGTTGATGATTTGCCCTCCCAGGGGAAAATGTTTTTCAGCTTATGCACATCACTAGCCTCCATCGATCGCAGTAATCCACCCTCCCTTGGCACCCACCTGTATGATGACATGACAGTCTTCAACTTCCAGACAATGTTATCCCTTCCGCAGCCTCCTCTGCTTCCTCCTCTTCTTCTGGGACCACCATCTCCTCCAGCATTTCAAAGTCTGCTCCAGCCTATAAATGACCGGAATAGTGATGCTGATATGCTGATGATGGGGTTGTCAGCGCTAACCATCTTAGTAGCCATTTCAAAACTGTACAGAAGGGTGAAAAGGTCCTTAATCCTGTGCCCATTCTATAAACAAGATATGCACCACCTCCGTACTGCATTGGCCCAGTCTATACATGACATACTGTGTCAGAGCTCGTTGCTGCTGCCACAGTCGCTGCAACATGTGCAAAGTGGAATTCCACCATGTCGGCACATCGCATATCAAGCTGTTAACTGGCATGGACAAAGACCTCTGTATCAATGGAAGTCAATGAGCAGAGGAGTGCGAACGGTGGCAAAGAGCACACAGCTTACGTGCTTTCTGGAGCAGGTCACTCAGGCTAGGATAGTGGCTGATAAAACGCTGCACCACCAGGTTGAGGACGTGAGCTATACAAGGCACATGTGTGAGCTTACCTCACCGTAGGGCTGCTACCAGGTTCACAGTTATCGGACATGGCCTTCCCAGGATGCTGGTTCAGCGGAGACAGCCATTGATCAAATTCAGCCTGGAGAGCTGTCCACAACTCTTCAGATGTATGACTGCGATCTCCAAGGCATATCAATTTTAAGACTGCCTGATTGTGGTGAGCCTTGGCTGCGCAGTACGGAGGTGGTGGGGGTTCGCTATGCACTGTTGGAATGCGTGTCTTGTGAAGGCAGAGGTTGAAGGTGCAGGTGGAGGCCCTAGAGGAGATAGAGGAGGCAGAATCAGTGGAAGAAGTGTTAAATGTAGAGGTTTGCCCTGCAAGCCTTGGAGATTCCAAGACTTGTGGAGGAGCACCTGTCCCCACAGCCACCAGAGTCACCCAGTGCCCAATCAGTGAGATGTAACGCCCTTGGCTATGCATACTCATTCAAGTGTCTGTGGTGAAATGCACCCTGGCTGACAGAGAAGGAAAGGGTGAGGTCTGCTACATGCTAGTGTAGCGCAGGCACAGCTTTCTTAGAAAAATAATGGCGACTGGGTAATTGGTACTGGGGGACTGCGACAGCCATCATCTTTTGGAAACCGTCGGTATCCACCAGACAGAAAGGTAGCATTTCCATGGCCAACAAATTGGAGATGGTGTAGTTCAACGTCTTAGCTTTGTCATGTGTAGGAGGAAAATCTTTTCTGTGACCACAACTTCGGAACCGTGGGCTGGCTGCTATGCTGTGAGAGGGCGAAGTACAGTGAACCGGACAAACTGCTGGACCATGAGAGAGGTGCAGGCGGAGATGTTACTGTGGATTGAGAAACTTGTGGTGTGATCATTTTCGGAGATCGGTCACAAACAGCAGGAATGTCCACTTCCATGCCAGCTGAAGGCTGCCTCTCAGTCAGCGTGACTTGATCAGGTAAAGAAACAGAGGTTCTACGGTCAAAGACCTGCGTCTCAATAGTTGGCACAGTAACAAAGGAGGAGAAAGAAGCAGCTGATGCAATCGATGAGGTGGCTGTTGGTGGTTGATGTCCACTGGTCCGCATTTTTGCACAATGGGATTCCCATACTAAATCATGTTGATTGCGCATGTGAAGGTTCATACTTGTAGTAGGTAAATTATTGCACTTTTCACCTCGACTCAGTTTTTTTTTGCAAAGTTGGCAGATTACATGAATCATAGAATCATAGAATCATAGAATGGTAGAGTTGGAAGGGACCTCTTGGGCCTCCTGGTCCAACCCCCTGCTCAAAGCAGGATTCTCTAAATCATCCCAGACAGATGTCTGTCCAGCTTCTGTTTGAAGACTTCCATTGAAGGAGAACTCACCACCTCTCGTGGCAGCCTGTTCCACTCATTGATCACCCTAACTGTCAAAAAGTTTTTTCTAATATCTAATCTGTGTCTCCTCCCATTCAGTTTCATCCCATTGCTTCTTAAGTTGGCTTATCCTTTGCAGTGTTAAAAAAGGCCCAGGCTAAGCAACCCTTGCCACCCTCGTGAGTTGCAGGCCCGTGGACGCTGCTGGTCAGAGGCACAGTTGTAGCTGAGGATGCATCGGTCGTCGTTGCTGCATCACAACGTGTCTGCGACAGACGGCGCAACATAACCTTCTCGTCTTCCTCCTCAGATAACCTACTCAGCTGTGTGTCTCTATGTTCACGTCAACTAGGAACTAACACATCATCATCCTCTGTGTTATCACATTCCTGTCCATTGGAGTCATTCTCCTCCTCTTTTTGCCCTGACAGCACAGTACAGTGCAAGTGACCCTCAGATAGCTAAGTCTCATCAGGATCACCTCCCGCCCCAAGGGTTAACGTCTGACAACAAGGGTCAGGATGCTGGTGGGACCGTACTTTTTCCTGCCCCGGAGCCAACCTAAAAAAATTTTGGGCATCGATGCAGATTTCTTCCTCTTGCATCTGCAAAGCTTTTAAGTACACATCTAATGAACATGGCATAGAATGTGTGAACAGCACTTCAGATTCACCCATATGTGGTTCAGTCAGCTGAATGGTTGGGTAGTTGAGACGCGGGGAAGCAAGGGGAATTTGGGTGCCACATCTGTGGACTGTACTGGGTGTGATGTTGAGGTGGAGGAAGAGGAGAAGCCACTTGAGGCAACATTTGCCATCCACTCGAATACATGCTCTTTCTGGGCATTATCGAAAAGGCGTATCACTGTGCGGCTGCCAAAGAAAGGTAGTGGTGTAGCCTGTCCAGTAATATAAGTTGTCAGTTGTCTTTGCATAGGACGAGACGTTGCTTCACTAGTGCTTTTACCAACATTACCACCTACCCCACCTACTCCTTGAACACCAAACCTAATTCCTCTTCCACCACGGCCTCGCTTTTTCCCAGTCATGTTGCTCAGATAGTGTGGTAGGAGCACAGTATTAACAACCAAAAATTAGATTTTAAACTCTGCACCACCTCTGCAAACAGCTGAATTTCAGCGACAGTAAATTCAGAGTTGAAATATGGTGTGCTGTATCCGTGTTGGTCCAAAAAAAAAAATATTTTTCTGTGACTAAGGATCAGGCCTCTAGAACACAGTAGATGCTAGAAACTTTTTTTAAAATCTGGTCCCTTACTGTATGATGTGAATAACAGAAGAATTTTGGGGGAAAAAAGATCAGGTCTCTATAACACACCAGATACTAGAAACTATTTTCAAGTCAGGTCCCTTACTGTATGACGTTAACAGAAGAATTTGTTTGTGGCCTACATATCAGGCCTCTATCACACACTAGATGATACTAACTCTTTAAAAGGTAGGTCCCTTACTGTATGAAGTTAATAACAGAATAATTTGTTTGAGGCCCTCTATAGCTTAATTTCAACCCAAACAAATGAAAAAGTGTGCTACAGCGGGTTGTCTAACTTTTTGCAGCTGAAAAATTATCATTTTGTTTTAATGTGCCTTAGGTCTGCAGACAGGTTACTATCACTGCCACAAAATGACTTGGGATACAGCAGGCTGTTTCACATTTAGCAACTGAAAAAATTATACATTTTTTTTATGTCTTAGGTCTGCAGACAGTTTTATTTCACCACAGCACTAAATTAAAAGGTGGAATATGTGTAAGAAGATGAATAAACATGGGGGTGCCTTTTCTGCTTCGGGTCTGGAACCATCAGGGCTGTCACCCATGTTGCAAGGGGGAAGCTATTTAGGAGAGGACCAGGGTTTGCTAGAGACTGAAGGGGGCAGAGCCGGATTAAGCCACGCACGGGAAGAAAGACAGATGGGTGACGAGGGAGCTGTGTGGGCAGACGGGTGCACGTCTGACGGACTAGACAGAGCACCTGTACAGATCAGGCCCATCAGACAGTGCATTGAGGCAGTTACCTGTTAGAGGTAGGCGACCGTTAGAGGTGTCCGTGCCCCATCATCGGTCCTGGCTACAAGCGACGCTCCCCAGCAAACTGTGACTGTGACCCACGCACAGCACGCAGATAGGCAGACAACCAGGCCAGAGTCTTGTGATCAGACACCCGGACACACCGCCGGGCGAGGCTTCGTCTGGGTAGTTCCCTTCACTGGACTAAGTACCGTGCTAGATACCTTTGAGCACGGGAAATATCCCCACTTTTCAGAAACTGCATCGAGACGACACGTGCCGCTGCTGTTGGCACCACTGTTGGATTCCCACCCGCCAGAGATTTCATCGCGATAACAGCCTCGCTGTGCAGAGTCTTGTGGAGCTGGACAGTGCCTGGCAGAGCGGTGTGGAGCCTCGCTGTGAGGAACTGTTGGGGTGGATAGACTGTCATGCACAGGCGGTGAGGAGCCTGAGAGGGCATGGGGAGTCCACAGCGTGCAACCCAAACAGGAATGGTTGCTCAAAAAGGGGTGGAGTCCCAAAAGGGGTGGGACCCAAAAAAAGGGCGGCAGCAGTTGTGCCAGTGGACTGTAGCCGGGAACAGCGAGGTTCATTCTATGTGGGTCTGCTTGATAGTGTGGATTGCTCAGCCAATGGGGCATCATGACTGCATTCCATATCTGGCTGGATGGAGAACCGGCGATGGGAGTGATAGACTCAGGGAGTGGGGTGTCATTACTAAGGGCCCCTTCAGACCGCTCTATGTCGCCTGTGACAAAAGTAAGTGGCATATGTGAGGATAGAAAAAAGTCTTTTCATAGCCTGCCTCCACATTGTCGCAGCTGAGGTTTCCACGTACAATGAGGTGGGTGTAGTCCCAGACTTGCAGTATCCTATGGTAATAGGTCGGGACTTGGAAGTACTGTGGGACTGGTGAATAAAGGGAGAGATGTTTGTCTCAAACTGTCAGGGGTCTCAAACTGCATTGCTCGAGGGCCGCAAACCGTGCGTGTTTTCAAGATTTCCTTAGCATTGCACTAGGTGCTTAAATTATCACCTGTGCAATACAAGGAAATCCTGAAAACATGACCTGTTTTCAGCCCATGAGGAATGCAGTTTGAGACCTCTGGTCTAAGTGATGTATATGACATGAAATAATGTGAAAGCACCCCATAAGGTTGATAGTCCGGAGTTTGGGGTGACCGGACGGAAGTGGGTTTGACCAACTCTGGGACTTGGCAGAGGTGACCAAAAGTGTGACTGTTGAAGACAGAATAGCTCCAGGAGAGGGGTCCGACACCTGTTTAAGTAGGGACTTCTTGTTCCAGGATGACAGAGTGAGTAGTGCTGACTCCCATTCAGACTTTGACGCAAGGGGAAAAGAGTGCAGTAAGATTGACCAGGGTACAAATTGCAAGTCTTCCAATCGTCACCGGGGGCACAGTGGCCGCAGAAAGCCAGGTTAGGCTACACCCTCTGAGAGGACAGATAAAGAAAAGACAGGGCCAGGTGCGAACAAAGTTAATGTCCTTGCTAAGGGGGTCACTTTACCACTGACAAACCCTTGCACAGAGGTAGTCGATGACATACGAAAGATAAAGCTGACACAGAGTGGTGGAAGAGATCCAACAGCGAAAATTGCAGTAGGAGAAGAACTCCGAGCAAAAACGGAGAGCATGCAGGTGAAGCTGTCCAAATCTACTGCTGCCACTTGACAACGAGAGGATAAAATTGACAAACTGATAAAATGAAATGTGCACGTGGAAAGAACACGACGAGGTCCATCAACAGCTGGTGAAAGTGAGGTTGAAGGTGTCGAGTATGGAATTCCGCGCAGCTGGATGAGGTGCGTCAACTGGAGTCCAAGCTCTCGGCAGTCAAGGCTCAGCTCGGAGAAGGAAGTGCAGGAGCAGAAGCTACTTCTTACTATCCGCTCCACTGAGAAGTTGCGATCTGCTCAGCAGAAGGTCGCAGAGCACATATCCCAGCTGGAAATGACCTGCTGCAACAAAGGACAGGAGCTCCAGAACCTTGCCAAAGAGTGTTTGTGTGAAGGAAAAATTGGCAGATTTGCAGGTCGAATGAAAACGTGTGGAAGAGCAGAAGGCTGAGGAAATCGCAGTCTTGGAGTCCGAAATAAATTCAATGCGGAGAGGACATAAAGTGAACAAGCCCTCCGGGAACTGTCCGCAGACTTGGAGGAGAAGACTGCATACATCAGAGAGGCCAATGAGCAGCATCAGCAGGAGCTTCACCAGAGAGAGTATGAGCATTGCTGCCTCACAGGGGAGCGAGATAAAGTTCTTCGAGAACCCAAGATCAAGCCGGAGGCTAAGGCCCAGCTTTAGAAATACATGGACGGCTGGAAAAATCAGCTCTCCGATCTACAGAACGAACTGTCGTGCTTTCTCAATCTGATCGCAATGAAGGAGCGTGAGCTGGAGAGACTGACCAAAGAAATGGCCTCCAGGGAGAAAGAAATCCAGCAGGGGAAGTGCCACGCAGACGGCTTCACAGGGGAGGTCGACGTCTTGAGAAACCGCTCTGACTCTTAGGACAGGAATATCAAACACTATGTCCAAGAAGGTGAGACTTCACTCTTCCAGTGTGTGGTAGATGTACCCGAGGATGTGCTGAAACCTTGTGCCAGTGAGGCTGTGCATGAGGCATTTAGGAAGGCGGTGGAAGTGTGTATTGTGAACTGGGCACCAGAGACTCAGCAGTTGGTTATACTGTCGACTAGGGAAGTCACAGTGAAGCGGATGGCTATCCTAAGTGACAAGCACCTTCAGTGTCTCCGCACGAAACAAATGATCCTGTTGAGGAATAAAAAAGCTGCTCGACATCTGGAGCATGTAAGGAAAGCTCAAAGTCGGCTGGGCTTTGTGGAAGATGTCATTCAAGTGCCCAGAAGTCTGGTGAGGAAACTCATTGGTAGAGTTCAGCGAAACAGGTCGGTCAGATTAAAAAAATCACCAACTTTCGCCAAAGTCGGGTTTCACTGTGGGCAACGAAATGACATGGGCAGCGGCCACCACCATCTTAGAGAACGGCACTGCAACCCAGAAAAACCCTAGGAAAAACCCCAACACTTCTGAATCCAAAAACACAGACCACAGGGTCTCAACCACCTATATCAGATCTCTGGTGTGGACACGTAGCTACCCAGCAGCAAGATATCACAAGAACTGAGCAAATGAACAAATACAAAAAACGAACGGAGACCAGCCAAAGCCCCCAAAGGGGACCCGGCTGAATACAAAAAGCAATGCAGCAAAAAGCAAGGAATTCAAACCACAGTAAAAAAAAACTGAAAGAGACTTATCTGAAAGCAAGAAGGAGACAGCAAGAAAAAAATCTGAATTCCAACCTAGACCAGGAAGCACAATTGATTACCGGCGAGGATCATGGGAGTCCAGCTCACTTATATCAGGCCAGTCATTACCACCTGACCACCACTCGTTATTTACAGGTGTAGGGCTCTTGGTATTCAACATTGGTTCAATACCCTCAGCAACCACCAGAGAGAACCTCAGCTCCGAAGTGATCTCCAAAATGTTCACAACAGTACCCCCCCTTGAAGGGGGGTCACCGAACCCTCACTTGTGCCACCAGGACGATCAGGATGAGCTCGGTGATAGGCACGGACCAGTCTTTCAGCATGAATGTCAGAAGAAAACACCCAAGAATTGTCCTTCTGACCATGGCCTTTCCACTTCACCAAGTACTGGAGTCTCCACCTGGCCAAACGAGAATCCAATATCTTCTCAACCACATACTCTAAATTGCCCTCAACCAAAACAGGATCAGGAGGCGCAGCCATAGGAACCACTGGCTCGACAAATCACTTCAATAAAGATTTGTGAAATACGTTGTGAATCTTGAATGTTCCTGGAAGAAGCAAACGGAAGGAAACGGGATTAATAATCTCCACAATCTTATAAGGTCCAATGAACCTTGGCTTAAATTTTGGAGACGCGACCCTCATAGGGATATTTTTTGTGGACAACCAAACCAAGTCACCCACTTTAAATTGAGGACCATCAGTCCTATGTCGGTTGGCAAACCGCTGGTCCTTCTCCTGAGAGAGACAGCTTATCCACTACTTGATCCCAAATCAGCTGCATTCTCTCCACAATAGAGTCAACACCAGGACAGACAGAAGCCTCCACCTGCCCTGAAGAAAATCGAGGATGAAACCCGAAATTGCAGAAAAATGAAGACATCAAGGTGGCAGAACTAGCCCTATTATTCAAAGCAAACTCAGCCAAAGGCAAAAAGGAGACCCAGTCATCTTGATCAGCAGACACAAAACATCTCAAATAAGTCTCCAAGGTCTGGTTTGTTCTCTCAGTTTGTCCATTGGTCTGAGGGTGGAATGCAGAGGAAAAAAACAGCTGAACTCCCAGTCTGGAACAAAATGTCCTCCAAAATCTGGAAACAAACTGGACTCCTCTGTCAGATACAATGTTTTCTGGAACGCCGTGCAACCGAACCACCTGTTGAAAAAACAAGGGCACCAACTCGGAGGAGGATGGCAACTTAGGTAGTGGCACAAGATGTATCATCTTGGAAAACCTATCACATATTACCCAAATAACGGTCATTCTCTGAGAGACAGGAAGGTCGGAAATAAAATCCATAGAGATATGGGTCCATGGCCTCTTGGGCACAGGCAATGGCATTAACAAATCACAGTCTCAAATTGAGCGGAAAGAACCACACCCTCCTTCAGAATAACAGCAGGCTCAGTTACCTCAGAAGAATCCAGAAAGAAACTCCTCGAGAGGGCATCCGCCTTAACATTCTTAGTGCCCGGGAGAAAAGAGACCACAAAATTAAAACGTGTGATCCATGAGGACCACCACCTCATGCTTGGCTCCTTCCAGCCAATGTCTCCACTCCTCAAAAGTCCACTTCATGGCCAATAACTCCCGATTATCCACATCATGATTACGTTCCGCTGGGGAAAATTTTCGAGAGAAAAAGGCACAAGGGTTAATCTTAGAGGTCTCCGGATCCCTTTGGGACAAAACGGCTCCTGCACCAATCTCGGAGGCATCAACCTCCACCTGAAATGTTAGAGAAACATCAGGTTGGCACAGAACAGGAGCAGAAGTGAATCTCCTCTTAAGTTCCTGAAATGCAGAAACTGCCTCAGGAGACCAATTCACTACATCAGAACCCTTCCTGGTTAAATCAGTCAGTGGCTTCACAATACCAGAGAAATTAGCTATAAATTTACGATAAAAATTAGCAAAACCCAAAAATCTCTGAAGAGCCTTCAATGTAGTGGGTTTAACCCAATCACAAATGGCCCAAACTTTGACTGCATCCATTTCAATAACAGACGGAGACAAAATGAATCCCAGAAATGAAACCTTCTGTACGCCAAAAAGACATTTTGATCCCTTCACATACCATGCGTTTTCTCTCAAAATCTGGAATACAGTCTGAACATGTTCCACATGAGAATCCCAGTCATTGGAAAAAATCAAGATATCGTCCAAATAAACGATCAGAAATTTATCCACGAAATCCCGTAAAATATCGTTCATAAAGGATTGGAAGACAGAAGGGGATTAGTGAGCCCAAAAGGCATCACTAGGTACTCAAAATGCCCCTCTGGGGTATTAAACGCCTTCTTCCATTCATCTCCGTGCTTGATACGAATAAGATTATACGCCCCCCTGAGATCAAGCTTGGTAAACCAACAAGCACCCTTCACTCTGGAAAATAGGTCAGAAATCAAGGGTAACGGATATTGATATTTAACAGTGATCTTATTCAGGAGACGATAATCAATACACGGCCTCAATGAGCCATCCTTCTTGGCCACAAAGAAAAAGCCGGTGCCCAAGGGTGAAGAGGATGGTCTGATATAACCCTTCTCTAAAGACTCTTTAATATAAGATCACATAGCCTCATGCTCAGGTACAGACAAATTAAAGAGCCGACCCTTGGGGAATTTACAACCGGGTACTAAGTCAATAGCGCAATCATAATTCCTATGAGGAGGTAAGGATGCAGACTTACTCTCACTAAACACATCAGAAAAATCAGTCAAATAGTCAGGGACATCTTGAGACTGGGGAGAGGCAGAAAAAACAGGAGTGTCAGTACAAACACATTGACAACCCCAACTGGTCACAGACACAGACTTCCAATCCAAAACAGGATTGTGAGTCTGTAACCAAGGAAACCCCAGTACAATGTCATGTAAATTATGTAACACCAAAAATGTGCAATTCTCTTGGTGGTCCGGGTCAACCCGCATTATCACCTGGGTAGAAAACGGGTTTATTCTCCGCCAAGGGGGTAGAATCAATGCCCAGCAAAGGAATAGACTTCCACAGGGGTATCATAGGAAAACCACAAGGTTTGGCAAAATCAAAATCCATCAGGTTTATAGCTGCCCCTGAATCAACAAAAGCCTGAGCTGAAAATGTGGACATGGAGCAAATCAAAGTAACAGTCAACAGAAATTTAGTCTGAACACTACCCAAAACAACTGAGTGCGCAAAACGTCTTCCCCGCTTGGGGAAGACGGAAATAGCATGAGAAGCGTCGCCACAATAGTAGCACAACTTATTACGCTTACAAAATTCATGATGCTGTGCCCCAGAAGTCACTCCATCACACTGCATGGGCTCAGGGCCTGGCCCGCAAGGCATCACAATCTCACGCATATTTCTACGCTCACGCAGACGTCTGTCAACTTGAATAGCTAATGACATAGAGTCATTGAGACCAGAGGGGACAGGGAATCCCACCATAACATCCTTTACAGTCTCTGCCAGACCCTTCCGAAAAAGGGCCGCCAGCACATCATCATTCCATTTAGCAAGGACTGCCCACTTTCTGAATTTCTGACAATACAACTCGGCGGCTTCATGACCCTGATTCAATGCCAACAAGGTTTTTTCAGCTTGATCAGTAACATTAGGTTCATCGTACAATAACCCCAGAGCCTGAAAAAACACATCAACATCATTCAAAACAGGATCCCCAGGTGTCAGGGAAAAGGCTCAATCCTGAGGGTCACCGCGCAACAGGGAGATGACAATTTGAACCTGCTGCGTTGTGTTCACTGAGGATTTAGGCTTCAAAGCAAAAAACAACTTAGTTATTTTTAAAATTCAAAAACTTAGACCGATCCCCCAAAAATAAATCTGGCAGAGGGATCCTTGGTTCCACAGCAGGCAACCCAGCAAGATAGATAGCAATACTCCGAACTTCAGCAGCAAGATGCTCCACACGATCGGACAAATGCTTGACCTCCATTGGGGAAAAAAATTCCTTCTCAGCCCCCAGAGAAAAAGAGGGAAAAAATGCAACAAACAGGAAAAAAAAATTTCTGACTTTTTTTTTTTCCTTCTATTGAGTACCATAGAATTTTCAGTTTGGCCATTAATTCTGTTATGTTTTGGTAGCTGAGGAAGCAGGAGCAAAAAAACGCATAGGCAGCCTGACACCAGAGAGGTTGGAAACTATTAGGTTGCAGACCCTTAAACTAACCGCACAACTAGAAGCAGCCGTGGAGCGTACCTACCGTGGTCCTAAACGCCTCGGCACAGCCGGAGAGATAGCTATCCCTGAAGATGGAAAGAGGAAAGCTAACTGCCCCGGAGTAGACCCCAAAAGAGTAGGAAGCCCCCAAACATATAATGGCGGTTAGACAAGATGAAAACACGAACACAGACAGAAAATAGATTGAGCAAACGCTGGGGCCCAAAACTGTCTAGATAGGATAGTACAGGAGAGAATACTGTCTGCAACCCAGAAAAACCCTAGGAAAAACTCCAACACTTCTGAATCCAAAAACACTGAGACTACTGTGTCTCGACCAGAACTGAGCAAATGAACAAATACAATAAACGAACGGAGACCAGCCAAAGCCCCCAAAGGGGACCCGGCTGAATACAAAAAGCAATGCAGCAAAAAGCAAGGAATTCAAACCACAGTAAAAAAAACTGAAAGACACTTATCTGAAAGCAAGCAGGAGACAGCAGGAAAGCAAGCTGAATTCCAACCTAGACCAGGAAGCACAATTGATTACCGGCGAGGATCATGGGAGTCCAGCTCACTTATATCAGGCCAGTCATTACCACCTGACCCCCACTCATTATTTACAGGTGTAGGGCTCTTCGTATTCAACATTGGTTCAATACCCTCAGCAACCACCAGAGGGAGCATAAGCTGCAAAGTCGTCTCCAAAATGTTCACAACAGTACCCCCCTTGAGGAGGGTTCATCGAACCCTCACTTGTGCCACCAGGACAATCAGGATGAGCTCGGTGATAGGCACGGACCAGTCTTTCAGCATGAATGTCAGAAGCAAACACCCAAGTATTGTCCTCCTGACCATAGCCTTTCCACTTCACCAAGTACTGGAGTCTCCGCCTGGCCAAATGAGAATCCAATATCTTCTCAACCACATACTCTAAATTGCCCTCAACCAAAGCAGGATCAGGAGGCGCAGCCATAGGAACCACTGGCTCGACAAATCTCTTAAATAAAGATTTGTGAAATACGTTGTGAATCTTGAATGTTCCTGGAAGAAGCAAACGGAAGGAAATGGGATTAATAATCTCCATGATCTTATAAGGTCCAATAAACCTTGGCTTAAATTTTGGGGACGCAACCCTCATAGGGATATTTTTTGTGGACAACCAAACCAAGTCACCCACTTTAAATCGAGGACCATCAGTCCTATGCCGGTTGGCAAACCGCTGGGCCTTCTTCTGAGAGAGAGACAGCTTATCCACTACTTGATCCCAAATCAGCGGCATTCTCTCCACAAGAGAGTCAACACCAGGACAGACAGAAGCCTCAACCTGCCTTGGAGAAAATCGAGGATGAAACCCGAAATTTCAGAAAAATGGAGACATCAAGGTGGCAGAACTAGCCCTATTATTCAAAGCAAACTCAGCCAAAGGCAAAAAAGAGACCCAGTCATCTTGATCAGCAGACACAAAACATCTCAAATAAGTCTCCAAGGTCTGGTTTCTCTCAGTTTGTCCATTGGTCTGAGGGTGGAACGCAGAGGAAAAAGACAGCTGAACTCCCAGTTTGGAACAACATGTCCTCCAAAATCTGGAAACAAACTGGACTCCTCTGTCAGACACAATGTTCTCTGGAACGCCGTGCAACCGAACCACCTGTTGAAAAAACAAGGGCACCAACTCGGAGGAGGATGGCAACTTAGGTAGTGGCACAAGATGTATCATCTTGGAATACCTATCACATATTACCCAAATAACGGTCATTCTCTGAGAGACAGGGAGGTCTTAAATAAAATCCATAGAGATATGGGTCCATGGCATTGCACAGGCAATGGCATTAACAAACCACAGTCTCAAATTGGGCGAAATAGCGGAAAGAACTACACCCTCCTTCAGAATAACAGCAGGCTCAGTTACCTCAGGAGAATCCAGAAAGAAACTCCTCGAGAGGGCATCTGCCTTAACATTCTTAGTGCCCGGGAGAAAAGAGACCATAAAATTAAAACATGTGAAAAACAAGGCCCACCTGGCCTGTCTAGGATTAAGTCGCCTGGCTGATTCAAGATAAACCAGGTTCTTATGATCCGTGAGGACCACCACCTGATGCTTGGCTCCTTCCAGCCAATGTCTCCACTCCTCAAAAGCCCACTTCATGGCCAATAACTCCCGATTACCCACATCATAATTATGTTCCGCTGGGGAAAATTTTCGAGAGAAAAAGGCACAAGGGTTAATCTTAGAGGTCTCCGGATCCCTTTGGGACAAAACGGCTCCTGCACCAATCTCGGAGGCATCAACCTCCACCTGAAATGTTAGAGAAACATTAGGTTGGCGCAGAACTGGAGCAGAAGTGAATCTCCTCTTAAGTTCCTAAAATGCAGAAACTGCCTCAGGAGACCAATTCACTACATCAGAACCCTTCCTGGTCAAATCAGTCAGTGGCTTCACAATACCAGAAAAACTAGCTATAAATTTACGATAAAAATTTGCAAAACCCAAAAATCCCTGAAGAGCCTTCAATGTAGTGGGTTGAACCCAATCACAAATGGCCCGAACTTTGACCGAGTCCATTTCAATAACAGACGGAGACAAAATGAATCCCAGAAATGAAACCTTCTGTACGCCAAAGAGACATTTTGATCCCTTCACATACAATGCGTTTTCTCTAAAAATCCGGAATACAGTCTGAACATGTTCCACATGAGAATCCCAGTCATTGGAAAAAATCAAGATATCGTCCAAATAAACGATCAGAAATTTATCCACGAAATCCCATAAAATATTGTTCATAAAGGATTGGAAGACAGAAGGGGCATTAGTGAGCCCAAAAGGCATCACTAGGTACTCAAAATGCCCCTCTGGGGTATTAAACGCCTTCTTCCATTCATCTCCGTGCTTGATACGAATAAGATTATACGCCCCCCTGAGATCAAGCTTGGTAAACCAACAAGCACCCTTCACTCTGGAAAATAGGTCAGAAATCAAGGGTAACAGATATTAATATTTAACAGTGATCTTATTCAGGAGTAGGGTTGAGCGATACTTTCCTATATTGCAAAATATCGGATCGGATTGGATCGGCCCGATACTGAAAAAGTATCGGATATCGTCGATTCCGATACCGGAAATCAATGCAAGTCAATGGGACAAAAATATTGGAATTAAAAAAAAACCTTTCTTTCCTTGTAGGTTAATTGTACATGAAGGAAAACAACAAAGAGTAATGTACAATGTATTGGGGAGGTGGAGGAGACATTAAAGGCATAGATGTTTAACCCAATCAAATGGAATAGCAGGAATACTTTTTTTTTTTTAAGACGTTCGGAGTTACAAAGAAATTGACTATGTTGTTAACCTTTTTTCTATTTTGGCACATATGTATGTTTCACTACTTCCATGCTCTTCACCTTTTTTACTTCTGCCACACTTTCTCCTTCATGATCCTCAGCAGCAGCATCTTTTTCATCAACTTATTCTTCACCTTATTTATCTTCTTCTTAAACTTCTTCCTATTCATCTTTTTGGTAACATTACTCATATTCTTCTTATTCAACTATTATTCTTCTTCATATTCTACTTCTTCATCTTCTTCCTATTCATCTTCTTCATCATATTCTTATTTGTGACAGACATTCCTGTAGTTGTAATCTATTAAAGTTTGAAGATTTCATCCTTCCGTTCTTGCTGTCACAAAAGATTTAAATTACAACAGTATTTGTCCGCGTTCAGTTTTGCCTGCAGCAGCAGGCATTTTCCAGGGGCACCACGAGGAGGAACGGACTCACCCCCATACACTGCTTAGTCTTCTTCTGCTTATAATTTAGAGCATATATTTTGCTCAGAATTTTGGTCTTATACTTAATGTTCTTCTGCTTTTTGTTCTTCTGCTTCTTGTTCTTCTGTCTCTTGTTCTGTATCTTGTCGTTTGTCTTAATCTTCTTTGTCCTGTTGGTGATCTTCTTCTGGGTAATCTTTTATTTCTTCTTTGTGATGGTATTCAGGCTCGTCGTCTTGATGGTCGTCATCCTTGGGGTCGTCGTCTTCTTCGGGGTGGTCTTCAGGGTCGTCGTCTTCAGGGTCCTCGTCTCGGGGTTGTCGTCTTCTTCGGGGTGGTCTTGAGGGTAGTCGTCTTCAGGGTCGTCGTCTTCAGTGTTGGAGATCCAGAGTGATTACCCAAAAAAATCATTTAAAAAATCTTCAACTTGGAAATGTAGCTGAAGGTACAAGAAGGCTGAGTAACTTCTGAGAACGAGCTGACGGTACTGGAACCCGGACGGGTAGCAGATGGTACAAGAGACAATGGAAGTAACGAGGACCAGCTGACTGTGCTGGAACCCGGAGGGGCAGCAGAAGGAACAGAGCCAATGGCACAACCGAGGACCAGCTGACGGTACTGGGACACGGTTACTAAGCAGGAGGTACCTGTGCTCCAAAGCATGTCGAAAAGCAATGCAAACAAAAACAAAAATAAGGAAGGAAATAAGGAATCGGATATACGGGTTTAAATAAATGCATAAAAGTACATTTCAGAATCCATTAATGCTGGCTAAGTAACAGTATGTAAACCTGTAATATAGTATAGACAATGAATGTAGGACTTCGAAACATCATCAGCATTACAAGTTATATGTGACATCCAAAAAAAAAAAAAATTGCTGAATAATGTAACTTGCTTTTTATGCCTGACAGTGGACTTGCAAGCATGACAACGGATAGATAAGGTACCGTATATACTCATGTATAAGCCGAGATTTTCAGCACCTTTTTTTGTGCTGAAAATGCCCCCTCGGCTTATACATGAGTCATAGGGCAGAAACCAGCGGGGGAGGGGATGCGGCGGCAGGAGCCGGTGACTGGGACATCATACTCACCCTCCCTGTGCCATCGCTGAATGTCCCTGCAATCCTGCGTTCTCCCTGGCTTCCTGCAGCTCTCCTCGGCTTCCTGCAGCTCTCCAGCGCTGAGCGGTGACGTAATACCCGCTCATTAAGGTCATGTAATATGGACGCGAAGCCACTCCCATGGGCGCGGTCTCCATATTCATGGCCTTAATGAGCGGTATTACGTCACAGCTCAGCGCTGGAGAGCTGCAGGAAGCCGGGAGAGAGCTGCAGGAAGCCGGCGAGAACGCAGGATTGCCGGCCGGGACGTTCAGCGATGGCACGGGGAGGGTGAGTATGATGGAGGAGGATGGGGGGAGCATGGAGGAGGACAAGGAGCATGGAGCAGGATGGGGGGGAGGACGGAGAGCACGGAGCAGAACGGGGGGAGGACGGAGAGCACGGAGCAGAACTGGGGAGGATGGAGAGCACGGAGCAGGAAGGGGGGGAGGACGGAGAGCATGGAGCAGGACGGGGGGAGGACGGAGAGCACGGAACAGAACGGGGGGAGGACGGAGAGCACGGAGCAGGACGGGGGAGGACGGAGAGCACGGAGCAGGACGGGGTGGGCACAGAGGAGAATGGGGAGTGCAGAGCTGGATGGGGAGCCGGAGCAGGATGGGGAAGATGGAAAGCACGAGCAGGACAGGATAATGGAGCAGGAGGAGGGGAGCACAGAGGAGAATGGGGGCCACAGAGCTGGATGGGGGAGCACAGAGCAGGACGGCAACTTATACGCCCGGCTTATACACGAGTCAATAAGTTTTCCAAGTTTTTTGTGGCAAAATTAGGGGGGTCGGCTTATACACGGGTCGGCTTATACATGAGTATATACGGTATATATCGATCAGACTGCATAGCCACAGATGCTGAATGGCGATATAATACTGTACCTCAATAAAGTGTGCGTTACTACTCAAGATCGTTTTTCATATAGCTTGATAAAGAGGGTACGTGCATGTATGCTTGCGCCTTTGTTTTGACGCACAGACTGGCTTCCTGCTGTGACGCGTTGGGTAGTGGAGTGTCTGTGCGTCATATGACGCTGACTAACATTCACGTTGCGCATCGTTCATCATCACTAGCGTACCGACAACACAAAGCCATTGTCATGACTGCTTTACTCAGTAAACATGCACCTATGATGAAACATACACGCACGTCCCCTCTTAGAGAAGAAGCTACAAGAAAAACGTACAGGAGGTGTGCCGCAGCCTTTTTTGAGGTACAGTATTATATCGCCATTGTTCAGGTGTCGCTATTCACTCTGATACCTAGATATCATTAACCTTTTCTATCACTTGTCGTTGTTTCAGCTGCACTTGCAGGTATATATTTTGCTATTGTCAGTATGCACAATTCACTTTTTCGAGGTAATGCATGATTTGTGGGCCTTATTATCAGGATTACATGATGGACCTTTCTGATATGGGGTGTGAAAGAAGATTGTGACTAAATCTGTATATTTTTGAATGTCACAAATATAAGTAATGATGATGAGGAGTAGTCCTACATCCATTGTTTGCACTATATTAGAGGTGTAGATCCCGTTCCTTAAGCAACAATGGATTATTAAATGTACTTGTATGCCTTAATTTCCAACACGAGACCACTGAAGGCTAACCTTCACACTCCAGCTGTTGTCAAAGTACAACTCCCATTATGCACTTCCAACCTTGCAGGATTTGAGGCATGCTGTGAGTTGTAGTTCTCCAAGTAGTGGAGTGCCAAGGTTCGCCATCACTACCCTATACCATATGTAGGCTTTTGGGTTTGCATTTGTGTTCGACATGTGCATATATGCACTAATATGTACAAATTATTTAGTAACATATTTGTGCCAAAGATTAATCATTTTCTGGTTTTAAAGCTGCCGTTTCACTCGTTTAGAGCATAGAAATCAGGGTCTAGCCTTATACCTATGTGGAGCCAGTTAGACATGTCATGTTGTTTTCAGCATGTGTAGGTAGCAGTAATTATTGCCGGACACACAGCAGGGGAACAGCTGGCGTTACTGAACCCCACAAACATATCAGCGAGTGTTTTGATCTGTGCATCCAGCACTTCTGAGCAGCAACTGGCGGTGTTGAAGCCAAGGGTCAAGGAGGGTGTAGGCTGAGGCCTAGTATGAGCTGGTGTAACTTTTATTTTGAGGTAGCAGGAATTATTGACGGACACACAGCAGGGGAGCAGCTGGCGTTACTGAACCCCACAAATACATCAGCGAGTGTTTTCATCTGTGCATCCAGCACTTCTGAGCAGCAACTGGCGGTGTTGAAGCCCAGGGTCAAGGAGGGTCTTGAAATACAATATAGAGTTGTTGCCTTGTTACGTGGCACTTGGAAATGTATATACTCCAAACAAGATAAACGTAAGCTTTACTAGGACCATAAAATGATGCATTGCAATCATAAATATAGAAATAAACACAGTTAAAATATAAACGCATATAAGCACATGGCAACAAGAAATGTAACACCACACCACCCAAAAATTAAAAAAAAACCTATAGGGTTGAAATGAATGCATACAAGTCCATTTCGGAATAAATGAATGCTGCCTAAGGAACGCTATGTACAACCGTAATATAGTGCAGACAATGGATTTAGTAATAGTCATCATCATCATTCCAATTTATATGTGACAGTCACACAGTTAAAAATGCTTTCATTTATGAAAATTGTTACTTCAGACACCATATATTACATGTCCAGCATGGACTCATCAATTTAATGCCGCAATAATCGAAGATGAAGCATAACTGATAAAAAAAGCATCATGCATAGTCCAAATTGCTGTGGGTGCCTGCAAGTGCAGGTGAAACAAAGGCACCGGATAGCAAAGGTATATACTATGTCTGTATCAGACAGTGCATAGCCTGTGATGGCGAATGGCGATGTCATACTGTATGTCAATAAAGGCTGCACCAGCACTCATGCACTTTTTGCTTGTACACTGTTGAAGAGGGGAACTGCATGTATGGTTGCGCAACGCTTTATCCGCCCACACTACCTTCCTGCTGTCACGCGTCGGGTAGGGGAGCGTCTGGCTATTATATGACGCTCACTTGCAGTGACGTTACGCAGCGTTCTTCTGCCCTAGGGCCGCAACAAAGACAACATCAGTAATGATTTACTGTCTAAACATTCACCTATGAGCAACGAAACACTATGAGCAACGAAACAAGCACGTTCCCTCTTGAACAAGCTACAAGACAAACAAGCATGAGGGATGGCGCTGCCTTTATTGAGGTACAGTATTAGATCGCCATTGTCCATGAGTAGCTATACACTGTGATACCTAGATACCATTAACATTTTATATCAGTTGTGGTTGTTTCACCTGCACTTGCAGGTATAACTAGCTATTGTCAGTATGCACAATGCACTTTTTAGATGTAATGCATGATTATTGCGTCTTATTATCAGGTTTAGATGCTGGCCATTTCATATATGGTGTGTGAACTTACAGTTGGCCTCAATCTGTGTATTTTAATATGTCTGTCACAAATAGAACTCATGATGATGATGATGATGATGATTATGAGTCGTACATCCATTGTCTGCAGTATCTTACAGGTCGAGATACCGTTCCTTAAGCAGCATTAATGGATTATGATGAAATGTACTTTTATGCATTCATTTCAAACCCTAAACCCTATGTTGGGTTTTTTGTTACCATTTTTACTCGCCATGTGCATATATGCGCTTCGATGACAAATTAATATTTGTCCATATTTCTTATTAAAATTAATCATTTTATGGTTTGAAAACTGTATTTTTTCCTGTTTTGAGCATAACAATCAGGGTGTCGGCTCTTCCCTATGTGGAGCAAGTTAGACATCTGTTGTTGTGTGCATGTGGAGGGAGCAGGAGACTTCTTGCCGGACACACAGCAGGGGAACAGCTGGCGTTACTGAACCCCACTAACACAGGAGCTTGTGTATTGGTCTGTGAACACGGCACTTCTGAGCAGCAACTGGCAGTGTTGTAGCCCAGGGAGTAGAGTTCAGGTGGTAGAAAGATGAACATAACAGGAGACATGGATACCGTTGCCAATCAGTTATTTAATCGGAAACCGGACAGGCAAATTCAGGCGAGATCCATGCCTTGTTCATTTTCAGAAAAGTAAGCCGGTCTACATTATCGGAGGATAGTCGCATGCGACAGTCTGTTAGTACACCACCTGCGGCACTAAAGATGCGCTCCGATAATACACTGGCAGCAGGGCAAGCCAGCACCTCCAATGCATACTGGCTAAGCTCTGGCCAAGTATCCAGCTTAGAGACCCAAAACTTGAATGGGGAAGAGCCGTCCAGGAGTACACTGAGAGGGCAAGAGATGTAGTCTGTCACCATCTTACGGAAACGTTGCCTCCTGCTGACTGGAGCCGTCTGGGATGGTGTAGACATTTGTGGCGCTGACAAAAAAACTTCGCCACATTTGGGCCATACTGGTCTTGCCCTGTGCAGAGGCGCTGCTTCTGCTCCCTCTTGGTGCAGAGCTGTCTCCACTGCCTCGACGCACAGAGCTGCTTTGTAAATCAGTAGCAGCAGCAGTGCTCTCGGCTGGAATGGAGAACATGATGGATTGCACCAGTGTGTCTTGGTACTCCTGCATTTTACGCTCCCGGTTCAACGGTATGATGAGGCTTTGTAAGTTGTCCCGGTAGCGAGGGTCTAGGAGGGTGTACACCCAATAATCAGACGTGGTGAGAATGTGGGTGATGCGGCGGTCGTTTCTCAGGCACTGCAGCATGAAATCAACCATGTGCTGCAGACTCCCAACTGGCCAAGAAACGCTGTCCCCTGCAAGAAGCGTCATCTCTGCCTGCTCTGCATCACCCCACCCTCGCTCTACATACTGACTAGAGCATTGTGTACCTCCCTCTGGAGCGATGTCTTCCTCCTCCATTGACTCCTCCTCATCCTCCTCACAAAGTGACCCCTGCCTAGGCCTTTGTGAGGAACCACGTTGCGCTGACTGTCCAGAAGGTCATGGAATTTGTGACTCCTTATCCTCCACCTCTTCCAAAACCTCATCCCTTAGTGCTTGCAGTGTTTTTTGAAGCAGGCAGATAAGGGGGACAGTCAGGCTGACTAGTGCATCATCTGCACTCGCCATCCGCGTTGAGTCATCAAACGCACGCAAAACGTGGCAGATGTCCTTCATAGAGGCCCACTCAGTAGTGGTGAAGTGTGAACGGTGCAAATTGCGAGTTGATTGCGCCTGATGCAGCTGATACTCCATTACTGCTGGCTGCTGCTCACACAACCGCTCCAACATATGTAACGTGGAATTCCACCTGGTGGGTACGTCACATATGATGCGATGTTCCGGAAGGCGAAATCGGCGTTGCAGAGCTGCAATGCGCGATCTGGCCATGCTGGAACGACGCAAGTGAGCGCACTCTAGGCGGACCTTGTGCAGCAGTGCATCAAGATCCGGATAGTCCCTCAAAAAACTCTGCACGACCAAGTTGAGCACATGTGCCAGACATGGTATGTGAGTGAGGTTGCCTAGGCCCAGAGCTGCCACCAGATTTTGGCCATTGTCACACACTACCAAGCCTGGCTGGAGATTCGCTGGCACAAACCACACGTCGCTCTCCTGCTTGATGGCATTCCAGAGCTCCTGAGCTGTGTGGCTTCGATTCCCCATTGAAATTAATTTCAGGACGGCCTGTTGACGTTTTGCCATGGCTGTGCTCATATCGGTCGTAACAGGTAAGCGTTCACGGGTCCATGTGGAGGTAGACCGTGACGGCTCCTGCAGCGATGATTCTGAGGAACTGGAGTAGGAGGAGGAGTCAATGTGTACAGACTGGATTCCTGCAATCCTTGGAGTTGGCAGAACACGTACAGCGCCACTCGCAAGATCTGTACCCGGCTCCACAACATTGACCCAATGGGCAGTGAGGGAAAGGTATCGTCCCTGGCCATGGGTACTGGTCCACGCATCGGTGGTCAGGTGGACCTTGCTACTGACGGCGTTTAGTAGCGCATGTTTAATTTTTCCCTCAACATGCTTTTGCAGCCAGGGACGGCTTGCCGGCTGAAATAAAAGCTGCTGGGCACATTGTATTGTGGGACTGCCAATGCCATTATGCTACGGAAACTGTCAGTCTCCACCAGCCTGAATGACAGCATTTCAAGGACAGGCGTTTTGCAATGCCAGCATTCAGAGCCTGTGCTCGGGGATGGTTTGCCGAGTATGGCCATCTTTTCTCCCATGCCTGTGCTACCGATGGCTGTACAGTGGCCTGGGAGTGTGAGGATGACAGGGAACTTGCTGCTGTGGGTGGAATTACACTGGGTCTCTGTACAACAGTGACAGAGGTTCTTCCATGGCGATCATGTGAGGAAGCCGAAACAGCTGTGTGTGAGCTGGAGGAAGAGGCTCCAACACGAGCTGAAATGTAGGTGGTGCTGTAGGTTGGCCTACGTCTCCAGTGTGTCTTTGTAACTCCACCACGTGCTTGGTCCGCACATGTTTCCACATATTAGTGGTATTGAGGTTACTGGCACTTTTACCTCTTTTGACTTTTTGATTACACAGCTTGCATTTGACATAGCAAATGTCATCTGCAAGTGTGTCAAAAAAGGACCACGCAGTGCAAGTCCTGGGAGCGCCCGTTTTTGCTTTTGGAAGAGAACTGCTCCGAACGGGTGCCAAAGTGGAGGCTACAGGCAACCGAGTCTGCAGCCTACCTCTCCCTCCTGTTTGGACCGTTGGGGGAATCTCTTCCTCAGAGCTGCTCCCACCACCTTCCTGTTCCTCACGCCATGTTGGGTCAAGGACCTCATCATCTCCACTACCCTCTTCCAACACCTGCTGCTGTTGGGTGGTCTGGCCAGCACCATGCGCAACAGAAACTGGCACCTGAGTCTCATCATCATCAGATGCGTTCTGCGGTGTGCTGACCATCGGCACTGGCTCACCCGCCTCTTCAGATTCAGAGAGACAAAGCTGTTGCGCATCACTGCATACTCCCTCTTCTTCACATTCTAGAATGCTGCTTGGCTGGCCCCCTCTTTCCAAGCCAACAGATTCAGAGAACAGAAGTAGAGACTCAGCTGGCTCCTGTACAGAGCTCTCTGACTGCCTGGGCAATTTGGCAGGCGGTGAAGAGACAGATGGTTGCTCAACAGTGCTCTGGTCCTGAGAGGAGGTGGAAGCAATTGAAGTCGATGCGTTGGCTGCCATCCAACCTACAACTGCTTCAATTTGTTCTTCCCGCAGCAGGGGGGTACGCTGAGCTCCTACAAAACTGCGCAAAAAGGAACGCTCACGGGGAAAACTGGTGGATGCTGTGTCACTGGGGCGGCAGCAGCAACAGAATCCCCACGTCCTCTCCCTGCTGAAACTCCACGCCCACGACCACATGCCTTACTCCCTGCCTTCTTCATCTTGGTAGATTGATAAAGATAGGCAGAAAAGTACTAAGGCCTAAGTGTGCTTATTCCTGAACAGCTGCTAACAGGTATAAGAAACACAAAGTTTACAAAGTGTGGACTACACTTTAATATCAGCTAATGTGGCCTATCAAGTGTCAAGTGTAGTGTTTGCTGAACTTTATTAACTTTTCCCTTTTTTTCAACCTAAAACCAAAGGTTGTGATTCAGACAAAAAACAATGTACAATGGATAGTATCACTCACAAATTTTTTTTAGCTATTATAATGCACGAAACTAGAATGCAATAGCTAAGGCACCAAAAAAAGAGGGGGTAATACTAATCTGTCTGTTCCTGCAGGCCGCAAACAAGCTAAAAGTCTCCTTTATGTACTTCTATAGTGTTTGCAACCAAGGTATTGGATACGGATGGAAGCGCGTCACACTAATAGATTAGAGTTTTTTTAAATAGAATGGAGCAGCACCAATTAGCCAAAAATGTAAAGGATGAGGCAGTGGCACACGCTCAGCAGACTCCAACCAGCAGTGGTTGAAGAACTAACTTGAGCATGATCTGCACTCAAAAAAAGAGACCTCACAGACTGCCGTGAACACTGCAGACAACTGTTCACTAGCTCTGAAAGGCTCCTTTATGTACTTCTATTGTGTTTGCAACCAATGTATTGGATACGGATGGAAGTGCGTCACACTAATAGATTTGAGTTTTTTTAATTAGAATGGAGCAGCACCTATTAGCCAAAAATGTAAAGGATGAGGCAGTGATACACGCTCAGCAGACTCCAACCAGCAGTGGTTGAAGAACTAACTTGAGCGTGATCTGCTCTAAAAAAAAGAGACCTCACAGTCTGCCGTGAACACTGCAGACAACTGTTCACTAGTTCTGAAAGGCTCCTTTATGTACTTCTATTGTGTTTGCAACCAATGTATTGGATACGGATGGAAGCGCGTCACACTAATATAGATTTGAGTTTTTTGAATTAGAATGGAGCAGCACCAATTGGCCAAAAATGTAAAGGATGAGGCAGTGACACACGCTCAGCAGACTCCAACCAGCAGTGGTTGAAGAACTAACTTGAGAGTGATCTGCACTCAAAAAAAGAGACCTCACAGACTGCCGTGAACACTGCAGACAACTGTTCACTAGCTCTGAAAGGCTCCTTTATGTACTTCTATTGTGTTTGCAACCAATGTATTGGATACGGATGGAAGCGCGTCACACTAATAGATTTGAGTTTTTTGAAATAGAATGGAGCAGCACCAATTAGCCAAAAATTAAAAGGATGAGGCAGTGACACACGCTTAGCAGACTCCAACTAGCAGTGGTTGAAGAACTAACTGGAGCGTGATCTGCACTCAAAAAAGAGACCTCACAGACTGCCGTGAACACTGCACACAACTGTTCACTAGCTCTGAAAGGCTCCTTTATGTACTTCTATTGTGTTTGCAACCAATGTATTGGATACGGATGGAAGCGCGTCACACTAATAGATTTGAGTTTTTTGAATTAGAATGGAGCAGCACCTATTAGCCAAAAATGTAGAGGATGAGGCTGTGACACACGCTCAGCAGACTCCAACCAGCAGTGGTTGAAGAACTAACTTGAGAGTGATCTGCTCTCAAAAAAAGAGACCTCACAGTCTGCCGTGAACACTGCAGACAACTGTTCACTAGCTCTGAAAGGCTCCTTTATGTACTTCTATTGTGTTTGCAACCAATGTATTGGATACGGATGGAAGCGCGTCACACTAATATAGATTTGAGTTTTTTGAATTAGAATGGAGCAGCACCAATTGGCCAAAAATGTAAAGGATGAGGCAGTGACACACGCTCAGCAGACTCCAACCAGCAGTGGTTGAAGAACTAACTTGAGAGTGATCTGCACTCAAAAAAAGAGACCTCACAGACTGCCGTGAACACTGCAGACAACTGTTCACTAGCTCTGAAAGGCTCCTTTATGTACTTCTATTGTGTTTGCAACCAATGTATTGGATACGGATGAAAGCACGTCACACTAATAGATTTGAGTTTTTTGAAATAGAATGGAGCAGCACCAATTAGCCAAAAATTAAAAGGATGAGGCAGTGACACACGCTTAGCAGACTCCAACCAGCAGTGGTTGAAGAACTAACTGGAGAGTGATCTGCACTCAAAAAAAGAGACCTCACAGACTGCCGTGAACACTGCAGACAACTGTTCACTAGCTCTGAAAGGCTCCTTTATGTACTTCTATTGTGTTTGCAACCAATGTATTGGATACGGATGAAAGCGCGTCACACTAATAGATTTGAGTTTTTTGAAATAGAACGGAGCAGCACCAATTAGCCAAAAATTAAAAGGATGAGGCAGTGACACACGCTTAGCAGACTCCAACCAGCAGTGGTTGAAGAACTAACTGGAGAGTGATCTGCACTCAAAAAAAGAGACCTCACAGACTGCCGTGAACACTGCACACAACTGTTCACTAGCTCTGAAAGGCTCCTTTATGTACTTCTATAGTGTTTGCAACCAATGTATTGGATACGGATGGAAGCGCGTCACACTAATAGATTTGAGTTTTTTGAAATAGAATGGAGCAGCACCAATTAGCCAAAAATTAAAAGGATGAGGCAGTGACACACGCTTAGCAGACTCCAACCAGCAGTGGTTGAAGAACTAACTTGAGCGTGATCTGCACTCACAAAAAGAGACCTCCCAGACAGCCGTGAACACTGCACACAACTGTTCACTAGCTCTGAAAGGCTCCTTTATGTACTTCTATTGTGTTTGCAACCAATGTATTGGATACGGAGGAAAGCGCGTCACACTAATAGATTTGAGTTTTTTGAAATAGAATGGAGCAGCACCAATTAGCCAAAAATTAAAAGGTTGAGGCAGTGACACACGCTTAGCAGACTCCAACCAGCAGTGGTTGAAGAACTAACTGGAGAGTGATCTGCACTCAAAAAAGAGACCTCACAGACTGCCGTGAACACTGCACACAACTGTTCACTAGCTCTGAAAGGCTCCTTTATGTACTTCTATAGTGTTTGCAACCACTGTATTGGATACGGATGGAAGCGCATCACACTAATAGATTTGAGTTTTTTGAAATAGAATGGAGCAGCACCAATTAGCCAAAAATTAAAAGGATGAGGCAGTGACACACGTTTAGCAGACTCCAACCAGCAGTGGTTGAAGAACTAACTTGAGCGTGATCTGCACTCACAAAAAGAGACCTCCCAGACAGCCGTGAACACTGCACACAACTGTTCACTAGCTCTGAAAGGCTCCGCTCTATACTTCTATTAGTGTTTGCAACCAATGTATTGGATACGGATGGAAGCGCGTCACACTAATAGATGACTGTTAATTTCAATTGAATGGAGCAGCACCAATTCCACAAAAGAAAAAACAAATGAGGCAGTGAGTGACACGTGCAGATGACTACAAAATGCTGTGGATGCAGACCAAACTGCAGCGTCACCTGCACTCACACACAGACCTTGCACAGAGCTGTGAAAACAGCACTGCAAGGCAAAAGGAAGATTTACACAGCAGTTTCTCAAATAGCCTGCTTACAGAACAATTCACAAAAACGCAATCTCTAACTGTCCCTCAGAGTCAGAAGAGCAGCGTTCTGTCCCTAACTCAATTCACAGCACAGTGAAGCCAAAATGGCATCGGCGCCTTTTATAGTGCATTCTGACGTCATTTCAGCAGCCAATCACAGCCATGCCATTAGTTAACATGACCCCAGCATTACAGGATGTGCCCACACTTCTTAGAATTACTCATTGGCTGAATAAAATCACACTGCCTCTCAAAGAATTATGGGAACTTCCGATTCCGGTATACGATATAGCAAAAGTATCGGAACTCAGTATCGGAATTCCAATACAGCGAATATCGGCCGATACCCGATACTTGCGGTATCGGAATGCTCAACACTAATCAGAACCCTTTTTGGTCAAATCAGTCAATGGTTTAACAATACTGGAGAAATTACCAATAAATTTACGATAAAAATTGGCAAAACCCAAAAATCTCTGAAGAGCCTTTAATGAAGTAGATTGGACCCAATCACAGATGGCCTGAACCTTGACCGAGTCCATTTCAATAACAGATGGAGACAAAATGAATCCCAGAAATGAGACCTTCTGTACGCCAAAAAGACACTTTGATCCCTTCACATACAGTGCATTCTCTATCAAAATCTGGAACACAGTCAGAACATGTTTCACATGAGAGTCCCAGTCATTGGAAAAAATCAAGATATCATCCAAATAAACAGAAATTTATCCACAAAATCCCTGAAAATATCATTCATGAAGGATTGGAAGACGGAAGGAGCATTAGTGAGCCCAAAGGGCATCAGTAGGTACTCAAAATGCCCCTCTGGGGTATTAAACGCCGTCTTCCATTCATCCCCGTGCTTAATGCGAATAAGGTTATACGCCTCCCTGAGGTTTAAGCTTGGTAAACCAACTAGCACTTTTCACCCTGGAAAACAGGTCAGAAATCAAGGGTAACGGATATTGATACTTCACAGTGATCTTATTCAAGAGACGATAATCAGTACACGGCCTTAATGAACCATCCTTTTTGGCCACAAAGAAAAAACCGGCACCCAAGGGTGAAGAGGATGGTCTGATATGACCCTTCTCCAATGACTCCTTGATATAAGATCACATAGCATCGTGTTCAGGTACAGACAAGTTAAAAAGGCAACCTTTAGGAAATTTACCACCAGGCACTAATTCAATAGCGCAATCATAGCTCCTGTGAGGGGGCAAGGATGCAGATTTACTTTCACTAAATACATCCGAAAAATCAGTCAAAAAGTCAGGAACATACTGAGACTGGGGAGAGGCAGAAAAAACAGGAGTGTCGGCATTAACACATTGGCAGCCCCAACTGGTCACAGACACAGATTTCTAATCCAAAACAGATTGCCATTCCTCGCTGAAAGGCTCAGTACTGTCTGTAACCACCAGAGGGAGCCTCTGCTCAGAAACCATCTCTAGCACATTCATAACACTCTGGTACTGTCCCCATATTAGGCCCTTTTGAAAAATAGTGCGTCTCTAATTAATTCATTGCTCACTAAATCCATTACTCTATCTCCGCAACTAGCTCTTTTATCCTTAGACTCGGAGGGCATTGCTCATTCTTCTATTTCCTTTGTGGTACATGTTCTTCTAGTAGTTAGGCAACTAATTGCCTTTCATTGGAAGAGGCCTGACCCTCCCGTTATCCAAGATGTAATTGACAGAATGACCCTCCATAAAGTCTTTGAGCACAAACTAGCTCTGATACATAACAACCTAGACCAATTTTCTCGAAAATGGTCCAGCTGGATACCTTTATTCCCTTAAAAGTATATTCAGATAAGCCATATTATTTCGTCTTTCTTGATTAATGGTTACTATTTATAATATTGCCTTTGTAGTCATATAATATATGTAATGCCTGTATAAATTATTATGTTATTTTCCTGTAAATTGGGATGCAAGGTCCACTTGGTCCCTTCTTTCCTTGTTGTGTTTCCCCTTCCCTTTTCCCCTTCTCCCCACCCTTATTGTTTCATAAATACTTATTAAAAATTTTGGAAAAGAAAGAGAAGGAAAAACATCCGAAGTAAAGCACAGGTACGGCCGAAAGTCGAAGTTGACTGAAAGAGACCGTCGGACTGCAAAGCGAATTGTGAGAGATGATGACAAGACCACGGCTCAGAAAATCACTGCTGAGCTCAATGAACACCTACAGAACCCAGTTTCCACGAAAATGCTTCGTCCGGAGATGAACAAATCAGGATTCCACGGAAGATCTGCTATTCCAAAACCGCTGCTCTCAATGACAAATGTTTCCAAGCGTTTAGAGTGGTGTAGAAACCTAAAGAATTGTTCCCTCGACCAGTGGAAACATGTGATATTCTCAGAAGAATCATCGTTTACCCTATTTCTGACCTCCGGCTGAGTGTACGTTTGAAGACAGCCGAAACAAGCATTCCATCCAGACTGCCTTCTCCCAAACGTAAAACATGGCGGAGGTTCTGTGATGATCTGGGGTGCTATTTCATGGAGATTCGCCGGGCCAATGATATCCCTTCATGGAAGAATTAACAGCAGCGATTATTTGGCATTTTGGCCGACCAAATGCATCCTATGGTTCAAGCACTGTTCCCGGAGGGGAACACTATCTTTCAGGATGATAATGCACCAATTCATACAGCTACAATCGTAAAATCATGCCACAAGGAACATTGTAATGAAGTTGAGCATCTCATCTGGCCCCCACAATCCCAGGCCTCAACATGAAAGAGCATTTATGTTCGATTTTAGAGATTCAAGTTAGACGTCAATTTCCGCCGCCATCGTCGCTCAAAGAACTGGAGGGTGTTTTAACAGAAGAATGTGTTAAAATTCCTTTGGAACAAAATTCACACCTTGTATGAATCCATACCTCGGAGAATTGAGGCTGTAATCGCCAGAAAAGGTGGACCTACACCATATTAGAATAACTTTTGTTGATGTTTCCAGGTGTTAACATTATTTTGTACAACCCCTGTAGATGGAGGCTGTTTCGGCAATGTAAGTCAAAATCTGTTCCTGATGCTCCGCTTTAAAAGCAGTTTACCTACTCCCAATAAAGGGAGCCTTCCAGGCCTTCTTCAGCCAGAAGACTCTTTATGATAGCAAACTATTTTCAGGGTAAGCGAGCTCCTGTATAGTGAAAATTGTTGTGAACATATTGGAGATGACCTCGGAGCTGAAGCTCCCTCTGGTGGTTGCTGAGGGTATTGAACCTATCTTAAATACCAAGAGTCCTACACCCGCAGATAACGAGTGGGTGTCAGGTGGTACTGACTGGCCTGATATAAGTGAACTGATCTCCCATGATCCTCGCCGGTGATAAATTGTGCTTCCTAGTTTAGTTTGGAATTCAGCTTGCTTTCCTGCTTCTCCTGCTTGCGTTCAGATAAGTCTCTTTCAGTTTTTTTTACTGTGGTTTGAATTCTTTGTTTTTTGCTGCATTGCTTTTTGTCTTCAGCCGGGTCCCCTATGGGGGACTTTGGCTGGTCTCCGTTCGATTTTTGTATTTGTTCATTTGCTCAGTTCTTGTGATATTTTTCTGCTGGGTAGCTACGTGTCCACACCAGAGATCTGATATAGGTGGTCGAGACCGTGTGGTCTCAGTGTTTTTGGATTCAGGAGTGTTGGAGTTTTTCCTAGGGTTTTTCTGGGTTGCAAAAAGTATTCTCTCCTGTGCTGTCCTATCTAGACAGTTTTGGGCCCCAGCGTTTGCTCAATCTATTTTCTGTTATGTTTTGGTAGCTGAGGAGAGCAGGCAAAAACGGCAATACACCAGAGAGGTTGGAATCTATTGGATTGCAGTACCCTGACTAACCACCACAACTAAAGGCAGCCGTGGAGCGTTCCTACGTTGGTCCTAGACTCCTCGTCACAGCCTGAGAGATTAACTACACCTAAAGATAGAAAGAGGAAAGCTATCTGCCCCGGAGCAGATCCCCAAAGAACATAGGAAGCCCCCAAACATGTAATGGCGGTTAGACAAGAGGAAATACAGACACAGACAGAAAATAGTATGAGCAAACGCTGGGGCCCAATCTGCCTAGACAGAAAAGGATAGAAAGGATACTCACTGCAATCCAAAAAAAACCTAAAAAATGCCAACGCTACTGATTGCAAAAACACCTGAGATCACACGACCTCTACCACCTAAATCAGTTCTCTGGTGTAACAAAACTAAGCCGCAGCCACTGAAAAAACTGGAAAAGGCAAATGAACAAATAACAATGGCTCCAGCGGAACTGAGAGGAGCCCACGCCCCCCGGGGGGAACCTGGCTAACCTCACAGAAATGCAGAGAAATATGCAAATGGTAAGCACAAAAACAAAAACAGAAAATGTCTTATCTGAAAGCAGAAGAAGAGGCAAGACTCAGCAAGCTTCCAAGTGAACCAGGAACCACAGATGAGACAAGAACAATTGATCACTGGCAACCATGATGGGAGGGAACCTCCCTTATATCAGACCAGTCTGTGGCTCCTGATTGCCAATCCTCATTGAATGGTTCAGTACTGTTTGTAACCACCAGAGGGAGCTTCTGCTCAGAATTCATTTCCAAAACATTCACAACAATTTTCTGTCTGTGTTCGTATTTTCATCTTGTCTAACCGCCCAGGGCCGGCGTCAGCACCCGGCCAACCAAGGCAAGTGCCGGGGCCTAGAGCAGGCGGGGGGCCCACTCGCCGTCGGGCACCCCGGCGCCCGTTAGCGGAGGAGAGCAGTGTCAGCGCCGCCACTGGGCCCCGGCAGCAGCTGGCACAATACTTACCTCTCCCCGTGCCTCCGCTGCCACAGCTCCGGGCTCCATGGGGCGCCGGCGCTTCCTCTCACAGCAGCCGCTGAATGACGTCATCATTCAGCGGCCGGCTGTGGCCGAGAGCGCGCGGACGCCGGACAGGTGAGATGTGATGTTCTGTGAGTCGCCCGCCAGGGCCGTGGGGTACTCAGCACTGAACCCGTCCACTTCTATGGAGGATGTCACGGAAGCTGCAGCTCGGTCCGTTGCCCAGGGACTCACCTCAAAAAGGGGATATTTACAGGGGATTAAAAGGTTTGTTAAATGTTCGTGACGCCACCTGTGGTGCCTGATCAGGGTGACCAGCGGTGCAGTATAGGTCCGCTGAAGGGTTGGTTTTGGGCAGCAAGGTGTTAAGCCTTCCACAGGTAAGGCTGGGTCCTTCAGGGTAGATAGAGTGTGTAGGGGTGCAGGACGGAGGGGAATCCGACAGTAGGAGTAATAAGATGGACACACACACATAAGTCTCTTTCTGTACCTTTACTGTTGTTATTGTAGGCACGTCCCGGAGCACTGTAGGGTGAAGGGTGCACATCTAGTTCTTCCCACTGAGTAGGTGTAGGGCCTCCTTGCTCCTATAATGAGTCTCTGACCTGTGTGAAACTAGGCCTGAGTCTGTCTCCAACTTTACGCCCGGCTGACTTTGTGTAGGGCCTTCTCATGAAAGAACACAGTCTCTGATGGCGGTACCTGCCAGACTCCCGTCTTCCTGACCGAATTACGTATCAGCACTAAAGGGCTCCTGGAACTTGAAGTACTCCAGGAACTCCGGTATCTCCTACTGGTCGTGAAGATTCCAGTAAGCTCGGACCTGGTGTCCGGTTTAGAATGATTGGGATAAGCTATTTAGGCTCCTCTGTCCCTCACTTGCTTTCCACTGGCCTTTCGTCCTACTCGGGCCCTCACACGATCACACACTGGCAGTAGGTGGGCTGCTTCTTCTTCTACCGCTCTCTAAGCGTCGTCACGCTTTCTCACTGAGCTGCACTCACTTGACTCAGTTCTGACTAGGCTGGAGTGGTTTCCGTTCCACTTTTACTAGCCTCCACTCTGTTGAACTAGACTACAAGCTGCAAACTTCAGACTCCTCAGCTAACAGCTGAACTCTCTCTCTTTTGAGCTCTGCTCCGTGTGCCAGCCTGCACACACTACGCTCTCTGCGCTCACAACACTCTCAACCTCACTCTCTGAGGTAACTGCACCAACTAAACTGCGCTTCTTTGTCTTCACCCTCCTTTATCTGTCTAAACAGCTCCCTCTGGTGGCCCTAGGGATGGGTGAAGGTGTGTGAATGTATATATATTGGACCTATAGTGGTGGTTACCTTCAGTGCACTCTTCTAGAGATTAGGAATCCAAGCACAGCTGGGCTCCACATCTCTGTGTGTGTCTGTGTGTATCAATGTGTGTGTATGTAGTGCGGTGCTTTGTGTGTGTGTGTATGTATGTATGTGAGAGAGTGCTTGTGTGCTGCGGTGCTGTCTGTGTGTGATGATGGGCAGGCATTGATGATAATGGGCAGGCATTGATGATGATGGGGAGGCAATGATGATAATGGGCAGGCATTGATGATGATGGGGAGGCGATGATGATGATGGGCAGGCATTGATGATAATGGGCAGGCATTGATGATGATGGGGAGGCGATGATGATGATGGGCAGGCATTGATGATCATGGGGAGGCCATGATGATGATGGGGAGGCAATGATGATGATGGGGAGGCGATGATGATGATGGACAGGCATTGATGATAATGGGGAGGCCATGATGTTGATAGGGAGGCAATGATGATGATGGGGAGGCAATGATGATGATAATGGGGAGTCTTTCCACAGCGCCCTTTCCTAGTAACATAGTAACATAGTTATTAAGGTTGAAGGAAGACTTTAAGTCCATCTAGTTCAACCCATATCCTATCCTAACCTGCCCTAACATGTTGATCCAGAGGAAGGCAAAAAAAAACCCAAGTGGCAAACAGTAAGCTTCACATTGGGGAAAAAAATTCCTTCCCGACTCCACATACGGCAATCAGACTAGCTCCCTGGATCAACGCTGTATCTAGGAAACTAGTGAATATAGCCTGTAATATTATACTTTTCAAGAAAGGCATCCAGTCCCCTCTTAAATTTTAGTAAGGAATCACTCATTACAACATTAGACGGCAGAGAGTTCCATAGTCTCACTGCTCTTACAGTAAAGAATCTGCATCTGTGATTATGGCTAAACCTTCTTTCCTCCAGACGTAGAGGATGCCCCCTCGTCCCTGTCACAGGTCTAAGAGTAAAAAGATCATTAGAAAGGTCTTTGTACTGTCCCCTCATATATTTGTAACAGTCGTAACATTGCAGAATGCAGCACAGCGCAGAGGAGAGCTCCATATTTTGTATGGAGCATTATATAGGGACCAGTATCCTGTATGGAGCATTATATGTGGTCCAGTATTCTGTATGGAGCATTATTTTGGGTCCAGTATTCTGTATGGAGCATTATATGGGGGATGGGGGGTGACATCCTGCATGGGGTATTATATGGGTGATGAGGGGGAGACTATGTGGTGCCCATAATATTGTATGGAGGACTGTACTGTCCAGTCTGTACTGTGCACTGTGAGGATTTGGCGGTTTTTGAGCTATTGTACAATTTACAATAGATATCACTCATGTAATGGAAGAAGTGAAGTATTTGGCATTGTACTGTACCTATATTTCTCTGCCGTATCTGTGCATCATGAATTGTGGTCTGTGTTAAAGGGGCCCACTGAGGCTCTTTCGCCCGGGGCCCATAAAAACCTGGAGCCGGCCCTGTAACCGCCATTATATGTTTGGGGGCTTCCTACTCTTTTGGGGTCTACTCCGGGGCAGTTAACTTTCCTCTTTCCATCTTCAGGGATAGCTATCTCTCCGGCTGTGCCGAGGCGTCTAGGACCACCGTAGGTATGCTCCACGGCAGCTTCTAGTTGTGCGGTTAGTTTAGGGGTCTGCAACCTATTAGTTTCCAACCTCTCTGGTGTTAGGCTGCCTTTTTGCTCCTGCCTTCTCAGCTACCATAACATAACAGAATCACTGGCCATACTGAAAATTCTATGGTACTCAATAGAAGGGAAAAATAGTAAAGGAAAAAAAAAAAAGTTGTCAGAGTTGTCAGAATTTTTTTTTTTTTCTCCTGTTTGTTGCATTTTTTCCCTCTTTTTCTCTGGTGGCTGAGGAGGAATTTTTTGCCCAATCCCCAAGCATTTGTCCGATCGTGTGGAGCAGCTTGCTGCTGAAGTTCAGAGTATTGCTATCTATTTTGCTGGGTTGCCTGTGTGGAACCTAGGATCCCTCTGCCAGATTTATTTTTGGGGGATCGGTCTAAGTTTTGAATTTTAAAAATAACTGTAAGTTGTTTTTTGCTTTGAAGCCTAAATCCTCAGGGAACACAACGCAGCAGGTTCAAATTGTCATCTCCCTGTTGCGCGGTGACCCTCAGAATTGGGCCTTTTCCCTGACACCTGGGGATCCTGTTTTGAATGATGTTGATGTGTTTTTTCAAGCTCTGGGGTTATTGTACAATAAACATAATGTTATTGATCAAGCTGAAACAACCTTGTTGGCATTGAATCAGGGTCATGAAGCCGCTGAGCTGTATTGTCAGAAATTCAGAAAGTGGGCAGTCCTTGCTAAATGGAATGATGATGCTCTGGCAGCTCTTTTTTGGAAGGGTCTGGCAGAGACTGTGAAGGATATTATGGTGGGATTCCCTGTCCCCTCGGGTCTCAATGACTCTATGTCATTAGCTATTCAAGTTGACAGACGTCTGTGCGAGCGTAGAAATATGCGTGAGATTGTGATGCCTTGCGGGCCAGCCCCTGAGCCCCTGCAGTGTGATGGAGTGACTTCTGGGGCACAGAGTCATGAATTTCATAAGCTTAAAAAGTTGTGCTACTATTGTGGTGACGCTCCTCATGCTTTTTCCGTCTGCCCCAAGCGGGGAAGACGTTTTGCGCGCTCAGTTGTTTTGGGTAGTGTTCAGACTAAATTTCTGTTGACTGTTACCTTGATTTGCTCCATGTCCACATTTTCAGCTCAGGCTTTTGTTGATTCAGGGGCAGCTATAAACCTGATGGATTTTGATTTTGCCAAACGTTGTGGTTTTCCTATGATACCCCTGCGAAAGTCCATTCCTTTGCTGGGCATTGATTCTACCCCCTTGGCGGAGAATAAACCCCAGTTTTCTACCCAGGTGATAATGCGGGTTGACCCGGACCACCAAGAGAATTGCAAATTTTTGGTGTTACATAATTTACGTGACATTGTTGTACTGGGGTTTCCTTGGTTACAGTCTCACAATCCTGTTTTGGATTGGAAGTCTGTGTCTATGACCAGTTGGGGTTGTCAATGTGTTCGTACTGACACTCCTGTTTTTTCTGCCCCCCCCAGTCTCAAGATGTTTTTTTCTGCCTCCCCCCTGTCTCAGGATGTTCCTGACTATTTGACTGATTTTTCTGATGTGCTTAGTGACAGTAAGTCTGCATCCTTGCCTCCTCATAGGAGTTATGATTGCGCTATTGACTTAGTACCCGGTTTTAAATTTCCCAAGGGTCGGCTGTTTAATTTGTCTGTACCTGAGCAAGAGGCCATGCGATCTTATATCAAAGAGTATTTAGAGAAGGGTCATATCAGACCATCCTCTTCACCCTTGGGCACCGGCTTTTTCTTTGTTGCCAAGAAGGATGGCTCATTGAGGCCGTGTATTGATTATCGTCTCCTGAATAAGATCACTGTTAAATATCAATATCCGTTACCCTTGATTTCTGATCCGTTACGCTGGGGCCCAATCTGCCTAGACAGAAAAGGATAAAAAGGATACTCACTGCAATCCAAAAAAACCTAAAAAATGCCAACGCTACTAATTGCAAAAACACGTGCGATCACACGACCTCTACCACCTAAATCAGTTCTCTGGTGTAACAAAACTAAGCCGCAGCCACTGAAAAAACTGGAAAAGGCAAATGAACAAACAACAGTGGCTCCAGCGGAACCGAGAGGAGCCCAAGCCCCCCAGGGGGGGGGACCTGGCTAACCTTACAGAAATGCAGAGAAATATGCAAATGGTAAGCACAAAAACAAAAAACAGAAAATATCTTATCTGAAAGCAGAAGAAAAGGCAAGACTCAGCAAGCTTCCAAGTGAACCAGGAACCACAGTTGAGACAAGAAGAATTTATCACCGGCCACCATGATGGGAGGGAACCTCCCTTATATCAAGCCAGTCTGTGAATCCTGATTGCCAATCCTCATTGAATGGTTCAGTACTGTTTGTAACCACCAGAGGGAGCTTCTGCTCAGAATTCATTTCTAAAACATTCACAACACTCAGGGGGGCGTATAATCTTATTCGCATCAAGCACGGAGATGAATGAAAGATGGCGTTTAATCCCCCAGAGGGGCATTTTGAGTACCTAGTGATGCCTTTTGGGCTCACTAATGCCCCTGCCGTCTTCCAATCCATTATGAACAATATTTTCCGGGATTTTGTGGATAAATTTCTGATTGTTTATTTGGACGATATCTTGATTTTTTCCGATGACTGCGATTCTCATGTGGAACATGTTCGGACTGTATTCCGGATTTTGAGAGAAAACGCATTATATGTGAAGGGATCAAAATGTCTTTTTGGCGTACAGAAGGTTTCATTTCTGGGAATCATTTTGTCTCAGTCTGTTATTGAAATGGATGCAGTCAAAGTTCAAGCCATTTGTGATTGGGTTCAACCGACTACATTGAAGGCTCTTCAGAGACTTTTGGGTTTTGCTAATTTTTATCGTACATTTATAGCCAATTTCTCTGGCATTGTGAAGCCACTGACTGATTTGACCAAGAAGGATTCTGATGTAGTGAATTGGTCTCCTGGGGCAGTTTCTGCGTATCAGGAGCTTAAGCGGAGATTCACTTCTGCTCCTGTTCTGCACCAACCTGATGTTTCTCTACCATTTCAGGTGGAGGTTGATGCTTCTGAGATTGGTGCAGGAGCCATTTTGTCCCAAAGGCATCCGGAGACCTGTAAGATTAACCCTTGTGCATTTTTCTCTCGAAAATTTTCCCCAGCGGAACGTAATTATGATGTGGGTAATCGGGAGTTATTGGCCATGAAGTGAGCTTTTGAGGAGTGGAGATATTGACTGGAAGGAGCCAAGCATCAGGTGGTGGTCTTTACGGATCATAAGAACCTGGTTTATCTTGAATCAGCCAAGCGACTTAATCCTAGACAGGCCAGGTGAGCCTTGTTTTTCACACGTTTTAATTTTGTGGTCTCTTTTCTCCCGGGCACTAAGAATGCTAAGGCGGATCCCTTCTCGAGGAGTTTCTTTCTGGATTCTCCTGAGGTATCTGAGCCTGCTGTTATTATAAAGGAGGGTGTAGTTCTTTCCGCTATCTCGCCCATTTTGAGACTGGCTTTAAAGAAATTTCAGGAGGATAAACCTGAACGTTGCCCTGCTGGGAGATTGTTTGTCCCAGACCAGTGGAGGAAGAATGTGATGTCCGAGATTCATTGCTCCACGTTGGTCGGCCATCCTGGTTATTTTGGTACCAGAGATTTGGTGAGTCGCTCCTTTTGGTGGCCCACCTTATCTCGTGACATCAGGGACTTTGTACAGTCCTGTGGAACTTGTTCTCGGTCCAAACCTTGCTCTCGCTCTAGTGGTTTGTTAATGCCATTACCTGTGCCCAAGAGGCCATGGACCCATATCTCTATGGATTTTATTTCCGACCTCCCTGTCTCTCAGAGAATGACCATTATTTGGGTGATCTATGATAGGTTTTCCAAGATGATACATCTTGTGCCACTACCTAAGTTGCCATCCTCCTCCGAGTTGGTGCCCTTGTTTTTTCAACAGGTGGTTCGGTTGCACGGCGTTCCAGAGAACATTGTGTCTGACAGAGGAGTCCAGTTTATTTCCAGATTTTGGAGGACATTTTGTTCCAAACTGGGAGTTCAGCTGTCTTTTTCCTCTGCATTCCACCCTCAGACCAATGGACAAACTGAGAGAACAAACCAGACCTTTTGAGATGTTTTGTGTCTGCTGATCAAGATGACTGAGTTTCTTTATGGCCTTTGGCTGAGTTTGCTTTGAATAATAGGGTCAGTTCTGCCACCTTGATGTCTCCATTTTTCTGCAATTTCGAGTTTCATCCTCGATTTTCTTCAGGGCAGGTGGAGGCTTCTGTCTGTCCTGGTGTTGACTCTATTGTGGAGAGAATGCAGCTTATTTGGGATCAAGTAGTGGATAAGCTGTCTCTCTCTCAGGAGAAGGCCCAGCGGTTTGCCAACCGACATAGGACTGATGGTCCTCGATTTAAAGTGCGTGACTTGGTTTGGTTATCCTCAAAAAATATCCCTTTGAGGGTCGCGTCTCCAAAATTTAAGCCAAGGTTCATTGGACCTTATAAGATCGTGGAGATTATTAATCCCATTTCCTTCAGTTTGCTTCTTCCAGGAACATTCAAGATTCACAATGTATTTCACAAATCTTTATTGAAGAGATTTGTCGAGCCAGTGGTTCCTATGGCTGCGCATCCTGATCCTGTTTTGGTTGAGGGCAATTTGGAGTATGTGGTTGAGAAGATATTGGATTCTCATTTGGCCAGGCAGAGACTCCAGTACTTGGTGAAGTGGAAAGGCTAACAATTCGTGGGTGTTTGCTTCTGACATTCATGCTGAAAGACTGGTCCGTGCCTATCACCGAGCTTATCCTGATCGTCCTGGTGGCACAAGTGAGGGTTCGGTGACCCCTCCTCAAGGGGTGTGTACTGTTGTGAACATTTTGGAGACGACTTCAGAGCTGAAGCTCTCTCTGGTGGTTGCTGAGGGTATTGAACCTATCTTGAATACCAAGAGTCCTACACCCGCAGATAACGAGTGGGTGTCAGGTGGTACTGACTGGCCTGATATAAGTGAGCTGATCTCCAATGATCCTCGCCGGTGATCAATTGTGCTTCCTGGTTTACTTTGGAATTCAGCTTGCTTTCCTGCTTCTCCTGCTTGCGTTCAGATAAGTCTCTTTCAGTTTTTTTTACTGTGGTTTGAATTCTTTGCTTTTTGCTGCATTGCTATTTGTCTTCAACCGTGTCCCCTATGGGGGGCTTTGGCTGGTCTCCGTTCGATTTTTGTATTTGTTCATTTGCTCAGTTCTTGTGATATTTTTCTGCTGGGTAGCTACGTGTCCACACCAGAGATCTGATATAGGTGGTCGAGACCGTGTGGTCTCAGTGTTTTTGGATTCAGAAGTGTTGGAGTTTTTCCTAGGGTTTTTCTGGGTTGCAGAAAGTATTTTCTCCTGTGCTGTCCTATCTAGACAGTTTTGGGCCCCAGCGTTTACTCAATCTATTTTCTGTCTGTGTTCGTATTTTCATCTTGTCTAACCGCCATTATATGTTTGGGGGCTTCCTACTCTTTTGGGGTCTACTCTGGGGCAGTTAGCTTTCCTCTTTCCATCTTCAGGGATAGCTATCTAGGACCACCGTAGTTACGCTCCACGGCAGCTTCTAGTTGTGTGGTTAGTTTAGGGGTCTGCCACCTATTAGTTTCCAACCTCTCTGGTGTTAGGCTGCCTATGCGTTTTTTTGCTCCTGCCTTCTCAGCTACCATAACATAACAGAAAATATTCTAAATGTCCGTATATATTTCAGGAGGCAGATACTGACGCTCTCAGGCTCAGTCTGGATTACACAATAATATAACAAGATAAAAAAGGGGTACTGTATCACCATTTACATGGAATATATAGTATAGTGAAAATATAATAAATCTCCGTATATATTTCAGGAGGCAGACTCGTACGCTCACAGGCTCAGTCTGTATTATACAATAATATAAAAATCTGAAAAAGGGTACTTTTTCACCAGATACAAGGTATATATAGTACAGTGAAAATATTGTAAATCTCCGTATATATTTCAGAAGGCAGACTCAGACGCTCACAGGCTCAGTCAGGATTTCACTAGAATATAATAAGAAAAAGGGGTACTGAATCACTAGATAGCAGGTATATATAGTATAGTGAAAATATTCTTAATTTCCATATATATTTCAGTAGTCAGACAAAGACGCTCACAAGCTCAGTATGGATTACACAAGAATATAAAACGCAGATCCGCAAGAAATAATCACACATGTGGGCCAATGTTCCCGGTGTCAATGATGCACTTAGAGTTGTGAGTGGAGGAGGACTTTATGGCTAAAAGGGTACTGTATCACAAGCGTCCAGCTGTATACAATCTAGGGGTCATTGTAAATCTCCGTATTTATTTCTGGAGTAACAGGCTCAGTATGGATTACATCAGTATATAATAAGAAGAAAAAGGCGTACTGTATCCACAGATCCCAGGTATATATAGCATAGTGTAAATATTCAAAATCTCCGTATATATTTCATGAGGCAGACTCTGACGCTCACAGGCTCATTCTGGATTACACAATAATGTAAAGAGATGAAAAAGGAGTACTGTATCAGCAGATCCCAGTTATATATAGTATAGTCCAAATATTCTAAATCTGCGTATATATTTCATGAGGCAGTCACTGATGCTCTCAGGCTAAGTATGTATTACACAAGAATATAAAAAGTTGGGTGGTGGAGGATGGAGGGACAGCCCAGATAGGGACGTGTCAAAATGTCATATGTTGAGGTGTATAATGGGCGTAAAGCAGCTGTAAATGGATTAATTGGAGAAGTCCGAGGAAGATGAGGCCAAAAAAAGGGGTACTGTATCACCAGATAAAAGGTAGTATAGTAAAAATATTCTAAATCTCAGTATATATTTCAGGAGGCAGACACTGACGCTCACAGGCTCAGTATGGTTTACACAATAATATTAAAAGATGAAAAAGGGGTACTGTTTCAGCAGTTACCAGGTATATATAGTATAGTGAAAATATTCAGAATTTCCATATATATTTCTGGAGTCAGCCACTGACGCTCTCAGGCTCAGTATGTATTACACAATAATAGAAAAATCTAAAAAAGGGTACTGTTTCATCAGATACAAGGTATATATAGTATAGTGAAAATATTCTAAATCTCCGTATATATTTCAGGAGGCAGATACTGACGCTCTCAGGCTCAGTCTGGATTACACAATAATATAACAAGATAAAAAAGGGGTACTGTATCACCATTTACATGGAATATATAGTATAGTGAAAATATAATAAATCTCCGTATATATTTCAGAAGGCAGACTCAGACGCTCACAGGCTCAGTCAGGATTTCACTAGAATATAATAAGAAAAAGGGGTACTGAATCACTAGATAGCAGGTATATATAGTATAGTGAAAATATTCTTAATTTCCTATATATTTCAGTAGTCAGACAAAGACGCTCACAAGCTCAGTATGGATTACACAAGAATATAAAACGCAGATCCGCAAGAAATAATCACACATGTGGGCCAATGTTCCCGGTGTCAATGATGCACTTAGAGTTGTGAGTGGAGGAGGACTTTATGGCTAAAAGGGTACTGTATCACAAGCGTCCAGCTGTATACAATCTAGGGGTCATTGTAAATCTCCGTATTTATTTCTGGAGTAACAGGCTCAGTATGGATTACATCAGTATATAATAAGAAGAAAAAGGCGTACTGTATCCACAGATCCCAGGTATATATAGCATAGTGTAAATATTCAAAATCTCCGTATATATTTCATGAGGCAGACTCTGACGCTCACAGGCTCATTCTGGATTACACAATAATGTAAAGAGATGAAAAAGGAGTACTGTATCAGCAGATCCCAGTTATATATAGTATAGTCCAAATATTCTAAATCTGCGTATATATTTCATGAGGCAGTCACTGATGCTCTCAGGCTAAGTATGTATTACACAAGAATATAAAAAGTTGGGTGGTGGAGGATGGAGGGACAGCCCAGATAGGGACGTGTCAAAAATGTCATATGTTGAGGTGTATAATGGGCGTAAAGCAGCTGTAAATGGATTAATTGGAGAAGTCCGAGGAAGATGAGGCCAAAAAAAGGGGTACTGTATCACCAGATAAAAGGTAGTATAGTAAAAATATTCTAAATCTCAGTATATATTTCAGGAGGCAGACACTGACGCTCACAGGCTCAGTATGGTTTACACAATAATATTAAAAGATGAAAAAGGGGTACTGTTTCAGCAGTTACCAGGTATATATAGTATAGTGAAAATATTCAGAATTTCCATATATATTTCTGGAGTCAGCCACTGACGCTCTCAGGCTCAGTATGTATTACACAATAATAGAAAAATCTAAAAAAGGGTACTGTTTCATCAGATACAAGGTATATATAGTATAGTGAAAATATTCTAAATCTCCGTATATATTTCAGAGGCAGACTCGGACGCTCACAGGCTCAGTCTGGATTACACCAGAATATAATAAGAAAAAGTGGTACTGAATCACCAGATAGAAGGTATATATAGTATAGTGAAAATATTCTTAATCTCATATATATTTCAGGAGTCAGACAAAGACGCTCACAAGCTCAGTATGGATTACACAAGAATATAAAAAGCAGATCCGCAAGAAATAATCACACATGTGGGCCAATGTTCTCGGTGTCAATGATGCACTTAGAGTGGTGAGTGGAGGAGTACTTTATGGCAAAAAGGGTACTGTATCACAAGCGTCCAGCTGTATACAGTGTAGGGGTAATTGTAAATCTCCCTATTTATTTATTGAGTAACAGAACGCACGCTCACAGGCTCTGTATGGATTAACCAGAATATAAAAAGTAGGAATAAACAGGAATGGGTTAATGTACTTAGAATTCGTTACAGCAAAGGTTGTATACAAGTCAGTAGTTGGGGAATTGTCAATCCATATATTATTGACAGAGTAACAGACTGCTACTCACAGGCTCAGTATGATTACACCATAATATAAAAAGTAGAAAAAGGGTAATGTATTAGAATCGTACAGAGTATACAGGGTTGGGAAATTGTAATCTCGATAATTTCAGAGTAACAAAACGTCAAGGTCAGTACTGATACACAAATTAAAAAAAAAAGTCTTACAGTAGCGTACAGTTATACAGGTTGGGAATTTTAATCTCGTATATATTTCAGGAGCAACTAGACGCTCACAGGGTCAGTCTGGATTACACAAGAATATAATAAGAAGTAAAAGGGGTACTGTATCAGCAGATACCAGTATATATAGTTAGTCCAATATTCAAAATCTCAGTATGTATTTCAGGAGGCAGACACTGAGCTCACAGGCTCAGTCTGGATTACACAGAATATAATAAGAAGTAAAGGGTACTGTATCAGCAGATACCAGGTATATATAGTAGAGTCCAATATTCAAAATCTCAGTATGTATTTCAGGAGCAGACACTGACATCACAGCTCAGTCTGGATTACAAGATATAATAAGAAGTAAAAGGGGTACTGTATCAGCAGATACCAGTATATATAGTATAGTCCAAATATTCAAAATCTCAGTATATATTTCAGGAGGCAGATGTTAGGGTTCGAGTTCCCGCTGCTGCACAAGGGGAGTCTCAAACCAGTTTCCGCTGCGGTCCCCCATCCATCTCCGGCCGCAGTGGAGCCTGCTCAGCAAAGACGTCGGTCCCAGAGTCTCGTCCGGTCTAATGCTGTGCAGAGACTTGCTGCTGCCCCTTCAGGTTCTGCTATTATAGCCAGTACTGGTCAGCGGCGAGCAGACGTCTTTAGGTCTAAGTCCTTTGTTGCTTCGTCTGAGCATGCCCAGGGCGAGATCTCCCATTGGAGATCAGGGGTCACATGCTCAGACACATCTGCCACTCCTATTGGTCCTTCAGGAAGGTCCTCTGGCTGTTGATGTTCTGAAGCAGCCTCCCATTTGTCCTTCCTGGAAGGTATTTTTCTTGTGGCTGCTATAAAAGGCTGTCCTTATCGCACACCCATGCACTAGGATCAATTGCATTATGTGCTTTGCGCCAGTGTGATCATGTACGCATGTGGTTAGGGCTCGGCTGAAATAAGCCCCTAGAATACCGGCACCTCCGGTGAGGAGATTTGGGTGCACGTGGTCAGGGCTTGGCTGAAATAAGCCCCTAGAATACCGGCTTCTCCGGTGAGGAGATTGCTTGATTGCGTTGCTGTCTGCATGATCACGGACTGCTATCCGCACAGCAGTTATTTGTGTATCCCTGTGGGGTTAACAGGACACAGTACCTCTCTCTGCGTCTTTACCTCAGCGACTCTGTGGTGTAACAGAGTTCGCTTATATCGCCATATAGCGCTGCTGCATTCCCGCTAGCGGCTCTGTGGATTAACAGAGTTCGCATTAACTGCCACAGCGTGCTACGGCATTTATTTTAGCGACTCTGTGGGATAACAGAGTTCCTACTTACGCCATTTTACTAGCAGCAGGCTCTGCCTGAACGGTGGACCCCGTGCTGCGAACACACCTCTCTACATCTTATATTTGGTGCGTTCCACAGACCCTAACGTAATCCTAGCGCCAGGGTCTGGCTAGTAAAATGGCGGATGAACAGCGTTACAGCTGTGCATCCAGCAGCTGGAGGGTAGGTTGGCGGCTCTTGAGCGCATAACCTCAGCTGTGGATGTTACCGCAGTCGCTGTTCAGGCTGCTAGTGTAGCTGCAGCCAGTTTGTCCTCTGCCACCTCTGCCCCTACATTGTCCCACCTCCCGCTTCCAGACAAGTTTGCTGGTGACAGCAAGCAATGTCGGGGATTCGTGAGTCAGTGCTCCATACACCTCGAGCTTCTGGCTGCACGTTTCCCCACGGATCGGGCACAAGTGGGCTTTGTGATAGCTCTTCTGTGGGGCAGAGCGTTGGAGTGGGCAACGCCGCTGTGGGAGTGCGACAACCGTGTGGTGCAGAGCGCTTCTCGTTTTCTGGAGGCTCTGAAAAAGGTTTTTCTAGGACCTCAGGTCACCCACGATACGGCGCTCCAACCGCTGGCAAGTACCCAGGGTTCGGCTTTGGTCAGCCATTTTGCTGTCCAATTTCGGACTCTGGCCTCGGAATTAGAGTGGCCAGATAAAGTCCTCATTCCCGTGTTCTGGAGAGGACTGGCGGGTCATGTGAAAGACGCCTTGGCTACCAGGGAGATTCCTGCAACACTTGAGAAGCTTATCGCTATTTCCACCTGCATCGACCTCCGTTTACACGAGCGGAGGCTGGAACGTACCCAGTGTAGGCAGAAGGTTTGGTTGGCTCCTACCTTCGCCACCCCTCTGGAGTCGCCCGTTCAGGCGCCTGACCTTCAGGAGGTTGCTCCTACGGGATCTAAATCTCGGGTCACTCGTCCATCCCCGATTTGTTATGTTTGCCAGCAGCAGGGACATTTTGCCAACCGATGTCCACAGCGGTTGAATAAACAGTTGCGCCCAGTAACCGTAGGAACAGGGTCACTGGACGCCATGAGTTTTGTCCCTAAAGTGCTCCTAAAGGGGATAATTACCCACGGTTCTACCACCCTACCCGTCAAGCTCTGTGTGGATTCTGGGGCAGAGGGGAATTTTATGTCGTCCTCCTTTGCTTCTCGCCACACCATGCCTTTGGTGTTGCTGGCTGATCCAGTGTCGGTACGGGTGTTGAACGGAGCAATTCTGCCCACACAAATCACCCATCAGTCTGTCCCACTCACCTTGTCTATATTTCCTTCCCATCAGGAGAATATATCATTTTTTATCCTCCCTGAGGGTATAGATGAGGCTTTGTTGGGATTACCCTGGCTCCGCCACCACTCTCCCCATATTGAGTGGTCTTCAGGGAGAATTCTGGGTTGGGGTAATTTATGTAAAGGCAGATGCATTAGGGACAGCATGCAGGTCACCACTGAGATACCCATAGACCTCTCTCCTTTTCCCAAGGTCAATTTGTCCTATGCCGACGTTTTCTCGAAGAAGGATGCGGAGATTCTTCCGCCTCATCGCCTCTATGACTGTCCTATCGACCTCTTGCCTGGAGCTGAGCCTCCTAGAGGAAGGGTTTATCCCCTCTCTCTTCCTGAGACAGAGGCCATGTCCCAATATATTCAGGAGAACTTGGCAAGGGGATTCATTAGGAAGTCGGTGTCTCCAGCGGGAGCGGGGTTCTTCTTTGTGCAGAAGAAGAACGGAGAATTACGTCCATGCATTGATTATAGGGGTCTCAACGCTATCACCGTGAAAAATAAGTATCCTTTGCCGCTAATCTATGAGCTCTTTGACAGACTTCGGGGAGCAAGAGTATTAGACCTGCGGGGTGCGTATAACCTGATTCACATCCGTGAGGGGGAGAATGGAAGACGGCATTTAACACCAGGGATGGGCATTACGAATATCTGGTAATGCCCTTTGGGCTCTGTAATGCCCCAGCTATCTTCCAAGACTTTGTGAACGACATCTTCCGGGATATGTTGACCACCTCAGTCGTAGTCTATCTGGATGACATTCTCTTCTTTTCTCCAAGTATGGCCTCCCACCAGAGAGATGTCTGCAAGGTCTTCGACCTCTTGCGAGCAAATTCCCTATATGCGAAGTTGGAGAAGTGCATGTTTGAGCAGGAGTCTCTACCTTTCCTGGGCTATATCATGTCCACCCTCCACCCAGGGATTGGCTATGGATCCTGCCAAACTACAGGCTGTGATGGATTGGCAAGAACCCCACTCCCTTAAAGCGATACAGCGCTTTATGGGGTTCATCAACTACTATCGCCAATTCATTCCCCACTTCTCTACTTTGGTAGCTCCCTTGGTAGCCCTCACCAAGAAGGGAGCTAATCCCAAGTTATGGTCAGAGGAGGTCTCCAAGGCCTTTACTTCAGTTAAATCTCATTTTGCTAGCGCTCCCATCTTACATCGCCCTGATGTTGATAAGCCTTTTATATTGGAGGTAGATGCCTCATCCGTTGGTGCTGGAGCAGTCCTCTTCCAAAAGGATGCTCAAGGTCGGAAGCATCCTTGCTTCTTCTTTTCCAAGACCTTCACACCAGCGGAGAGGAATTATTCCATTGGGGACAGCCATGAAGTTGGCCTTTTCTGAGTGGAGACATCTCCTGGAGGGGGCTCGTTTTCCCTTTCAAGTTTTTACTGATCACAAAAACTTGGTTTATTTACAGACTGCCCAGCGGCTAAATTCTCGCCAGGCCAGATGGTCCTTGTTTTTCTCCCGGTTCCATTTCACCCTCCATTTCCTCTCCGGTGAGAAGAACATTCGTGCCAACGCTCTGTCTCGCTCCGTGGTGTCCTCTGAAGAGGCGGAGGAGGAGCCTCAGCTGATTGTCCCCACAGATAGCCTAAGAACGGTAGCCCCGGTTTCGCTTGAGTCTGTGCCTCCAGGCAAAACTTTTGTGCCCACCAATTTGCGACCGGAGGTACTCTCTTGGGCACATTCGTCCAGGGTGGGTGGACATTTTGGGACAAAGAGGACATCTGAGTTGCCATACATACTGGTAGCCATACTGGTGGCCACATATGGTCCGTGACGTCAGGGAATACATTCAGGCGTGCGTCTCCTGCACCAAGAATAATTCCCCTCGACAACGGCCAGCTGGGCTACTTTTCCCTCTACCGGTGACAGACAGGCCTTTGGAGATGGTCGGGATGGATTTTGTGGTGGGTTTACCCAAGTCTCGGGGCTGCACCATCATCTGGGTGATAACCGACCACTTCTCCAAAATGGTACACTTGGTGCCGTTACCACGGTTACCGTCTGCACGGGCCTTGGCAGCATTATTCATTAGGCATATTTTCTGCCTACATGGTATGCCAGACAAAATTGTCAGTGATCGAGGTCCCCAGTTTGCGTCTCGGTTCTGGAGAGAGCTGTGTCGTTTACTCAGCATTGAGTTGAATCTCTCCTCTGCATACCATCCCGAGACGAATGGGTTGGTAGAGAGCGCCAACCAGACCTTGGTCACATACTTGCGACATTTTGTCTCTGCCAGGCAGGATGACTGGGCATCCTTGCTACCATGGGCTGAGTTCGCTCTAAATAATGCTGTGGCTGACTCCACCGGACAGACCCCATTCCTCTTGAACTACGGTCAACATCCGCGGGTACCAGTGCCCATGCCCGTGTCTTCTGCCGATTCCAGGGTGGCAGACTGGGCTGTGGAGGCACGGGACATTTGGGACCGCACCCAGGATGCCATTCAGGCCTCCAAAGAGAGGATGAGGTCTTCGGCCGATGCCCATCGGCGCACCGCTCCTACATTTGCTCCGGGTGACCTAGTGTGGCTCTCTGCCTGAAACATCAGGCTACGTGTAGAGTCTACCAAGTTGACTCCTCGCTTTTGGGTCCCTTTAAAGTTCTTGAGCAGGTGAACCCGGTGGTTTACCGTCTAGATCTTCCGCCTTAACTTGGTATCACTGACACTTTTCACGTGTCCCTCCTGAAACCCGTGGCCATTTCCCGGTTTTCCGAGTCATCTGCCGGGACATCGGGTTCATCTACCGACGATCATGAGGTGAACGCCATTGTTGGGTGCAAGGTGGTACGAGGCAAAAAATTTTATTTGGTGGATTGGAGGGGTTATGGGCCTGAGGATAGGTCCTGGGAGCCTGTTGAGCATGTTCACGCTCCGCAGCTCATCGCTGCCTTTGAGCGCAGCAAGGCCCAAAGAAGGGGGGGCCCTAGGAGGAGGGTAATGTTAGGGTTCGAGTTCCCGCTGCTGCACAAGGGGAGTCTCGGACCAGTTCCACTGCGGACCCCCATCCATCCCGGTCTAATGCTGTGCAGAGACTTGCTGCTGCCTCTTCAGGTTCTGCTATTATAGCCAGTACTGGTCAGCGGCGAGCAGACGTCTTTAGGTCTAAGTCCTTTGTTGCTTCGTCTGAGCATGCCCAGGGCGAGATCTCCCATTGGAGATCAGGGGTCACATGCTCAGACACAGCTGCCACTCCTATTGATCCTTCAGGAAGGTCCCCTGGCTGTTGATGTTCTGAAGCAGCCTCCCATTGGTCCTTCCTGGAAGGTCTTTTTCTCGTGCCTGCTATAAAAGGCTGTCCTTACCGCACGGCCGTGCGCTAGGATCAATTGCATTATGTGCTTTGCGCCAGTGTGATCATGTACGCATGTGGTTAGGGCTCGGCTGAAATAAGCCCCTAGAATACCGGCACCTCCGGTGAGGAGATTTGGGTGCACGTGGTCAGGGCTTGTCTGAAATAAGCCCCTAGAATACCGGCTTCTCCGGTGAGGAGATTGCTTGATTGCGTTGCTGTCTGCATGATCACGGACTGCTATCCGCACAGCAGTTATCTGTGTGTCCCTGTGGGGTTAACAGGACACAGTACCTATCTCTGCTTCTTTACCTCAGCGACTCTGTGGTGTAACAGAGTTCGTTTATATCGCCATATAGCGCTGCGGCATTCCCGCTAGCAGCTCTGTGGATTAACAGAGTTTGCATTAACTGCCACAGCGTGCTACGGCATTTATTTTAGCGACTCTGTGGGATAACACAGTTCGCTACTTACGCCATTTTACTAGCAGCAGGCTCTGCCTGCACGGTGGACCCCGGGCTGCGAACGCACCTCTCTACATCTTATATTTGGTGGGTTCCACAGACCCTAACAGCAGACACTGACGCTCTCAGGCACAGTATGTATAACGAAAGAGAATGAAGAAACAAGCCAGCTCACCCACTGGTACCACAGGTGCACGGAACAACGTCTGATGAACGTCCAATAAATCCAAAGAAAAAAACGTTCCAGCTCCTTAAAATTTAGAAATTTTATTCATCCATTGTAGATTAAAAAAAGAAAGTGGTACATGCTTGACATGGAGAGCCACATACAGCGACGCTTTTCGATCAAATGATCTTCATCAAGGCTGCTACAAACATATAACATATGCAGACCTTTATAGTATGAAAGGACCAATCATCATAAAGCTGACAATCACATGATTTGATAGAAGGTCCTGGCAGATACATATAGGATCGATATCGAACAAAAGGTCCTGTCAGATATTAAATCATTATAACATTAAAATGAAAATATCAAGACAAATATAAAATACAACATGGCAAGAAAGAAACATATTCACTGATTATAATGATACATTAATTCGTTTCTCCTATTCAATCCATTCGGATATCTTGTGTTCAAGGAAAAAATCCAAAACGCCTCTCTGGTCAAAAGAGATCTACCAATATCACCACCCCGTACTGGTCTATTGATCCTTTCTATGGCACAAACCTGAAAGGATGCAACACTGCGATTATGAAAGGAGATAAAATGCTTGGCAGCCGCAGATACATTACGGTTTGTATTAGTAACATTTCCGATGTCGGACAAATGTTCAGATATTCTGGTTTTCAATTTCCTCGTGGTGCAACCTACATATGAGAGGCTGCACGCACTGCAATCAATTTTATATACTACATATGTTGTATTACAATTTATATATTGTTTGATATCATAATTAACTGTTCGATTATTGTTACTAAAAGTTTTTGTAACTAGTGCATACTTGCACGTTCTACAATTTTTTACACCACATTTGAAAAAACCTTTAAATTTTAGCCATGGTTCCACTTTATTTCTATCTTTACACTGAAAAAGACTGGGTGAAATCCTGCTGCCAATAGAGGGAGCCTTTCTAGCAACAATATTTATCCCAGGCTGCAATATCTCAGCCAGGATCTCATCCTCATACAAAATCGGTAAAAATCTATTAATAATCTTTTTTATTTTTCCAAATTGTGGACTAAATTGCAAACTGACAAAAGGTTTATCCTTATAGGAAGCATTCGTTTGAATTCGTGATATTTCATTGTTGGTGTTAATTAAATTTTCACGTTCCTTTTTATCAACAATGCAGCGAGCTCTATTGATCATCCATCGAGGATAATTTCTATTGACCAATTTTTTGTCTAGCATCTCAAACTGATCCCCCAAATGTGTGGGTGTGCTACAATTTCTTTTGACCCTAATATATTCTCCCAAAGGGATGGATCGAATGGTATGTCTAGGATGACTACTGTTCGCATGTAACAGAGTATTACCCCCAAAAGGTTTGTGATGTGTCCCAGTCTGAATATTTTGTCCCTGTATTCCATACAATTCAAGATCCAAAAATGACATAGAGTACGAATCATGTCTATATGTAAAATGAATATTGAAATCATTTCCCTCCATGTACTCTATGAAATCCGGTATGGCAGACACATCGCCCCCCCAAATAATTAGGACGTCATCAATGTATCTGCCATACCAGACCAACGAGTCACAAAAAGGATTATTCTCAGAAAAAACATAATTAAATTCCCAGTGGGCCATAACAAGATTTGCTAAAGAGGGTGAAAACTTGGCACCCATGGCCACACCAGTTTTTTGCAAAAAAAATTGATTGTCAAAAGCAAAAAAATTGTGAGTATCACACCCCATATTCCCAATTATGCATGGCTTACCAAAAATTCATAAGAAGACAAGAATTCCTCCAATGAGACCAATTGTCTCGGGCATTGGTTCATCAAATGAACATTTAGATGAATGGGTGGACTCTCTTTTGCAGCCTTTGGTCTGTAGGATTCCGGGTTTCATTAAGGATTCAAAAGATGTTCTGAGAATTTTTTCTAATAAAATTTGGAAAAGTAACTTTACATGGCTATGCTGTGATGTTGTGTCATTGTACACTAATATTCCTCACAGCATTGCCATGAGAGCACTTCAATTTCACTTACGAAATTTCAGTGATTATTCTGATGATTTAATCAATTTTCTTTTGCAGGTTACCTTTTTTCTTCTTACTCACAATTTTTTTGCTTTTGACAATCAATTTTTTTTGCAAAAAACTGGTGTGGCCATGGGTGCCAAGTTTTCACCCTCTTTAGCAAATCTTGTTATGGCCCACTGGGAATTTAATTATGTTTTTTCTGAGAATAATCCTTTTTGTGACTCGTTGGTCTGGTATGGCAGATACATTGATGACGTCCTAATTATTTGGGGGGGCGATGTGTCTGCCATACCGGATTTCATTGAGTACATGGAGGGAAATGATTTCAATATTCGTTTTACATATAGACATGATTCGTACTCTATGTCATTTTTGGATCTTGAATTGTATGGAATACAGGGACAAAATATTCAGACTGGGACACATCACAAACCTTTTGGGGGTAATACTCTGTTACATGCGAACAATAGTCATCCTAGACATACCATTCGATCCATCCCTTTGGGAGAATATATTAGGGTCAAAAGAAATTGTAGCACACCCACACATTTGGGGGATCAGTTTGAGATGCTAGACAAAAAATTGGTCAATAGAAATTATCCTCGATGGATGATCAATAGAGCTCGCTGCATTGTTGATAAAAAGGAACGTGAAAATTTAATTAACACCAACAATGAAATATCACGAATTCAAACGAATGCTTCCTATAAGGATAAACCTTTTGTCAGTTTGCAATTTAGTCCACAATTTGGAAAAATAAAAAGATTATTAATAGATTTTTACCGATTTTGTATGAGGATGAGATCCTGGCTGAGATATTGCAGCCTGGGATAAATATTGTTGCTAGAAAGGCTCCCTCTATTGGCAGCAGGATTTCCCCCAGTCTTTTTCAGTGTAAAGATAGAAATAAAGTGGAACCATGGCTAAAATTTAAAGGTTTTTTCAAATGTGGTGTAAAAAATTGTAGAACGTGCAAGTATGCACTAGTTACAAAAACTTTTAGTAACAATAATCGAACAGTTAATTATGATATCAAACAATATATAAATTGTAATACAACATATGTAGTATATAAAATTGATTGCAGTGCGTGCAGCCTCTCATATGTAGGTTGCACCACGAGGAAATTGAAAACCAGAATATCTGAACATTTGTCCGACATCGGAAATGTTACTAATACAAACCGTAATGTATCTGCGGCTGCCAAGCATTTTATCTCCTTTCATAATCGCAGTGTTGCATCCTTTCAGGTTTGTGCCATAGAAAGGATCAATAGACCAGTACGGGGTGGTGATATTGGTAGATCTCTTTTGACCAGAGAGGCGTTTTGGATTTTTTCCTTGAACACAAGATATCCGAATGGATTGAATAGGAGAAACAAATTAATGTATCATTATAATCAGTGAATATGTTTCTTTCTTGCCATGTTGTATTTTATATTTGTCTTGATATTTTCATTTTAATGTTATAATGATTTAATATCTGCCAGGACCTTTTGTTCGATATCGATCCTATATGTATCTGCCAGGACCTTCGATCAAATCATGTGATTGTCAGCTTTATGATGATTGGTCCTTTCATACTATAAAGGTCTGCATATGTTATATGTTTGTAGCAGCCTTGATGAAGATCATTTGATCGAAACGCGTCGCTGTATGTGGCTCTCCATGTCAAGCATGTACCACTTTCTTTTTTTAATCTACAATGGATGAATAAAATTTCTAAATTTTAAGGAGCTGGAACGTTTTTTTCTTTTGACAGTATGTATAACACAATAATATAAAAAGCTGAAAAAGGGTACTGTTTCACCAGATACAAAGTATATATAGTATAGTGAAAATATTATAAAGCTCTGTATATATTTCAGGAGGCAGACTGACGCTCAAAGGCTCAGTATGGATTACACAAGAATACCAAAAGATCCGCAAGAAATAATCACACATGTGGGCCAATGTTCCAGGTGACAATGATACACTTAGAGTGGTGGGTGGAGGAGGACTTTAAGGCAAAAAGGGGACTGTATCAGAAGCGGACAGCTGGATACAGTCTAGGGGGCATTGTAAATCTCCGTATATATTTACGGAGTACCAGACAGACGCTCACAGGCTCAATATGGATTAGACCACAATTTGAAAAGCTGAAAAAGGGTACTGTATCAGCAGATACAAGGTATATTTAGTATAGTCAAAACATTTGAAATCTCTGTATATATTTCAGGTGGCAGACAGTGACGCTCTCAGGCTCAGTATGTATTACACAATAATATAAAAAGGGTACTGTTTCACCAGATACAAGGTATATCTAGTATAGTGAAAATATTATAAATCTCCGTATATAATTCATGAGGCAGACAATGACGCTCACAGGCTCCGTATGGATTACACCAGAATATAAAAAGATCCTCACGAAATAAGCACACATGTGGGTCAAGGTTCCAGGTGTCAATGATGCAAAAACATTTGGGGGGAGGACGACTTTCTGCAAAAAAAGGGTACTGTATCCCAAGCGTACAGCTGTATACAGTCTAGGGTTAATTCTAAATCTCCGCATTTATTTCAGGAGTAACAGACAGACGCTCACAGGCTCTGTATGGATTACACCATAATCTACAAAGTTGAAAAGGGTAATGTATTACAAGCGTAGAGCTGTATACAATGTTGTGTTAATTTTTAAATGTCCGGACATATTTCCGGAGTAACAGACAGACGTTCATCGGCTCAGTATGAATTACACAATAGTATAATAAGATGAAAAAGGGGTACTGTTTCACCAGATACTAGGTATATATAGTATAGTTAAATTATTGGAAATCTCCGTATATATTTCTGGAGGCAGACCCTCAGGCTCAGTATGGATTACACGAGAATATAAAAAGTCAAAAAAGTGAAATGTATCAGAAGCGTACAGCTGTATACAGCGTTGTGGTAATTTGAAATATCCGTATATATTTCCAGAGTCAGACAAAGACTCTCACAGGCTCAGTATGGGTTACAGCAGAATATAAAAAGCAGATCCACAAGAAATAATTACACATGTGGGCCAATGTTCGAGGTGTCAATGATGCACTTAGAGTGGTGGGTGGAGGAGGACTTTCTGTCAAAAAGGGTACTGTATTACCAGATTCCAGGTATATATAGTATAGTTAAATTATTGGACATTTCCGTATATATTTCAGGAGGCAGACACTGAAGCTCTCAGGCTCAGTATGGATTACACGAGAATATAAAAAGTAGAAAAAGGGAAATGTATCACAAGCGTACAGCTCTATATAGCGTTGGGGTAATTTTAAATATGCGTATATGTGGCGCCCCTGAGGGTTCAGTCGCCACAGAGGTATTGCACCTCACCCAGAGGTGTGATACTCCACTCTCAGGAAAGGAGGGAGCACCACCCTGGACTCAAACACCTGCACCCAACACAGACTATAGCAGCCGGGCACCCTGGACGTACCCTGCGGGAGGATAGTCTCATCCCAGGCTGGGTAGTAAAGAATGTATGGGTGGGTGGAGCTAGTAAGTAGGAGGGGGAGTGAAGCTTTGGAAGCAAGGAGCAGGATCTAGAAAGACGAGAGGAGGAAGTGAAAGGAGACAGACGTGTGGCGAAGCAGATCCCTGTCAGGAGGAGCTGCAGAGGAAAGGAGTCTAGAGACAGACTCAGAGGGGACCTTGAGCTAGGAAGAGTTCGGTCCCAGATGTGGAAAGTGAAGGAGAGAGAAGCAGAAAAAAGAGAAGCTTCTGGAGGGAGAGAAGGGGTCCTAGGAACACGGAGAGAGCGAGATCCATTCGTGGGGCCTGATCTGTTTGCAGAGGGACCAGGTCACAGAGGGAATTCGGCCCCTTAGCCTAGTAGAGAACTTTATGACTCAGCTAGCAAGCCCAATGCTGTGATAACTTTAGGGATCACTGTTGTGAATGTTTTGGAAATGAATTCTGAGCAGAAGCTCCCTCTGGTGGTTACAAACAGTACTGAACCATTCAATGAGGATTGGCAATCAGGTTTCATAGACTGGCTTGATATAAGGGAGGTTCCCTCCCATCATGGTTGCCGGTGATCAATTGTTCTTGTCTCAACTGTGGTTCCTGGTTCACTTGGAAGCTTGCTGAGTCTTGCCTCTTCTTCTGCTTTCAGATAAGATATTTTCTGTTTTTGTATTTGTGCTTACCACTTGCATATTTCTCTGCATTTCTGTGAGGTTAGCTAGGTTTCCCCCCCCCCCCCGGGGGCTTGGGCTCCTCTCAGTTCCTCTGGAGCCATTGTTATTTGTTCATTTTCCTTTTCCAGTTTTTTCAGTGGATGCGGCTTAGTTTTGTTACACCAGAGAACTGATTTAGGTGGTAGAGGTCGTGTGATCTCAGGTGTTTTTGCAATCAGTAGAGTTGGTATTTTTTAAGGTTTTTTTTGGATTGCAGTGAGTATCCTTTCTATCCTTTTCTGTCTAGGCAGATTGGGCCCCAGCGTTTGCTCATACTATTTTCTGTCTGTGTCTGTATTTCTCTTGTCTAACCGCCATTACATGTTCGGGGGCTTCCTATGTTCTTTGGGGATCTGCTCCGGGTCAGATAGCTTTCCTCTTTCTATCTTTAGGTGTAGTTAATCTCTCAGGCTGTGACGAGGCGTCTAGGACCAACATAGGAACGCTCCACGGCTGCCTTTAGTTGTGGTGGTTAGTCAGGGTACTGCAATCCAATAGATTCCAACCTCTCTGGTGTATTGCCGTTTTTGCCTGCTCTCCTCAGCTACCGAAACATAACAGTATCACCGGCCTAACTGAAAATTGTATGGTACTCACAGAAGGGAAAAATAGTGTGGAAAGAAAAAAGTTGTCAGAGTTGTCAGAGATTTTTTTTTTTTTTCTGCTTCTTGCATTTTTTTTCCTCTTTTTCTCTGGGTGCTGAAGAGGAATATTTTTTTTCTCTCAATGGAGCTTGCACAGCTGTCTGGCCGTGTGGATCAGCTTGCCACTGAGGTTCGGAGTATTTCTGTCTATCTTGCTGGTTTGCCGGTTGTGGAACCTAGGATTCCCATGCCAGATTTGTTTTTGGGAGATCGGGCCAAATTTCTGAATTTCAAAAATAACTGTAAGTTGGTTTTTGCCTTAAAGCCTAAGTCCTCAGGGAACGCAGCACAGCAGGTTCAAATTGTCATCTCTCTCCTGCGCGGCGATCCTCAGGATTGGGCTTTTTCCCTGACACCTGGGGACCCTGTTTTGAGTGATGTTGATGCATTTTTTCTGGCTCTGGGGTTATTGTACGATGAGCCTAATGTCACTGATCAAGCTGAAAGAACCTTGTTGGCATTAAATCAGGGGCTTGAGGACGCTGAGTTGTACTGTCAGAAATTCTGAAAATGGGCAGTCCTAACCAAATGGAATGATGATGCTTTGGCAGCCCTTTTTCGGAAGGGGCTGTCAGAGAATGTAAAAGATGTTATGGTGGGTTTCCCTGCTCCCTCTGGTCTCAATGATTCTATGTCATTAGTGATTCAAATTGACAGACGTTTGCATGAGCGTAGAGGTATGCGTGGAATAGTGTTGCCTTGTGAGCCAACTTCTGAACCCATGCAGTGTGATAGAGTGGCTTCTGGGGCACAGCGTCATGAGTTTCGAAAACGCAATGGGTTATGTTTCTATTGTGGTGACGCCTCTCATGCTATTTCTGTCTGCCCTAAGCGAGGAAGACGTTTTGCACGCTCAGTTGTCTTGGGTAGTGTTCAGACTAAATTTCTGTTGACTGTTACCCTGATTTGCTCCCTGTCCACATTTTCTGCTCAGGCTTTTGTTGATTCGGGAGCAGCTATTAACCTGATGGATTTTGATTTTGCCAAACATTGTGGGTTTCCCTTGATACCCCTACGGAAGTCTATTCCCCTACTGGGGATTGATTTTACCCCTTTGGCTGAGAATAAACCCCAGTTTTCTACTCAGGTGATAATAAGGGTTGAACCTGATCATCAGGAGAGTTGCAAATTTTTAGTACTGTATAATCTGCATGACATTATTATACTAGGTTTCCCTTGGTTGCAGTCTCATAATCCTGTTTTGGATTGGAAATCTGTGTCTGTAACCAGTTGGGGCTGCCAATGTGTTATTGCCAACACTCCTGTTTTTTCTGCCTCTCCCCAGTCTCAGGATGTTCCTGACTTTTTGACTGATTTTTCAGATGTGTTTAGCGAAAGTAAATCTGCATCCTTGCCCCCCCATAGGAGCTATGACTGCGCTATTGAATTAGTGCCTGGTAGTAAATTCCCTAAAGGTCGCCTTTTTAACTTCTCTGTACCTGAACATGACGCTATGCGGTCTTATATCAAGGAGTCATTGGAGAAGGGTCATATCAGACCATCCTCTTCACCTTGGGTGCCGGTTTTTTCTTTGTGGCCAAAAAGGATGGTTCATTAAGGCCGTGTATTGATTATCGTCTCTTGAACAAGATCACTGTGAAATATCAATATCCGTTACCCTTGATTTCTGACCTGTTTTACAGGGTGAAAAGTGCTACTTGGTTTACTAAACTTGACCTCAGGGGGGCGTATAACCTTATTCGCATTAAGCACGGGGATGAATGGAAGACGGCGTTTAATACCCCAGAGAGGCATTTTGAGTACCTAGTGATGCCCTTTGGGCTCACTAATGCTCCTTCCGTCTTCCAGTCCTTCATGAATGACATTTTCAGGGATTTTGTGGATAAATTTCTGATTGTTTATTTGGATGATATATTGATTTTTTCCAATGACTGGGACTCTCATGTGAAACATGTTCGGACTGTGTTCCAGATTTTGAGAGAGAATGCTCTGTATGTGAAGGGATCAAAGTGTCTTTTTGGCGTACAGAGGATCTCATTTCTGGGATTCATTTTGTCTCCATCTGTAATTGAAATGGACCCGGTCAAGGTTCAGGTCATCTGTGATTGGGTCCAACCTACTTCATTAAAGGCTCTTCAGAGATTCTTGGGTTTTGCCAATTTTTATCGTAAATTTATTGGTAATTTCTCTGTTATTGTTAAACCATTGACTGATTTGACCAAAAAGGGTTCTGATGTGGTGAATTGGCCTCCTGAGGCAGTCTCTGAGTTTCAGGAACTTAAGCAGAGATTCACTTCTGCTCCTGTTCTACGGCAGCCTGATGTTTCTCTGCCATTTCAGGTGGAGGTTGATGCCTCTGAAATTGGGGCAGGTGCCGTTTTGTCCCAAAGAGATCCTGAGACCTCTAAAAGTAACCATTGTGCCTTTTTCTCTCGAAAATTTTCTCCAACTGAACGTAATTATGACGTGGGTAATCGGGAGTTATTGGCCATGAAGTGGGCTTTTGAAGAGTGGAGACATTGGCTGGAGGGAGCCAAACATCAGGTGGTGGTCCTCACGGACCATAAGAATCTGGTTTATCTGGAGTCAGCCAAGCGACTTAATCCTAGACAGGCCAGGTGGGCCTTGTTTTTCACACGTTTTAATTTTGTGGTTTCCTTTCTTCCTGGCACTAAGAATGTTAAGGCGGATGCCCTCTCGAGGAGTTTCCTTGCGGACTCTCCTGAGTTATCTGATCCTGCTGTTATTTTGAAAGAGGGTGTAGTTCTTTCCGCCATCTCGCCCAATTTGAGACTGGCTCTGGAAGGGTGTCAGGAGGATAAACCCGAGCGCTGCCCTATTGGGAAATTGTTTGTCCAGACCGGTGGAAAAAGAGTGTGATGTCTGAGATTCATTGTTCCGCGTTGGCCGGTCATCCCGGAATTTTTGGTACCAGAGACTTGGTTAGTCGGTCCTTTTTGTGGCCTACTTTGTCTCGTGACGTCAGGGAGTTTGTGCAGTCCTGTGGGACTTGCTCTCGCTCCAAGCCTTGCTCTCGCTCTAGTGGTTTGTTGATGCCATTGCCTGTGCTCAAGAGACCATGGACCCATATCTCTATGGATTTTATTTCCGACCTCCCTGTTTCTCAGAGAATGACCGTTATCTGGGTGATTTGTGATAGGTTTTCCAAGATGATACATCTTGTGCCATTACCTAAGTTTCCTTCCTCCTCCAAATTGGTGCCTTTGTTCCTTCAGCACGTGGTTTGGTTACACGGCATTCCTGAGAACATTGTGTCTGACAGAGGAGTACAGTTTGTTTCCAGATTTTGGAGGACTTTTTGTTATAACCTTGGTGTTCAATTGTCTTTCTCCTCTGCTTTTCATCCTTAGACCAATGGGCAAACTGAGAGAACAAACCAGACATTGGAGACTTATCTGAGATGCTTTGTGTCTGCTGATCAAGATGACTGGGTCTCTTTTTTGCCTTTGGCTGAGTTTGCTCTTAATAATAGGGCTAGCTCTGCCACTTTGATGTCTCCATTTTTCTGCAATTTTGGGTTTCACCCTTGATTTTCTTCGGGACAGATGGAGGCTTCTGTCTGTCCGGGTGTTGACTCTGTTGTGGAGCGTATGCAGCAGATTTGGGACCAGGTAGTGGAGAGGTTGTCCCTCTCTCAGGAGAGGGCCCAGCGGTTTGCCAACGGCATAGGACTGATGGTCCTCGGTTTAAAGTGGGGGACTTGGTCTGGTTGTCCTCAAGAAATATCCCTATGAGAGTTGCATCTCCTAAGTTTCAGCCTAGGTTCATTGGACCTTATAAGATCATGAAGATTCTTAATCCTGTTTCCTTTCGTTTACTTCTTCCAGGGACATTTAAGATCCATAACGTGTTCCACAAGTCCTTATTGACGAGGTTTGTCGAGGAAGTGGTTCCTATGGCTGTGCCTCCTGACCCTGTTTTGGGTGAGGGCAATCTGGAGTATGTGGTTGAGAAAATATTGGATTCTCGTTTTTCTAGACGGAAACTCCAGTATTTGGTTAAGTGGAGAGGTTATGGTCAGGAGAACAATTCTTGGGTGTTTGCTTCGGACATCCATGCTAGGAGACTGATTCGTGAGTATCACCGAGCTCATCCTGACCGACCTGGTTGCACAAATTAGGGTTCGTTGACCCCTCCTCAAGGGGGGGTACTGTTGTGAATGTTTTGTAAATAAATTCTGAGCAGAAGCTCCTCTGGTGGTTACAAACAGTACTGAACCAATCAATGAGGATTGGCAATCAGAATTCATAGACTGGCTTGATATAAGGGAGGTTCCCTCCCATCATGGTTGCCGGTGATCAATTGTTCTTGTCTCAACTGTGGTTCCTGGTTCACTTGGAAGCTTGCTGAGTCTTGCCTCTTCTTCTGCTATCAGATAAGATATTTTCTGTTTTTGTTTTTGTGCTTACCACTTGCATATTTCTCTGCATTTCTGTAAGGTTAGCCAGGTTTCCCCCCGGGGGCTCCTCTCAGTTCCTCTGGAGCCATTGTTATTTGTTCATTTTCCTTTTCCAGTTTTTTCAGTGGCTGCGGCTTAGTTTTGTTACACCAGAGAACTGATTTAGGTGGTAGAGGTCGTGTGATCTCAGGTGTTTTTGCAATCAGTAGAGTTGGTATTTTTTAGGGTTTTTTTGGATTGCAGTGAGTATCCTTTCTATCCTTTTCTGTCTAGGCAGATTGGGCCCCAGCTTTTGCTCATACTATTTTCTGTCTGTGTCTGTATTTCTTCTTGTCTAACCGCCATTACATGTTCGGGGGCTTCCTATGTTCTTTGGGGATCTGCTCCGGGGCAGATAGCTTTCCTCTTTCTATCTTTAGGTGTAGTTAATCTCTCAGGCTGTGACGAGGCGTCTAGGACCAACGTAGGAACGCTCCACGGCTGCTTTTAGTTGTGGTGGTTAGTCAGGGTACTGCAATCCAATAGATTCCAACCTCTCTGGTGTATTGCCTTTTTTGCCTGCTCTCCTCAGCTACCGAAACATAACAGATCACAGTCAATAACCACATTAATCTTCGCCGGAGAGGCAGCTATATAGAATCAAGGAAACGCAGAGATAAGACGTTATCTGACAGGAATCGCAGCCGCTGATCTGGGACACTGTTTGTGAAGGAGCTGGAAAGGTGGAAGGCGTGGGAATCCGCACAGTGAGATGGCCAGTGAAAGGGACACATATATATATTGAAGGGAGTCCAGCAAAGGTGTACCCCAATCTACCTGGGAGTTTGCTGAGCCCCTCACCTGGAGGACACTGTACCAAGTGGGCATCTGTGCTGCAGACAGAACTGTGAGTAAAGCCTTGGAAACTGCAACTGACTGTCTCCTCAGTTTCTTCCTGCGTCTCACACTCCACTCTGCTACATCTCTCAGCACCATTATCATTTACAACATCACCCAGCCCTGAGACCACAAGCTTTACCTGTGGAAAGCTATTCCAACTCTGCTGCATCACACCATCAGTCTCAGAGGATCTGCACCGCAGCGCTGGTCACCTCCGACCAGATACCACAGGTGGCGTCACGAATACCTTACTACAAACTCTATCATCCCCTGTAAAAATATTCCACTTATATTAGACGCCCAGGGCCACGGACCGGGTGTTAGGGTTCGATTTCCCGCTGCTGCACAAGGGGAGTCTCGAACCCGTCCCGCTGCGGTCTCCCATTCATCTCCGGCCGCAGTGGAGCCTGCTCAGCAGAGACGTCGGTCCAGGCGTCTTGCCCACTCCTCTACTGTGCAGTGACTTGCTGCTGCCTTTCCTGGATCTGCTATTATAGCCAGTGCTGGAGCAGTCGTCTTTGAGACAAAGTCCTGCGTTTTCCCATCTGAGCATGCCCAGAGTGAGATCTCTCATTGGAGATCAGGGGTCACATGTTCAGGTGCTGCAGCGGCTCCTATTGGTCCGCCAGGAAGGTCATGTAGCTACGTTTGTAACAGCTTCTCATTGGTCCTTGTTCCTGGAAGGTCCTGTAGCTGTTGCTATAAAAGGGTAGCATGGCTGGGCCGCCATGCGCTAATATCAACCATTGTATGCTATGCGCCAGTGTGGTCATGCGTGTGTGTGGTTAGGGACCCGGCTGAAATAAGCCACTAGAATACCGACTTAATCGGTGAGGAGTTTGGTATGGTAGCTGGTCAGGGTCGGTGTCCTAGATGCCCTAGATTACCGGCATAACCGGTGAGGAGTTTTGATTGCCGTATTCAGGGTCTGGCGTTCAGACGCCATAGATTGCGGGTGACTCCCGCGAGGACATTAGCACATGATCACGCTTTATGTACGCTTAGCACTTAACTGTGTGAGAGCCTGACAGGACACAGTACTTTTTCTCAGCGGCCCTGTGACGTAACAGGGTTCGCTTTCAACGCTAGACAGCGCCCTAGCGTGTTTTCTTTGCCACTCAGTTGTGTCTAGTGAGTGCGCACACTTCGCCATATAGCGCTGCGGCTCTCCTTCTAGCGGCTCTGTGGAGTAACAGAGTTCGCACTTATTGCCACAGCGCATTACGGCGTTTATGTTGGCGACTCTGCGGGATAACAGAGTTTGCTTCTCGCGCCATTTCTACTAGCAGCAGGCTCCGCTTGCACGGTGGACCCCGGGCTGCGAACGCACCTCTCTACTTTATATATTTGGTGCGTTCCGCAGACCCTTAACACCGGGTCACTGCTGCCGTGACACATCCCTTTAATACACAGTCCCAGTACAGAGTATCCCACTGCCCTGGTGGGCGATCCATATATATTTCCAGAGTCAGACAAAGACTCTCACGGGCTCAGTATGGATTACACCAGAATATTAAAAGTTGACAAAGTGTACTGTATCAGAAGCATACAGCTGTATACAGCGTTGTTGTCATTTTAAATATCCGTATATATTTCCAGAGTCAGACAAAGACTCTCTCAGGCTCAGTATGTTTTACACCAGAATATAAAAAGTAGAACAAGGGAAAGGTATCAGAAGCGTACAGTTCTATATAGCGTTGGGGCAATTTTAAATATCCGTATATATTTCCAAAGTCAGACAAAGACTCTCTCAGGCTCAGTATGGATTACACCATAATATAAAGAGAAGAAAAGGGAAAGGTATCAGAAGCGCACAGCTCTATATAGCGTTGGGGTAATTTTAAATATCCATAAATATTTCCAGAGTCAGACAAAGACTCTCACAGGCTCAGTATGGATTACACCAGAATATTAAAAGTTGACAAAGTGTACTGTATCAGAAACGTCCAGCTGTATACAGTGTTGGGGTAATTTTAAAGGTTCGTATATATTTCAGTCTCAGTAAGCCAGTCCAGACTCTCCGCTACAGGAAACTAGATGGATACAAGTATACACTGATAGTACAGTGATTGCAGAAATGTGGGAATTCCTAATCACGGTAAAACCTCCAGGTACAATTCTCAGAGGCAATGCTAACCTTCAATTACTTTATCTGTGGAGACAGCTAAAATGGTTCTTTGTGAAGAAAGGGTTGCTGTATCGCAGTAGCGTTGATCCCATCACCGTTATTCTTCTCCATCAAATGATGCCAAGGAGAGATGTAGACATGGTCCTCACTGCCTATCATGATCAGTCTGGTCACTTTGGAGTGCAAAAGACAGAAGCCACAGGCCGTAGGCGATTCTATTGGATTGGCATGAGAACAGAAAGCAACACTGCATCCGATTGTGAGTCGACATCCATTAGAAATGGTAGCCATTGATCATCTGAAGGTAGAGCCCAGCAGGACAGGCCATAGCTACGTCTTAACCAGCATCGATCAGTTAACCAAATTTGTAGTGGCTGTCCCTGTGAAGGATTTAACTGCCCACACTCCACAGCGGTGGAGCAGGGAGAGGTAAGTCATGCAAGTGCTGGGGCCATGAGCAAGCAGGGGGGCCTACTCGTGGGCGATGGCACTGGCACAGTACTCCTCATAGTACGTCCGTGTGTCTGACGGCGAGTGGGCCCATCCCACCATCAGAGACACTTTTTGGTACTATGAGGGACCCTGTGCCAGTGCCGCCGCACCCAGAGTGGGACGCCCCACCTGCTCAGGGCACCGGAACTTGACCCCGGCCCAGGAGGGGGACAGCCCAGATAGGGAGGTGGCAAAAATGTCATGTTGAGGTGTAGGCTGGACGTTCAGCAGCTGCAAATGGAGGAATTGGAGAAGTCAGAGGAAGAGGAGGACAAAGCGAGACATTTTGCTGGCAACCTATGTGTCATCAGGGCAAGGTGGGACAAAATCATTTGAAACCCATACATGGTTCATTTTAATAAAGGTTAGATCATCAACATTTTGTGTCGACAGACGAGTCCTTCTTTCTGTCAGGATTGATACAGCAGCACTGAAGACTCTTTCTGATAGCACACTACCAGCAGGGCAAGCGAGCTCCTGTAAAGCATATTGTGCCAATTCAGGCCAGGTGTCCAGTTTACAGGCCCAGTAGTCAAAGGGGAATGACTGTGAGGGAGAACATCGATAGGGGAGGAGAAGTAATTTGTAACCATAGTTGACAACTGCTGTCTCCTGTCTGTTGCTATAGATTCCTGATTACCAGGCGCGTGAGCTGTCCGGAGAAATCAGTCCACAACATGGTCATGAAACCCTGTCTCCAACACCACCTTGGCTGTGTGCACCACGAACACCTCTTCCATTTGTCCCAGTACAGCTCGTGGTAGAACCTACTCTGCTGCTGTTTGCTGGGAATGCCTCTAACAAACGGTTTACCAGAGTTGCTTGTTTGTTGGCCAATATTAGCTCGAGGTTCTCCTATGGCATGATGTTCTGTAATTTGCCTTTACAGCGTGGATCGAGGATGCTGGCCAAACAGTAGTCGTCATCCTTCATCATTTTCGCAATGTGGGGGTCCCTTTTTAGGATCCACAAGGCATAATCACACATGTGAGCCAATGTTCCAGGTGTCAGTGATGCACTGCCAGCGGTGGGTGGAGGAACACTTTCTGCCAAATCCTCATCCCTCCAGTCATGCACAAACCCTGTGTTAGGGTTCGGGTTCCTGCTGCTGCACAAGGGGAGTCTCGAACCAGTCCCGCTGCGGTCCCCCATTCATCTCCGGCCGCAGTGGAGCCTGCTCAGCAGAGACGTCGGTCCCAGCGTCTTGCCCATTCCAGTACTGTGCAGAGACTTGCTGCTGCCTCTCCTGGATCTGCTATTATAGCCAGTGCTGGAGCAGACATCTTTGGGACAAAATCCTGCGTTTCCCCTTCTGGGCATGCCCAGGGTAAGATCTCTCATTGGAGATCAGGGGTCACATGTTCAGGTACTGCAGCAGCTCCTATTGGTCCGCCAGGAAGGTCCTGAAACTACATGTGTTTGGAACAGTTTCTCATTGGTCCTTGTTTCTGGCAGGTCCTGTAGCTGTTGCTATAAAAGGGTGGCATGGCTGGGCCGCCATGCGCTAATATCAATCGTTATATGCTTAGCGCCATTGTGGTCATGCGTGTGTGTGGTTAGGGCCCGGCTGAAATAAGCCCCTAGAATACCGACTTAATCGGTGAGGAGTTTGGTATGCTAGCTGGTCAGGGTCGGTGTCCTAGATGCCCTAGATTGCCGGCATAACCGGTGAGGCGTTTGATTGCCGTATTCAGGGCCTGGCATTCAGATGCCATAGATTGCGGGTGACTCCCGCGAGGACATTAGCGCATGATCACGTTCTATGTTTGCTTAGCTGTTCACTGGGTGCCTGACAGGACACAGAAGTTTGTCTCAGCGGCTCTGTGACGTAACAGGGTTCGCTTTCAACGCTAGACAGCGCCCCAGCGTGTTTATTTTGCGACTCAGTTGTGTTAAGTGAGTTCGCACACATCGCCATATAGCGCTGCGGCACTCCTTCTAGCGGCTCTGTGGATTAACAGAGTTCACACATATTGCCACAGCACGTTATGGCGTTTATTTTGGCGACTCTGCGGGATAACAGAGTTCGCTTCTTGCGCCATTTTATTAGCAGCAGGCTCCGCCTGCACGGTGGACCCCGGGCTGCGAGCGCACCTCTTCACATCTTATATTTGGTGCGTTCCACAGACCCTAACATAATATTAGCGCCAGAGTCTGGCTAGTAAAATGGCGGATAAACAGCGTTTACAGCTGTACATCCAGCAGCTGGAGGGTAGGTTGGCGGCTCTTGAGCGCACAACCTCAGCTGTGGATGTTACCGCAGTCGCTGTTCAGGCTGCTAGCGTAGCTGCAGCCAGTTTGTCCTCTGCCACCTCTGTCCCTACATTGTCCCACCTCCCGCTTCCAGACAAGTTTGTTGGTGATAGCAAGCAATGTCGGGGATTCGTAAGTCAGTGCTCCATACACCTCGAGCTTCTGGCTGCACGTTTCCCCACGGATCGGGCACAAGTGGGCTTTGTGATAGCTCTTCTGTCGGGCAGAGCGTTGGAGTGGGCAATGCCGCTGTGGGAGCGCGACGACTGTGTGGTGCAGAGCGCTTCTCGTTTTCTGGAGGCTCTGAAAAAGGTTTTTCTAGGACCTCATGTCACCCACGATACGGCGCTCCAACTGCTGGCAAGTACCCAGGGTTCGGCTTTGGTCAGCCATTTTGCTATCCAAATTTGGACTCTGGCCTCGGAATTAGAGTGGCCAGATAAAGTCCTCATTCCCGTGTTCTGGAGAGGACTGGCGGGTCATGTGAAAGACGCCTTGGCTACCAGGGAGAATCCTGCCACACTGGAGAAGCTTATCGCTATTTCCACCCGCGTCGACCTCCATTTCCACGAGCGGAGGCTGGAACGTGCCCAGTGTAGGCAGAGTGCCCGGTTGGCTCCTACATTCGCCACCCCTCTGGAGGTTGCTCCTGCAGGATCTAAATCTCGGGTCACTCGTCCATCCCCGATTTGTTATATTTGCCAGCGGCAGGGACATTTTGCCAACCGATGTCCACAGCGGCTGAATAAACGGTCGGGCCAGTAACCGTAGGAACAGGGTCACTGGACGCCATGAGTTTTGCCCCTAAAGTGCTCCTCAAGGGGATAATTACCCACGGTTCTACCACCCTACCCGTCAAGCTGTGTGTGGATTCTGGGGCAGAGGGGAATTTTATGTCGTCCTCCTTTGCTTCTCGCCACACCATGCCTTTGGTGTTGCTGGCTGAACCAGTATCGGTACGTGTTATGACTTGGTAGCTGAGGAGAGTAGGCAAAAACGGCAATACACCAGAGAGGTTGGAATCTACTGGATTGCAGTACCCTGACTAACCACCACAACTAAAGGCAGCCGTGGAGCGTTCCTACGTTGGTCCTAGACGCCTCGTCACAGCCTGAGAGGTTAACTACACCTAAAGATAGAAAGAGGAAAGCTATCTGCCCCGGAGCAGATCCCAAAGAACATAGGAAGCCCCCAAACATGTAATGGCGGTTAGAGAAGAAGAAATACAGACACAGACAGAAAATAGTATGAGCAAACGTTGGGGCCCAATATTCCTTGACAGAAAAGGATAGGAAGGACACTTACTGCAATCCAAAAAACCCTAAAAAATACCAACTCTACTAATTGCAAAAACACCTGAGATCACACGACCTCTACCACATAAATTAGTTCTCTGGTGTAACAAAACTAAGCCGCAGCCACTGAAAAAACTGGAAAAGGCAAATGAACAAATAACAGTGGCTCCAGAAGAACTGAGAGGAGCCCAAGCCCCCCGGGGGAAGGGAAGACCTGGCTAACCTCACAGAAATGCAGAGAAATATGCAAATGGTAAGCACAAAAACAAAAAAAACAGAAAATATCTTATCTGAGAGCAGGAGAAGAGGCAAGACTCAGCAAGCTTCCAAGTGAACCAGGAACGACAGTTGAGACAAGAACAATTGATCACCGGCAACCATGATGGGAGGGAACCTCCCTTATATAAGACCAGTCTGTAACTCCTGATTGCCAATCATCATTGAATGGTTCAGTACTGTTTGTAACCACCAGAGGGAGCTTCTGCTCAGAATTCATTTCTAACACATTCACAACAGGTACGGGTGTTGAACGGAGCAATTCTACCCACACAAATCACCCATCAGTCTGTCCCACTCACCTTGTCTATGTCTCCTTCCCATCAGGAGAATATATCATTTTTTATCCTCCCTGAGGGTATAGATGAGGTTTTGTTGGGATTACCCTGGCTCCGCCACCACTCTACCCATATTGAGTGGTCTTCAGGGAGAATTCTTGGTCGCGGTAATTTATGTAAAGGCAGATGCATTAGGGACAGCGTGCAGGTCAACACCACTGAGATACCCATAGACCTCTTTCCTCTTCCCAAGGTCTATTGGTCTTATGCCGACGTTTTCTCGAAGAAGGCTGCGGAGACGCTTCCTCCTCATCGCCCCTATGTCTGTCCTATCGACCTCTTGCCTGGAGCTGAGCCTCCTATAGGAAGGGTTTATCCCCTCTCTCTTCCTGAGACAGAGGCCATGTCCCAATATATTCAGGAGAACTTGGCAAGGGGATTCATTAGGAAGTCGGTGTCCCCAGCGGGAGCGGGGTTCTTCTTTGTGCAGAAGAAGAACGGAGAATTACGTCCATGCATTGATTATAGGGGTCTCAACGCTATCACCGTGAAAAATAAGTATCCTTTGCTGCTAATCTCTGAGCTCTTTGACAGGCTTTGGGGAGCAAGGCTATTTACTAAGTTAGATCTGCGGGGTGCTTATAACCTGATTCACATCCGTGAGGGGGACGAATGGAAGACGGCATTTAACACCAGGGATGGGCATTACGAATATCTGGTAATGCCCTTTGGGCTCTGTAATGCCCCAGCTGTCTTCCAAGACTTTGTGAACGACATCTTCCGGGATATGTTGACCACCTCGGTTGTAGTCTATCTGGATGACATTCTCATCTTTTCTCCAGATATGGCCTCCCACCAGAGAGATGTCTGCAAGGTCTTCGACCTCTTGCGAGCAAATTCCCTATATGCGAAGTTGGAGAAGTGCATGTTTGAGCAGGAGTCTCTACCTTTCCTGGGCTATATCATCTCCACCCAGGGATTGGCTATGGATCCTACCAAACTACAGGCTGTGATGGATTGGCAAGAACCCCACTCCCTTAAGGCGGTGCAGCGCTTTATGGGGTTCATTAACTAATATCGCCAATTCATTCCCCACTTCTCTACTTTGGTAGCTCCCTTGGTAGTCCTCACCAAGAAGGGAGCTAATCCCAAGTTGTGGTCAGAGGAGGTCACCAAGGCGTTCTCCTCCATCAAGTCGCATTTCGCCAGTGCTCCCATCTTACATCGCCCCCCGATGTCGATAAACCGTTTATTTTAGAGGTGGATGCCTCTTCTGTTGGTACTGGAGCAGTCCTTTTTCAAAAGGATGCCCAGGGTCGGAAGCATCCCTACTTCTTCTTTTCCAAGACCTTTACACCAGCAGAGAGGAATTATTCCATCGGGGACAGGGAGTTACTGGCTATGAAGTTGGCCTTCTCCGAGTGGAGACATCTTCTGGAGGGGGCTCGTTTCCCCTTCCAAGTATTCACGGACCACAAGAACTTGGTGTATTTGCAGACAGCCCAGCGGCTAAATTCCCGTCAGGCCAGATGGTCCTTGTTCTTCTCCCGGTTCCATTTCACCCTCCATTTCCTCTCCGGTGAGAAGAACATTCGCGCAGATGCTCTATCTCGCTCCGTGGTGTCCTCTGAGGAGGTGGAGGAGGAGCCTCGGCTTATTGTCCCCACAGAGAGCCTAAGAACGGTGGCTCCGGTTTCGCTTCAGTCTGTGTCTCCGGGCTAGACTTTTGTGCCCACCAATTTGCGACCGGAAGTACTCTCTTGGGCACATTCGTCCAGGGTGGGTGGACATTTTGGGACAAAAAGGACTTCTGAGTTGCTGGCGAGGACATACTGGTGGCCGCAGATGGCCCGTGACGTCAGGGAATACGTTCAGGCATGCGTCTCCTGCGCCAAGAATAAGTCCCCTCGACAACGGCCAGCTGGGTTACTTTTCCCTTTACCGGTGGCAGACAGGCCTTGGGAGATGGTCGGAATGGATTTTGTGGTGGGCTTACCCAAGTCTCGGGCTGCACCACCATCTGGGTGATAACCGACCACTTCTCCAAAATGGTGCACTTAGTGCCGTTACCACGGTTACCGTCTGCACGGGCCTTGGCAGCATTATTCATTAGGCATATTTTCCGCCTACACGGTATGCCAGACAAAATTGTCAGTGATCGAGGTCCCCAGTTTGCATCTCGGTTCTGGAGAGAGCTGTGTCGTTTACTCAGCATTGAGTTGAATCTCTCCTCTGCATACCATCCCGAGACGAATGGGTTGGTAGAGAGGGCCAACCAGACCTTGGTCACATACTTGCGACATTTTGTCTCTGCCAGGCAGGATGACTGGGCATCCTTGCTACTGTGGGCTGAGTTCACTCTAAATAATGCTGTGGCTGACTCCACCGGACAGACCCCATTCCTCCTGAACTACGGTCAGCATCCGCGGGTACCAGTGCCCATGCCGTGTCTTCCGCCGATTCCAGGGTGGCAGACTGGGCTGTGGAGGCACGGGACATTTGGGACCACACCCAGGATGCCATTCAGGCCTCCAAAGAGAGGATGAGGTCTTCGGCAGATGCCCATCGGCGCCCCGCTCCTACATTTGCTCCGGGTGACCTAGTGTGGCTTTCTGCCCGAAACATCAGGCTACGTGTAGAGTCTACCAAGTTGGCACCTCGCTTTTTGGGCCCCTTTAAAGTTCTTGAGCAGGTGAACCCGGTGGTTTACCGCCTAGCCCTTCTGCCTCGCCTTGGTATCACTGACACCTTTCACGTGTCCCTCCTGAAACCCGTGGCCATTTCCCGGTTTTCCGAGTCATCTGCCGGGACGTCGGGTTCATCTACTGACGATCATGAGGTGAATGCCATTGTTGGGTGCAAGGTGGTATGTGGCAAAAAATTTTATTTGGTGGATTGGAGGGGTTATGGGCCTGAGGATAGGTCCTGGGAGCCTGCCGAGCATGTTCACGCTCCGCAGCTCATCGCTGCCTTTGAGCGCAGCGAGGCCCAAAGAAGGGGGGCCCTAGGAGGGGGGTTAATGTTAGGGTTCGAGTTCCGGCTGCTGTACAAGGGGAGTCTCGAACCAGTCCCGCTGCGGTCCCCCATTCATCTCCGGCCGCAGTGGAGCCTGCTCAGCAGAGACGTCGGTCCCAGCGTCTTGCCCATTCCAGTACTGTGCAGAGACTTGCTGCTGCCTCTCCTGGATCTGCTATTATAGCCAGTGCTGGAGCAGACGTCTTTGGGACAAAGTCCTGCGTTTCCCCTTCTGAGCATGCCCAGAGTAAGATCTCTCATTGGAGATCAGGGGTCACATGTTCAGGTACTGCAGCAGCTCCTATTGGTCCACCAGGAAGGTCCTGAAACTACATGTGTTTGGAACAGTTTCTCATTGGTCCTTGTTTCTGGCAGGTCCTGTAGCTGTTGCTATAAAAGGGTGGCATGGCTGGGCTGCCATGCGCTAATATCAATTGTTATATGCTTAGCGCCAGTGTGGTCATGCGTGTGTGTGGTTAGGGCCCGGCTGAAATAAGCCCCTCGAATACCGACTTAATCGGTGAGGAGTTTGGTATGCTAGCTGGTCAGGGTCGGTGTCCTAGATGCCCTAGATTGCCGGCATAACCGGTGAGGAGTTTGATTGCCGTATTCAGGGCCTGGCGTTCAGACGCCATAGATTGCGGGTGACTCCCGCGAGGACATTAGCGCATGATCACGTTCTATGTTCGCTTAGCTGTTCACTGTGTACCTGGGTGCCTGACAGGACACAGAAGTTTGTCTCAGCGGCTCTGTGACAGGGTTCGCTTTCAACGCTAGACAGCGCCCTAGCGTGTTTATTTTGCGACTCAGTTGTGTTAAGTGAGTTTGCACACATCGCCATATAGCGCTGCGGCACTCCTAGCGGCTCTGTGGATTAACAGAGTTCGCACATATTGCCACAGCGCGTTACGGCGTTTATTTTGGCGACTCTGCGGGATAACAGAGTTCGCTTCTTGCGCCTTTTTATTAGCAGCAGGCTCCGCCTGCACGGTGGACCCGGGCTGCGAACGCACCTCTTCACATCTTATATTTGGTGCGTTCCGCAGACCCTAACACCCTGGACCTGAACTTGGCCAGCCGACATTTTCTCTTGCCCCTTGAGAAGCATTCTCCTCCCCAAAATAATCATCCCCCCTCCTCCTCCTCTTCCTCTTCTTACTCCACCTCGTCCAGGACAGTTCCCTGAGCAGACAATGGCTGAATGTCATGAAGGCTTCCCTCTTCCTCCTCCGCTGCAGACGCTTGATCCTTAATGTGCGTCAAAGTTTGCATGAGCAGACGCATAAGTGGGATGCTCATGCTTATGATGGCAACATCTGCGCTTACCAGCCGTGTGCATTCCTCAGAACACTGAAGGATTTTACAGAGGTCTTTTAGCTTTGACCACTGCACACCTGACAAATCCATGTCTGCCCTCAAACTACCTGCCCGTGTATCCTTCCATAAATGCATTACAGCCTGCCTCTGTTCGCACAGCCTCTCAACCATGTGCATGGTGGAGTTCCACCTTGTTGCAACGTCTATGATTAGGTGGTGCTTGGGGAGGTTGAGTGATTGCTGTAGCCTCTGCATGAGACTGGAGTCTACGGGCGAGCGACAGATGTGCGAGCACAGTCTTCGCACTTTATGGAGCAGGGCTGTTAACTCAGGATAATTATTTAAGAAGCACTGCACCACAAGGTTCAAGGTGTGAGCCAGGCAAGGTATGTGTCTGAGTTTTGCCAGGGCTATGGCCGCCACAAAATTACGGACGTTATCACTGACTACCTTGCCTGGCTCAAGATGTATACTGCCCAGCAATGTCTCAGTTAGTAAGTAGAGACCTGCTGTAATTAAAATCACCACCTGATGGGGGCGGAGTGCTCGGTCAGTAAGCTAATATTCAAAAGACAGTCACCAGACTTGAGACCACCTTGACGATGGTTGGTGGGCTTTTAATATTTGGCAAAATGTTATACTAAGCGTCTCAAATTTTTCCTTACACTCCAAAGCCATATTGCTATTCAAAATTTCATATATTCCATATTGTCATGCTTTAGTATTTTAGAGTGCAACCTTCTCTCGTATGTTTTACATGGGGGTAGCACCCCTTGGTTTGCACCTAATTCACATTAGTCTGGATGTGCCAGTCAGGTTTTTTTGTCTTTTGAATGTTAGCTTACTGACCGAGCACTCCGCCCCCACCAGGTGGTGATTTTAATTACAGCAGGTCTCTACTTACCCATATATGCAAGTATTACTGACAGAGGTGTTCACATTCACCCAGAAATTCAGATATCAGCCTAATAGAGGTATGTTCACATAGGTCAGGGACTCACCAGACTTGAGACCACCTTGACGATGGTTGGTGGGCTTTTAATATTTGTCCAAATGTTATACTAAGCGTCTCAAATTTTTCCTTACACTCCAAAGTCATATTGCTATTCAAAATTTCATGTATTCCATATTGTCATGCTTTAGTATTTTAGAGTGCAACCTTTTCTCATATGTTTTACATGGGGGTAGCACCCCTTGGTTTGCACCTAATTCACATTAGTCTGGATGTTCCAGTCAGGTTATTTTTGTCTTTTGAATGTTAGCTTACTGACCGAGCACTCCGCCCCCACCAGGTGGTGATTTTAATTACAGCAAGTCTCTACTTACCCATATATGCAAGTATTACTGACAGAGGTGTTCACATTCACCCAGAAATTCAGATATCAGCCTAATAGAAGTATGTTCACATAGGTCAGGGACTCGCCAGACTTGAGACCACCTTGACGATGGTTGGTGGGCTTTTAATATTTGGCCAAATGTTATACTAAGCGTCTCAAATTTTTCCTTACACTCCAAAGCCATATTGCTATTCAAAATTTCATGTATTCCATATTGTCATGCTTTAGTATTTTAGAGTGCAACCTTTTCTCGTATGTTTTACATGGGGGTAGCACCCCTTGGTTTGCACCTAATTCACATTAGTTTGGATGTGCCAGTCAGGTTTTTTTTGTCTTTTGAATGTTAGCTTACTGACCGAGCACTCCGCCCCCACCAGGTGGTGATTTTGATTACAGCAGGTCTCTACTTACCCATATATGCAAGCATTACTGACAGAGGTGTTCACATTCACCCAGAAATTCAGATATCAGCCTAATATAGGTATGTTCACATAGGTCAGGGACTCACCAGACTTGAGACCACCTTGACGATGGTTGGTGGGCTTTTAATATTTGGCCAAATGTTATACTAAGCGTCTCAAATTTTTCCTTACACTCCAAAGCCATATTGCTATTCAAAATTTCATGTATTCCATATTGTCATGCTTTAGTATTTTAGAGTGCAACCTTTTCTCGTATGTTTTACATGGGGGTAGCACCCCTTGGTTTGCACCTAATTCACATTAGTCTGGATGTGCCAGTCAGGTTTTTTTTGTCTTTGAATGTTAGCTTACTGACCGAGCACTCCGCCCCACCAGGTGGTGATTTTAATTACAGCAGGTCTCTACTTACCCATATATGCAAGCATTACTGACAGAGGTGTTCACATTCACCCAGAAATTCAGATATCAGCCTAATAGAGGTATGTTCACATAGGTCAGGGACTCACCAGACTTGAGACCACCTTGACGATGGTTGGTGGGCTTTTAATATTTGGCCAAATGTTATACTAAGCGTCTCAAATTTTTCCTTACACTCCAAAGCCATATTGCTATTCAAAATTTAATGTATTCCATATTGTCATGCTTTAGCATTTTAGCATGCAACCTTTTCTCGTATATATTCCAGGAGCAACACACACAGTCAGAGACCCAGTCTGACTAACACCAGAATATGAAAATCAGAAAAGTTTACTCTATCAGTAGCGTACAGCTGTATACAGTGTTGGGGTGAATTGTAAATCTCTCTATATATTTCAGGAGCAACACACACAGTCAGAGGCCCAGTCTGGCTAACTCCAGAATATGAAAATCAGGAAAAGTGTACTCTATCAGTAGCGTATAGCTGTATAGAGTGTTAGTGGAATTTTAAATCTTCGTATATATTTCAGCAGTAAGACACACGGTCACAGGCCCAGTCAGGCTAACACCAGAATATGAAAATCAGGAAAAGTGTACTTTATCAGTAGCGTACAGCTGTATACAGTGTTGTGGGAATTTTAAATCTCCGCATATACTTCCTGAGTCACACACAGTCAGAGGCCCAGTTTGGATAACATCAGAATATGAAAGCCAGAAAAAGTGTACTGTATCAGTAGAGTACAGCTGTATACAGTGTTGGGAGAATTGTAAATCTCCGTATATATTTCTGGAGGAACACACACAGTCAGAGGCCCAGTCTGGATAACAACAGAATATCAAAATATGAAAAGTGTACTCTATCTGTAGCATACAGCTGTATACAGTGTTGGGGAATTGTAAATCTCCTTATATATTTCAGGAGTAACAGACACGGTCACAGGCCCAGTCTGGATAACATCAGAATATGACAATCAGAAAAGTGTACTCTGTCTGTAGCGTACAGCTGTATACAGTGTTGGGGGAATTGTAAATCTCCGCATATATTTCTGGAGGAACACACACAGTCAGAGGCCCAGGCTGGATAACAGCAGAATATCAAAATCAGAAAAGTGTACTCTATCTGTAGCGTACAGCTGTATACAGTGTTGGGGGAATTTTAAATCTCCGTATATATTTCAGGAGTAACATACACGGTCACAGGCCCTGTTTGGATAACAGCAGAATATGAAAGGCAGAAAAAGTGTACTCTGTCAGTAGCATACAGCTGTATACAGTGTTGGTGGAATTTTTTTAATCTCCGTATATATTTCAGGAGTAACACACACAGTCAGAGGCCCAGTCTGGAGAACACCAGAATATGACAATCAGAAAAGTGTACTCTATCCGTAGCGTACAGCTGTATACAGTGTTGGGGGAATTGTAAATCTCCGTGTATATTTCCAGAGTCACACGCAGTCAGAGGCCCAGTCTGGCTAACACCAGAATATGAAAATCAGAAAAGTGTACCGTATGAGTAGCAGACAGCTGTATACAGTGTTGGGAGAATTGTAAATCTCCGTATATATTTCTGGAGGAACACACAGTCAGAGGCCCAGTCTGGATAACAGCAGAATATCAAAATCAGAAAAGTGTACTCTATCTGTAGCGTACAGCTGTATACAGTGTTTGGTGGAATTTTAAATCTCCGTATATATTGCAGGAGTAACAGACACGGTCACAGGCCCAGTTTCGATAACAGCAGAATATGAAAGCCAGAAAAAGTGTACTGTATCAGTAGCGTACAGCTGTATATAGTGTTGGGGGAATTGTAAATCTCCGTATATATTTCTGGAGGAACACACACAGTCAGAGGCCCAGTCTGGATAACAACAGAATATGACAATCAGAAAAGTGTACTCTATCTGTAGCGTACAGCTGTATACAGTGTTGGGGGAATTGTAAATCTCCGTATATATTGCAGGAGTAACAGACACGGTCACAGGCCCAGTTTGGATAACAGCAGAATATGAAAGGCAGAAAAAGTGTACTCTATCAGTAGCGCATAGCTGTATACAGTGTTAGGGGGAAATGTAAATCTCTGTATATATTTCCGGAGTGACACACAGATAGTCAGCCTGTATTTGTCCGTGATACCAGCCGGTACACGGTACTGTGAGGAGCGTAGAGCTCTATATGGTGTGGGAAAAAATGAACATTTGGTAACTGAAAGAAATTTCCCCCTTATCACTGGCAGGCAGCCTATTAATCAGCTCTGCTGCTCCACACAAGCAATTTCTACTCTGTCACTGGCAGGCAGCCTAAGAACCAGCGTTGCTGCACACACCAAAATCCTCCCCTGTCACTGCACAGTAACTGCACAGCTAATCGCTATCAGCAAAAGCACAGGTTTTTTTGGGGGGCCTGCCTAATGCTCTCCCTGCTGAGAACCAGCAGCAGCAGCCTCTCCCTACATATCGGCAGAAGAAAAATGGCGGTCGGCGCTGAGGGATTTTAAATGCACTGTGATGCAACACAAAGCCAGCCAATCACTGCAATGCCCTTCTCTAAGATGGTGCTGGCCGCTGCCCATGTCATCGCGTTGCCCACAGCCAGCATCCTTGCTCATTGGCCGAGAAAAGGCCCTTAAAGTAGTATGGGAAAACCGACTTGGGCAAAATGGTCGCCGAACACGTGACCGACCCCGCGCCACGGTCGTGTTTCGCTCGGCGAAACCCGACTTTGGGAAAAGTCGGTGTTTTTTTAAATTGACTGACCTGTTTCGCTCAACCCTAATGACGACTGCTGGTTGGCCAGCATCCTCGATCCACGCTATAAAGGCAAATTACAGAACATCATGCCACAGGAGAACCTAGAGCTAATATTGGTGAACAAACAAGCAACTCTGGTAAACCGTTTGTTAGAGGCATTCCCAGCACACAGCAGCGGTGCAGGTTCTACCACGAGCTGTACTGTGCAACATGGAAGAGGTGTTCGTGGTGCACACAGCCGAAGTGGCGTTGGAGACAGGGGTTTCATGACCATGTTGTGGACTGATTTCTCGAGTATCACTCACACGACTGTTAATACTGAATCGATTGCAACAGACAGGAGACAGCAGTTGTCAACTATGGTTCAAAATTACCTCTCCTCCCCTATCGATGTTCTCCCTCACAGTTCATTCCCCTTTGACTAATGGGCCTGTAAACTGGACACCTGGCCTGAATTGGCACAATATGCCTTACAGGAGCTCGCTTGCCCTGCTGGTAGTGTGCTATCAGAAAGAGTCTTCAGTGCTGCTGGATCAATCCTGACAGAAAGAAGGACCCGGCTGTCGACCCAAAATGTTGGTGATCTCACCTTCATTAAAATGAATCATGCCTGGGTTTCAAAGGATTTTGTACCACGTTCCCCTGATGACACATAGGTTGCCAGCAAAATGGCTCGCTTTGTCCTCCTCTTCCTCCGAATTCTCCAATTCCTCCATTTGCACATGCTGAACGTCCAGCCTACACCTCAACATATGCCAGTTTTTCCACCTCCCTAACTGGGCTGTACCCCCCCTGGGCCGCTGTCAGCACCTGGCGCACCCGGGCAAGGGCTAGGGCCCTGAGCAGGTGGGGGGGCCCACTCGCCGTCAGAGACACCGGCGTACTATGAGGGGCCCTGTGCCAGTGCCAGCGCCCACGAAAGGGGCCCCCCCTGCTTGCTCAGGGCCCCAGCACTTGCAATACTTACCTCTCCCTGCTCCACCGCTGTGACGTCTTCCGCGTTTCCTGACTTTGACATTCAGGTCAGAGAGCACGATGACCTCACATCTGTACGCCCTCTGCCTGAACAGTCACAGTGCAGAGAGCTGGAAGATGGCGACGCTGTGGAGTCAAGGGTAGAGCATTGCCCAGCTAGGAGAGGTATTTAATTTTTTTTAATGTTTGGTGCAATATACTGTATGGGGAGCATTATACACTGGAGCATCATAGATAGGGCCCATTATACACTGCAGCATCATTCATGGGGCCCATCATATACTGGAGCATCATATGGGGCCCATCATATTCTACACTGCATAATTATTAGGCAAGTTGTATTTGAGAGGATTCTTTTTATTATTGAACAACAACTATGTTCTCAATCAACCCAAAATACTCATAAATATCAAAGCTTAATATTTTTGCAAGTTGGAGTGTTTTTTTTTAGATTTGGCTATCTTAGGAGGATATCTGTTTGTGCAGGTAACTATTACTGTGCAGAATTATTAGGCAACTTAATAAAAAACAAATATATACCCATCTCACTTGTTTATTTTCACCAGGTAAACCAATATAACAACACAAAATTTAGAAATAAACATTTCTGACATTCAAAAACAAAACAAAAAAAAATCAGTGACCAATATAGCCACCTTTCTTTATGATGACACTCAAAAGCCTTCATCCATAGATTCTGTCAGTTGCTTGATCTGTTTACGATCAACATTGCGTGCAGCAGCCATCACAGCCTCCCAGACACTGTTCCGAGAGGTGTAATGTTTTCCCTCCCTGTAGATCTCACATTTTATGAGGTACCACAGGTTCTCTATGGGGTTCAGATCAGGTGAACAAGGGGGCCATGTCATTATTTTTTCTTCTTTTAGACCTTTACTGGGCAGCCACGCTGTGGAGTATTTGGATGCATGAGATGGAGCATTGTCCTGCATGAAAATCATGTTTTTCTTGAACGATACCAACTTCTTCCTGTACCACTGCTTGAAAAAGGTGTCTTCCAGAAACAGGCAGTATGTCTGGGAGTTGAGCTTCACTCCATCCTCAACCCGAAAAGGTCCCACAAGTTCATCTTTGATGATACCAGCTCATACCAGTGCCCCACCTCCACCTTGCTGGCGTCTGAGTCGGAGTGGAGCTCTCTGCCCTTTACTGATCCAGCCTCGGGCCCATCCATCTGGCCCATCAAGAGTCACTCTCATTTCATCAGTTCATAAAACCTTAGAAAAATCAGTCTTAACATATTTCTTGTCCCAGTCTTGATGTTTTATCTTATGTTTCGTGTTCAAAGGTGGTCGTTTTTCAGCTTTCCTTACCTTGGCCATGTCCCTGAGTATGGCACACCTTGTGTTTTTTGATACTCCAGTAACGTTGCAGCTCTGAAATATGGCAAAACTGGTGGCAAATGGCATCTTGGCAGCTTCATGCTTGATTTTCCTCAATTCCTGGGCAGATTGTTCAATGATCACGCTTCAAAAGTTTGGCAATTTCAAGACTGCTGCATCCCTCTGCAAGACATCTCACAATTTTTGACTTTTCAGAGTCCGTCAAATCTCTCTTCTGACCCATTTTGCCAAAGGAAAGGAAGTTGCCTAGTAATTAAGCACACCTTATATAGCTTGTTGATGTCATTAGACCACACCTCTCCTCATTACAGAGATACAAATCACCTGATTTACATATTTGGCAGTTGGCTTTCAAGCCTATACAGCTTGGAGTAGGACAACATGTATAAAAAGGATGATGTGCTCAAAATACTCATTTGCCTAATAATTCTGCACACAGTGTAGAGCATCATATGGGGCTCATTATTTATGGGGCATCACATGGAGCCCATTATATATGGAGCATCATATGGAGAACATATTTGGCCTATTCTGTATGGAGCATTATATGGAGCCCATTCTGTATGGCGCACTATGTGGTGCCCATAATACTGTATGGAGGACTATGCTGTCTGGTTTTTGAGCTATTGTAGAATTTACAATAGATATCACTCATGTAAAGTAAGAAGTGAAGTATTTGGCATTGTACTATACCTATATTTCTCTGCCGTATCAGAGCATCATGAATTGTGGTATGTGTTAAAGGGGCCCACTGAGACTCTTTGGCCCGGGGCCCACGAAAACCTGGAGCCTGCCCTGCCCCCCCCACAACTTTAGCCAAATAACCCCCAGTTTTCAATGCATTACTAATATTATAAAGTAAATTAAGGTTGACAAGCTTAAGTAATAAGAATTGATGTCGTTGGCATTGAAATGGGCACTGTAGGTGTGTTTACTGTCCTCCACTCACTGGTGACTTTTATTCCCCATTGACTTGACGGACGATTTTGTTCGACTTGACTTTTGTGAAAGTCGGGTGGACTCGACCATTCCGGAGGCAAAGTCGATCATCACTAAATAGGAGTATAACGAATATGCAAATTGAGATAACACAGGAATAGGAGATTTAAAGGAGAGTTCAATAACAATAGACCTATCAGTCCAACGACGTCCAGAGTGTGGAATCCTAGGTTCAAATGATGGTGCCCAGGCCATGGCGCATGAGGAGTCCGGCGTGGTCCTGAAGGAGATGAGGATCCGGTTCTGGCGGCGGTGAGTCCTCAATGACTTGAAGGGAGTCCTGGGTCCAGGGAAGGCAACACAGGAACATGAGAAGTCTTTGCCAATGCCGAAGCTTAACGTTGCTCGGCAGCTGTATGTTTGTTGGCAGGGACACAGTTCACAGCAGGTCCCCCGGTTTCTCTGTCTCAGCACACGCGCGTCAAGTTTCTGACTGGGGATTTTGTCACTCACGGTCAAGGGTGCCAGCGGGCACTTTGCAAGTCTCTGTCAACCGTCTGTGCAGGAGAATACTGTGCCTCTAAGATGTGGGCCTGCTCCGTATCGCTGCTCTGAGGACGGATCACCAATACTATCCCTCTGCATGCCACGTATTTCCGCCAACTCACTTCCCACGTGCTGTGGCATTTTAAGCTTAAGCGGGCCCCGGTCAATGGGTGCAAAGGTCGGTCCGGGGTTTTATTCTTTCCCCCATGCAACATGGGTGACAGCCCCGACAGTTCCGGACCCGTTACAGAGGAGGTATGTCTGGTCCCCTCCTTCTCCTTACATATCTACAGGATAGGTTGTCAATAACACCCGATGCCTCCATCACTCTGTTTTGTTTTGATTTGGTGGCAGCTTGAGGTAAACACTTTGAAGGGATCTGCTGAGTGCAGATAGTTCAAAGTGTAGTGGCTACTGCAGGCAAATATTTATTTTTTGTTATTATATCGGACCTTCTCTCACAGCTCCATTCAATGCTTACATCCGGCCACAGGCTGATTGGTGGACGCTTTGTGTGTTCGACCTCCACTGATACATATTCCTAGGCATCCTCTTTAAGTAAAAAAACTAATATTAATATTGAATTAATTCAATGCAATTTGATCCTTATTATTGCTATAGTGAAGGGAGTTAACATTAGAGAAGAGCGAACCTTTCAAGTTTCGATTTGGATTCGCCTAACAGACCTCCGTTCGCCGAACAGTTCACCAAACGGTTCGACGAACGTACCCAAACCTCATTAGATTCAATGGGAGGCAAAAGCAAATGCATAAACAACACCTTAATGTCACGCACAGTGTAGGACAGATTAAGTGCAACACAAAGGGATAAGGGGAGTGGAGACCCCTAGGTAGATCTAACGTCACCCTGTCTGCCCTAACAGACACTAAATAGGATCTGCACCTATCACCGAGCAAGATACCTAGTCCCTGTAAGATCCTAGCGGTAAGCCCTGCTTAGGGAAGGAAGGAGTAAACACTGGTCTAACCCCACTAACATTAAAGACAGCTAGGATACACAAAACAAGGGGAAACTTAGCTTGAGTAGACTCAGAGAAACACCGTCATCCTTCAAACTCCAAAGAGGACTCTAGCCAACTGCTGCAGCTCCAAGCCTCAACAGGGAAGTGCAAATAGAAAATAACACCCGCAACTCCCAACAGGAAGATGGGAGTTATAAACATCCAGATCTAGATGACACCATTAAGGCCACTAGTCTGCAAGGACAAGCGCTGAGATCTTCTGCACCCAGATGCAGTGCGACTGTCTGCAGCCTCTGACACACCCATGACAGTATCCCCCTTCTACGAGTGGCCTCTGGACACTCAGGACCAGGCTTCTCAGGATAAGAGGTGTGAAATGAACGAACCTGCCTGGGAGCATTCACCTCTTATGCCGAGACCCACATCCTTTCCTCTGGGTCCTAACACTTCCAGTGCACCAAGTATTGTAGGTAACAACGTTGGAGATGAGACTCTACAATGCTCGAAATCTGACACTCCAGATTTCCATCAACCATTATTGGAGGCGGCGGTAGGGGTGAGTTCTCAAGAGGTTCCACGTATTTAAGTAATGACCTGTAGAAGACATTGTGGATTTTAAGAGCCTGAGGTAGCTAAAGATGAAACGCTGCTGGATTAATGACGGCGGTTATTTTATAGGGACCAATGAATCTAGGTCCCAACTTCCAGGAAGGAGCCCTCAACCTGATTTTCCTGGTCGACAACCACACAAAGTCATTCACATTCAGGTCCGGACCTGGCACACGTTTTTTGTCAGCCATACGTTTATGCCTGTCTCCCATAATCTTCAAATTACTCAGAACCCCCCCGCCACACAGAGGAGAGCGACGAAGCAAAACATTCATCTTCAGGAACTCCCAAAGCCCCTCCCCTGCTAAAAGTACCAAACTGTGGATGGTAACCGTATGCACCAAAGAACGGTGACCAGCCGTTACTGTAGATTCCTAACGGTGATTATTGATGGCAAATTCTGCCAGCGGTAAGTAGGATGCCCAATCCTCCTGATTTTTGGCGACAAAACACCTGAGGTAGTTCTCCAAATTATGGTTTATGTGCTCGGTCTGTCCATTCGACTGAGGATGGAAGGCAGAGGAAAATAACAGCTGCACCCCAGTCGAGAACAGAAAGCCCTACAGAACTTGGAAACAAACTGGGGCCCCCTATCTGGGAGCAGCGTGAAGCTTCACGATTAGTGATGGGCGAGCACTAAAATGCTCGGGTGCTTGTTGCTCAGCTCGAGCAAATTGGAATACTCGGGTACAGAACAACGAGCCCAATGTAAGGCTATGGGAGACCCAAGTATTTTTGCCCCGATCCCCCCCGGGGGTCCTTTTAAGGTCTAATTGCGTCTGAAAATGATGGAAACACTGCTCAAATGACACGGGCACATCATGAGGATCGCCCCTGGAAGCATTTCTGATTCCTAGTTCACAGCTTTAAACAATGTTGTCAAAATTTCATGCCATTTTTACCCATACACCAAAAAACATACCAAAACGAAACCAAAATGGATTTGCAGGGAAATATGTCAAGCTACATCCTTTCCAGGTTAATGACTTGTATATAAGGCAAAATAATTAACCCCAGACCAAAATGTTTCTCCATCACTTGGGCTATGTTCAGACGCAGCGTTTTTGAAGCGTTTTTCAACTTTAACATTGCTTTCAACCAAAACAAATGCATTCACTGGGAAATGTTATTGTAACATTTAACAACCCTAGCTGGCCATGTGGTGTGTGACACATAAGCAGACACATCTTGTTTCATTTATGAAGGAGGGACTCTTAAAGACACAAGAGCCTATTTTTACAGGGCCATCAGGCAGCATTAATCTGCTTAAAGGGCCATTATTAAACAGTGGGTCTCCTAAACTGTTTTAGCCTATGCAGTGAGTGGATGGGCTGCCAAGAATTACGACGCACCCCAATACCCCTTTCACAATTTGTCCAGGAATGCTTCCATAAAAAATGTTGCATTGAATGCAAGGCCTGTCCTGCTACCAAGTCCTATGCACCCCAATAAGCCTTTGAACCCTGGTACTGGATGGGCCTAGGAAAATCCACCTCACATTATTCATTTTGGACTCCCATTCCCTTTTCTTATGCAATGACTGCAAGGCCTGCACTGCTGCCAAGTCATATGCACCCCAATAAGCCCAAGAACCCACATACTGGATTGGCCCAGGAAAATGCACTTCACATTATTCATTTTGTCATCCAATTCTGTTTTTTTTTAGCATTGACTGCAAGGCCTGCCCTGTTACCAAGTAATCTGCACCCCAATAAGCCTTTGAACCCAGGTACTGGATGGGCCCAGGAAAATCCCCTTCACATCATTCATTTTGTCTTCCCATTCTGTTTTTTTTTTGCATTGACTGCAAGGCCTACCCTGCTACCAAGTCATATGCACCACAATTAGACTTTGAACCCACATACTGGATGGGCACAGGAAAATTCACCTCACATTATTCATTTTGTACTCCCATTCTGTTTTCTTTTGCATTGACTGCAAGGCCTGCCCTGCTACCAAGTCATATGCACCCCAATAAGCCCAATAACCCACATACTGGATAGGCACAGGAAAATCCACTTCACATTATTCATTTTATCCTCCCATTCTGTTTTTTTGCATTGACTGCAAGGCCTGCCCTGCTACCAAGTCATATGCACCCCAATAAGCCCAATCCCCCCTTGGAAGAAACATGGAGGAGGGCCTCTTAACAAAAAATGTCCCATTAAAAAGGAGCAGGTCTCCTAGACTTAATGCCAATACCCTAAGTGTGTTGGCTGGCAAACATTTTCCTCGTGGGGTACACCTCAACCTTTTCCATAACAAGTATTTAATATCCAGCATAACCACCCACCCTTGTTATGAATTCGACACTGGCTGTAGCAGCATGGAACACGTTAACCCTGGTGATCTACTGGCAGTGGATAATAAGACGTGGAGGAAGGCCTGATTAAAAACTAGGCCCAATTTAAAGGAGCGGGTCTCCTACACTTGGAATACCCATAGATTAAGTGTATGGGCTGGCTAACATTTTGCCCTGAGGGGTACACCTCAACCTTTTCCATAACAAGTCTTTTACGCCCAGCAAAACCACCCACCCTTGTTCATGTGACGACTCCTGGAGCGGACCCTCTGGGCCGTGATACCAACCCACCCCAGGTGAGCTGACCTAGTGAGGACCACCCCCTATACAGGGAGCATCAGGGGCAGGCCCAGGGCAATAAAGTACCATGACTGCTGGAACCAGGTGGCTGGCTCAAAGGAGGCACGAGAGACCGTGTTTAGCAGGGTGAAGACGTAGGGCCCGCAATCCTCGCCGTGGGGAGAATGTGTTCCATCCAAGGTCCGACTGAGTCCCGGCTTCCACAGTGTGCCGTCAGTGAGATGTACCGTCCCTGCCTACAGGCACTTGTCCACGTGTCCGTGGTTTGGTGGACTTTCCCAGTAACAGCATTGTGGAGGGCACGTGTAATGTTGTGGGACACATGCTGGTGTAATGCCGGTATGGCACAACGGGAGAAAAATTGGCGACTGGGGACCTTGGGACGGCCACTGCCATCATGTTGTGGAAAGCTTCCGTCTCAATCAGCCTAAAAGTCAAAATTTCGAGTGCAAGCAGACGAAAAATGTGCGAATTAAGTACTGTGGCCTGTGGGCCTTTGGCTGCGTATTTCCGCTTGCGTTCCAATGACTGGAGTATAGACAACTGAAGGCTGGGCTGGCACAAAGACGTGGATGGGCTTGATGATGGTGCTGGTTGACTGTGGGCAACAACAGGTGCAGGGCACGAGGCATCTTCACAGGCACGGTGAACTGGTGATTGGCTTATACGCAAAACAGTGGAAGAAGCAGTTTTGTCACCTGCAGACAGTGTTCCTGGACCCTGGGATTCGGCCCACAAAGTCAGGTACTTTGCTGCCTAATCATGCTGGTGGTGGTTAGGCTGGTAGTTTTGCTACCCTTTCTGATGCAGGCATGGCAAGTGCTGCAAATGGCCTGTTTGGGGTTATTGGGGTTTGGGGTTTAAAAAATAACCAGACTCGGAAGATCTTAACAGTTGGAATCGCATCTTCCGTCCTGTTGGTGTTACGAGGAACAGATGCACGCCTTCTGTCTGCGGCCAACACACTGCTTCTTCCTACCTGTTGGAGTGATATGCCTCCTTCCCCATGTGTGCTGCTGTCCTCGCTCTGCATGTCCTCCTGCCAGGTTGGGTCAGTCACTATGTCATCCATCACCTCATCTTCCACATCCGCACCCTGCTCCTCCTCATGACTATCCGGCAATTGTGTCTCATCAGCGTCCACCTCTTGTGACCGTGGCTGCTCAAAGATTTGTGCATTGCTATATGGAATATCATCTTGCCCCGCTTCAAGTGGATTGGGCGAGAGGCACGAATCTCCAAATGGAAAACTGAACAGCTCTTCGGAGTGTCCAAGTGTGGGATCAGTTGTCTCAGGGCACTCGGTATGGTGGGAGGAAGGAGAATCAGGGTGAGTAATATCCGGTCCACACTAACGGCTACTCAGACTTGAACGTGTGGAAGACATGGTGGTGGCCAAGTGACTGGAAGCATTATCCGCTATCCAACCAACAACCGTTTCACACTGCTCTGGGTTTAATAGTGGTGTGCTGCGGTCCCCTAGAAACTGGGACAGGAAGGTCGAGCGCGAAGATGTGGGTCTTTGCTGTGGCCCACTTTGTTCTGCATGCACGCATCACGTCCACTTCCCCGTCCCTTGCCTCTTGCCTTGCCCATTTTAAATGGACTACTGAAATATTTGAAAAGCTCAATACAAATGGATTTATTTGGAGACAAATTATATGTGATCAATATGCCTGCAAAGTGAAGATTTTTCCGCCACAGATACACTAGGCCTCAGCCTGAGATAACAGACTGTATAATTTTTTTTTTATTTTTTGGATAAAAAAGACTGCTGGATATAAAGAGAGTGACAGTCTGCTCAAAATAGGGATGTTATGCCTAAAATGCCTCAATTTTTGGCACACGGATGTATGAGGCATGTCACAGATAGATCCCACTGTAAAATGTGGCCTGTTTTTTAAAATAATGCAACATAGTGCTGTATATAAGTAGTCACACCCAGGCCAAAAAAAGAAAAGTGGCATAAATTGGCCAAACTTTCAGCACGCACAGATATGAGCTGGCACAGAGACACCACATAGAAACATGTGTGGCCTGTTTTTTTTTTGGCTAAATACTGGTGTATATAAGTAAAACAGTCCACACCCCAGGCAAAAAAAGAAAAGTGGTGTACAATGGCACAAACTTTCAGCACCACAGATATGAGCTTGCAAGGAGATACCACACCAAAACATGTGTGGACTGTTTGTTTGTTTTTTGGCTAAATACTGATGTATATAAGTACAGTCACACCCAGGCCAAAAAAATGAGAAGTGGCGTACACTGGCCAAACTTTCAGCACCACAGATATGAGCTGGCCTGGAGATACTACACCGAAACATATGTGGCCTGTTTTTTTATTGGGCTAAATACTGGTGTATATAAGTACAGTCACACCCTGGCCAAAAAAATAAAACTGGCGTACACTTTCCAAACTTTCAGCACGCACAGATATGAGCTGGCACGGAGATACCACACCGTAAAATGTGTGGCCTATATTCCAATTACACCTGGGGCTAGCTATATGCAGCCAATATATCATACAGGTAGCAGCAGCAGCACCAGAACACAGGAAAGGAATGGACCCTCTTGATGTATGCAATGATCTATATACACACATACAGAGCCTGCAGGCTTTGCACTGATGTGTATAGAGCGAAGTACACTTCCCTGCCTACCTAACACTGGAACCTATATACTCCGGAATTAGTCCTTAGAAGGACTGTTGGTTTATCTGGATTTGAGTAGTTTAGGATGGTAGCCCCCACACTGTCTAAGAAATCACCAAATCTGACCCTATTTTTGCAGAAGCTCTCCCTACACTATCTCAATCCGGAGCTGAATGCGGCGAGCAGGGCGGTGTCCGGTCTCTTATACCCCTGATGATGCTGTGCGGCCAGCCAATCACTGCACGACCACAACAAATATGGCTGCGGCGTTTCATTGCCTGGCAGACAATCCCTGCAGCGTGATTGGGTCTCTAAAGTCCACCAAAAATGCTGGGTGGAGACCCGAGTTCCCGCCGAGTAATCCCGGAAATGCTCAGTGCTCGCCGAGTACCGTGATACTCGGGCGAGTAACGAGTAGAGGCAAGCACGTTCGCTCATCACTATTCACGATCTCATTTACAAACACCTGAGCAAGAGTCTTGGCATTCAGAAATGCAGGTAATGTGACAAAATGGACCATTTTACTGAACCTACCTACTACCATCAAAACCACAGTCTTGTCACAGATACCGGTAGGTCAGTAATAAAATCCATGGACCAGTGTGTCCATGGTCTTCTGGGAATAGGCAGTGGAAGAAGAGTACCAGACAGATGGGTATGTGATACCTTAGAACATGCCCAGACACTACAAGCAGATACCTGTTCAACCACATCCCGATGCAACACTGGCCACCAAAAACGACGAGAAATGAGGTCCGCGGTTGCCCTACCACCTGGATAACCAGCAAGCATAGAGTCGTGATGTTCCCTTATTACTTTACTTTGCAGAGCAGATTTTATGGTACAAATAACCTTCCTGGAGGGCAGGAGGCATGGACATCCCCCTCGGCCTCCAGCACCTCACCCTCCAGCTCAAGGTATAATGACAAAATAACTAACACCTTTAGCAAAATCGGGCAGAGTTCTCATGGTCACTACCACCAGGGAAGCTCCGGACAAAGCATCAGCCTTGACATTTTTGACTCCTGGACGGAAAGGGACCTCAAAATCGAACCTAGTTAAAAAACAGCGACTATCTAGCCTGCCTAGGGTAGAGATGTTCAGCCGACTGGAGATATGACAAGTTCATATGGTCAGTAAGAGGGTATGGATCTCGGATGGTAATTTGATTTAATTCCTGAAAATCTAAACAGGGACGTAGCCTGCCATCTTTTTTCTTTACAAAGAAGAAGCCTGCCACCAAGGGCGAAGATGAGGGTCTGATGTGTCCCTTTTCCAGACTTTCCACAATTAAATCCTTCATGGCTTGTCTCTCAGGACAGGAACAATTATACAATCTGGATTTTAGCAGTTTAGCTGCGGAACAAGATTACCAGGACAGTCATATTCACGATGAAGAGGCAAATCCTGACACTCCCTCTCAGAAAAAACATCCTCAAACCCAGACTAAAATACAGGTAAGGTTTCTGTAGAGACTGAAGAAAGGGAAATATTTAAACAGTTCTCCTGGCAGTAATTTCCCCACTCAATGACCTCCCTGACTTGCCAATCCACCAATGGATAATGTTTCACCAACCATGGAAGACACAATACAATTGTAGTAGAAAAGACCATCCAGGACATAGCAAGGAATTACTTCACAATGAACCGACCCCACCCTCAGTCATAAATTATGTACAATGTAAATTAAAGCTTTCTGCACAAGTGGCGCTGAGTCAATGGCGAAGATGGAAATGGTCTTAGCTAAAGCACAACAAACCAGCCCGTGAGTTGTGGAAAATTCAGCCTCAACAATGTTGACTCCAGCTCCACGGTCAACAAACTCAGAAATTTCCTTGGTTTTGCTCTCCAGCACCACCTCTGCTAACAGGACAAACCGGGAACTGCAGGTTGATAAAAAAAAATGCACCCCTTCCTCATTTATCTCCTGACTACCAAGGGTTAAATGAGTCTCCCTTTGTTTAGGCATCAATGTACAGACCCCAATAAAATGTCCCTTTTTTTCCACAAAAACACACACCTTTTTTGCAAACCTCCTGTGAAATGTTTGATGCAGAGGCATACTCTAACTGCATGTTCCCCTCCACCCTTCCCAGTACAGGTTTTCCAATTGACTGCTCCACTGGCAAAGGGGCAATACCCGAAAAAGAGGCTGGGAAGAAAATGGTCTTACCCTTCTATCCCGGAGACAGCTATCCACATGAATAGCCAAAGACATAGAGGCTTCCAAGGACTCTGGGGTTTCGTACACTGCTAAAGCATCCTTCAACTTTTCCGTGAGACCCTGAAGGAATTGGCTTCTGAGAGCCGGGTCATTGCATTTAATATCAGTTGACCATCTGCGGAACTCAGAGCTATAAGTCTCCACTGGACTCCCTTGCTGAATGCGACAGCCTGGATTCAGCCAAGGAAACATGGTCAGAGTTTTCATAGATGAGGGCAAGAGCCCTGAAAAACTCCTCCATCAACTGGAGACACATAGAATCCAGTGATATAGAAAAAGCCCAGGACTGCGGTTCCCCCTGTAACAGTGAATTAACAATTCCTACTCATTGCACCTCATCTCCAGAGGAATAACGACGTAGTTTAAAGTACAATTTGCATGCTTCTTTAAGCACAAAAAACTTGTCCCTACCCCCAGAAAACCTGTCCAGGAGGACAATTTTGGGTTCAAGTTGGACCCAGCTACCTGCAGAGTCCCCCACAATAGGAGCCTGCAGCCACTGCCGTTGCTACTGAATCTCACAATGAAGGTCAGTCACCTCCGGTGACAACCTCTGCAGCTGCTCTGCCAGCACAGAAACAAGATCCTTGAACCCAGCAAAATAAAAAAAACCCACACAGAAAAAACACACATAAAAAAGTGTCAACATTTATTTATTTATTTTTTCTTTTGCAAATGGCGGGTGTTAATGTCACACACAGTGTAGGACAGACTAAGTGCAACACAAAGGGATAAGGGAAAGGGGGGCCCAACACTAGAGAATGGAGACCACTAGGCAGATCTACCGTAACCCTGTCTGCCCTAAGAGACACTAAATAGGTTCCACACCTACTGCCAAGCAGGATACCTAGCCCCTGTCAGACCCTAGCGATCAGTCCTGCTTAGGGAAGGAAGGGGTTACGCTGTAGAACCCCACTAAGGCCGGCGTCACACTAGAGAGGAATACGGACGAGTGAGAGGCGTGAAAAAAACGCATTACACTCGGACCAATGTTTCTCTATGGGGCAGCTCTGATCATCCGTATATTTCTCAGCCGTATTTTACAGGCTGAGAAACTCGCAGCATGCTGCGATTGTCAGCATATTATGCCCGTAGTACGCCAATGCAAGTCTATGGGGGCGAGAAAAATACGGATTACACACGGACCACACGTGTGACTTGCGAGAAATACGCATCGGTGTCCTTTAGAAAAGCCGGCAATTCATCCCTGGCTATACTGTAAAATCACACTGACAGCTTTAATAAACAAAGGAAAGAATAGATATATACACATAGAATACATATATACAGTGCCTACAAGTAGTATTCAACCCTCTGCAGATTTAGCTGGTTGACACATGCGGAATTAACTTGGCATT
>JARQOD010000003.1:303022310-303128229 GCA_033576555.1 Oophaga sylvatica
GGGGTCTAAGAATGTAAAGGCTGATGCTTTGTCTCGCAGTTTCCCAGGGGCCGGGAAAACGGATGACCCGATTCCTATCCTTCAGGAGGGGGTGGTAGTGTCGGCTGTATGTTCTGAGCTTGAGGAGGAGGTGTTAGAGGCTCAGGGGGACGCCCCTGCAGGACCTTCAGGGAGACGGTTTGTCCCGAATCAGTTGAGACAAAAGGTTATTGAGGCACATCATAATTCTGCTTTAGCAGGACATCCAGGGAGTAAGGCTACTTTAGATCTCCTTTCTCGCCGATTTTGGTGGCCTAACGCTAATAAAGATGTTATAACTTTTGTCGCGTCCTGTGGGGTTTGTGCTCGCTCTAAAACTCCTCATACCCGTCCATCTGGGACCCTTTTACCCTTGAAACTTCCGGAGCGTCCATGGACTCATTTATCTATGGACTTCATTACGGATCTTCCTCCGTCGTCAGGGAATACTGTCATACTGGTGGTTGTTGACAGGTTCAGTAAGATGGCACATTTCGTTGCTCTTCCTGCACTCCCTAATGCTAAAACTCTGGCGCAGGTGTTCATTAGGGAGATCGTGAGACTTCATGGGTTGCCTTCTGATGTGGTGTCAGATAGGGGGTCTCAGTTTGTGTCCAAATTTTGGAGGGCATTTTGTTTACGTCGGGGGATGCAATTGTCGTTTTCCTCGGCTTTTCATCCACAGACCAATGGTCAGACAGAGCGTCTGAATCAGAGTTTAGAGACATATCTCCGGTGTTTTGTCTCGGAGAACCAGGAGGACTGGTCATCTTTCTTGCCTCTGGCAGAGTTCGCTCTTAACAACAGGCGGAGCGAGTCCACTGGTAAGTCCCCATTTTTTGGGGCATATGGTTTTCATCCCCAGTTTTGTACTTTCAATGGGGGGGGTCCTTCTGGGGTTCCTGAGGAGGAGCGTTTCTCGTCGTCACTTGCTTCTGTGTGGCGAGGTGTATTGAATAATTTGAGTACGATGGGGAACCGTTACAAACGTATGGCTGATAGGAGGAGAGTTTCTGGTCCAGATCTGAATGTGAACGATCTGGTATGGTTGTCTACCAGGAATATAAAACTTAAAGTGCCCTCCTGGAAACTGGGTCCCAGATTCATCGGGCCGTACAGGATCAGTTCCATAATTAATCCTGTGGCATTTCGTCTGGAACTCCCTTCTACTTTTAAAATTCATAATGTGTTCCACAAGTCATTACTTAAAAGGTATGTGGCACCAGTCATACCGTCACCTCTACCTCCTCCTCCAGTGTTGGTCAATGGTAACTTGGAATTTCAAGTATCAAAAATCATTGACTCTCGCCTGAATCGCCGGTCCCTTCAGTACTTGGTGCATTGGAAGGGGTATGGTCCGGAGGAGAGGACGTGGGTCCCTGCGTCTGATGTTAACGCAGATCGTTTGGTTCGGACCTTCCACAGAACTCACCCGGGCAGGCCTGGCCCTGAGGGTCCGGAGGCCCCTCGTAGAAGGGGGGGTACTGTCATGTGTGCATTGCCACGAAGATCGTCGCGGTTGCACATTTTGACTTCTCACAGCTGAGTTGCTGTTTCTTTGTGTTTGGCAGCTAGGGAGTTAATTCTGTCTGTGCTCGGTGCTGGGACTGGGTGCAGTTTCTCCCGGCTGCAATTGATTATTTGTTGATTGGTTTCCTTTAAGTTTCTGGTTGTCTGCTTTGGGAGTTGCCAGTGAAACCCTTCATGCAGACCACAGATAGGAATGAATCTGTATAGACTCTAGTTGAGAGCTCCTTAGTTGTTTTAAGCTTAACTTGCTTAGAGTTTATTTCCCAGACCATTTATGTTCCTTCGGTGTTTGAGTGTGTATGCAAGAGAGTGCTATCCTGTCTGTCTTATATGTCTAATCTGTGTATTTAGCTGAGATCAGCCCCTATCCCTTTGGTGGTAATCAGGATCCTTCTTAGGACTGATTACAGGGTTCAGGGTCTGATAGGAGACAGGGTTAGGCTGGAGACTTGGACCTCTGAACCATTATCAGTACCTCCAAGGTAAGGGATTAGTTAGGACCCCAGTGTAGGGTCAGGTTAGACCCCGGTCCTCCTCTTTCCTGTTACAGCTCATCAAGTCCTCAAGATTAACCCTGAGTTCAACTGATATCGTTTCTGCACATCTAGTCCTCAAGATTAACCCTAAGTTCTGCTGATATTGTGTCAGGTAAATCTATTTTATACTTACATTCTGATGTTGCTAAACTATATGTTGTATAGAGTGTGGTTCCTGTATAAATAGTTTACTGACATTGTAGTCATATCATTAGACAGCGTGACAAAGTTGGACATGTCTCTTATTTTTCCACTGACCACTTGGTCCGAGGAAAAAATCTGACATGCGCACAGCTCCACAGAATATCATAGATATGAGTGCTCTTCGTGAAAACCAGTGATAGCACTGGGATGAGAAAATCAGTCGCATACACGAGCCTGTACAATGTACAGTACAGACCAAAAGTTTGGACACATCTTCTCATTCAAAGATTTTTCTGTATTTTTATGACTATGAAAATTGTAGAATCACACTGAAGGCATCAAAACTATGAATTAACACATGTGGAATTATACATTACACTTTACAAAAAAGTGTGAAACAACTAAAAATATGTCTTATATTCTAAGTTCTTCAAAGTAGCCACCTTTTGCTTTGATTACTGCTTTGCACACTCTTGGCATTCTCTTGATGAGCTTCAAGAGGTAGTCACCGGAAATGGTCTTCCAACAATCTTGAAGGAGTTCCCAGAGATGCTTAGCACTTATTGGCCCTTTTGCCTACACTCTGTCGTTCAGCTCACCCCAAACCATCTCGATTGGGTTCAGGTCTGCTGACTGTGGAGGCCAGGTCATCTGGCATAGCACCCCAACACTCTCCTTCTTGGTCAAATAGCCCTTACACAGCCTGGAGGTGTGTTTGGGGTCATTGCCCTGTTGAAAAATAAATGATGGTCCAACTAAACGCAAACCAGATGGAATAGCATGCAGCTGCAAGATGCTGTGGTAGCCATGCTGGTTCAGTATGCCTTTAATTTTGAATAAATCCCCAACAGTGTCACCAGCAAAGTTCCCCCACAACATCACACCGCCTCCTCCATGCTTCACGGTGTGAACCAGGCATGTAGAGTCCATCCGTTCACCTTTTCTGCGTGCAAAGCAGTAATCAAAGCAAAAGGTGGCTACTTTGAAGAAACTAAAATATAAGACATATTTTCAGGTGTTTCACACTTTTTTGTAAAGTGTAATGTATAATTCCACATGTGTTAATTCATAGTTTTGATGCCTCCAGTGTGATTCTACGATTTTCATAGTCATGAAAATACAGAAAAATCATTGAATGAGAAGGTGTGTCCAAACTTTTGGTCTGTACTGTATGTTCATAAACCTACATTGAAAAAGCAACTTACATATTACATAAAGAGCCCTCTGTGATCCAAAGAGTCAGAACTTCAGGCATGTTATTCGCAAGAGATGTCTTTAACATAATAACATTATTTATTGAAATTGCTATTTACAGATCATAATTGTTTAATATATTTTTTAAGTGGCTAAAAGCCACTAAATCACTTTAAACAATATTAAGTTGTAAGTGAAGTGAATCACTATTTTGCAGGCCTACAACCAATCTGTATATAAGATCTATTTTTGCAAACATTTCAGTTTTAAACCTCTTAACGACCACCTATACGCCTTTTAACGGTGACAGTTAAGGGTACTTATTCCTCAGCGCCACTTTTTAACGGCACTGAGAAATAAGTGTACAGCACTGAATAACGGTGATCACAAAAAAAAAGTCTGGTTTTCCTTTCATTTCTCTCTCTCATTCCTTTTCCTATTGGTTCATTGTGATCACTAAGATATACTCTATCACAGTGATAAAAATAAAAAAAATTGTAAATCAAAGCCCCTTTGTCACCCTCTTAGTTAGATAAAAATAATAAAAAAAAAATTCATTCTTTGCAGTTAGGGTTAGGATTAGGATTAGGGTTGGGGCTAGAGTTAGGGTTAGGGTTTTGGCTAAGATTGGGGCAAGGGTTAGGGTTGGGGCTAGGGTTAGAGTTGTGTTGAGACTAGGGTTGTGTTGGGGCTAGGGTTGTGTTGGGGTTACGGTTGTAGTGTAGAGCTTAGGGTGGTGTTGGTGTTAGGTTGTGATGACGTTAGGGTTGTGTTGGGGTTAGGGTTATGTTAGGGTTAGGGTTGGGGTTAAGGTTGTAGTTGAGGTTAGGGCTGCGTTAGCATTGGAGTTAGAATTGGGGATTTCCACTGTTTAGACACATTAGGGGGTTTTTCGAAATGCAACATGATGCCCATCATCGATTCCAACCAATTTTGCGTTCAAAAAGTCAAACGATCTCCCTCCCTTCTGAGCCCTGCAATGCGCCCAAACAGTGGATTTCTCCCACATATGAGGTATTGGTGTACTCAGGAGAAATTGCACAACATATCTGTTGGTCCATTTTCTACTGATACCCTTGTGAAAATAAAAAAGTTCAGGTCTAAAGTAATTTTTTTGTGAAAAAAGTTAAATGCTAATTTATTCCTTCAACATTGCTTTAGTTCTCGTAAAGCACCTGGAGGGTTAATAAACTTATTGAATGTGGTTTTGCACGCCTTGAAGGGTGCAGTTTTTAGAATGGTGTCACGTTTGGGTATTTTCTGACATATTGACCCCCCCAAAGTCACTTCAAATGTGATGTGGTCCCTAAAAAAATGGTTTTGTAAAGTTTGTTGTAAAAATGAGAACTCGCTGGTCAACTTTTAACCCTTTTAACATTTTAACGTTTCCAAAATTGTGTGATGTAAAGTAGACATGTGGGAAATGTTATTTATTAACTATTTAATGTGACACAACGCTCTGATTTAAGGGTATAAAAATTAAAAGTTTGAAAATTGCAAAATTTTCAAAATTTTTTGCCAAACTTCCATTTTTTTCATAAGTAAACGCAAGTCATATTGAAGAAATTTTACAACTATCATGAAGTACAATATCTCATGAAAAAAACAATATTAGAATCAATGGAATCTGTTGAAGTGTTCCAGAGCTTTAACCTCATAAAGGGACAGTGGTCAGAGTTGTAAAAATTGGCCCGGTCATTAAGGTCAAAATTGGCTCAGTCACTAAGGGGTTACTTCTCTGCTACTTCAGGATTTAACAAAACTGCAACAAAAACACAACAGCAACATAAGACCACACACAGCAAAAATGATAAATGTGAACTTATCTTTTTAACCCCTTACTGCCATCGGACGTACTATCCCGTCCATGGTACCTGGGCCCGTATGACCGGGGACGGGATAGTACGTCTCGTGCGATCGGACGCGCTCCCAGGGGGAGCGCAGCCGATCGCGGCCGGGTGTCAGCTGATTATCACAGCTGACACCCATGACTGTGTGTCAGGAGCGGTCACGGACCGCTCCCGGCACATTAACCCCTTGCACACCGCGATCAAACATGATCGCGGTGTACTGGGGGCACAGGGGAGGATCGCGCAGGGTGGGGGCTCCCTGCGCGCCCCCCTGAGACCCTCAGAGCAGCGCGATGTGATCGCGCTGTTCTGAGGGCTTCCTCCCTCCCAGGACCCGGATCCAAGATGGCGCCGGGGTCCTGGAGGGAGGCGGCTACCTCAGTGCCTGCCGAGAGCAGGCACTGAGAAGCCTGCTGCACTGCCTGAGCGATCGCTGGTGTGACAGAGTGCTGTGCACACTGTCACACCAGCGATCTGATAAAATACAGTGATGTCCCACCCTGGGACAAAGTAAAAAAGTTAAAAAAAATAAAAATAAACATGTTTTAAAAAAAATCCAAAATAAATAAAAAAATATATATATATTCCCCAATAAATTCATTCTTCCTGTAAATAAAAAAACAAAGCAATAAAAGTACACATATTTGTATCGCCGCGTCCGTAACGACCCCCCCTATAAAATTGTCCCACTAGTTAACCCCTTTAGTGAACCCCTTAAAAAAAAAAAAACGAAGCAAAAAATCAATGCTTTATCATCATACCGCCGAACAAAAAGTGGAATAACACGCGATCAAAAAGACCGATATAAAAAAACATGGTACTGCTGAAAACGTCATCTTGTCCCGCAAAAAACGAGCCATCATACAGCATCATCAGCGAAAAAATAAAAAAGTTATAGCTCGCAGAATAAAGCGATGCAAAAATAATTATTTTTTATATAAAATTGTTTTTATTCTATAAAAGCGCCAAAACATGAAAAAATGATATAAATGAGGTATCGACATAATCATACTGAACCGAAGAATAAAACTGCTTTATCAATTTTACCACACGCGGAACGGTATAAACGCCTCCCCCAAAAGAAATTCATGAATTGCTGATTTTTGTTCATTCTAACCTCCCAAAAATCGAAATAAAAAGCGATCAAAAAACGTCACGTGCTTAAAAATGGTACCAATAAAAACGTCAACTCATCCCGCAAAAAATAAGACCTCACATGACTCTGTGGGCCAAAATATGCAAAAATTATAGCTCTCAAAATGTGATGATGCAAAAACTATTTTTGCAATAAAAAGCGTCTTTTAGCGTGACAGCTGCCAATCATAAAAACCCGCTATAAATAGTAAATCAAACCCCCTTTATCACCCCCTTAGTAAGGGAAAAATAATAAAATTAAAAAAAAGTATTTATTTCCATTTTCCCATTAGGGTTAGGGTTAGGGTTGCGGCTAAAGTTAGGGTTAGGGTTGGCGCTAAAGTTAGGATTAGGGTTAGGGTTGGGATTAGGGGTGTGTTAGGGTTAGGTTTGTGGTTAGGGTTGGGACTAGGGTTAGGGGTGTGTTGGGGTTAGGGTTGGAGTTAGAATTGGGGGGTTTCCGCTGTTTAGGCACATCAGGGGCTCTCCAAATGTGACATGGCGTCTGATCTCAATTCCAGCCAATTCTGCGTTGAAAAAGTCAAACGGTGCTCCTTCACTTCTCAGCTCTGCCATGCGTCCAAACAGTAGTTTATCCCCACATATGGGGTATCAGCGTACTCTGGACCCCAAGAGTTATTGTGCAATTTGTCCTATTTCTTCTGTTACCCTTGGGAAAATAAAAAACTGGGGCGAAAATATCATTTTTGTACAAAAAAAATAATTTTTTTTGTTTTTACGGCTGTACATTATAAACTTCTGTGAAGCACTTGGGGCTTCATAGCGCTCACCACACATCTAGATAAGTTCCTTGTGGGGTCTATTTTCCAAAATGGGGTCACTTGTGGGGGGTTTCCACTGTTTAGGCGCATCAGGGGCTCTCCAAAGGCGACATGACGCCCCCAGACCATTCCATCAAAGTCTGCAATCCAAAACGTCACTACTTCCCTTCCGAGCCCTGACGTGCGCCCATACAGTAGTTTTCTCCCACATATTGGGTATCAGCGTACTCAGGACAAATTGGACAACAACTTTTGGGGTCCAATTTCTCCTGTTACCCTTGTGAAAATAAAATATTGGGGGCGAAAAAAATCGTTTTTGTAAAAAAAAAAGGATTTTTTATTTTTACGGCTGTACGTTATAAACTTCTGTGAAGCACTTCGGGGTTCAAAGTGCTCACCACACATCTAGATAAGTTCCTTGTGGGGTCTATTTGCCAAAATGTGGTCACTTGTGGGGGGTTTCCACTGTATAGGTGCATCAGGGGCTCTCCAAATGTGACATGACGCCCCCAGACCATTCAATCAAAGTCTGCAATCCAAAACGTCACTACTTCCCTTCTGAGCCCTGACGTGCGCCCATACACTAGTTTTCTCCCACATATTGGGTATCAGCGTTCTCAGGACAAATTGGACAACAACTTTTGGGTTCCAATTTCTTCTGTTACCCTTGTGAAAATAAAATATTGGGGGCGAAAAAATCATTTTTGTAAAAAAAAAAAAGATTTTTTATTTTACGGCTGTACGTTATAAACTTTAGTGAAACACCTGGGGGTTAAAAGTTCTCACCACACATCTAGATAAGTTCCTTGAGGGGTCTAGTTTCCAAAATGGTGTCATTTATGGGGTTTCCACTGTTTAGGCAGATAAGGAGCTCTCCGAACACGACATGGCGTCCAGCCAATTCTGCGTTGAAAAAGTCAGACGGCGCTCCTTCCCTTCCAAACTCTGCCATGCACCCAAACAGTGGTTTACCCCCACATATGGGGTATCAGCGCACTCAGGACAAATTGCACAATAACTTTTGGAGTCTTGTTACCCTTGGAAAAATAAAAATTGGGGTGAAAAGATCATTTTTGTGGAAAAAATATGATTTTTAAATTTTACGGCTCTACGTTATAAACTTGTGTGAAGCACTTGGGGGTTCAAATTGCTCACCAAAGATCTAGAAAAGTTCCTTAGGGGGTCTAGTTTCCCAAATGGGGTCATTTGTGGGGGGTTTCCACTGTTTAGGCACATCAGGGGCTCTTCAAATGCAACATGGCATCCAATCTCAATTCCAGCCAATTTTGGTTGGAAAAAGTCAAATGGTGCTCCTTCGATTCCGAGCTCTGCCGTGCGCCCAAACAGTGGTTCCCCCCCACATATGGGGTATCAGCGTACTCAGGACAAATTGGACAACAACTTATGTGGTCCAATTTCTCCTGTTACCCTTGGGAAAATAAAAAATTAGCGACTAAAAGATAATTTTTGTGGGAAAAAAATAGGATTTTTTATTTTCATGCCCGGGCATTATAAACTTGTGTGAAGCACTTGGGGGTTCAAAGTGCTCACCAAAGATCTAGATAAGTTCCTTAGGGGGTCTAGTTTCCAAAATGGGGTCACTTGTGGGGGGTTTCCACTGTTTAGGCTCATCGGGGGCACTGCAAACGGAACATGACCCCCATCAACGTCTGCATTCCAAAACGTTACTACTTCCTTTCCAAGCCCTGCCGTGCACCCAAACAGTTCCCCCCCCCCCCACATATGGGTATCAGCGTACTCAGGACAAATTGGACAACAACTTTTGGGGTCCAATTTCTTTGGGAAAATTAAAAAATTTGGGACTAAAAAATCATTTTTGTGGAAAATTGTTTTGTTTTTTTTTCACACCCAGGCATTATAAGCTTTTGTGAAACACTTGGGGGTTCAAAGTGCTCACAACAGATCTAGATAAGTACCTTAGGGGGTCTAGTTTCCAAAATGGTGTCACTTGTGGGGTTTCCACTGTTTAGGCGCATCAGGGGCTCTCCAAACACGACATGGCGTCCAATCTCAATTCCCGCCAATTTTAGTTTGAAAAAGTCAAACGGCGCTCCTTCCCTTACGAGCTCTGCCGTGTGCCCAAACAGTGGTTTTCCCCCACATATTGGGTATTGGCGTACTCAGGAGAAATTGCATAACAACCTTATCTGTCCATTTTCTCCTTTTACCCTTGTGAAAATAAAAAAAAAGTTTGTAAAAGATCATTTTTGTGGCTAAAAAGTTAAATATTCATTTTTTCCTTCCACGTTGCTTTAGTTCCTGTGAAGCACCTGAAGGGTTAATAATCTTCTTGAATGTGGTTTTGAGTACCTTGAGGGGTGCAGTTTTTAGAATGGTGTCACTTTTGGGTATTTTCTGCTATATAGACCCCTCAAAGTGACTTCAAATGTGAGGTGGTCCCTAAAAAAAATGGCTTTGTAAATTTTGTTGTAAAAATGAGAAATCGCTGGTCAACTTTTAACCCTTATAACTTCCTAACAAAAAAAAATTTTGGTTCCAAAATTGTGCTGATGTAAAGTAGACATGTGGGAAATGTTATTTCTTAACTATTTTGTGTGATATATTTCTCTGTTTTAAGGGAATAAAAATTCAAAGTTTGAAAATTGCAAAATTTTAAAAATTTTCGCCATATTTGCGTTTTTTTTCAAAAATAAACGCAAGTTATATCGAAGAAATTTTACCACTAACATGAATTACAATATGTCACGAGAAAACATTCTCAGAATCGCGAAGATCCGTTGAAGCGTTCCAGAGTTATAACCTCATAAAGAGACAGTGGTCAGAATTGTAAAAATTGGCCCGGTCATTAACGTGCAAACCACCCTTGGGGGTGAAGGGGTTAATATATTCACATATATTCATACATGATAAGACTAGTGTCTTGTTACACAGGGGAGAAAAAAGGGTCTTGCAGAATGTACATGCAATTACAAATTGTGCTCTGATGTATGAGATGACTATCAAACTTAATAAATAATAATAATCCTGTTGCAAAGAAATTAATGTATGTTAAGTGATCCAAGTTAGATATGTGGCTACATGCTCAGAATATTGCAATATACATTAATACAATATTAATGAAATCACAGTGGATTGTGACCAAATAAATTAACACTGAAATCCTGAAAATAATATTTCTACCATATTTACTTTAATTTTAACATAAATTGTCCCAAGAATAGACCTCAAGCATATCAGTGTAAGCTCCTGCTCGCATTAAGTGTCTGAGCCTCTTCTTGGGTAACAACTAAAAAGTGCTCGATGTATATTAACCCAGCATCACTGGCGGTGTAGTAATTAATTTGAGCAAATATATTTATTTGTATATTATTCTTTTAACCTGTTTGGCACTGGTAACAATTTTAAACACCCAATCTGTCTCATTTATGTTAATTCATGACATACCTTCTCAGTGAAGACGAAGATCTTTTAATGACGTCGTATAGAGATAGACAGGAAAATCAATGTCCAAAAGCAGCAGAGGAGTTGGAGACCACCTCTGCAAACAGAAGAGCTGTAGAGTCTGAACACATACACACATCCAGCATGTTTGCTTTTACTCACTTGTGATCTCTTAGATTTCTTAAAGCCAGAATTGTCTAGTTTTAAATATCTGTTCAACTACAATCCCTCTAGTGTTTAAACGTTTTCCATCCTTTAATCTTTCCATAATACCTGCACAGTTTACCTGTCATAGGACTTAGTGGTGTTTATGTGCATGCATTTGTTGCACCAAAAAGCAGACTTTTAGAAAGTAGTTTTAGATAATGTATATAATTCTGTCCTGTGGAATGTAATGAAATGAATGAAATACGCATATTTTTGTCACGTTTTTTACATGCATTTTTGTTGCGGATTTTTCTCCTTTCATAAGTATGGATGAAAACTGCAGCAAAAGTCCTGAAAGAATTGACATGCTGCAGATTTAAACCTGCTGTCAATCTGAAAGTAGAAAATAAAATGTGTGTGAGATTTCATGAATCTCATTCACTTTGCTAGTACTCACCCAGCCAAGTCAAATTTTCTGATTTTCACTGTTGAGGGGCAAACATCCCGAAACATGTGTCTCCAAATGAAGTGTCTGATTTGGATTCTTAAGGCCCATTACACATAGCGAGATCGCTAGCGAGATCGCTGAAACATCACTGATTTTGTGACGTAGCAGCGACCTAGCCAGCGATCTCGCTTAGTGTGACACTCAGCGACGATCAGCCCCCCTGCTGGGTGTCGCTGATCGTCGCTGAATGTCCTGGACCATTTTTTGATCGCTGGTCTCCCGCTGGCCAGCGCGCATCACTGCGTGTGACAGTTGGGAGACCAGCGATCAGCCAGCCGGAGCTGGTAACCAAGGTAAACATCGGGTTTCCAGGCGCCGGGCGGCGCCTGGAAACCCGATGTGTACCTTAGATACCAGCGCGCTGGTGCAGGGAGCTGGTAACCAAGGTACACAGCGGGTTTCTAAGCGCCAAGCGGTGCCTAGAAACCCGACGTGTACCTTGGTTACCAGCTCCCTGCACCAGCGCGCTGGTATCTAAGGTACACTGCGGGTAGCTAAGCGACGTGCGTCGCTTGTTACCCGCATAGTCGCTGTCCTGATCGCTGCCTGTTTGTCAGCTCACCAGCGATCATGTAGCGACACATCAGCGATTCTGACAAGTGCATATCGTTGTCCGGATCTCTGGTGAGTCGCTATGTGTGACAGGACCCTTAGTCATGTGGCAAGGCTTGTTAAAGAGTGTAAATTAACTTCTAGGATTACTGCATCTACTGACACTAGAGTTCAAGGCTGAAAAGGCTTTTTGCATATTTAAATTCCCAAAAGAGCATTGAATGGCTTTTAAGTCTCAGTAAGCCATCTTGGCACTTATTACCCTTTACCAATATTAACACTTTTCAGCTGTATTTGTGATGTATGTCTACATAAAAACCTCTTTAAAAGTTACCTATAGAATAGATTATCAGTGTATTTTTCAGTTTTTTTCTATAAAAATTAGGTGTCAGTAAAAAGTGATAAAAAATTCCTTCACTGTGTACACTTTAATTTTCTGTACACTGCATAGTTCTAATTAATTTTACATAACAGTAAGCAAAATCCAAAAGACAGCACAAAAATATCCACTTTTCTGAATATTTTTGATCCTCCCACCCTACCACCGTGATTTCACCTTTGCTGTAAGTTCTGTATAAAAGCATTCATTATACTAAGATATTAACTATCAGAGAGCTCAGTGTAATATCGAACTCTCTTAAAAAGCAAAAGTATTTTGCTTATTGCAGCATATTTAGTAGCAGACTTATTCCTGTCTCTACTACTGGAAGAACATGAAGTGTTCCAATAAGATTTCGGTTTGGTTGGAAAAAGAATGGCCCATTCAATGGCACCTCCTTCTAAATGCCATTTTCCTTGCTCTTTACAGTCTACTTTCCATAAAATATTTGACTTCATCCAGTCTCGCCTCCTTGGAAAGCTTGAACATCATCAGTGTTTCCGAATTTTACTCTAGCCTTTCTATGTCCTTTTTTTTCCCCTCTCTTACATTGCTTTACCTCTTTTACGGCGTGGAGGAATTGCTATGGAGACATACGATGTTCTCACATGGCAAGAATTTTTTGGACGTCTTAACTCAGATGCAAAACCCATTCACCGGTCAACCCCGCCCTACCTAATGATGTCCTCATGGGTCTGTTCTAATGGGTTTATTGAATGACTGCTTAAAAAGCAAGTCTCTGCCAGTTGAGCTGGCAGAAAGAATTTGATCTCTGCTTTATCCTTTATGTCAAAAACAAAGCAATACATTTTTTCTTAAATATGCAAGCATATTTAAGGTTTCTAGCATTATCCATGTGCAGTTTAAATGACAGGATTACATGATTATTAAATAGATTAGGTATTCAAAAACCTTGAAAGACTCACTGCCGCAGGATTAAAGGTATTTTGAAAAGTGTTCAAAAAACACACTTAGGGCTCCTGTAGACATCTGTAGATTATGATCTGAAATTGGACCATGATGTCTGTAAGTAAGGCTGCAAACTCAGGGCAGGAGACCCACTGTCACCTCGTAATCAATCTACGGACATATGCAGAAGCCCTAACATGCAGTAACTTGTGGAAGTTGGAGATGAGTGAATTTGTTCTGCATGAATTCAATTTCACTTTGAACTTTACAAAAAATTAGTTATTTATAAAAAAGTAGCTTTTTGCAAACTCAGCAAAATGCGGACCAGCTGGCAGAAATGTACAGGACCAGGAAAAGAGGGAAAAAAACATTAATACTCACCTTGCCATTCACTTCTCCTACCATAGCTCACTATTCAGCTTCTTTTTTCTGCCTTCCCATCTATAACGTGTATTACAATATCAGGGTCCCACTTGGAGCTCGATGCTCCAGCACAGAGTGAAGAAAACCGTAAAAGATTTCACGTGACTGGGGAAAGCAGAAAGAATTGAGTGGATGGAAGGGAGGAACAGATACAAGACTTTCACAAGGGCAGGACAGTTGAGTAGAAAAGTATTACTTTTTCTTCTTTTTTCTTACACCAGAGCATGACAAGTAACATTCAATTTGCGCTGCATAACTTTAATGCAAATTAAATTGCTCTGCCAAGTTAGAGCAATCTGCTGAATTCGATTCTCTGCAGATTTGTTTATCACTAGTGAAAGGGTAAAAATGTAATAAAACATGAAGTATATAATATACACAGACTACTTTGAAGCCAAGTTAATGCATTTTTTTTTATTAAACAGGTAATTTTTATTGAATTTTAACAAAACAGATCTAAATTTAATCAACATATCAAACTTATTCTTAACCAAGGATTGAGCAAAGAGAGAAAACGGGGAGGGAAGGAAAGGGAAGAGCAGGAGAAAGGTCAAATTTTATTAATCTGGAGAAAAGCTGGCATTGAGGGGAAGGTGGGAGGAGAAGAGGGAAGGAGGAAGGCATTGGAATGGTAAGGAAAAGGAGTCAAAGATTTTTATAAACTTGATATAACAACTGATCAATAGACAGAAGTGTACACAGAGCAAAACACTTCTGCATGAGACTGAGTGTGTGTAACTTCAATAAGAAACTATATGAAAGCATTTAACCCCTTCACACCTAAGCCTGTTTTCACCTTCCTGACCAGGCCATTTTTTTCAATTCTGACTACTGTCAATTTAGAAGGTAATCACTCTGGAGCGATTCAACAGATCCCACTGATTCTGAGATCGTTTTCTCGTGACAATTGTACTTCATGATAGTTGCAAAATTTCTTTGATATGACTTATGTTTATTTGTGAAAAAATCAAAAATTTGGGAAAAATTTTGAACATTTTGCAATTTTCAAACTTTTAGTTTTTATGCCTTTAAATCAGAGAGTCATATCACACAAAATAGTTAATAAATAACATTTCCCACATGTCTGTATATTAGCACAATTTTTGAAACAGTTTTTTTTGTTAGGAAGCTATAAAAGTTAAAAGTTGACCAACGATTTATAATTGTTACAACAAAATTTGCAAAACCATTTTTTTAGGGACCACATACATTTGAAGTGACTTTGAGGGGCCTATATGACAGAAAATACCCAAAAGTTAACCATTCTAAAAACTGCACCCTTCAAAGTACTCAAAACCAGATTCAAGAAGCTTATTAACCCTTCCTGTGCTTCACAGGAATTAATGAAAAAAAAATTTAATTTTTCACAAAAATTTTCCTTTAGACCCAATTTATGTTACTCTCACAAGGGAAACAGGAGACACTTAGGGCAATATAGGCATAATTTTTTACTTACCTACCCCTCAAGATTTTTCACATTGTTTTCTTTTAGTGCCTAATTTTTGTGCGTTTTTATACTATTCTAGCATATCGTTTACTTTATTTTTTGGATTTGCTTTTGCGGTTACCTCTTGGCAGTACACATATTTCCTTGGTTTTGTTACCTATTTGGAGAGCCCTAATGTGCCTAAACAGTGGAAACTCCCACACACAATTGACACCATTTTGGAAACTAGACCCCTCAGGGAACATATCTAGATGTGTGGTGAGCACCTTAAACCCCCAGGTGCTTCACAGAAGTTTATAACATTGAGCCATGAAAATTTAAAAAAAAAATCACATTTTTCCCACAAAAATGTTTTGTAGCCTCAAATTTTGCATTTTATAGGGGTAACCAGAGAAATTGCATTATACAATTTGTTGTGCACACTCTCATGAGTATGCTCATACTCAGTATGTGCAGAAAACCTACTCTTTGGGCGCACAGCAGAGCTTGGAAGGGGAAGAGCGACATTTCACCTTTTTGAATGCAAAATGTGATGGAATAATTAGCATTTGGAGTGACCCTGATGTTCCTAAACAATGGAACCCCCCAAAAGTGACACTATTTTGAAAACTAGATGTTTAGTGAGCACCTTGACAGCCCAGACACCATAGAAGTTTCTAACATTGAGCTGTGAAAAGAAAAAAGTCAAATTTTTTCCACAAAAATATTTTTTAGCCCCAAATTTTGAATTTTTACAAGGGTAACAGGAGAAAATTGACCCTAAAGTTTGTTGTGCAATTTCTTCTGAGTGCACCCCTTATGTGGTCGAAAAATACCTCTGAGGTACTGTGCAAAGCTCAGAAGGGAAGCAGCACCATATTGAAGTTCAGAATTATCTGGACTGGTTTGAGAGTGCAGGGTCACATTGGTAGAGCCCCTGAGGTGCCAGAACAGCAGAACCTGCCAAAAGAGACCCCACTTAACAAACTACGCCTCTCAATGAATTAATTTAGGGTTGCAGTGATCATATTAACACCACAGGTGTGTCACAGAATTTTATACCATTGGGCAGTGAAGAAAAAATTATTACATTTTTATCACCAAGATTTTGTGTTAGCCCCAATTTTACATTTTCATACTGAGAAATGGGTAAAAATGACAGCAGAATTTGTCCCACAATTTCCCACAAAGGGGCGTGATAACTTGGAAAGAGGGCTGACTAGTCTGGGGAACTAATGCCCATCAACTAGTCAGAACTCCCATTAGCATAGGAAAAGTGGAGATTATAAATACTTTTTTAAAGCATTTATTTAACTAAATTATGTTATACAAGGATGGTTAAGGATGGAGTTTAAACACACACAGATGAATGCTGCTGGATTGGAGGGCATGTGGGATTTGACAGATTCCCTTTAAACACTAGAAGTCTCAGAGAGGGGTCATTTAACATTTCTATCTTTGGAACCCAGAGATAGGTCGAATGACCTAAAGATTTTAGCTAACATCCTATAATCACCGTCTTTTGTTCTGTATTCTGCAGATTCTGCAGATTACTCAGGCAATGGCCACATTTACAAATGAAAGGATGCTAATTGGAGCCATCAGAGTTGTCAGTTTGAACTAAGGGTCATTTGACCCTCTTTCGGGACTTCAGGGGGGAGCTCGAAATTTCTTGGACTTCTAGTGTTAATAAATATCCTAGGGGAACAACAAAGTTTCTAAATCTTTGTCCCATGGACTAAAAACAGAGAGTAAGGAGGTTTTAAAGAGTTCAGTTCATGGAGGAAGTCAGTTCCTATTTACTGTCCAGATCAGTAGAGCTTTCTCATTGATGCTGTCATGGGCGTAAGGTACAAACTTTTTTGACTCCTATATCTTCATAGATCAAGCTTCATTGTCAGCATGATTATGATCCTAACTAGTTTGAAAGGATTTGACGTTTTGAAGGTTATCATGTACAATCAAAACTATAATCAAAGAAAATATTTTTCATACAACTAATTACATTATTAACATGTGCCAATCTATTATAATAGGAGTTGTCTCTTAATTAGAGCATATCATGGACATCATAGAGTTTTTAAGATCAACTGCTGCTTTGTTGGTCCCAATATGTCCTTACATTACAAGGATCAAACTTTATTTGAATTGTATTGCCTAATCTTCTATACTGCTGCATGTTTTTAAAACTGGATTGTCTTGCTGGGACAGACCTTTTAGTAGTAAAGAAAAATCTAAATAGCCCATTCATAACTATACATTTTATTCTAGCACAAAGCACTCCCTTAAGTTTCTGCAGATTTGCAGAACCAGGTTTTGGATAACAAGCCAAGTCTGTGGCTTGCAGTTCTTAAAGGACAGTTAGGTAAAGCTTCTAAGCAAGGTGAGTGTAGTAACTTGAGATTTTAGCAATACTACAAATGAAGCACTTTATCCACTTTTTCCTTTAACTTTTTTTAAAGAGGAATTAGTGCTGTGATCATTTGATCAATGGAGTCTGGTTTCCGTCCATAAGCTGCATCTGCTGTGAGAAGTCAAGGAGTGATCCAGTGTATAACGCTCATATTCCCCAATAGCGCATATGAACATGAATTGTCATAAAAGCAAATCCTCATTAAAGAACAAAACTAAACCTATCCACTATGTCTTTACCTTTTAAACAACTTTTAATATACTTGATAAATGAAACAAAAATTTAGAATTGGGGCTTCGAACTCCACACATTGCTCTATGCTCTAATGCTAGTAGCATAACTGTCATATTACTGACCCAAACACACATATACACATCTCAGCTTTCTGTTATACCCTGTTGTGACAAAAAGTAGCTTTTGCTCTTAGAGTCACACACAATATTATGAGCTTTTGTCAGGTAGCAAAAATTTAATTTTTGTGCAACATTTTCATTGATTGACAGGTTTGGTATCACTTAATAGTTATACCCAGACTAATCAGACCTGCTGCTTTGCATTGATGATGGGCAAACAAGTCAAAACTTGTATCTACAAATTGAGTGTCCGGTTTGACTACTTATCCTAAGTCATGTGGCAAGGGTCATTTAAGGGTTGATATTAATTTTAAGGATTGTTACATTCAACAGGTGGCACTAGATTTCAAGTCTTTTTCCTCTTGGAAAAGAATTTTGAGATATTTAAATTTCCATGGCTTATAAGTATCCACAAGGAGAGAGAAACTTTACCCAAATAGACACCCTAGTTATGCTGAAGACATTTTTCTTAGGCTCCTTGAATTGAATCAGTAAGTGGCAGAATGTCGTGTAACAGTAATTGAAATGTAGTCTGTGGGTCACAATGATATATGGCAATATAAATATAATGTTTTGATACCAAATGCTTGCCCATTTTTTAAAGGGTTTATTTGGCTGAAAGCCTGCAGTCAGAAGGCACAATCATAGCAGAGTGTGATGCACTCACTGTCATGATTCCCCTATGTTCCCCAGGTGGTGATACAAGAGTGTGATTTGCATACTTACAGTTTTCATATTCCTGTGCTTCACCTCTGTTGAGATAAGCATATTAGTCTAGTCAGCACATGACCAAAAGTATGCATATTGCATATATGTGGTACGTGATCACTCACACGAGGAATACAGGGAACTGTGACCGTATGTGATACAGTCTGTTCTAACACAAAGTGAATGGAGACTTTTAATTTCAGTCTAGACAAACCTTTTAAGTTCATTAGCTTCCATAAGCTATCTAACTGCTGTTATGGTTAAAATAAGAAACAAATTGTAACTTGTAATGTTATCCATACATCAAAGACTTAGCTCAGCAATATTAACTGTTAGATAAAGTCCGGGGTTCACTGTGCAGAGATGAATCTGCTACTAGTGTGGGCAATGACGGAACTAAACAGCGAGCTAATCCTGGACCACAATGTGTTAAACATCACACAGAGTGGTAGGAACACAGAGTACCAAGCTCCGTTAATTCACAGAGAGATACTGTATCAAAGAATATTAAGTGCAATACCCTGTTAACGTCACAGGGATGTAGCAAGTGGGTTGTGCTTGCTCTGCCACTAAACTGTGCTAAACACAAATGGGAATGAAACAGATGCTGCGTCGAGTGGTGGCCTCTATTGACGCTAGAAACAATACCCTATTGCCTAAACTGAGAGGTGGCATAAGGGTTGAACTTGCTCTGTAACCAAACTGTGTCAATAGCACACGTGAACAAAACAGATGCTAAGTCAAGAGGCTAGTCAGTCCAGTTCTGAAGCTACTAAGCTTGTGCCTAATCGATGCCCTAAGCATGTAGCAGACTAGGCTCTGGTGCTGAGTCTAGGGTACGAAGCTGCATCAGTGTGCAAGCTGCCTGCCAATGTGTTCACTCACAGAGCAAAAAGACACATGCAACTATGCAGACAGTGTAGTAGAGTATCCACCCACACACACCCGTTGAGAGCCTTTTAGGCATTAGGCTCCACCTCAAACACTCACACCCAGTCAGCCGAGACATCGCCTGTGAGCCAATCCAGAGCTGCCACATCACCGGAGCAAGAAGCGTCCGACCACCAATGAAAAGACACCACATCACGGACATGCTCAGTAAGGTAATCTCTGGACTTAGACTCCTGAACACAGGACTGCATCTGCGTGCCGCTAGTACCCATAGACTTGGCTGAAGAGGCAGCAACAACCAAGCGTATACCACAAGCCTGAGCAAGACGCTGGGACTGACGCCTATGCTGAGCAGCAGTGGCAGGGCCCAAATGGGAGACCGGAGAAGCAGATAAAGCTTAGTATCCATCCAGCTCAGCGGGAGAATCCCAACGCCTAACAATTACCATTAGTTTGTAAAGAGTTCAAAAGTGATAGAAATCTTGTAATAAATTTCTGAAAAGGTTTTAAAGAGCATGGTATATTCATATATAGTAAAAAGTCTAAATCATTATCATTCATGCTTCAGAATTTTTCTGGGAAGTTAGTAATTAACATTGTCAAGAATATCGCAGCTCGGTAAGGTCAGGTAGAACCGCACGCTGTCATCTTTGTGTTGAACCGTTCTTTGCTGCCACCTATCTTCTGAACAATTAGATGATTGACCAACGAGTAAGGCCGGTGTCACACACAACCACAAAAAAACGGTCCGTTTTAAACGGTCGACAATCGGATCAAAATGCAAACATCACACATCCTTCTGGCATCCGATTTTCCTTCAAAGATGCGATTTAATCGCATGTGTGTGTACCTTGTAACATCCGATTTTCATCCGACTTGCGAGATTTTCTCGCAGGCTTGCAAAACTGACATATAATGGATCCAATAGAATAGTATTTAAATGCCAAAAGAAAGAATAGATATATACACATAGAGCACATATATATATATATATATATATATATATATATATATATATGTCATTGTGACATATATATATATACATATATTTATAATTCTTACACTTCTACATACTGTAATAGCCACTAATTCAATTGCCGGCTTCAGTGAAATCACAGAAGCCGACATGAAATGATACATTGTTTCCACACATTTAACCATGTAATTTCATGTATTTTTATATATGTTTGAAACATACAATTACATGAGTATATGTGTGCTAAATTTCAGACATGTAGGGGTTAATTAAAGGTGTAAATTCGTTGAAAAAAAATGCGTGGGCTCCCGCTGTATTTTCTCCACCAGACAGACAAAGCAAGCGAGTGGGGGCAGATAATAATAGCCTAGGGAGGGTACATTTTTTTTGTGCCCCCCCTGGCTACTAACATCTGCCCCCAGACACCCCAGAAAGGGCAAATCTATAATTAGATTCGCCCTTTCTGGCACTTTGCCCGTCTATTCCCATTGCCCTGTAGCGGTGGCGAATGGGTTAATAAGGGGTTAAAATGACCTTGCAATTGAAAGGTCACTTTAAGCCAGGTTAATAATTGATAGCTGTCAATTAGACAACTATCAATTATTAATCCTATTGTATGAAAGAAAAATCAAACACAACAGTTTAATAAAAAATAAGTTTAATTAAATAATCACACAGTTTTTGACCATATTTTATTTTCCTGCTAAAACCATTTCCTGTAATAAAAATAAAATAAAAAAGCAAAATTATACTTACCAATCCGATGTACAGTCAGGTCCCACGGTGTAATCCATCAGAAAGGGTTAACAGGTTACAGGTCGCAGAGAGCTAATAATGCTGTCTCAGACCTGTATTCCCCTGAATGAATAACTTCCTCTCCCAGCGAAAGTAGAGGAATAGATTCATGAATGGAGCTTAATTGATTATTGCCAATTAACTGTAGTGACCTGACCTAAAGGGAAAGTGGACACAATCAATTAAGCTTCATTCATGAAACACATCCTCTCCTGTCGCAGAGAGGAACTTATTCATTCACGAGCTTTGAGCTGACATGCAGGATTACTTGCACTGCTTGGCTCAAAGCAAAGTTAACCCTTTGTGAAGGATTACAGCGTGGGACGTGACAGATCGGCGAATAGGTAAGAATAATGTTGTTTTATTTCTTTTTCTTTATTTTAAGAGATCAATGGCTTCGCACGGATTAAGTGTAAAATAAAATGGTCAAAAAAATGTGTTTTTATTTCATTAAAATTATTTATTCTTAAAGTGTGTGTTTTTTTATTTACTTCAATAGGATTAATAATTGATAGTTGTCTAATTACAGCTATCAATTATTAACCTGCCTTAAGGTGACCTTTCAATTGCAAGGTGACATTAAGGTGAGATTAACCCATTCGCCACCGCTACAGGGCAATGGGAATAACGGGCAAAGTGCCAGAAAGGGCGAATCTAATTATAGATTTGCCCTTTCTGGGGTGTCTGGGGAGATGATTAGACCAGGGGGGCACAAAAAAAATGTACCCTCCCTAGGCTATTATTATCTGCCCCACTCGCTTTGCTTTGTCATTCTGGTGGAGAAAATACAGCGGAGCCCACGCATTTTTTTTCAACGAAATTACCCTTTAATTAACCCACATGTCTGAAATTTTGCACAAATACACTCATGTAATTGTATGTTACAAACATAATAAAAAACATGAAATTACATGGTTAAATGTGTGAAACAATGTATCATTTCATGTCGGCTTCTGTGATTTCACAAAACCCGCAATTAATTAGCGCTATTACAGTATGTAGAAGTCTAGGAACTATAAATATATGTATATGTACATGTCACAATGACATTTATATATATATTATGTGTTTCTATGTGTATAACTATATCTTTCTAGTCTTTTTAAAGCTGTCAGTGTGATTTTACAGTAGCCGGGATGAATTGACCGGCTTTTCTAAGGACACCATGCGATTTCATCGCAAGTACACACATGCGGTCCGTTTGTAATCAGATTTTTCATCGCTCCTTTAGACTTGCATTGGCGATTGTCGACCGACAATCGTGTGAAAATCGCAGCATGCTGCGATTGTAACACGGACGTTTTAAAACGGACCACAAAAAATCTGATACGGGGAGCTGCTCAAGATTACATACTGGGTCGACTGCAATGCATTTTTCATCGCAATTGCAGTCGTCCGATTCTGTCGCCAGTGTGACGCCGGCCTAATGGAGGAAACCGCAGGCTGTCACCACTAATAGACCGACTTTCGGTAAACGATTGTATGGTATATACACCTCTAATTCAAAAGCATGGAATATGTACAGTATATACCCCTGTGCGATCACCGCTAACTCCACGATAACTCCAGACTACCACCACCAGTCGATTTTTACAGGCTGAATGGAAGCCTGGTAGGAAGCATATGGCTTTGAGGTGCAGTTTACAGAACAAAAGGAACAGAACTAATAAATGTTATATTTAATCCAAAGGGAGGCAGTGTTTATGATAAATATACAAAAAAATTTACAAAGGGGACAAAACAATAAATAATAGACAGTTACAGAATATAAAAGGGATTAACAAAAGAACTTACTTTGCCGCTCGCAGAGACAAATCATCTCAGCTGAGAGCGTTTTGCTTTGGGTCGTTCAGTGAATGGGATTCATGCATACACGATGTGTATCTCTCTACAGGAACCAAAATTATAATTTGCTTTGATCTTTTATGAGCACCTGAGTTACACAAACACTTCAGAATTTTTTGAAAATCCCAACTTATGCGATAAATAACTAATCTCCGGATGATTGCAGAAGTTCGAGATTGTCGCCATATTTAGTATTGGGATTTTACGCTTACCCAGACATCAGACATTACATGACTGCTGTCAGTGATTTGCCCATTATTAATTTGTGGCCTTTTGGCAGGTGCTGCAGTTCTGAGAAGATATGCATCTTCTTCCTTTATTTGCCCTGGCGCTGAAAACGTATGTCTCATCAATATCAGATTTATATAAACGCCACTATTCCATATTTTCTTTCTGAGACATCGAGTCTAGGCTAGATATTGTAAATATAACCCCTGCAGGAAACCACAGTGTCACTTGAATTCAAAATGCATTTTCTGAGGACAAAGACCCTTCCACTCTGCTATATATGTGTATACACAGGTACCCTATTGTTGTTCAACTCTTTGAAAAAAGTTTTCCTGTCTATTCAAAATCTCATCCCATCCGATCTATAACTCTTGTCAACTCACCAAAAGACATCCTCATGGTATTTGTCCTAAATGGAGCTCTTGCATGTTAATTAATTAAGCTGGTTCACTATTTGGCCACATCCAATTTACTACTTGTATTAGTCTATTGTCTAAGTCTAGGAGACTGTCAGCTCTTGTTTCCTTACTAGAAATCGGTGTAATATGAATAAGGATGGAAGGGGCTGTCAGGATTCAAACCCAGTCTCTCTTGGGTACCAGTCAGCAGCTCTTCCCTCTGAGCTATTCAGCTCACTGGACAGTTCCTTGCTAAACCAGATACTAGTAGCTGTGTAAATCCTGATTGACTCCATTCTGAGTGCTTGATTGTCACCACCCTGAGTTCCTGATTGGCTCAACCCTGTGATCTCCTGATTGAACACCCTACTTAAACCTGGCACTGCTGGTGCACAAGAGCTGGCTCTGTTCGAATCCTGACCGAGGGGTTAATGACATCAGAGATTTGTAATATTTTCTGACAAACATTATAATTGTAAAAGCCTCAGTTCATTTAATCATTAAAACATGCCTCAGAATTTACTTTTCTTTGCTTTTTTATGGCTGAATTTGACTGGAAAGTATGATAGATAGCAAGTACATGAGCTTTGCAAGCAAAGTTTTACTTTATTAGGCACAATTTTTTTCAACCAGATTATTATTATTATTATTATACATTTTTATAGCGCCATTTATTCCATGGCGCTTTACATGTGAAAGGGGCAATTATAGACAAGTACAATAAATATGAGCAAAACAGGCACACACAAGTACAGAAGGAGAGAGGACCCTGCCCGCGAGGGCTCACAGTCTACAGGGAATAATGATCTTCTATCAAGAAAATCACTGTATTTTAAATATGGGCACCATGATAGCTCAATTGCTAGCAGAAATGGCTTGTACCACTTGGGGTTTGGTTCTGAATATAATTAAATGCAAGATGTACATGAAGTTTGTACACTCTCCCCATGTTTCCATGGATTTCCATCAGTCCTTTGTTTTCCTCTCACGCTGTAAGGCCACATTCACACGTTCAGTATTTGGTCAATATTTTACATCAGTATCTGTAAGCCAAAATAAGGAGAGGAACAATCAGTGGAAAGTTTAATAGAAACACTTCTTCATTTTTCACCCACATCTACTTTTGGTTTACGAATAATGATGCAAATACTGACCATATACTGAATGTGTGAATGACCTAAAGACTTGCTTATTCTGCTTACAAGTAAGCTGAGCAGCAGTGCTCAATGTAAAGCAACAGCTGCAAAAGCAAACTTTTAGGATGTATAAAAAGAGAGATACATGATCCAATGATCCCGATGTATTGTTAAATCACTTGTGAGGCCATATCGCCATATCTTGAATATGGATCAAGTATTGTGTTCCATATTTTAGAAAGGCTATTGGAAAGTTAGAGAAAGTTTAAAGGCAGACAACTAGATTATTGCAATGGGTGAAAAACCTCTTGTAAAATGAGAGGTTAGGAAAACTGGGCTTGGGCTAGCTTAGAAAAAGATGTCTCTAATGAGATCTCATTTATATCTATAAATACACGTGTGGTCAATACAAAGGACTGGCACATGATTTATTCCTTCTGAAGCCCTTACAAAGGACCAGGGGGCACTGATTACGGTATGTGTGGAGGAAAGGCGATTCTGGCTACAAAATAGGAAAGGGTTCTTACAGTTAGAATAGACTGTGGAATGCCTGATCACAAGTAGTAGTAGTACAATAACAGCATTTATAAAATAGTTTAATGCTTTTCTCACAACAAATGGCATTGTGGGTTATACATTTTCTAGAGATAGAGAATGTATAATTGGTGGAGAAATGTTTGACTTGATGGACAAAAGTATTTTCTTAACCTATGTAACTATGTAATACACCTATTATAAAAAATATAAATACAATATATATAAATATAAATACAATAATGTTAATTTGAATTTAAAAAAATCATGAGTTAATATTTATCTATTACTAGGACCATATTAATGGATGTAGAGTTCATTACATTTTTAGCCTGAGCTTTAGAAATAAATTGTTCAACTTTAAAGGAATCAGTCAGCATATTGAACCTCATAAATTCAACACTACTAAGATACCCATAAATTTAACACTACTAGGATAGATAGGAGAACAAGCTCAACGCACCCATGTTCATTTTGATAATCCAAACATATCTGTCATGTTCTAATGATTTATTAAGTGAAATATGCCCTTTTAAACTTGGCCTTTCTTGGGACAGTTGATCAGAGGTGTATCTAGGCTTTCTGGCACCCGGGGCAAGAATTCGGTTTGGAGCCCCCCCCAAGCACACATGTGATTTGCACACTTAGTCATGTACCGACGAGCTGCTCTTCCTAATGCTCTCAATGTTCAGTGAAAAACTGGGAGAAGCAGGAAGAGAAGCTTGTTATCACAGGACCATATGTATCAGTCACATATGTGTGAAGTGTCCATGTGACGACTACAGGAACCTGCAGAGCTGAATCCTGACATTGCTGCTTCTAAATTCTCACAACGAAAGCACTGCACACTTTTAGGATTCTCCCTTGCCGGTGGCAAGAGTACACGGTCATGTCAGCACAAGCATGTGATTTATATACTTCTGGCCACATTCTGACTAGACGTGCCCGGCCTCGCTCCGTTCATTTTCATTGAGTGAGGACACACATGTCTAGTCAGCATGTAACCGCATGTATGTAAATCGCCGGCACAAGAGAATCCTAAGAGTATGCACTGTGAGAATTCAGAAGTCTGCAGTCACATAGAATGACTGCAGACTTCTGCAGACTCAGCACAGACCTGGAGAACCCCTTTTATGCTCCTAACATAAATAAAAACATGAGAATTAGTCAATTTCACAAATAACATTTACATCCAGGTACCTTATAGATGACATTGTCTCCTTCTTTTCTTCTTCTTGTCCAGACCCCATGATGAGTTTTCTCATCCACAGCCATCTCTGCAGACTTTCATCTTCTCCGGTCTTCTGCAGCAAATCTCCACACGATGCCCTTAAATATAGAAGAGTCATTATAATGCTCCTAAATAAAAATATCTGCAATATACTGTTACTGTCTCCTCACACTATTCCCCTACCTCCTCATACTGTCTCCTCTCACATCCCCCCTGTTCACCATACTGTCTCCTCATATATTTACCCACTCACTCTCTATACTGTCTGCTCACACATACCCCTGACTCCCCATACTGTGTCTGCACACATCCCATCACCCTCACTCCCCATACTGTGTCCACATACATTCACCCGTTCGCTCCCCATACTGTCTGCACCCATCCCCCCACTCACCATATTGTGTCTGCACCCACCCCATACTGTTTCCTCATACATACTCTTCAGTGTCCTCAAATCCCCCCACACACATTAAATCCCCCATCCCCACTCCAAATCCCCCACACATTAAGTACCCCCATCCCCACTCCAAATCCCCCACACACATTAAGTACCCCCATCCCCACTCCAAATCCCCCACATAAAGTACCCCATCCCCACTCCAAATCCCCCCACACATAAAGTATCCCGACTCCAAATCCCCCCACATAAAGTACCCCCCATCCCCCACTCCAAATCCCCCCATACATAAAGAACCTCCCCATCCCCACTCCAAATCCCCCCACACATAAAGAACACCCCATCCCCACTACAGGGAACCACCGACTCCCAGGCCGGGGCGGCAGAATGCTGCCGCAGGGGAGACACTGCAGACCGACGCATTAGGCGGCCCGACTGCACCCCCCCGCTGTCTGCGCCCGGGGCACATGCCCCGGCTGCCCCCCCTGGATACGCCTCTGCAGTTGATTGCAAAATGAAAGTCCAACTGACACTTAAAGGGGGTTCTCCATGTTTTTAAGTTATAGAAAAGGAGATATAACTTACTAATAGCTATGAGCTTGTTGGGTCCTCCAGCAATCCTGAATGCTGGGCTCTGCATCATTTAAAAAAGGACATTCAGAAATTAGAGTCAGTTCAAAAGAAGGCAACTAGATTATTACAAGGGATGGAAGGCGTCTCATATAATTAAAGGTTGGAAAAGTTGGGCTTGTTTAGCTTAGAAAAAAGACACCTCAGAGGAGATCTCATTTACATGTATAAATCTATGTGTGGCCAGTACAAAACACTTATTCCTTCCAAAGACCATAATAAGGACCAGGGGGCACTCATTACAGGTGGAAGAAAGGCGATTCTGACAGTTAAATAGGAAAGGGTTCTTTACAGTTAGAGCAGTCAGAATATGGAATGCCCTATCACATGAGGTTGTAATGGCCGACACTATAACAGCTTTTAAAAAAAGGGCCGGATAATTTCCTTAATACACATAACATTGTGGGTTATAGTTAATTTAGTGACAAAAAAAAATTGGTGGAGAAAGGTTGAACTTGATGGACCTAGGTCTTTTTTCAACATTTGAAACTATGTAAAACTATGTAACTATATAATCTGAATGGAATATAGGTCACACTTGCACACCTCCACTCCATTCTCTAGAACAGTGGTCCCCAACTTTTCTGACCTAGAAAGCCACATTCAGCTCTGAGAGAGGGTCCCGAGCCACATCCAGCTACTGCCCCCCTCACAGTAGTGACAACCAAAGCCCCCATTATGGGTATAATGATAACCAAAGCTTTTCCACATAAATCACCCCAAAGCAGTATACATACATACAAAGGTCCCCACAATACTCCCATTCAGTATTCTCCCATCCAGCACTCCCAACACACTGTCTCATCCAGCTTCAGGCACCTCAGGTAGTACCATCCGGTCTCCAGCGTATCATACTTAAATTATCTCTAGACCTCTAAGACCAGGAAATGTGCATCCTGATCTGCTCTTCTGTGCAGGGCTACTCAAAAAATTCACCATTTTGAGATTTTCTCTTCATACCTGTTTGCTAGACCTGGGAGTAAAGCACCAAGCTGGCAGACAGCCGTGATTCACAATTCATGGGACCGCGAGCCACATGTGGCTCCCAAGTTACAAGTTGGGGACCCCTGCTCTAGAATCTCATAGTTCTTTGGATCACTGGTAGTCCCAGCAGTCGGACTCCCAGCAATTAGTAAGATGGTTTATCTCTAATGGATATGAAAGAGGCTAAGTGGTTGGTAAAGCCTTTTCAATAATTCATTAGCTTGTGATAAGAAGGGGGTTTGCTGAGTTATACAGCATTATACATACGGTAGATGCAAAATGGGCTTCTAACTAAATTAGATTTCAACATTTTAAAAAATGTTTGTTTTACACCTTTCTGACAAGGCCAAATTTTTCAAATCTGACACATATCACTTCATGTGGTAATGTGAAGACATATTTCCAATAATAGTGAATGGATCTGAATGAGGCTTGTTTTTTGTGGCTTAAGTGGAAATTTTTTATTTTTACCATTTTGGAGTACATAACATTTTGAATTTTCTCTAAAGGGATAGTCTCATGTTATTAAATTGATTTAGTTAGTTAAACAGCATGAAAAGAAGCAGTTGCAATCGACTTGCTTTTTCCATCTGCTTTGGTTCTACTGATATGAGATTTTTTATCTCACATACTTTATAGCTTGTTGCCAAAGAAATCAACCACCAGAGATGGACAAATGTGTGCAGGAGCTGCATTCCATGAGAGGAGTTAACTCTTGAGATACAAGCCATTTCTGTCTTGCTCATTGATTTCTGTACAGCATTTAAATGGGTTTTCCCACAAACAAAGTACATTTTAATTAACAGATCTAGGAATAAAACTAAGCTCCACAATTTGATGTGTTAAAAAATGTTCCTGTGCTGAGATAATCTTGCAAATGTGCCTCTGCTACATACCGTGCAATGGCTGAGTCTTAACGTGCAGGGACATGGTCTAAACATGCCACATCTCCTGGGCAGGGGAGGAAGCAAGAGAGCATACAGACATGATTCTTTTTGTGAAGTAAAACATTTCACTGCCTGATTTTAAGCAATATTTTACATTAAAAAAAATCAGCTTTGATCCCCTGCTGTAGTGTCTGTATACTCTTTTACTTCCTCCCTGCCCAGGAGCTGTGGTATGATCAGACTATGTTTCTGCACAGTCAGATGCTGCCATTACACAATATATAGCAGGGGCACATTTATAAGATTATCTCAGCACAGGAACATTTTTTTAAAAACACATCCAATTGTGGACGTTATTATTATTCCAAGTTCTATTGATTAAAATGTTTAAAATTAACTTTGTTCATGGGAAAACCCCTTTAAGTGTTCACTTCCCTCTACTCTCTCCTGGCTCCTGACCTGCTATCAGTCCTGCAAAATCAGAATCCCTCAACCCCTGCCATGCAGATATGTGCTCCTAATTTCTTTTCTTACTTTACCTTAATTATTATCATTTCCTTAATTTTCTTTATGTTTATACATTTTAGTATGTTCCAGAAAACATAGTTAAACTGGAAAAAATTGAAGCTAGTGAACACACAGGGGTTGATTCATCAATAATTTTGTGCCTTTTTCCTTGAATAAAAATGGCTCTATTATTGTTTTTTTACCTTATTGTACAATTTGTGCCAACAGGTGGCGCTATAGCGTTCAAGTTTGCTTTATCTCTGAAGAGGCAATTTGCCTTTATTAAATTAACTTTACTTGGTTTTGCCCGGTTTTTTTTGTTTATTTGATATTATTTACATGGTTTTCATTATCCATTCATTAGCCTTTTCATCATGTGTGACATTTTAAAGTGCTGCAAAATGTTTGCATAGTTATAATTCAATACCCTAGTGCAGTGATGGATTGAGACCGAAGTGCCAACACATGCCAAATGCCCCATCATGATCCCCTTCATGTAGAAATATGCCCCATCATGTTCCCCTTCATGTAGAAATGCCCATCATGATCCCCTTCATGTAGAAAAATGCCCCATCATGATCCCCTTCAAGTAGAAAAATGCCCCATCATGATCCCCTTCGTGTAGAATTGCCCCATCATGATCCCCTTCGTGTAGAAATATGCCCCATCATGATCCCCTTCATGTAGAAATATGCCCCATCATGATCCCCTTCATGTAGAAATATGCCCCATCATGATCCCCTTCATGCAGAAATATGCCCCATCATGATCCCCTTCATGTAGAAATGTGCCCCATCATGATCCCCTTCATGCAGAAATATGCCCCATCATGATCCCCTTCTTATTTCTTGTAGAAATATGCCTCATCATGACCCCCTTCATGCAGAAATATGCCCCATCATGATCCCCTTCATGTAGAAATATGCCCCATCATGATCCCCTTCATGCAGAAATATGCCCCATCATGATCCCCTTCATGTAGAAATGTGCCCCATCATGATCCCCTTCATGCAGAAATATGCCCCATCATGATCCCCTTCTTATTTCTTGTAGAAATATGCCCCATCATGATCCCCTTCTTATTTCTTGTAGAAATATGCCCCATCATGATCCCCTTCATGTAGAAATATGCCTCATCATGATCCCCTTCATGTAGAAATGTGCCCCATCATGATCCCCTTCATGCAGAAATATGCCCCATCATGATCCCCTTCTTATTTCTTGTAGAAATATGCCCCATCATGATCCCCTTCTTGTTTCTTGTAGAAATATGCCCATCATGATCCCCTTCATGTAGAAATGTGGAAATTCCACCACCTCCATGATTTCCTCCTCACTGGTGCTCTCCCCATCGCTGGCGCTCATCTCCCCATCACTGGCATCATCTCCCCATCGCTGGCATCATCTCCCCATCGCTGGCATCATCTCCATCGCTGGCGCTCATCTCCCCATCGCTGGCATCATCTCCCCATCGCTGGCGCTCATTTCCCCATCGCTGGCATCATCTCCCCATCGCTGGCATCATCTCCCCATCGCTGGCGCTCATCTCCCCATCGCTGGCATCATCTCCCCATCGCTGGCATCATCTCCCCATCGCTGGCGCTCATCTCCCCATCGCTGGCATCATCTCCCCATCGCTGGCGCTCATCTCCCCATCACTGGCGCTCATCTCCCCATCGCTGGCATCATCTCCCCATCGCTGGCGCTCATTTCCCCATCGCTGGCATCATCTCCCCATCGCTGGCGCTCATCTCCCCATCACTGGCATCATCTCCCCATCGCTGGCATCATTTCCCCATCGCTGGCGCTCATCTCCCCATCGCTGGCATCATCTCCCCATCGCTGGCGCTCATCTCCCCATTACTGGCGCTCATCTCCCCATCGCTGGCATCATCTCCCCATCGCTGGCGCTCATTTCCCCATCGCTGGCATCATCTCCCCATCGCTGGCGCTCATCTTCCCATCGCTGGCATCATCTCCCCATCGCTGGCGCTCATTTCCCCATCGCTGGCATCATCTCCCCATCGCTGGCATCATTCCCCATCGCTGGCATATCTCCCCATCGCTGGCATCATTTCCCCATCGCTGGCGCTCATCTCCCCATCGCTGGCATCATCTCCCCATCGCTGGCATCATCTCCCCATCGCTGGCATCATCTCCCCATCGCTGGCATCATCTCCCCATCACTGACGCTCATCTCCCCATCGCTGGCATCATCTCCCCATCGCTGGCATCATCTCCCCATCGCTGGCATCATCTCCCCATCGCTGGCACTCATCTCCCCATCGCTGGCATCATCTCTCCACAGCGGCCACACTCAACACACACACACTCTCTCACACACACACACACTCAACCACACACACACACACACACACACACATACACATACACACACACACACACACACACACAACACTCTCACACACACACACACACATACACACACACACTCTCACACACACATACACACACACACTCCACACACACTCTCACACACACACACTCTCTCACACACACTCAACACACACACACACACACACATACACACACACACTCTCACACACACATACACACACACACTCTCACACACACACAGCATCTTCACTGGCACAGCGGCCACACTCACCTCTCGGCCCGCAGCTTGCTTCCCCTCACACATTGAGTGGCGCTGCCGGCCGCGGCTGGTTCACGTCATCATTCAGCTCCGCGGCCGCGCTGCTCAATGTGTGAGAGGCCGGAACAAGGAGATGTGCAATCAATGTCTGCAGTCCAGAACAAGGAGGCGAGGTCGGGTGCCAGCTGAGAGGGCTCTGATTGCCCTCTCTGGCACGCGTGCCATAGGTTCGCCATCACTGCCCTAGTGGCATACAAAATATGTAGTTTTTTGTACTGATGCAACATTTTAAAGCTTATTTAAAGGTTTGTGCAAGTTTTTTCTCTAAAAATGTGCAAAAGAGCAAACAAGCCTGTTGTTGATTTTGCATCTATTTATTAAACATTGTGTACCTATTTAAATTAACTTGGTGTAAATGAAAAAAGAAAAGACAAGACATAAAATGTCTTAAAAAATGTAAATGATAAATCTGGGCCAAATTGATGTACCAACAGTAGATGATATCTTTTTTTCAGCATGAAACCGAAGAAAGAAAAAAAAAGTCAGATGAAAGAACAATCTCCAATTTTCACATTTGTTTCCTGTTACTGATCTGGCAGCTGAAATTCAATGCTCTGCCAAGGATGCCAGGAATATATGTCACAAAGAACGGGAGAGCTGGGAACAAACGACTATCCATTCATAAATCTCCCCATTAGTTTAGAGAATGTTGAGCAACTTTTGAACTCCCTTGTTTCAGAGCTTTAGTACAGTTCATAACACACTTTGTTCCAGAGTACATTCATTTTGTTAACGAACAGTATGTTTTCCAATATAAAACTATGGAATACAGTATAGAGAAAACTGATAAAAAATATATATTAAGTTACAATTGTTAGTGATCTAAAAGTGGTATTAAAATACTTACAACATGTTAGCAATTATAGACAAAGATCCATATTGCGATGACTGACACACTATATAATATTATATAGTATATTCATTTCTGGGTCCAAATGTGAACCAAATTAATCATTGAGAGAGCTATAATAAAGGCAGAGGCGGACATTCTTTTGGTGCAACCTGTGCGGCCGCACAAGGGCCAAAGAGGTAAGGGGCCCCATTTCTACCTCCAAAGCAGATGTAATTTTGCATTTTTAGGAGCTTTTCGGCTGCAAAGAGCCCATATATTGTTCTTGCACAGGGGCCCTTTTCTGTCTGTGTCCGCCAGTTAAGTAAGGGTAATATGTCCCTGCTTTGGGACCAGATTACAGATTAACAGATTTGAAATAATGGAATTTGTGTCCTCTTCTTAATATGTACTTGAAATTATTTTCCATTCTAAACAGCTGCAGTTGCTTGGCAATTGAAAAAAGTACCATAAGCAGTAAGCAGTTTACATTTGTCATGTTCTACATCTGTATCACTTTCTTCATCTCTGGTGTTCCTCAGTATGTATAAGAAACATTGCATTTATGGTGGATGACAGCCAATATTCTGTTATCCAGCTGTTCCAGACCACTTAAATAAATATCAAGGCCCACACATCTTCTCTTTTAATTAGGTGGCATATTTACAACAGTGGTTATGGCATTGGTCCCTTATTAGTTATCCCAGACAAGTGAGCTTTTACTCAAACTTGGATTTTTTTTTATCAAGTTACTTTTCCACCACATATCCAGTGTTTTTTTCATTGGTTTGCATGTAATATTCCAATATTAATTTGTCCTAGTCATAATGAGAAAAACTATGAAAATGTATATGGTGCTGTTATTCATTTAGTTAAAATCAAGAGATTGGTGGCTTTTTAGTCTGTTAAGGGTACTTCACACATAGCGAGATCGTTAGCGAGATCGCTGAAACGTCACATTTTTTGTGACGCAACAGAGACCTCGCCAGCGATCTCGCTATGTGTGACACATAGTGGCGACCTGCACCCCGCTGCAATATCGCTGATCATGCTGGAATGTTCTAGGCCATTTTTTGATCGGTGGTGTCCGCTGGCCAGCATGCATCGCTGTGTTTGACACCATAAAAACGATGAGCGACCTCGTTGGCGACTCAGAACTCAGCGATTTTGCTTTGTCTTTGTCAGAATCTCTGCTGTGACAAGGTCCCAACGACCGCCGAGGTCATTATACGAATTGCCGTATCGTTACTGCGTCGTTGAGTAGATCTACCTGTTTGACAACTTACTAGCGACCATGTAGCGACGTACCAGCGATCCTTACCAGGTCGCATCATTGTTGGGATCGCTGGAACGTCGCTATGTCTAACGGAGCCCTTACGCACCTTTTAACTGTTAGATTACTAAAGAAAAATATGCATAATAAAGCTATGTTCACATGCAGAATTTTACAGCTTTTTTCGCTGCTTTTTTTATGCAAATTAACAGCTGTTTTTTATAGCGTCACCAAAAGCACTACCTTTTTTAAAATCTGCAGCATGTGAATTCTTTCAACACTTTAGCAGATTTGTTTTTACCCAGAGAAAGCAATGAGAAAGTCAAAAAATGCCGCAAACATTTTTTCAGCACTTTTGAAGTGTTTTTGAAGCATTTTTGGTCAATTAAACTGACTGTACTTCAGGCAAATCCCTCAAGTAATCTTCCCCCAAAATAGGATGCAAAAAATGCAACAAAAACACTGCGACCATATTCTAAAAAATGGCATAAAAAAGGCCACAAACCGGCCTTCTTGAATGCAGCATTTTTTAATGTCAAGAGAGCAGGTTTTGGCTGTAGAAACAAAGCAGTAAAAATGCGGTATGTGAACATATGTAATGATTTGGCAATCTGCAGTCAGATATTATGACTGCAAACTGTTCTTCTCAACCCAGAAAACCTACTACAACACTAAGCACATCCTATATCAATTTTCAACCAAACCACAATATAATTTGTTTCATGTACAATATCTTATAAGTTGCAGATATGTAATAAGGTACAGATTAAAAAGAACATGACAGCAAGACTTAACCCTGTTAAATGGGTTATCCAGGACTACATAACTTTTTTTACCACAAATCTAAGAACTAAAGGGAGAAAATTGCTAACTACCTGCCTGTTGGTCCGGGCACGGAACTCTGCCGACACAGAGTGGTCAGCTTCTCATCTGTTGATGGGACGCGCTCTACTGATAGGACGTGACTGTAAACATCATGCAGATTGACAGGCTTCTCCCTGCTGCCTGACTGCTGGGAGCCGACTGTCAATCTGCATGATGTTGGCAGCCATGCACTTTCGACAGAGCAGGAGCGGTTTCTGAGCTGGGTAGAACAAAAAGGTAGTTGCCTCTTTTAGCAACTACCTGCCTGTTAGTTTTTTGGCCCATAGTAAAAAAATAAAATAATCTTGAACAAGCCCTTCAACTAATTACAGCACTGCATTCATTATGTAATGGTGGTTTCTAGCAATCCCAATCTTAATAAAGATTTGCCAGCATAATTGAAAAATCTGTGTTTTTTCCCTTGTGGTGCCGCATATTTTAATCAGTATGACTATTCATAATAGCGGGTACTTAGTGCTGAGCTGTCCGGCTAAGCCAGCTGATATTGTGCCCACAGTGGCATTGTTATAGTCTCTGTAGTGCTCCTCCACCATCACGTGACAGCTTTCAATTTATTAAAAACTGACATGTAAGAATATTTAAGTGTGCATCAGTTTATTTTTCTAGTAGGGATGAGCGAACCTGTGGATGTTTGAGTCCGTTGTGTTTGCCGAACTTTATAAAAAAGTTCAGTTTGGATCTCAGAACAGTAATAAAACTTGATCCGGAGCCCCATTCAAGTGAATGGAGGGTCCTAACATCCTGCATTTCCCATGTTGTCCTTTGTGTGACAGCGCAGGAAATACTGGCTTTGACTGACAGTAACCTTACTGAAGTCACCGCCGAGTACTGCCACTGGGTTTTGCATTTCCTACGCTGTCACACGTAGAGCAGCATGTGAGCCAGCGGCTGTGATCAACGTTGAAAAGGTTTCTGCCAGTCAGATGTCAGCTGCTGACTACTATTGTCATCAGTATTGCCTGCTCTTGCTAATACCACCAAGAGCAAGTGACGCTGATTATTATTATTATTTATTATTATAGTGCCATTTATTCCATGGTGCTTTATATGTGAACAAGGGTAAACATAATAAAAAACAAATGCAATAAGTATGAACAATGCAAGTAACCGACTGGTACAGGAGGAGGGAGGACCCTTCCCTTGAGGGTTCACAGTCAACAAGGGATGAGTGATGTAGCGTCATGGTAAAAAGAGGGTTACTGCAGGTTGTAGGCTTGTTGGAAGAGGTAGGTCTTCAGGTTCCTTTTGAATGTTTCCACGGTAGGCCAGAGTCTACTGTAATATGCTGGAGTAGAGACTTCCAGAGTAAAGGGAATGCATGGCAGAAATCTTGTATTCATTTTTGGGAAGAGGAGATAATAGGGGAGTAGAGGAGTGGAGTTTAGGATAGAGGGGTGCGAGAGAGTGTTACAGAGGGGAAGCCACAGAGTAGGAGTTTGCAGCAGCCAAGGTCGGACATGATGAGTGCATACAGTGGATACGGAAAGTATTCAGACCCCTTTAAATTTTTCACTCTTCGTTTCATTGCAGCCATTTGGTAAATTCAAAAAAGTTCATTTTTTTCTCATTAAAGTACATTCTGCACCTCATCTTGACTGAAAAAAAAACAGAAATGTAGAAATGTTTGTAAATTTATTAAAAAAGAAAAATTTAAATATCACATGGTCATAAGTATTCAGACCCTTTGCTCAGACACTCATATTTAAGTCACATGCTGTCCATTTCCTTGTTATCCTCCTAGAGATGGCTCTACTCCTTCATTGGAGTCCAGCTGTGTTTAATTAAACTGATAGGACTTGATTTGTAAAGGCACACACCTGTCTATATAAGACCTCACAGCTCACAGTGCATGTCAGGAACTGGTCAAGGAGCTCAGAGACAGAATTGTGGCAAGGCACATCTCTGGCCAAGGTTACAAAAGAATTTCTGCAGTACTCAAGGTTCCTAAGAGCACAGTGGCCTCATAATCCGTAAATGGAAGAAGTTTGGGACCACCAGAAGTCTTTCTGGACCTGGCCATCCAGCCAAACCGAGCAATCATGGGAGAAGTGCCTTGGTGAGAGAGATAAAGAAGAACCCCAAGATCACTGTGGCTGAGCTCCATAGATGCAGTAGGGAGATTGGAGAAAGTTCCATAAAGTCAACTATCACTGGAGCCCTCCAGCAGTCGGGCCTTTATGGCAAAGTGGCCCGATGGAAGCCTCTCCTCAGTGCCACACATATGAAAGCCCACATAGAGTTTGCTAAAAAACACATGAAGGACTCCCAGACTATGAAAAATAAGATTCTCTGGTCTGATGAGACAAAGATAGAACTTTTTGGTGAAAATTTTAAGCGGTATTTGTGGAGAAAACCAGGCACTGCTCATCACCTGCCCAATACAATCCCAACAGTGAGACATGGTGGTGGCAGCATCATGCTATGGAGTGTTTTTCAGCTGCAGGGAGAGGATGACTGGTTGCAATTAAAGGAAACATGAATGTTAACAAGTACAGAGATATTCTGAATAAAAACCTTTTCCAGAGTGCTCTGGATCTCCGACTTGGCCGAAGCTTCACCTTCCAACAAGACAATGACCCTAGGCACACAACTAAAATAAGAAAGGAGTGGCTCCAGAACAACTCTGTGACCATTGTTGACTGGCCCAGCCAAAGCCCTGACCTAAACCCAATTTAGCCTCTCTGGAGAGACCTGAAAATGGCTGTCCACCAACGTTCAACATCCAACCTGATGGAACTGGAGAGGATCTGCAAGGAAGAATGGCAGAGGATGCCCAAATCAGGTGTGAAAAACTTGTTGCATCATTCCCAAGAAGACTTATGGCTGTACTAGTACAAAAGGGTGCTTCTACTCAATATTGAGCAAAGGGTCTGAATACTTATGATCATGTGATATTTCAGTTTTATTTTTTAGTAAATTTGCAAAAATTTCTCCATTCCTGTTTTTTTTTCAGTCAAGATGGGGTGCAGAGTGGCCATTAATGAAAAAAATGAACTTTTTTGAATTTACCAAATGGCTGCAATGAAACAAAGAGTGAAAAATATAAAGGGGTCTGAATACTTTCCGTACCTACTGTACACTAGTGTTTTTGCAGATTCTTTGTTAAGGAATGTGTGGATCCTGGAAATATTTTTGAGTTTGAATCGGCAGGAAGTGTAAATGGCTTGGATATGTGGATTGAAGGAGAGATTCAAGGTTTACTCTGAGGCAGCGATTTAGCTGGACTGGGGTGAGTGAGCAGCCATTGACTTTGATGGATAGATCTGGGGGACTTCAGTGAGATAGGGTAAATATGATTAATTCTGTTTTATCAATGTTAAGTTTTATAAATCTAGCAGAGAAGAAAGATGAAATAGCGGACATACATTGTGAGATTTTGGTTAGTAAGGAGGTGATATCGGGTCAAGAGGGGTAGATATGTGTGTCGTCAGCATAGAGTTGATTCTGAAAACCATGGGACTCTATGAGCTGTCCCAGACCGAAGGTGTAGATGGAGAAGAGCAGGAGTCCTAGAACTGAACCTTGAGGGAGACCGAAAGATAGGGGGCAAAATAAGTAGATAATGTGTGAGTGGGAGATGTTGAATGTCCAGTCTGTTAGTTATGAGATCAAAGAAAGGGCCAAGTCTGTGATGCTGAGAGATGAGATAATCTGTAGTAGAGGGAATGGTCCACTGTGTCGAAGGCAAATGACAGGTCCAGGAGGAGGACAGAATAGTGTCGCTTGGATTTGGCAGTTAGTAGGTCATTGGTGACTTTAGTAAGGGCATTTTTAATGGAATGATGTGGTTGGAAAACAGATTGTAAGCGGTCGAAGGAGTGGGAGGAGAGATGAAAGGACAGTTCAAAATGGACGTGTTGTTACAGTAGTTTTTAGACATAGGGAGAATTGATATGGTGCAATAGCTAGACAGAGAGGATGGGTGAAGGGAAGGCTTTTTCAGGATGAATGTGATTGAGGAATGTTTGAAGAACGTCAGTTGCTAGTGACAGATTGAAGAGATGTTCTGAGGGACGGAGGGGAGAATTGAAAGTCTTGAATAGCTGTTTAGGGTTGTGAGTCAGGGCGGATATGAGAGATGAGAAGCATGTTTGTTTTGCTGCAGTGAGTGTGGACTTGAAAGTAGTGAGGGAGCGCTTGAATGTGATGAATTGCTTGTTGGAATGGTATCTTTTCCATCTCCGCTCAGAAACCCTGGAAGCCCACCTCAGTTCTTTAGCCAGGCTGGTGTGCTAGGTTTGCCTGTTGATTGTGTGAACTTTGGTATGTGTGTGGGAAAAGCAAATGATTTGAGAGCTGCAGCTGTTTTACTGTTATATAAAGAAGCAGCATCTTCATTGTGTAAGGAATTTATTTCTGCAAGAGAAAGAAGGATCCAGAGTGTAGATCAAGGTGTTTGAGATTTCTGTGAGGGTGTGCAAGTTTGTGGAGTGGGGATTGTGGACCTGGAGAGGCGAGAGAATAAAATGTAAGTCCATCGTAAATCCATCCCACACCTCACAACAATCCTCGACTCTGTTATATTTGTGAGGGTGTGCAAGATTGTGCAGTGGGAATGAAATGCAATAACCTTACTGACGCAAGAGCTCATCGCAGCAGCCGGATTTACACGCTATTGTCAGTGTGTGCCGGATGCCATGGTGAGCGGTCACAATACTGATGTCACTGCTCACAACAGAATCCAGATGTAGCAAAGGCGGGGATTGTCATCATGGGACGTGGGATGGATTTACGGCTGACCCCTTTGGATTATTTGATTTGTTTAAAGGTAATAAATGGGTAAAAGAGGGTTAAGGAGTGCTTTTTACAAATAAAGGACATTTTTGAGTGTCTTTTGCTTTAAACTTACTGGATTTGGCCTTGAAGGCAGCTGACCTTACAAAGCTGACATCAACCCCTAAAACCATTACCTAACTTGCCAACACACCAGGGCAAGTGGGAAGAGCTAGGTGAAGCACCAGAATTGGCGCATATGCACCTTTAATTAGGTGGCTGCGGGCTGCTACTTTTAGGCTGGGAAGAGCCCAATATCCATTGGCCGTGCCAGCATGATAATACCAGCCCCCAGCTGCCTGCTTTATCTTGGCTGGTTATCAAAAATGGAGGGACCCCATGCCTTTTATAAATTATTTATTTAAATAAAAAAACAGAGAGGGGCCCTCTATTTTTGATAACCAGCCAAGATAAAGCAGATGGCTGATGGCTGCAGACAGCAGCTGTCTGCATTACCTGCGCTTGTTACCAAAAATAGAGGGGACCCCATGTCTTTTTTTTTCTTTATTGTTATATACTGTGCTGGCCAATCACATCCATGCTAATATTTTACAATTCGAGTTCTCCTAGTTTCTAGTTTCAAGAATCTTTACTTAGAATCCTGAAGATGCAAAAACTGAACTGAAATAATACTATAACTTATTTTTTTTTGTTCTTGAACGATAAACTCACTTGTAATCATATATCTATTCTACAATTCCAAAGTTATGTATCCTTTATAATCAATCTTTTTCTTATTTTTCCAGGCAGCTTCTACCAGATAGCTCTTGCTATTATGAGTGTATGCGAAGGAATTTGGTCGATTCCCCTTATGAAGCCAAAGCCTTCAGACAATAAACTAGAATTTGACAGTGTATTGAACATGGCAAGGCATCTTTTAAGTGACACCAAGCATCTCTACAACAACTTTGTAAGTCTATCCTCTAAAAATCATACTTGGTGACCAGTAGATATGGGGACAGTATTCAATCATGCATTTGAAGCTTTCATTTTTTTGTGCCTTTTTAAAGTCTACTTTATATGTGTTTGTCTCTTTTTGTCTGCTCTCCATTGTGCGCAGGAATTTCGGTTTTCAGATATTTTCAGCTGATTTATCAATTGCGTACCTAAATTTTGGCGCAAATATCCTCAAGCACCCACCTAGAGTGATTTTACGTACATCAGATATTTTAGCTCAATTTTTTAAACATTTTAGTTGGAACATTTGACTTTTTTATGCTATAAAGACTCAAACTGTTTTTAAGACAAAAATAAGGAACATTTTTATTTTGCACAAAGTTTATGATACACGTGCAATTTTGAGTTTAAAAAAAATTCAAATAATAAATCAGGCACATAATTTACTTACCACTCTCTGTTGAAAAAGCTATGAGTGAGTGCATCAAATGTATTCAAAAAATATTCTGAGTTTAAGGGCGCAGTCAAACGGCCATATAACATGGATGACGATTGCATCACAATGCTCAGGCTGGCCATTGGCTCTCCTGACCTTAGCATGACAGCTACATAGAAATACATGCTGTCACACTGGGGTCAGGAAAGCCGCCGGCCATTCTGAGGATTGCAATGCGATCATAGTCCATGTTATACGGCCATCTGACTGTGTACTATAACACAGAATGACAAAAGTCAAAATCAGAAGTAATAGTCATGTTTCAAGAAAATTGCTAAGAACATATTTTTCAGTATTTTCATCAGTCAGCCCTCAAGTAAACATACTTCTATAATGATGATAAATGTATAGGTCTTTAAAATTAATTATATTCATGTCTGAAAGCAGTACACAGATTCATATTTCTAACTATTACTGGAGATCAGAGCATGCATACAAATCCCAGGGTCCTATAGCAAAAAGTTCTAATTGCCCCATGCAAAAATTAAATATAAATATTTATATACAGAGTCATATCTCCCAATTTTGTTAAATAAGGAGAAAGACATGTATTGTGGCACCTACTCAGTAATTATGTCCCTATTTAAACCATTATATTGGCCATTATAGCGTATGGTGCTTCCAAAAATGGCCCCACACATACACTGAGTATGGTATCCCCACAGTGAATCCTGTGCCCCCCTACAGTTTCACTCCACACAAACAGTATGATGCCTCCACAGTACATCCAGAAAGGTATGATATCCCCAAAGTGCCACTGAGACAAAATAATACCCGCACAGCATGATACCCCTAAAGTGCCCACTATAGTATGATATCCCCATAGTCTCCCCGCACACACAAAGTATGATGTCCTGTTAGTATGAGGCCCCCACTCTGCATGATGGCCCCTATAGCCCCATACTAAGTATGAGAGCCTCCACAGCAACCTACTCACTAAGAGGGCCCCTACAGCCATTTACTCAGTAAGAAGGACCCCACACAGAATAAAGGCCTCTACAGCCCCCTGATCAGTACTGGAGCCCTCACAGCCGACCACTGTGGTCAACACAAATACCCACTCAGTATGATGGCTCACACAGCCATAAAACAAAATGAAGGCCCTCACAGAATGAGGGCCCTTACAGCCTTTAAGTTAGTATGGCAGCCAGCACAGTCTTCCACCATTACGATGGTCCCTCAAAACTCCTCACAGAGTATGATGTCATCCACAGTCCATCACTCAGCATAAGGGCCCCCAAAGCCCCTCACACAGTATGAGGGCTACCACAGTCCCTTACACAAAAAGGAGGACCAAAACACCATACCACTCAGTATGGGAGCCCCACAGTCCCCAACTCAGTATGGGGGCCCTCAGAACCCCACACTCAGTATAATGGCCCCACCAGACCCCCACCCAGTCTAATGGCCCACTCAGTAATATGTATTATTTACATATTATCTATGCCTGGGTGTTGCACTTTTTCATTATTGATTACTATTTGTCATCACTTTATAGATAATGTACATTTATATTTATTTCAGATATTCATTATATCTATATCAGTCTACTGTGTCTTGTACTGGTCATATTGGTTGCATCGCAATTCCTGATTTGCCTGTAGGAAACAAGTTATGGTGCAATTTTTGCTTTGTTTCTTCTAGGATTTTGTATTTGCTTTACAACAAAGATTCAGAACCTATTATTAACCCCTTTCCGACATCGGGCGTAATAGTATGCCGATGTCGGACTCCCTTCCTTTGATTTGGGCTCCGGCGGTGAGCCCACATCTTGCCCGAGACATGTCAGCTGTTTTGAACAGCTGACATGTGCCCGGAATAGCTGCAGGTAGAATTGCGATCCACCCGCAGCTATTAACTAGTTACATGCAGCTGTCAAACTCTAATAGCAGCATTTAACAAGCGCTTCCGGCAATTGCGCTGGAAATCCTCCTACCGGTGACCCCGTCACGTGATTGGGGGTCCCTGGTTCGCTGGCATGACAACCAGAGGTCTCCTGGAGACTTCTATGGTTGTCAGTTCCGGCTTGCTGTGAGCGCCACGCAGTGGTCGGTGCTCATAACAAGTGAGTAATTCTACTACATACAGGTGATGTTATCATCGCCTCTATGTAGCGGAGCCGATTGGGTTATAGCAGCTTCTAGTCTCCCATGGAGACTATTAAAGCATGCCAGAAGTAAAAAAAAAAATGTTTTTAAAAATATTTAAAAAAATAAATGTTCAAATCACCCCCCTTTCGCCCCATTCAAAATAAAGCAATAAAAAAAATCAAACATACACATATTTGGTATCACCGCGTTCAAAATCGCCGATCTATCACTAAAAAAAGGATTAACCTGATCGCTAAACGGTGTAGGCGAGAAAAAAAGTCAAAATGCCCGAATTATATTTTTTTGGTCGCCGTGACATTGCATTAAAATGCAATAATGGGCGATCTAAAGATTGTATCTGAGCCAAAATTGAATCATTAAAAATGTCAGCACAGTGCGCAAAAAATAAGCCGTCATCCTACCCAAGATCACGAAAAATGGAGATGCTACGGGTATCAGAAAATAGGGCAATTTTCTTTTAACAAAGTATGGAATTTTTTTTCATCACTTACATAAAAAAAGAACCTAGACATGTTTGGAGTCTATGAACTCGTAATGACCAGGGAGAATCATAATGGCAGGTCAGTTTTAGCAATTTAGTGAATCTAGTAAGAAAGCCAAACAAAAAATAAGTGTTGGATTGCATTTTTTTTGCAGTTTCACCGCACTTGGATTTTTTTTTCCATTTTTTAGTACATGACATGGTAAAACCAATGGTGTCGTTAAAAAGTACAACTCTGTCCTGCAAAAAACAAGCCCTTGCACGGCCATATTGACTGAAAAATAAAAAAGTTATGGCTCTGGGAAAAGGGGAGCATATAAAACGAAAATGCAAAAACGAAAATACCTCCGGGGTTAAGGGGTTAAAATTAGGAAATGTAATTGATCTTGTCTTTCGAGGTTTTTGAATTTCATTTGTTTCAAATACAATCACTCTATCAATATACAAGGATTTTTTGTTTATGTATTGAGGGCTATAATTTCTTTCAAAACCAAGGTTTCCACACAACAAATGCTTAAAGTAGAAAATGTATTTTAAAATTGTGAAACCATTTTTCTATAATACCCTGCCTAATGATTAATCTTACTCCATACATTTAAGAAATTATTTGATTGTTATGTCGTATATTCATATCCATGGGTTATGTCCATTTTGCAGAAAATCAAGTACCCTTATGAAGGAGAGCACAAATTAGAAAGTTTACCCATACTCTCAATAAATGCTGCAGAATTGTCTACTATTCAGGTAAATATTTGGTTTTAAAATATTTTATTTTCTAATTATCTACAATTTTAAAAATTTGTGTTTCACAATTATGGATAAAAAGTCCATCTAGAAGCATGTCCATTTGTTTAAAAAGTATCAAGAATTGTATAAAAGCAGAATTAGGGAATTCTGTATATATATTCTAAAGATAGTGTGTGCTCTACAACAGCAGTAATGAAAATTAGTGTAGTCTGGGAGGAAAAGAGAAGGCTAGAGAGCCAATGAGAAAGACAACTTCTTCAAGTTAATTTGTTGGTGAAATGAGCAGTCAGTGGTTGTACTCCAATGAGATGGGGGTGGAAGAGATGATGGACATGCTTTACATGTCTAGCTGTGGTGGTGCCTCTGTCACCTGTGGTAGTTGGGTCACTGTCAGTGCCAGCTGAAATGATATTGGCAATCTGAGTCACGGCAAATATAGAGATGGAAATCAGGAGGGGGATGCAAGGAGCTCAGGACATTTTCCACACTGACAGAACTGTACTCCCAGTCAGGGATGATGATGATGATGATGAAGATAATTATTGGTAGACAGGACAATAGAGTCAAAAGTTCTTCCGTTATCAGATTTGCTTGTTAGGAGGTCAGCAGTTGAAGGCCATAACTGTTGGTGGAGATGAGTTCCCCTCACCTGAAATCTCCTATTGGAGTTTTATGGTTGTGGGCATTGTTTTCCACATTACCGTCAGACTAATCTTTTGCAATGTGTAAGTTCTGCAGGAGGAAAATAAGAGAAAATAAGCTGTAGATGCCAATCTCAAATAGGCTAGGACAATGCCTCTCCATTAGCACATGAAGTGGCATCATCTGCTCATGTGAGAATAGCAAACTGACCAGCAATAAACGGAAATCTCAAGCTGTCCTCTTAACTCTTCCTCTCACCCTTGTTTTTCTGGTACTCAGTCTGCATACTCAAATATTAAGTGGTCTACTCTATATCATCATATTACTGCTTGTCATACTGATTACTCCTCTTTCTTCTCCTCTTTTGCACCATCAGATATTCAAACCCGATTCTGTGACTCAGAAACAACCATATTCTCCTAGTGATCTGCTAGTATTGCCAAATAAACTCAAACATGGTGATATTGCTGCTGGGGCAGTCTCTGTCATACAATGTTGAGGATTCCACTGCCTAGATAATATTTCTACTTCTAGATATTTTGGTGCGCATTCATCCCAGCCACCATTCTAAATGATTCCCAGCCAACATTCTTTCTTGCAGAATGGGGCTCTCAGGAGAATATGGAAGTGTACCCAGCCTTGGCAGAGAGCTTGAAAGTGCTTGACACATTGAACAGCAATTATGAACAGGGACAGAACATCTTTCAGGACTCTCTGGGTCAATGGTTTGAACAACAGCAATGCACCAATGTAACCAGGACATTTGGTGAAGCCTCCACAGTTAGGCACTAGGTCCAATTACAATGCCAGGAGGTACTTGTTCACCTCCTTTTACACCTCGTCTGCATACTCCTCCACAAACATCCATTCCCTTCCCTCCCATTCCTTTCCATCAGTCTTTTTATTCTTGTAAATTTCAGCTCTGCAAATCTATTTTACAGGCCAGTAACATGAGCATGAAAAGCCATACAGGGGACGAATTGCTCCTCTGCATGAAGTAGCAAATCTCACAATGGATGGGTCTCCATCGACTGCAACTGGTCAATGTTGAAAGTGACATTGACCAAAACATTGTGGATGTAAAGTGTATCATTATATTGAGCAATTAAACAGTCGTTTGCTTAACACATGTTAAAGATAATTTGTCTCCTCCCCCCTTGCGTGCTGGGCCTGGAAGAAAACCCTGCCTCCTGTCTTCATTGTAATACTACCCCTCTCCCATGCACTTTAGTTATGGCCCCGGAATCCCGCGCCTGTGCGCTCCATTCACTCAACAATATATACCTCTTCCTCCCTTCTGTGGGCACTGCATTCAGGGATCTTCTGCGCAGGCCCCAGCAGGTCACTGTGACCTCCGGCGTGCGTGTCGATAAGGTGCTCTTCCCCACTTACTCCCTACATAGTTATCACTAGTAACCTTGTGTAAATAGCGATTACTATGCAGGGAGGAAGTGGGGAGAGCACCTTTTGGCGCACACCGGAGGTCACTGGAGCGGAAGACCCCTGAATGCAGTGCTCACAGAAGAGTGGATGAGGTATGTATTCCTGATGGAGTGCAGGGCACAGGCGCAGGATTCCGGAGCCATAAGTGATGTGCATGGGAGGGGGATATTACTGTAATGAGGATAGGAGGCAGGGATTTCTTCTAGGCACCGCACGCCCTGGAGCCAAGAAGAATTCATTAGCATAAATACGGAATATAACTTTCCTCAACAAGACCGTTAATATGAAGCATACAGGTAGGACTAGTGTAACATTTCTATTGCCCGTTGTTAGGGTCTGCGGAACGCACCAAATATAAGATGTGGAGAGGTGCGTTCGCAGCCCGGGTCCACCGTGCAGGCGGAACCTGCTGCTAGTAAAATGGCGCAAGAAGCGAACTCTGTTATCCCACAGAGTCGCCAAAATAAACGCCGTAACGCGCTGTGGCAATATGTGCGAACTCTGTTAATCCACAGAGCCGCTAGAAGGAGTGCCGCAGCGCTATATGGCGATGTGTGCGAACTCACTTAACACAACTGAGTCGCAAAATAAACACGCTAGGGCGCTGTCTAGCGTTGAAAGCGAACTCTGTTACGTCACAGAGCCGCTGAGACAAACTTCTGTGTCCTGTCAGGCACCCAGGTACACAGTGAACAGCTAAGCGAACATAGAACGTGATCATGCGCTAATGTCCTCGCGGGAGTCACCCGCAATCTATGGCGTCTGAACGCCAGGCCCTGAATATGGCAATCAAACTCCTCACCGGTTATGCCGGCAATCTAGGGCATCTAGGACACCGACCCTGACCAGCTAGCATACCAAACTCCTCACCGATTAAGTCGGTATTCTAGGGGCTTATTTCAGCCGGGCCCTAACCACACACACATGACCACACTGGCGCTAAGCATATAACGATTGATATTAGCTCATGGCGGCCCAGCCATGCCACCCTTTTATAGCAACAGCTACAGGACCTGCCAGAAACAAGGACCAATGAGAAACTGTTCCAAACACATGTAGTTTCAGGACCTTCCTGGCGGACCAATAGGAGCTGCTGCTGTACCTGAACATGTGACCCCTGATCTCCAATGAGAGATCTTACCCTGGGCATGTTCAGAAGGGGAAACGCAGGACTTCGTTCCAAAGACGTCTGCTCCAGCACTGGCTATAAGAGCAGATCCAGGAGAGGCAGCAGCAAGTCTCTGCACAGTACTGGAATGGGCAAGACGCTGGGACCGACTTCTCTGCTGAGCAGGCTCCACTGTGGTCGGAGATGAATGGGTGACCTCAGCAGGACTGGTTCGAGACTCCCCTTGTGCAGCAGCGGGAACTCGAACCCTAACACCCGTATGCCCATATTAATAGGTCATATACATCCTGAGGGGTGACAGATTCCCTTTAAAATAGCCATATACAGTACAGACCAAAAGTTTGGACACACCTTCTCATTTAAAGATTTTTCTGTATTTTCATGACTATGAAAATTGTAAATTCACACTGAAGGCATCAAAACTATGAATTAACACATGTGGAATTATATACTTAACAAAAAAGTGTGTAACAACTTAAAATATCTCTTATATTCTAGGTTCTTCAAAGTAGCCACCTTTTGCTTTGATGACTGCTTTGCACACTCTTGGCATTCTCTTGATGAGCTTCAAGAGGTAGTCACCGGAAATGGTCTTCCAACAGTCTTGAAAGAGTTCCCAGAGATGCTTAGCACTTGTTGGCCCTTTTGCCTTTTGTGTTTGGGGTCATTGTCCTGTTGAAAAATAAATGATGGTCCAACTAAACGCAAACCGGATGGAATAGCATGCCGCTGCAACATGCTGTGGTAGCCGTGCTGCTTCAGCATGCCTTCAATTTTGAATAAATCCCCAACAGTGTCACCAGCAAAGCACCCCCACACCATCACACCTCCTCCTTCATGCTTCACAGTGGGAACCAGGCATGTAGAGTCCATCCGTTCACCTTTTCTGCGTCGCACAAAGACACGGTGGTTGGAACCAAAGATCTCAAATTTGGACTCATCAGACCAAAGCACAGATTTCCACTTGTCTAATGTCCATTCCTTGTGTTCTTTAGCCCAAACAAGTCTCTTCTGCTTGTTGCCTGTCCTTAGCAGTGGTTTCCTAGCAGCTATTTTACCATGAAGGCCTGCTGCACAAAGTCTCCTCTTAACAGTTGTTGTAGAAATGTGTCTGCTGGTAGAACTCTGTGTGGCATTGACCTGGTCTCTAATCTGAGCTGCTGTAAACCTGCTATTTCTGAGGCTGGTGACTTGGATAAACTTATCCTCAGAAGCAGAGGTGACTCTTGGTCTTCCTTTCCTGGGGCGGTCCTCATGTGAGCCAGTTTCTTTGTAGCGCTTGATGGTTTTTGCAACTGCACTTGGGGACACTTTCAAAGTTTTCCCAATTTTTCGGACTGACTGACCTTTATTTCTTAAAGTAATGATGGCCACTTGTTTTTCTTTACTTAGCTGCTTTTTTCTTGCCATAATACAAATTCTAACAGTCTATTCAGTAGGACTATCAGCTGTGTATCCACCAGACTACTGCACAACACAACTAATGGCCCCAACCCCATTTATAAGGCAAGAAATCCCACTTAATAAACCTGACAGGGCACCCCTGTGAAGTGAAAACCATTCCCGGTGACTACCTCTTGTAGCTCATCAAGAGAATGCCAAGAGTGTGCAAAGTAGTCATCAAAGCAAAAGTTGGCTACTTTGAAGAACCTAGAATATAAGACATAATTTCAGTTGTTACACACTTTTTTGTTAAGTATATAATTCCACATGTTAATTCATAGTTTTGATTCCTTCAGTGAGAATTTACAATTTTCATAGTCATGAAAACACAGAAAAATCATTAAATGAGAAGGTGTGTCCAAACTTTTGGTCTGTACTGTATGTTAACTTGGATGTTAGTAAGCTGTGTTAAGGAGCTTGAAAGAAGTAGAATACAGTCCTAGGAAAACTCAGAAAGTCAAACAGAGCTTTTCAGTGTAATTGGAGGCGTTAGAGTTTTTGCAGTACTTGCGATTCACAGTTTAAAATTCAGCAAAGCTGACAAATTCAAATTTCAAAGATTTGCTGATGCACACAGTATACAACAGTATTTAGACTAGAAAAAGTGCTGCATGAAGTTTAAGAAATGTATGTCTGTAATTCCACAAATGATATACACTGAGTTTACAAAAAATACATATTTTTAAATATGGAGTTTCAGGTTGTTTTCATAAAGGTTAAGGTAGCACTATGGCATGTTTCACATTCACCGGCAATATTTTAGCTGTGTACAGTAATTTGTTTAATCCTATCTCTGTTGCATCTGTACCTTTTGAACTCTTAAGTCATAGCCAGATGTTTCATGTCATGTTAGTCTGCCCACCAGTCCAGAGTTTCTCTTCCTGAGTACATGGGAAGTGAAGTACAGGATTACTTCATCATGCATCAAATCCCTTCAAGCATAGTAGGTGAGGATGAGGAAATAAGCGGGTGAGATTATATACCATATATGCGGGTGACACTGTATTAGAAAAACCACAACCAACTAGATTGTAGTCTTTATATGAGGGTGAAACTGTATTAGGAAAAACCACATCAGAGTTGTAGAAGAAGCCAAAATAGTGGCCAGCCCATTTATGGTATAGTAACTAAAATACATAAGAGCCTCTACAATCCTGTTATACATTATATACGGAAAAAAAACTTGTTTAGTTACTTAATAATTAAAGTTATGAAGCTTTCTAATACATTTTGAGCCTGATTCATTATTTTCTATTTTTAAGTCACTTTTCTAATTTGTCTTGTGGTATTTGTTGACATTTTTCACATCAAATTCTTCAAACTTCATGAATTTTGTGCAAAATAAATAAATGGTCAAATTTTTCTTTGACCAGTTTTTCAAACTCATAACATAAAAAGATGCTTGTTTCACAAAATGGAGCAAACAGTGCTCCTAAACATCTGGCATACATAAAATCTATTTAGAGAGGGACTGTGGTACATTTGCTACTTTTCAAAAAGCTGCAAATGATGAATCAAGCAAAAAAAATCTGGAAACCTCAAACTCTGCCAACAATGGAGAAAACAATGGAGAAAATAAAGAAAAAAAAAACAGGTGAATATATTTAACCCCTTTCTGGCATCTGACGTAATAATCCATCCATGTGCCCTGGGCCAATTTGGCCAGGGATGGATTATTACGCCATTTCGATCACCGGCGCACATGCACCATTCCTAGAACTTTAACCCCCGAAATCAAACAAGATCACAGCATTCCAGGAGCCGGCAGACAGTCCCTCTGCCTTTAGATCGGAGACCCCGCAGAGTGACGCGGGGTCCCGATCGTTGCCATCGTGACACAATGTTGTCATGATGACATCGGGGTCACCAGAGCTAGGAAACTTGCTGATCATGCGCAGTGCATGATTAGCAACTTTCCCTGTCAGTGCAGCACTAACAGTTTCTACAGCATGGGGCTGCTGCATGCCAATGCTGTACAAGCGATCAGCCTGCAAAAAATGATAGTCCCATAATGGAACAAAAATGATAGTCCCATAATGGAACAAAGTAAGAAAGTTAAAAAAAAAGTTTTAAAAAATAAAAACTTTTTTTAAATAATTGTAAAAATATTTTTTTAAATCAAAAATAATTAAAAAATCAAAATATATTGCATCAATAAATAAATATTTGAATGAAAAAATATATCTAAACAATAAAAGTATACTCATTTGGTATCGCCGCTCTACATCGACCCAAACTATAAAACTGTCCCACTAGTTAACCCGTTTAGTGAACACCATAAAATAAATAAAAAAAATGAAGGCAAAAAACAATGCTTTATCATCATACCGCAGAACAAAAAGTGGAATAAAACGCGATACAAAAGACACATGGTACCACTGAAAACTTCATCTTGTCCCGCAAAAAAATGAGCCACCATATAGCTCCATCAGCAGAAAAATAAAAAAGTTATAGCTCTCAGAATAAAGCGATGCAAAAATAATTATTTTGTCTATAAAATAGTTTTTATTGTGTAAAAGCGCCAAAACATAAAAAAAAAACACATAAATGAGGTATCTCTGTAATCGTACTGACCCGAAGAATAAAACTCATACACAAAGAAAGAATGGATGGCACTCACTGCCCTATAAAATCCATGCTTTATTAGCACAATAAAATCTTCAGCAGGAGAGCAATGTGTGGAATACAAGGACGATGGCTGTTTCGCGCAGCTGCGCTTCCATGGGTCCTTCTCAGCCGTCATTCTTGGACTTGAACTCTATAGCGCTACCTGTTTAATACAGGGAACTTACTAGCATTGCTTCCAGTGATCGCAGACTCGTCAGACTAGTGTTTTTGTGGGGGGGTTTTAAGACATATATGTTCTTGGTGCACAGAGAATGTATATATCTTATTATCTGAATTAAAGGGAACCTGTCACCATGAAAATGCTGTCCAATCTGCAGGCAGCAGATTACAGAGCAGGATATATAGGTTTGTGAGAAAAGACTCAGTATGAGGGCTCACTCACACTGCCATAGAACATGGCTGAATGCTATCCAATGTTTTATCAGATAGCACTGGGCCCAGTGTTATATTGTGGGGCAGCGCAGATCAGCGATTATTTTCTCATGGTGATTCAGCATGAGAACAATTGCAGCATGTCGCAAGTGCATTCAATAATCGGATCACGAACACCCATACAAGTCTATGGGTGAATGTGACACATCGGACTGCACTCGGATGTTATCTGACTGTACAGTCCAATTACAACAGAAGCTGGCAATGGGGGAGATGGAGAAATTACTTTCTCCTTCTTCACTGCACCTGTGCTGCAATTGTCTCATCACGCTCTGACAGAGTTTGAGTGGAGTGTTATTTGCATAATTGGCACGATTCTCTCACATGAGAGGTTTGATGGCAGTATGACCCTGGTCTAACCAGTGTTTTCTTCATTTAATCCTCTACTCTTTCTGGAATTCTTGGTCCAGTGTGTGGTCCTTTCAGTAACTGAAAGCTTTCTGTATATATGCATGCAGAGATATCTGTTAGTCACTGATAGGACCACCAACTGGACCGAAAATCCCAGAAAGAGCAGAGGATTAAATGATGAAAACACAGATACTGAATCATTTTCACAACTCTACATATCAATCTGCTCAGCTTATACTCTGTAACATGGTGCCTGCAGATTGTACTACATTTTCATGGTGACAGGTTCCCTTTTAACAACTGCTTTAACATTTTTTACCGAGCACTCCCTCCTTATTTTGTCATTCATTAAATGTGTGTATATGCTCATGCAATGTAGTGTGAGTGAATAAATATAGTGGCGTACCGCAGCTTTCTCCAGTGTCCTGCGCCGTTCTCCTCTTCTCACTGATGTCACTGCTCTGCTGCGCTCTGCATGACCCCTAACTTACTTTACAGTGTAAGCCTATGGAGCACCAGAACAAGGCCCCATAGGCTTTCATTGTAAAAGAGACTTCCAGCTCGTGCATAGAACATGGAGTGATGGCTGGTCGCGACTGTGGTGATGTCACTGAGAAGCGGAGCAAAACGACACTGGACATCGGAGCATGCAGCGATAGGTGATTATATTAATACACTCACACTACATTACATGCATATATACACACATGTAATGGATAGAAGACTTAGGGTTCATACTCACATGCGAGAAACTGGGACGAGTCTCGCACATGAACACCTGGCACTGCCGCCGGCACTCGGATCGGAGCCTTCAGCTACATAGAAATACATGCAGATGAACGTTCCGATCCGAGTGCCGGTGGCAGTGTCGGGTATTGATGTGCGAGACTCGTCCCAGTTTCTCGCATGTGAGTATGAACCTTTAGTGGGAGTGCTTTGTTTATACTGACTGGCATCTTGGCTAAAGGACAAAGAATGATTCCAGAAGGTTCTTCGATCATAAACTATTGATGATCTACCATTAGGCTGGATCAAATTGACATCAGTGGGAATCCAACTCCCGAATCCTTCTCTTATTGCCTTCGGTGTATGCAGGCTTAAACATTTAATGGAGGTGAACAGTGCAGCTACCTACAGCGGCCAGATACTGTGGATCAGGTATTATTCATATCAGCCCCCATCAACATTTGAAATACAGAAATCATTCTGAATGGGATTTTATTAGGTGCATGATAGTATAATTAATAGAAATTATAAGGATTAGAGTCAAAATAGCAATCATTGTGAAAGTAGCAACTAATTTATCACGTGTGACTATTTTTAGAGTGCGGAATTTGATTTGATCTGACTGGAAAATGCTGATTAAAATGTATATTCTGTAAGTGACACAAGCATCAGTGGAATGACCTCATTATGTATAAACATAGTGCTGGGAAAATCTACAATTTGGAAAGAGCCACAGACTGAATACAAAATAGTAGTTACACTGTAATTAATCATGAATTGTAAATGCCAGTTCTATTTTTATAAATATTATGCATGTGAAATGATATCATGTTCCAAGCAAACAAATCTCACAGATTAAATTGTGTCATTGAAGAATAACAATAAATTGTCATTGGAGGCAATTTGTTCTTTTTAAATAGATGATGTCACGAACAGTTTTATGTTACATGGAATGTAATATTCTAAGAGCTTGATGTCACTGACAGCTGGAATCTTTTGGAAACAACTAGCAAACAAGGGGCTTCCTGCGCAATTCCTGACCCCAGGAAATCAATGCTTAGCAAAACTCCCACAATCATAAGCAATGTTCATCTAAGCAAGCAGTGAAGTAGAAATGATTTCCTGTCTCCGTTGACTGTCGTAACTTGGATGTATTAGGCAAACGCACATCTAAAGTCACAACAGGAAAATAGTCAAAACAACAGAGGTTCAACTAAAAAGTAGAGCGCTGTAAAAAAAAAAGGGAGCTTTGTCTACACACGCACAGTTGTACACCCCAGACAGTGAGCTATGCTGACACCCAATGGCCTGACTAAATAGTGTAAAAGCAGACAGGACTTATTTTCTCAGACATAGTCATAGAATATAAAAAAATATAAGCAATGTGATTTTATAAAGTTCATAAATAGAATGAAGGTTCCTTGGTTATTACAGCTGTCCTGTATTGCCACTACTATAGCTTGTCTGCTGCATGTACAGTGCCTACAAGTAGTATTCAACCCCCTGCAGATTTAGCTGGTTTGATAAGATGCAAATAAGTTAGAGCCTTCAAACTGCAAACGAGAGTAGGATTTATTAACAGAAGCATAAATCTTACAAACCAAAAAGTTATGTTGCTCAGTTGAATTTTAATAAATTTTAAACATAAAAGTGTGGGTCAATTATTATACAACCCCTACGTTTAATATTTCGTGGAATAAACCTTGTTTGCAATTACAGCTAATAATCGTCTTTTATAAGACCTGATCAGGCCGGCACAGGTCTGTGGAGTTATCTTGGCCAACTCCTCCATGCAGATCTTCTCCAAGTTATCTAGGTTCTTTGGGTGTCTCATGTGGACTTTAATCTTGAGCTCCTTCCACAAGTTTTCAATTGGGTTAAGGTCAGGAGACTGACTAGGCCACTCCAACACCTTGACTTTTTCCCTCTTGAACAAGGCCTTGGTTTTCTTGGCTGTGTGCTTTGGGTCGTTGTCTTGTTGGAAGATGAAATTACGACCCATCTTAAGATCCTTGATGGAGGAGTGGAGGTTCTTGGCCAAAATCTCCAGGTAGGCCGTGCTATCCATCCTCCCATGGATGCGGACCAGATGGCCAGGCCCCTTGGCTGAGAAACAGCCCCACAGCATGAGCTGCCACCACCATGCTTGACTGTAGGGATGGTATTCTTGGGGTCGTATGCAGTGCCATCCAGTCTCCAAACGTCACGTGTGTGGTTGGCACCAAAGATCTCGATCTTGGTCTCAGACCATAGAACCTTGAACCAGTCTGTCTCAGAGTCCTCCAAGTGATCATGAGCAAACTGTAGACGAGCCGTGACATGACGCTTTGAAAGTAAAGGTACCTTACGGGCTCGTCTGGAACGGAGACCATTGCGGTGGAGTACGTTACTTATGGTATTGACTGAAACCAATGTCCCCACTGCCATGAGATCTTCCCGGAGCTCCTTCCCTGTTGTTCTTGGGTTAGCCTTGACTCTTCGGACAAGCCTGGCCTCGGCACGGGAGGAAACTTTCAAAGGCTGTCCAGGCCGTGGAAGGCTAACAGTAGTTCCATAAGCCTTCCACTTACGGATGATGCTCCCAACAGTGGAGACAGGTAGGCCCAACTCCTTGGAAAGGGTTTTGTACTCCTTGCCAGCCTTGTGACCCTCCATGATCTTGTCTCTGATGGCCTTGGAATGCTCCTTTGTCTTTCCCATGTTGACCATGTATGAGTGCTGTTCACAAGTTTGGGGAGGGTCTTAAATAGTCAGAAAAGGCTGGCAAAAGAGATCATTAATCCACACATGTGAAGCTCATTATTCTTGGTGCCTGAACTACTTCTTAATACTTTAGGGGGACCAAACAGAATTCTTGTGGTTTGAGGGTTGAATAATAAATGACACTCTGAATTAACTTTTAACGTTTTTAAAAAAAAAAAAAAAAATTATAATTTTTTTTTTTGCTGCAGTGCATTTCCCACTTCCAGGCTGATCTACAGTACAAATGTCACAATGCCAAGTTAATTCCGCATGTGTCAACCAGCTAAATCTGCAGAGGGTTGAATACTACTTGTAGACACTGTATATACTCTACCCATGTGTGTTTGGATTTTAGGTATTATAGGTTCAATTCAACACAACTGATGATCTACTGTATAAGAATTTCTGTGCTTCAGTTACAACATACAATATATTTTCAGTTCCACCAGTGATAGTGTTTAATGTGCAAAAAAAAAGCACAGAGGAATACTTTGAATGATAAATGTACATGTGACTCTAGGCCAACATCTTCAAAGTGATGTACATGGAATAAGTCTGTTAGGACTGAAGCATTCTGTCCATAGACCTGTCTGTACCAAAAAGACCTGTGTAAACAAACAATTCCACCACCTTTTCTCCCTTTGTGGCTACAGCCCATGAGACCAGCTTGCTGGATAAGAATTTTAACACAGTCTATATTATATGTTCTCTGTTATTTTAGTAACAGTTACTAAATTCCTGAGGACCACATTTAGTGAATATAAAATGTTTTCTGTTGATAAAATTATTGAAGCTCTGACTGTATTTAGATTAGCTACTTTGTTCCTAGTAAAAATATAAGCCTGGGGTGATCAGACTTCTCTCGTATGTGAGTTACTTTTTGTGGAGTTAAGTGGTTTACCAACTACAGATGAAGTATGTCAATGGCCAGGTCTTAAAAGAAGCACTGTGATTTTATTTACATGTTTTTTACTTGCTAAAGTTCATGTAGAGACAATAGTTACATCCATAGCCCTCGTAACATGATTCTGGTTTGTAAAGAAAGACAAATCATGCAACTCAAATGTAATATGTGAAACAGATTTCATATGTGATCTGATAAAATTTACATTTTTTGTGAGCCAGGTATGTTTTTTCTCTGAGAAGCTGTGGTTTTTTGAGATAAAACATACTGTAAAGATCTGGTCTATCGCTCTATTTGATTGATAAATCTCTCTAACATGTATTCAAGGGAGAGACCAGTCATTCAACTAGAGTATTGACAAGGCTACTGTTAGGTGGAGTCATAACTGGCTCAGTGATCGTACTCATCCAGTGGACATCCAATTGGAAGAGTGTTTCAAGTAGGGTATCACAAGGCTCTGTCCTGTCTCCTGTGTTGTTCAACATTTTTATAAAGGTTCTAGATAAAGGAACTGAAGATAAACTAATTGAATTTGCGATGCAAAGCTAAGAGGGATAGCTAAAGGGTATGCCACACTAAGCAAGATCGCTAGCGAGATCGCTAACGAGATCGCTACTGCGTCACCATTTATGACGCAGTAGCGATCTTGTTAGCGACTTAGCTGTGTGTGACATGTAACAGCGATGTGGCCCCTGCTGAGATGTCGTTGATCGCTTATGAACGTTCTGAGCCGTTTTTTGGACGTTGGTGTCCCGCTGGTGAGCCTGAATCGCTGAGTGTGACACCCTTTATCAACGACTTCACCAGCGTCGCAGGTGGGACTATGTTTTCCCAACAACCGCAGAGGTCGTTATACAGATCGCTGATGAGTTGTGTTTGGAATCACAGATCGCTGATGAGTTGTGTTTGGAATCTAACTAGCGATCACATAGCGATCGCACTAGCGATCTCGCCAGGTCGTGTCATTATCGTGATCGCTGGTGCGATCGCTAAGTGTGGCAGTGCCTTTACACTAGAGAAGACAGAAAAAGGATTCAGAAGGATCTAGATAAGCTTGAACAATGGGCAGCGACTAATAGAATGTTATCTAACAGGGAGAAATGCAAGATTCTACATCTGGGCAAGAAAAACACAAATTTCATTTATAGAATGGGAGGAATAGAACTAAGAAACAGCATGTGTGAAAAAGACGAGTATACTAATAGATCACAGACTGCATCACAACCGATGCAGCGGTAAACACAGTTCTGGGATGTATTAAGAGAAGCATACAGTCTAGATCATGTGAAGTAATTATCCCCCTCTACTCCTCCTTGGTCAGTCCTCATCTGGAATACTATGTCCAGTTCTGGGCACCACATTTTAAAAAAAGACATTGAAAAATTGGATCAAGTTCATAGAAAAGCTACCAGGATAGTGAGCAGAGTATGACCTACGAGGAACGGTTAAAGGATTTGAGAATGTTTAGCTTGCAAAAAAGAAGACTCAGAGGAGACTTAATAGCTGTCTACAAATATCTGTGGGGATGTCTCAGTGTAGTGATCATCCTTAGGCTGGGGTCACACATGCGAGAGACTCGCACGATTCTCGTGCGAGTCTCTCGCATGAACACCCGGCACTGCCGCCGACACTCAGACTGGAACATGCGGCCGCATAGAATTGCATGCATCTGCACGCTCTGGTCCGAGTGATGGCGGCAGTGCCGGTGTTCATGCAAGAGACTTGCACGAGAATCATGCGAGTTTCTCGCATGTGCGACCCTGGCCTTATTCTCATTTGCACATAGAAACAAGATAAGTAATGGAATACAACTGAAAGGGAGAAGATACAGATTAGATATTAGAAAAAAACTTTTTGACAGTGAGGGTGATCAGTGAGTGGAACAGGCTGCCACGAGAGGTGGTGAGCTCTCCCTCAATGGAAGTCTTCAAATAGAGGCTGGTCAGACATGTTGGACAAGATCTCCCTGGAGGTCATTTCCAATGCTAACATTCTATGATTCTATGAAATGTGTAAGCATTTCAGAGAAAAACATAGCTGGTTGCAATCATGCAGCCAGGCTCTGATACATGCTGCCCTGCAGTGTGGTCAGCATGAAACAACTGACAGGTTGTATTTTGTGTCTGGCCCCTTTTAAGGGGAATTTGGCAGAAGGAGCAACACCCTCTAAGCCGTCTATATGTGCACACAGGTCATAGGAAGCTGAAAAAATGATACCTTGATATATTCCAGAGAATTCTGCAGTTTTCCTATTTGTAATTGAGCTGCTCAGGACTGTGATTTGAGCACTGATCTGCATGAGAATCTGCCTCCAGAGCTTGGTTTAAATCGAAGGGGGCATTACCAGTGGGAGACATGTAATTGCAGCTCTCAGCTCTCCTGATCTCACTGCAGAGCTGTGTGTTGTTATGACAGACACATCTGCATGTTCCTCTCAGCTTCAGCTTCCATCTCATAGGGAGCCAGTGTTGCAATTTGTTTCAATACAGCTGAGCTGTGAGAGCTACATCAAATGTGTTTTTTATTAAACAAAGTTCACTTTTACTGTACTTTGTTAGTTATAGTTACAAATCTCACACTGGTAATCCCCCCTTTCATATAAAATCATCTCTAGAGGCATATTCTCATGCAGGTCAGTGTCTTGCCCATAGCCTGGAAAAGCTCATTTACATATAAGAAAATAGTGTATTTCTCAGGAATAAAACAACAGATTGCAGATATTAAGGTATAATTTTATTCAGCTTCATGACCTACATGTCCATAAGAAAAGGGCTTAGGAGAGTTGATGCTACTGACCAATTCAATTTAAATAACATAGAAGAGAGTCATTCTCCCATATGTCCCATAAGGAGGATCAGACGGCAGCCAAAGTAAAATGAACAATTTTTCAAGGAAGTTATAGGAATTGTTTCCCCTTTATCTTATCCCCCTCCCTCTCCGAGCTACAAAGACTTACAAGAGAACAGATCCCTCTAAACGGTTTCACAATTAGGTGCCATATCCCAGAATTCAGGTCAAGTCATAAAAGCTTCAAAGAAAAGAAAGGATGAGCAATCCACAGCTACATTTCACTAATTAAAACTCTCTGTAGACTGCTATTTAAAAGCAAATAGCATGGCTGGCAGAACTCGCAATAAACTGTAAAGAGAACAATTTGAACTTTGACTTTTTTTTAACCATTTTAGATTTAGATTGCGTCTGAAAACAGAAGTCTCATTCTTTTCAATAGTCAGTCTGGTAACTTCTTATTTATTGGGTTAAAATAATTAAATCTACTACTACCTTACTAAACTATTCCTAATGTCTGCACTGCTAGTAGTTCATTCTGTGCCATTTGCCCAGATTAGTTTTAGCAATTTAGAAACAAGAAAACATTTTTTTCTCAAATAGGGCTCTGTGCCTTGAGATTTTCCATGTGATTGAGTCAGTCTCTCCTATATCACTGAAACAAGGTAACCCTTCATCTGCCAGCAGTTTTCCAATTTGCAGCAAATTACTGAATTACTATGTCAGTTTAATTTTTGCTCATGAACTTACTGCATAAGCATTATTTCCCTTAGAACTTTAGACTAATATATTTTAAATTACTCCACATTCTGATTTGTTAAAAACTGTTCTTTTTTATTCTACTCAATTATATTCATCCTTTTGGAAGAATAAATAAGACACTAATAAAGGATAAATCAACCCAGGACAAATATCTTTTGTTTTTTTAACGGTTTTATATAGGCAATAAAAATGTGGGTTGCTCCACACACATTTTTAAGGAAATCTGTCAATAGGATCAACACTTCTAAGCCGTCTATACAGGTATACCGGTCATAGTGATACTTTAATATCTGCAATCCAATGTCTTATCCAGATAAATTCACATTTTTCTTATATGTAAATGAGCTGTGAGATCTCTGGGCCAGACACAAATCTGCATGACAGTCTGCCTCCAGAACTTGTATTAAATGGAAGGAGGTGTTGACAGTGTGAGACATGTAATGGCTGCTCTTTGCTCTCCTGATATCACTGAATAACTGTGTAAGATTATAACTGACATAGGACAGCATAAAACACATCTGCAGATTCCTCTCAGTGTTTCAGCTGCCATCTCATATGCAGCCAATGTTGCAATACAGCAGAGCTGTGAGAGCTGCAGCAAATATGTTTGTAAGGAGACAAAGTTCAGTTCCACTGTTCTGTGTTGGTTACATATCTCACACTGGTGATGCCTCTTTCATTTAAAATGAACTCTGGAGGCAGATTCTCATGCAGATTAATGTCCTGCGCATAGTTCTTAACAGCTCATTTACATATAGGAAAAACATGAATTTCTCTGGACAAAGACCTGTGCAGCTCCTTCAAGTGATTCAGTTGTGATCAACTAAGTATCTTCATATCAACCTCTAAATCTTCCCCCAAGCATTCCCTTCTTGACCCCTCATATCTGTCTTGCTGTCTTTGAGCACTGATCAGTAATGCACCGCAGGAACTCTGCAAATGCGACATTATGACAGCAAACCATTTCAGAAAAATCTGCATTTTAAAATGGCGCTTTTACTCTTCAGTGATATTGTTCAACAAACACTAAATTTTTCATTTTCATATACCAATCTCGTAAACTGCTGTGAAGCGTATGTGGGTTCAAGATGCTCACCGTATAAGATAAATTCCTCAAAGGGAAAAGTTTCTAACCGTGGTCAGTTATAGTGTGTTTCAGCTTTCTTCAGACCTTGGGGGTTCTGCAAATTTAACATGCCATCCACAGTCAGTTTCTGAATAATTTGCATTCAAAAATAAAAATAGCGCTTCTCCTTTTGAGCCCTGCCATGTGCCCTAATAGTATATTCACCATATGGTGTACTCAGGATAAAATTTGTAACAAATGGTGGGATGCATTTTTTCATCTTATGCTTGTGAAAACGACAAATTTTGGGCTACTTAAACATTTTCGTAGAAAAAAATAATTTAGCATTTTAACTGACCAATGTAATAAACTTCTGTGAATCGCCTGTGTGTTTAACCCCTTAATGACCAGAGGTATTTTTTGCTTTGCATTTTCATTTTTTGCTCCCCTTCTTCCCAGAGCCATAACTTTTTTATTTCTCCATCAATATGGCCATGCGAGGGCTTGATTTTTGCAGGACAAGTTGTACTTTTGAATGACACCATTGTTTGTACCATATTGTGCACTCAAAAACGGGTAGAAAATTCCAAGTGTCATGAAATTGCAAAAAAGTGCAATCCCACACTTGTTTTGTTTTTTTCACCATGCTAAAACTGACCTGCCTTTATGATTCTCCAGATCATTACAAGTTCACAGATACCAAACATGTCTAGGTTGTTTTTTATTTAAGTTGTGAAAAAAATTCCAAAGTTTGTTTAAAAAAAATTGTGCCATTTTCCGATACCCGTAGCATCTCCATTTTACATGATCTTGGGTTCGGTGAGGGCTTATTTTTTTGTGTGCTGAGTTGACGTTTTTAATGACACCATTTTGGTGTAGATATGATCTTTTGATTGCCCGTTATTGCATTTTAAATGCGGCGATACCAAATATGTGTATGTTTGATTTTTCAAATTGTTTTATTTTGAATGGGGCGAAAGGGGGTGATTTGAACTTTTATATATTTTTTTCTATTATTAAAAAACTTTTTTTTTTTACTTTTTGCATACTTCAATAGAAGCTGCACTTGTCCGATCGGCTCTGCTACTTACAGGCGATGATCAGATTACACTATTAGGTTTTACCACACAATTGGTGGACTTGTACTATTTCTATGCAGCTATATAGTGGGACCCAGGAATGATTTCCTCTGGTGGGCCCAAGGTGTTCCAGTCTAACACTGGTTACATCCATCAAGTAGCTGTGGACAGTTGACTGAGCTAGCAGAGAGAATGGTAGTCAAGGCAGGTCATAACCAAAGAAGACAAAATATGGATACAGGAATGAGGTCAGGAAACATAAAGCAATCAAAATATCAAACTTTCCAAGGTCAGTAAATAGAAGCAGCAATGAAACTAGCAGCTAGATTTCACCAAAAGCAGATCATGTAAGAAATAAACTATAACTGGCAGCTTACATCAAAATGCTCCTGCTTAAATAAGTTTTGGCCCCAACCAAATCTCCCTGCAGAGAACTCATGACAAAGCTCAGTATTAACCCTGCTGTTCTGTTCGGGTTTACTATACACTTGTTATGTTCGGGTCATTTTTGACCCGAACCTATTAAAATGTTGTTTTGAGCCACTGAAAAGTTCTTTTTGAATACCTGTTGCATTATTATACTGTGTGTGATCATAGTTGTTCATTATCAAAGAAAAATTGAATAAAAAAACTTAATTTTTTTAAATTTTGTGTTGATTAATGTAAAACAGCCTAATTGCATTTTACACCAAAGTAACAAACTTGTGCTTAAATAATCAACTATATCTTTTACAACAACATCAACAACAACTTTAGGTAACTATTAGTACAACTAACTTAAAACTAAAATAAATTTTAACAGTATAAAAGCATTTTGAAAAAAAATAGTAAAAAATAATCAGAAAAAAATAAAAATTTCAGTTTTTTTCAAAAAAGGTTTCTACTAATCTATTTTTTTTCAATCCACGTTTTCTCATCATTTTTGCAAAACTTCAACAGTCATAAATACCACGGGTACCATGTATTCAAAGCTGTGAGGTAAACTCTGTGTGCAGCTCCAGACTCCAGCTCCTCTCTCCAACAGCCTTGGAATGTCTGACTGAACTACGATACTGACAAGATAAGGGCGGAGACACACAGGCACCTTCTGCAAGGCTAAGATAACACACAACAAAATACATTCTCATTAGCTTGTCAGTTCACAAGGAAAAGAAACTATTTTTTTTGCAATCTTGAAAACTGAATTGATTTATTTGTAGAGGAACAGCAGGCCTTTAGATACAGCAATAAAAATTGTACTGAAAGACAATGCGTATGGTTTGTACTGAAATCATTTGTATACATGTATCCATCCATTTATGTCCATCTGTGCACCTAAAGCAACTAGATAACTTGATAAACAATAGTAGATGCAATAAGTAGTCTCAAAATAAACTAAAAATCCTTTGTTTTACTCAAAAAATGGCTGTAGATTAGTATAAAAGGCTAACGGGTCATTTTTGACCCGAACATAACAAGTGTATAAAAAACTGTAGCGCAAAAAGTAAAGCACCGAAAAAAATAAATAAAGTACCCTTAGTATGAACCCCGTAAATTAGGAAAATAGAAGGAACCACAAGTTTCAAAATCAAAAAATGAATGAATAAAATAATATCTAATTTCCAAAACGAGTCATTTTTGACCCGAACAGAACAGCAGGGTTAACCAGTATTAACCAGACTGGATGGAAATATAAGTTACAGCAATACTAATGTTTCACCAGAGCAGTTGCTTAGTGGCATTCATAGTGTAAGTGTGGCACTGCCTAGCAACAAAACCAGGAGTAGTAGGGGCGTTTTCAGGCATAAATATAACATTGAAACACAGAAAAGCATAGTAAAACAAATGTATAAAAATACTCTGTTGTAAAAAAAGTAACAGTAAACAGCAAGTGCTAGTAAAAAGATGATAAAAAGACAGGGTATTTGATACGTTTTTTGCAAAAAATGTATACTAAGCCACTCTACCAAACGTCAAGGTAACCCATATCAGTAAATTTAACATTGTTGCAGGCTCACGTAAATCAGCTTGACCACAAGGTTGGCTGTAATTTAAGAAGAGGTTGTTTAACTGGAACACCCCATTAAAATGAAGTAATGTTCCTAATTTTTTTTATGTTACTTATTTTTACATGACTATGATGAGTGATTTGATGCTGGTTAGTGTAACTTTATTTCTTTATTTTGTTGTAGATACCAGCTGGTTTAACAAAGCTCAGCTCAGAACTGTTCATATATCAGAAGCATTTTGATTGGCTGAAGAAAGCTGCACATGTTGTTCGTCACTTAGATCATGAATTTACCAGCATTCACAATCGCATAGAAAAGCTTGTGAAAAAAATTGACTTTTTGGTAAGCAGATGGTTACCGCTGCAAACTAGGCTACTTCATTAATGAAATGTTTATTCCCCTTCTTTATCAAACTACTTTATGCAATTTTAGTCATGGGACTTTTAAACTGAATCAATATACAGTACAGACCAAAAGTTTGGAACACACCTTCTCATTTAAAGATTTTTCGGTATTTTCATGACTATGAAAATTGTACATTCACACTGAAGGCATCAAAACTAAGAATTAACACATGTGGAATTATATACTTAACAAAAAAGTGTGAAACAACTGAAAATATGTCTTATATTTAGGTTCTTCAAAGTAGCCACCTTTTGCTTTGATGACTGCTTTGCACACTCTTGGCATTCTCTTGATGAGCTTCAAGAGGTAGTCACCGGGAATGGTTTTCACTACACAGGTGTACCCTGTCAGGTTTAATAAGTGGGATTTCTGGCCTTATAAATGGGGTTGGGACCATCAGTTGTGTTGTGCAGAAGTCTGGTGGATACACAGCTGATAGTTCTACTGAATAGACTGTTAGAATTTGTATTATGGCAAGAAAAAGCAGCTAAGTAAAGAAAAACTAGTGGCCATCATTACTTTAAGATATGAAGGTCAGTCAGTCCGAAAAATTGAGAAAAGTTTGAAAGTGTGCCCAAGTGCAGTTGCAAAAACCATTCAGTGCTACAAAGAAACTGGCTCACATGAGGACCGCCCCAGGAAAGGAAGACCAAGAGTCACCTCAGATTCTGAGAATAAGTTTATCCCAGTCACCTGTCTCAGAAATTGCAGGTTTACAGCAGCTCAGATTAGAGACCAGGTCAATGCCACACAGAGTTCTAGCAGCAGACACATCTCTACAACAACTGTTAAGAGGAGACTTTGTGGCCTTCATGGTAAAATAGCTGCTAGGAAACCACTGCTAAGGACAGGCAACAAGCAGAAGAGACTTGTTTGGGCTAAAGAACACAAGGAATGGACATTAGACCAGTGGAAATCTGTTCTTTGGTCTGATGAGTTCAAATTTGAGATCTTTGGTTCCAACCACCGTGTCTTTGTGCGACGCAGAAAAGGTGAACGGATGAACTCTACATGCCTGGTTCCCTCCGTGAAGCGTGGAGGAGGAGGTGTGATGGTGTGGGGGTGCTTTGCTGGTGACACTGTTGGGGATTTATTCAAAATTGAAGGCATACTGATCCAGCATGGCTACCACAGCATCTTGCAGCGGCATGCTATTCCATCCAGTTTGCGTTTAGTTGAACCATCATTTATTTTTCAACAGGACAATGACCCCAAACACACCTTCAGGCTGTTTAAGGGCTATTTGACCAAGAAGGAGAGTGATGGGGTGCTAAGCCAGATGACCTGGCCTCCACAGTCACCAGACCTGAACCCAATGGAGATGGTTTGGGGTGAGCTGAACCACAGAGTGTAGGCAAAAGGGCCAATAAGTGCTAAGCATCGCTGGGAACTCCTTTAAGATTGTTGGAAGACCATTTCTGGTGACTACCTCTTGAAGCTCATCAAGAGAATGCCAAGAGTGTGCAAAGCAGTCATCAAAGCAAAAGGTGGCTACTTTGAAGAACCTAGAATATAAGACATATTTTCAGTTGTTTTACACTTTTTTGTTAAGTATATAATTCCACATGTGTTAATTCATAGTTTTGATGCCTTCAGCGTGAATGTACAATTTTCATAGTCATGAAAATACAGAAAAATCTTTAAATGAGAAGGTGTGTCCAAACTTTTTGTCTGTACTGTATATATGAAAAAAAATCAGTGCATAGTACATATTTGATTTTTTTACATTTTTGTTTTAAAACATTTTTTGTAAAAATGAAAAAGAATTATGAAAACAAGATTTTGAGGCAAAATAATACCCATTTAATTGTCCAGACATGATTTTCTTTAGATTTTTTTATTTTTTCATTTATTTCACTCACTTTGCCCCAACAAGGACTTTAAAGACCTTTCAAGACATTTTTAACATATTTATAATTTATCTTTATTGCTGATTTCCCCTGTAACTATGACTGATCAACCCTAGTTACAGGGGAAATAAATCAGTACTAAAAATAATTAAATCTGAGGTATTTTAGAGTTAAAATAGTCTTTTTTGGACTATTTGGACAAGCTGATCCCTTTTGGCTTCTCCCCACCCACTGTCATTGATTGACAGGTGTCTTCCAGCATGCGCCTATCAGGAGAGACTTGTCGCTCCATGACAGAGGGCAGGGAAAAACTGGCAGGGAACCGCCTGTCTGACTAGTCTCCATTGTGGCTTGGTCCCTGGCAGCTTTTAAACAATGTTATTCGTTGAAAGACTGCAGCACTAGATCAGGCAGCATGCATCAGCAGTCAGGTTCCCCTTAATAAAACCATTTCAGCAATTTCCAGCCTCTGAGAACTATCTTCACCAGCAGAGTGGCTGCTATTACTGCCAGTGAATTAAAGGACAAAAAGACACTGTCATGGAATATAATGTGCTCAAGATACTCTGCACTCACTTTTAAATTATACAATTTAGCTCAGGAAAGATGTATATCTTTGTACCGTGTTAGCCAGTAGATAGAAAGCTTGCAATTTGTTACCATCTTTTCAGTTAGGCCGGCGTCACACTGGCGAGTTTGATGCGAGTAAGTCACACGACTTTCTCGCATCAACACCCGGCACGACCGCCCGCTCTCGGACCCGAGTGTGCGGCTGCATAGAAATACATGCAGCCGCACACTCGGCTCCGAGAGCGGGCGGCCGTGTCGGGTGTTGATGCGAGAAAGTCGTGCGACTTACTCGCATCAAACTCGCCAGTGTGACGCCGGCCTTAGCCATTAAAAGGTATCAGCCACTGAGGACTCTCAATTCCAAATATTTTTCTACAATTTAGCTCAGAAACTTTTCAAAATGTATAATCTCAATGCAGGGAAATCTAATGTCTTAAAATAGCATAATTTATATTGCTTTTCTAATTTCTATAATAATTTCTTTCAGATGACAAAGATGAATATAGCACGTGTTAGTGACCCACCTCTGCCACAGCTTCCTAACACAACCACCCAGTGGGGAGTAGTACAAACAGGTCATGCCATTTTCCACCATTTTCACCTCTTCTTGGATTATACTACTCGTGTTGTAGTCCTAATGAAAAATAAGTTGTAGAGAAAACTTGGAAGATTTGCTCCAGCAATGGTAGAAACATATTGCTAAGAAAATGTGCCTTTATGTAACAGAAACAGACATTCCTTGATTCTGAAAGTTTAAGAAATCTTTCAGAAAAAAAATCCTCAAAGTTTCCTTATTGTGCCTGACTAATAGAGAAGGAAAATAACAACGCTATACACTTTTTATGCATGGTACACTGATGTCTCCTATCTATTTATAATGCAGTTTATTTATTTATTTATTTTCATTATTAATATTTAATTTTTTAAGTAAGTTTATATATGGTTTTGTGGATTTTTCTGATGATATGTTGTTATTCTTATTATATTTAATTACAAGTTACTGTTTTTCTTATTAGAATCTTGTTTGCAATTTATGAACAACTTCAGAAACACGACAGCATTGACAGTCAAAAACTGACAAACTGCATATAATTTTCAACAAATCTAACGGGTCTTACTTTCTTATTTTCACAATGTTTTATGGAAATACTAAAAGCCACATAACAGGCATATATGGAATGAATAGAGAGAATGAGATATTGTGTTCTTAAAGTGAAATCAATAATAATGTTTAATTTTGGTTGATTTTTTTTCACTTTAAAGGGAATCTGTCACCCCATTTTAGCCCTATTAGATAAAGATATCATTGCATAGTGCGTCCTATAACTAATCTATGGGTACCTATGATATCTGCTGACACCCCAGTTTTCATGTAAAAATACCTTTGTAAAGTTCGTTTTCTAGTATGCAAATCCGGGCGGTCCGGTCCGATGGGCGGAGTTTTTTTCTTCCCCCCACCTCCATTTTTGCCCTACGCAGTTTTTTTTTTCTTCACTGTCGGCTTGCCGCGCTTGTGCTTTTCAAAATCCCCTCCGCATGCGCAGTGTGCTTTGCCCAACAGTGGGCAAAGCATAAAATCATTACAGCGCATGCGCAACTATTTTCCTGCACTTTCCTTGCCCCGGAAGTCGTCCAAGGCAAGCAGTCATTTCCGGGGCAAGGAAAGTGGAGGAAAATAGTTGCGCATGCGCTGTAATGATTTTATGCTTTGCCCACTGTTGGGCAAAGCACACTGCGCATGCGCGAGGGGATTTTGAAAAGCGCAATCGGGGCAAGCCGAACACCGTCTGTGCTATTCACAGACGGCCATACGTAAGAGAAGCTGAGGAGCGGGGGAGGGGAAGAAAAAAAACGTCGCCCATCGGACCAGACCGCACAGATTTGCTTACTAGAAAACGAACTTTACAAAGGTATTTTTACATGAAAACTGGGGTGTCAGGAGATATCATAGGTACCCATAGATTAGTTATGGGACGCACTATGCAATGATATCTTTATCTCATATGGCTAAAATAGGGTGACAGATTTCCTTTAAGCATACCCCTTCACACATCATATGGGAGGTCTGTTCTCACATATGCCTTTTTAAATAGGGCATCATTCAGTTATTTTTTCCTTTGTGCAAAAAACAATATGATCTTTATCGGTGATTTTGAGTCAGTTGTCACATCAGCTATTTTCTTGAATTAAAAAAATAAGTAAATATGTAGCACAGCTTCTCATACCCATTTCAATGTTAAAAACGGACAGCACATGGATGTCAATGATTTTTCATGGACCCATATTCTTATGATTTTTCATGGACCCATATACTTTTACGATTAATTTTCATTCATAACTCAGATGAAAACCGGACAGCTCCAATTTTTATCTCGTCTGCTAAAACACATGAACATGTGAGCTTCTTAATAGATTACAATGACACTTGTTCTATCTGTAAGGGTAAGGGCCCACGATCCGGAGTTGCTGCGGGTTTATCCCTGCATATTTATGCAGCATCAAACCCACATAGGCCAGATGTTCCAGCATAGTGGATGGGATTTCAATAAGGCAGGTGTCACACTTGCGTGTGTAATGCGAGAAACTCGCGCGAGTCTCTCGCATCAACACCCGAAACTGCTGCCCGGCTCTTGGACCATCGTGTGCGGCTACATAAAAATACATGTAGCCGCACGCTTCGGTCCAAGTGCCGGCGGCAGTTCCGTTTCTCGCATTACACACGCAAGTGTGACAACGGCCTAAATCTCATATACACTATGCGTCCACAGATGCCCGCAGCTCACCTGGGAAGACGGACATGCGGATTCACCTGCGTTCAATAGAAGGCAGTGCTTTGGACGCAGCGAACATGTGCCAAGTCCAAAGCGCTGCTAGTTCCGTATCGTGGTCACTCGGCCTTAAAAACACAGTTCACAGACAACTGATTGAGGCCAAAAATGTATTATCAGATGGCAACAGGAAAAGGGAAAATGTTGTGGAATGCTTACGCTGTCCGCTATGCACCAATCCTTGATCTAAAAAATAAGTATAGGAATACGAATATCCTAATATGATGTGAAAGGGGTGAAATATAAATACTTGAATTTTGAAACATTGAGAATTATGAAACTTAATGTTTCACTTGTGTTTATTTAAATCTAGATAGGCAGTGTTTAAGTTTCAATTGGATTCATGTGACTATACTCATACAATACTGTGCAAAAGTTTTAGGCAGGAGTGGAAAAAATGCAGAATAGTAAGCATTCAAAAACCGTGTGCAAGTGTACCTAGGAGAATTGATGGTGTTTTTGAAGGCAAAGCGTGGTCACACCTAATATTCATCTGATTTAGATTTCTCTTTTGTTTGTGGACTTTGCATTTTGTTAACTGATAAAAATAAACTATTCACACTTGTATTTTTGAAGGCACCTTTGCACAGTACTGTATATGATTAGCTAAATGAAGTCTTAAACAGCTTTATATAAATCTTACTTTTACCATCATTGTGTAAAAAATGTACATCACGAGTTATATTAAGAGCAAGTTTTAATTCAATTCGTACACTATAAACTCTGGAAAACATTTCCTACAATTTAAATCAGGGTATGGCATAAAATAAAAAAACATAGAAAAAGAAAAAATTATATCTTCCACCACCCCAGTGCTGTTATTTTTCTGCTTTGCTCCAGTCTCTGTGTAATTCGGCTACAATGATCATATGACCACTACAGCCATTGTCGCTCCACATCAGTGATGTCTTTATTTAGGCAAAAGACTGCTGAGGCAGCAATTTCCAGCACTGGCTAGGTGGATGCATCACATGATCATTGGAGCAAAGTAAGCAGAGACTGACCAGGACTACTGCTGTTTTGACTGTTGATGAATGGTGGTTTTCATAGGTGAGCATTGTTCACTTTGTCGCTACCATCAGTAGCGTACATAGAAATCACAGGGCCACATAGCAATTGGGCCTCACCACAATATATATATATATATATATATGTATATATATATATATATATATATTACAGACCAAAAGTTTGGACACACCTTCTCATTCAAAGATTTTTCTGTATTTTCATGACTATGAAAATTGTAGAATCACACTGAAGGCATCAAAACTATGAATTAACACATGTGGAATTATACATTACACTTTGCAAAAAAGTGTGAAACAACTGAAAATATATCTTAAATTCTAGGTTCTTCAAAGTAGCCACCTTTTGCTTTGATTACTGCTTTGCATGCAGAAAAGGTGAACGGATGGACTCTACATGCCTAGTTCCCACCGTGAAGCATGGATGAGGTGGTGTGATGGTGTGGGGTGCTTTGCTGGTGACACTGTTGGGGATTTATTCAAAATTGAAGGGTGAGCGGTCCAGCTCACACCAAACCATCTCGATTGGGTTCAGGTCTGGTGACTGTGGAGGCAAGGTCATCTGGCGTAGCACCCCAACACTCTCCTTCTTGGTCAAATAGCCCTTACACAGTCTGGAGGTGTGTTTGGGGTCATTGTCCTGTTGAAAAATAAATGATAGTCCAACTTATCGCAAACCAGATGGAATAGCATGCTACTGCAAGACGCTGTGGTAGCCATACTCGTTCAGTATGCCTTCAATTTTGAATAAATCCCAACAGTGTCACCAGCAAAGCACCCCCACACCATCACACCACCTCCTCCATGCTTCACAGTGGGAACCAGGCATGTAGAGTCCATCCGTTCTCTTTTCTGCGTGCAAAGCAGTAATCAAAGCAAAAGGTGGCTACTTTGAAGAACCTAGAATATAAGACATATTTTCAGTTGTTTCACACTTTTTGTTAATGTAAATTATAATTCCACATGTGTTAATTCATAGTTTTGAAGCCTTCAGTGTGATTCTACAATTTTCATAGTCATGAAAATACAGAAAAATCTTTGAATGAGAATATATATGTCTGTCCTGTATATATATATATAATTATTTATATATATATGTACACCGTATATATACACACACAGGGGCATACATAGAAATCATGGGGCCCTATAGCAAAAGTTATTATTGTCCCCCCTAACAATAACAAAAATTAATTTTCTGTGGGGTCACAGAAGGTCATATATCACAACTGTGCACCTTTTACAAAGTATTTTTCTTCCTACTAAAGTCCTAGGTTCCCTTTTATTGCTCCCATAATGTAGTGATGCCATCGCGCCACTTGCACTGAGACGTCAGATGCCGAGGACGAATGATGGAGGAGGAGGAAGAATCAGCTCTCATGCTCCCTCTTTCTTCATTACTTTAAAGGGAACCTGTCAGCAGGATTGTGCTCAGTAACCTACACACGTTGTCAGGTTGGCTTCGTTATACTGATTGATGGTACCAGGGTGATGAAATCAGTCTTGTGGTTGTTGGGTAATCTGTATTTTCAGTTTTTGGTTAATGATATGCTCGTGCTCCGGGGTGGCCTGTGGGCGGCCTGTGGGGGGGTCTTTATGTGGTGCTCTGCTTACATATTCATCTGCATGGCTTCTGACAGGTCACTGATCCCTCACTGACCTGCCCCTAGTTTACATAATGAATATTATATATTGAGAAAAAAAATCACTTGCAGCAGGCCGGCGCGGTGACGGTGCTTGCACTGCAGCATGATTGCATGTGTAATGTGCATTTAATTCTTTTATTTGATGCTAAAAATACATTCATTAAAAAAATTGCCTCCATCAAGATGGCACCATCTTGGAAGAGGCAATTTATTTTTTCTCTAGCAAGATGGCACCGTCAGCGTCTGTACAGTAGCAAGCTATCAGATCGCCAATAGCTGCTACTGTACAGGCTCGGCTGGCGCCATTTTGAGAAACTTTTTTTTATAGAAATTAATTTGTAGCATCAAAGAATTAAATGCACATTACACATGCGATCATAGGGGCAGGTCAGTGAGGGATCAGTGACCTGTCAGAAGACATACTGGTGAATACCTAATCAGAGCACCACATGAAGACCACATGCCACCCTGGAGCACGAGCATATCACTAACTCAAAAGTGCAAATAAAGTTGAAACAACCACAAGACAGATTTCATCGCCAGGTATGATTTAATCAGTATAACGGGCCAACCTGAAACTGTCTGTAGGTTACGGAGCACAATCTTTCTGACAGGTTCCCTTTAAAAGGTATTGGCATCCAGGATGCCAAAACAGTTAAATGTGCGAAGACAGTTGGAGGGGCCTTGTACTGTGGGGTACAGCAATATAAATATATATATATATATATATATATATATATATATATATATATCAAGGGCCCAACAGTAACATTGACTTCTGGGGTCCATTGTTTAGCTACATGCAAATATGGCATTATTCTCATTCACAAATGATGAAATTAATGCTGCTTTTGTCTGTACATGAAAAATCATATCTATTGGGCAGACTAGAGCTCATGTTGTGGGGTAAGTGGTGGGATAAGTGGCTTACTCTTGGGCCATTCCGAGCCTATATACTAAATATATATCTTTATTTAATGTATTGTGGCATGAACACAGTGATTATGTCCCTATTTTCTAGCACCTTAGTGTTCTCACTCATGATACTCCTATAATGGCCATTTTAAAGTATGAAGCTACCTCCACCCATAAAAACTCAGTATGGTATCCCCAGAGTGAATCCCATCCTACAATTTCACCCCACATGTACAGTATAATGATTTAACAGTGCTCCAGCAAAGTAAATTGTCCCTACAGTGCCACCAACACAGGATAATGCCTTGTGTTCGATGGTCTGTCAGTAGGATGCCCCCACTTAGTATGATACCCCCAGAGCCCCTTCTCAGTACAATCTCACCCACACAGTATGATCCCTTCAACAGCCCTCCACCACAGTATGATATGCCCCGCAGCCCCCTACACAGAATGAAGACCCCCACAGTCCCCCACACAGTATGGCGGCCCCCACAATCATTGGCATTGGTATCAATGTGATTCCTGCTTGATACCGAAACAATAGAATCAAGTTATGGGTGATCAAAGTGAATAATATGATAGAGAAAAGTCAGCTACTATATTTAAGTTTAAGGGAAACTTTCAGAAACTTTTTTCACATATGAAAATATTGGTAAAGGCTCTGAAGACATTTGTCCTCACCCCCCAAAACATAAATTTTTTGTGGATATCTAATGTGCCAGAAATGAAAGATTAGTACAGAAGCCATATGCAAATTAGGTTGTAAATGCTTTGGGAGAGTATTAGTGACCTTAGACTGCTTTTCCAGATGCATCGGGATGCCCGTACCGCACATCCTGGATTACATATGACTTGATTACTAGAGTTCTCATGACTGGTACATCAGATCTCTAGTAAAAATAAAAAAGAGAAGTAACCTTATATTGTTGGATAAAATGACTACACTGCCATTTAAGTACTTTCATATATAGAAACTTGCTGACAAGTTCCCTGTAACAGAATTTTTGGTCCAAGTCAGATATGAAGATAGAGATGGCCTCCAGTAGATTTGTATCTATTTTAGTAAATTGAGTAGTATGTTTTGTCTCTACTGTTCTTTTAATGGTTATCTCAGGTTTTCTGGAAAATATGCCTGGCACCTCAGCAATACTGTACAATACAACATTTCAGTATTCATTACAGAAATTACTTTTAATATTTATGTATGTGTGATTCTCCTAACATTTGGTTAACATCATTCTATGATTTTCCTCTTGTTTTTGTTCACCTTCTCATTTGTGGACTGTTCTGAAAGGGTGTGACACACCAAGCAGCCCAGCACTCACTCCTTCCACTTAGAGATTTGCAGAAATATTATGTCTTGTTGTAACAAACTGCCTTTTCTCAGCTAGACTGGATGACATATCTGCAGTACAAGCAGTAATTCACGAAGAATTAGGGACCCCTAGCGGATCCTTGTGTAAATTCACATTTAGGGATTGATTACTCTTAATTGCAATTCACAGTAACTTCTGATGGAAACATTTTTATTATTAAATTGTAACACATTCCAGTAAAACATTTTTTTTACAAACTGACCAGACTTATGTTTACTATTTGAAGCTTAAAGTTTAAAATTGGGACTTTGGGGTTTTCTTACATTTAGAATGCTGAGAAATGATGATGCGCAAATTGCCTCTTCAGAGAAAAAGAGGACTTGTACTCTATAGCGCCACCTATTGGAAGTAACGATCCTACAAGCCACAATCAACCCTTTAACAAGTCTTGCGATATCACTTAGGATAAAAGCCAAATCAGTATCTCAATTTGCAGACACGGTGTTTCGGGCTATTGGTCCTCGTCAGTGCAAAGTATGAGAACTGATTTGGCTAGATGAGAGGCTCTGGACTAGGGTTTAAGGGGTAAGGTTTCTCCTTGTGGAGAGTGACATACCAGCGAGGGATTTTCTGAGGTTCACACACTGCAGCGCTATTTTCACTTTCAAAGAAACACAGATATGTTATAGACTGTTGAAAAAACTCTTTGCACACAGTTTGTTTTGTACAAAATTTATTTGTCTAGTTCAAGCATGTTATTTATAATTTTATTTATAAATCATACTTAGGTATGGGAAAATGTCATGTGTAAATCCAATGGACCTCACTTGCATTGTATTTTTATATTTATAATGTTCTCTATAACTCTTTGTGTATCAATTTAATGTTTCAAACCATCCATGTAACTGAAATACTGATCCTAGTTGCTTCTTTTTGAACAATTTATTTTTCAGTTACTTATCTTATGTGGTTGTATTAATTGTGTTGACTTTTACTCCCTTTTTATTAGACTCAACATAAAATTTTGCATTACATTACATTTTATAAAAACGATATAAATCTAATATTTATTGTATGCTATAGCTGTTGTTTTACCTATTGGAGTTCCCTGTAACTGTAAAAAACAATTTTGAAAAATTCACAGTACAGCATGTATTAATAAAAGTTAACTCAATGTATTTCAATCCTTTAAAATCTAAGAGACAAAACAGGATATGAAAATTTGCTTTCGCCTTTCAATCTATGGTTGCACCCACATTAAGGTCTTATTCAAACGTCTGTGTTCTAGCCAATATTTTCACTGATGGAACACATACCCATTATAATAAATTTCCTATTCACTAGTCCGTGTCAAAGGAACAGCTTTGACATTTATTTCTTTCTAAAAAAAAACACTGATGACAAACTGTTAAAAATTCACATACAGACCACACACTAATGACCCACTGATCCAAAACACAGATCACACCGGTACCATTTTCTTATGCAAAACATGTTTAAACAGGAAGTGTGAATAAGGCCTAAAGGAGATGTCCACTTTCGGAAAACGCGTGTCCTTCAGCTGCAATTTGTTTTTTGTTTTTTTTTAAAGCTGTTCCTTACTCACCCTCCCTGGATCCAACTACTAACTCTCTGATGCTGCTCCCCATGTCTATTACTGTCTGCAGCACTGTCACTTCGATAGTGATGGAGACAATATCTGAGCTGAGATGGTCTGTCTGATTTCATGACGTGTTCAGGGATGCTGAGTTCACTAATTGGCTGCAGTGCTGTCAATGTGACGGTGCAGCGTTGGAGATGTAATGCTGGACCTGGGGAGGATGGTTTAAAAAAATAACTGAAGCAGACATTAAATATGAAAGAATAAAGATCTAATCCTGGATCAGAATACAAAATCACATAATTTGTTACCATACTGAACAATAAAATACCTAAAAGAACCAGTATGAATGGTGTCCTAAATCACAAGCTCAAATCTACTCAAATATCTATTAAAATATTTATTCAAATCAATTAAAATGAATCCATATAATAAGTGTGTGTGCACTACCAGTCTGAATGATGTCCTAAACAACAGGATCAAATCTATTCAAAACATGAATAAAATCAATATCTATGCATGGAACCAATCTGACTGAATTGTTCTAATGTACACTAAATAGAAGATTTTTTACTAGATGTTTTTTATTTAAATGAGTATCTCTTCCAATTGGCACTGCTTCCCTAATTCTGAAACAGTTTTTCTTTTTTTCCCATGCCCCTCTACTCCAAATTCACATCCCCTACCTTACTTGGTAATAAAAAGTGTCCAATATGCAAAGTTTCCCCGAAACGGTGGGCGTATACCATATTACTTCTCTGTAGGTATTTGCATTTTGTTCTCTGTGATGCTGTCCAATCAAAACACAGCTGCATCAAGGGGAGACAAAGCAAGTGCCCAAGGAGAAGGCCACAGCTACAGCCTAGCTCAATGTGCTCTCCTGAGATAATATTTATCTCATGTCAACACTTTTGAGAACTCGATCTGTGCCACGTTTTATTGTATATTATGAGTCAGGATCGATTCTCTATATATTCTACATTTATTGCTATTTCATGTTTGCTAAATTTACATGTCCTGTTTTGCATCTTCGGAAGTAAAAGCTTTATTGTGACTTCAGTCTTTTTTTTTTTACAATCACGGCAAAACTGCAACGTATTTGTGCATTTTTTTAAAATCACTGCAAAATGGTGTATTTTTTGCTATGATTGTGGCAAAAAAATAAAGCAAAAATGCAACCAACATATGTGAACGCTGCCTAAAAGATGAAAACAAAGTTAGTTTCTTTTTGTTGATGAATGCTGGACTGTGTCTTTGGACTACTCTATATGCAAAACTTCTATGCATCCACCAAATTGTTGCAGGTAAGCTGCATATGTTTAGCCAGGCTGGAAAGACATCACCTATGCACCGCACAGATTACATAACGCCAGGCCAGGGAATCAAATGCTGTACAGGGGAACCCGTAAGCTCAGGAAATTTGTTTAACTCATATTCATGGCCAGAGAGCACTGACCTGGATCTTGGTTGCGTAAAGCAATCCTCTCATCTCTACTTACTGCTTATTCTTCTGGCTTAAGAAAAAATTACTTATGACTAAGTTGCAAACAAATTCAAAATATGGAATTTAAAAGTGTTGTCTGATTTCAGAAAAGTTTTCTGTCATTCAATGAGAAGGGATAAACCCTGTAACTGCAGTATATTAGGATCTTATCCATTACAGAATCTTTCATTTGAACAAATAATAAAGTCCCATTAACCCAAAACAGTAAGATTATTTTCATTTGAACATTTTGTATTCTTTCGTAAATTATTTATTTATTATATTTTGTATTGTAATTATTTATTAATTTGTATTTTGCAACTTTTGATATCTTAATAAATAAAAAATTTTTTAAATCCTGACATTTTCATGTGTCGAACAATTTATTACCCTTTATTAACCACAGTCTGTGGTAAGCACTAGTATCATCATTATGTAACTCACAATATCACATATTAAAATTAATAAAAGAGAATATGAAATATGCACACGAGGAAGATTTACCAGAATTAACGTAAAGGAAAGGTAGAGAAATTGCACAGAATAAGCAACAGGTCTCTGCTGCAAAGGCCAGAACACAAATAAGGAGGTGCTCTTTAGACTCAGTTCACACAAGCACATGGAAAATCATACGTTTTCATCATGAAAAAAAGTTTATTATTCACTCATAGGCGATCCATATTTCTGATCCTATCCCTCTGCTAGTAAAGCCAGAATTGAGCCCTTCTTTTCCTCACTCAAGACTTTTCTTTTCAACTGCTTTGGTATGGTTAAAAGTTATTTTTTCATTCCTATTAATTTTGGGATATTACTAGCACTTGTTTTGCCATCCAGCTTGTCCTATTGCAAGAGGATTGTGAATACCACAGCAGTGTTTTTTATACCTTCCTTTGTTAAATAATATTTGGTTCAGGTGATCACCTAATCAGAAGCACATTAAGTAGAATGAGGTGTAATCTGGTTGGAATTCAACTGACACTGGAATGGAATGGCTGTCAGACATGTAGAGAAGCCGATTTTTATAAAACTTTGCAGTGGTCTCTTAATTTTTGCCAGAGCTGTATATACTTTTGGGTGAGTCTACAGGTGTTCCCACGCTACCACTCCACTCTAGGGCACAAGACCATGTTACACAGGTCAAATTTATAACTAACTACAGTGTCTGAGGTATTAAAGTAGAAAGTGTAACTGTCTCCCCATTATTTAAAGCAAAAAGGATAAGGCAAAGGGTGTGAGTCCACATCAATAGGATTTCTTTGGTCTCAGCTATCTTCCTGCAGTGTGAGGCTTAGATCCAGTTGGGCTTTCTCTTGAGCTTTATGGCTATCTTAGTTGTCAGCATAACTTGAGTATCAGACTGATTTGAGCCAGAAGAAATATTGTTTGGTCTGACATGATAAAAAAGTGAACATTGCAGCCAACTATCAATAGCTGATTGGCTGCAGCACTCATGTGACTTGCACCCTTCCCCCTCACTCGCACAAGCACAGCTCAGAACAGCATGTTCTCAAGTGCTTTTATAGTCTATTGCATAGAATACTATCTCTGAGCCAACTGGTAGCAGGATATGTAAAGCACTGTTATCAATAGGCAGAGGTGTTACGAGGTTTCATATGCAATTTGATTATTTACATTCACGTGGCAACAAGCTGCTCTTCATATTTCTCTTCATGTTCCATGAAAAACAGACCACCATTAGTACATGAATACATCATCAGGAACACTATTAGTACATTAATATATCACCAGGACTACCAGTCGTACATGAATTCAGCAACAAAACTATCAACAGTTCAGAAATTCATCACCAGAACTATCATTATTAAATTAATAAATCACCTGAATCATGATCAGTACATGAATACATTCCCAGAGCCACCATCATGGTACATGGTACATAAATTGTAATGTCAGGTCAGCCCCATATAAACTCTCAGTATGTTCTTAACAATGGTAGGAGATGCTGGAAGTTGTTATCAGTCATCATCAGACTGCATACCATACAGGAACCACAGTACTGATGAGAATTAATCGGTATCACAAATAAACATTTACATCTAGGTACCTTCCAGATGATGTTGTCTCTGTAATCATTCTATTTCTTTTCTTCACCTTGTCTTTTATGGTCGTCAGCAGCACATCCCCACACGATTCCGTTAAAAATAGCAGCTTGATTATAAAGCACCTGAATAAAAATATCTGGTCTATGCTGTGCTACCGAATAAATAATTGTTCCTCATTGTGTTCTCTGCACAAAATATGACACACATAGTGTTATGGTACATGCCCTACACACTACACTCTTCTTTCCATACTGGGCTTCCTCTTCACACTGTCCTCATACTATGTCCCCTCTATATTGCCCAGTCTATATACTGTGTCTCTCATCACATTCCTCCTCTTCTGCATACTGTATCCCCATGCTACTATCTTTATATACCATCCAACCCCCTATGCTACCCAGTCTTTATTATGTGCTACCTCACACTTTTCTCCCCATACTGTCTCCTCACACTATTTCCCTCAATAGTTTCCTCACACATTTCCCCCTCCCTTATACTGTTTCTTCACACATCCTCCCCTCTCCTCACATATTTACATGCTCGTTGCCTATTCTGTCTTCTCACACGCCCCCTCTGCCCCTATACAGTGTCTGCAGCCATCCCCGCCCCTTCCTCCTGTGAGACAGTGACCGGCATTATTGTAAATGGCCGATATGTGTCGCAGAGGAGGTCCTCTGCGCTGTAAGCCAGAAATGTTGCTCTGGGAAGTGCAGTTCTACGAGCCTTGATTTAGTTTGTAATGGGGCTTACAGGGTTAGCCGGAGAGCTGGGTGGGACTAGCTAACCACACACACCTCCCACCTATAGGGGTGGTTACAGCTACATAATGTGACTGTGGTTTGGTCACATGGGCTGTGTTGTAAAGTCCTGAAGGAGGGCAGGTCTCTGTGTTGGAAGGTCCCGCAAGAGGACAGGATTCCTGAAGAGCACAGGGTGAGACCATGTACCTGCAGAGTCCGTGATGACTAACTGCATTGGGGGAAGCTACCAACCTTCTGTGGGTCTGGAACTGATAGGTGCAAGCTTGTCAAGCAAGTCATAGTCAGTGATCCCAGTAAGGCAACTTCCTGGAAGTCAGGACCCATATGACGCAAGCCTGTGAAGCCTGCAATGCTGCCAAGTAGGTAACCCAGAGCATGGGAGACTGTGTGCACTGACTGACTGCATAATAAACCGTATGAGCCATTTGGAGCCGTACAGAGCATTGCTGTACAGAGCCATGCAAAGTCTTGCAGAGCCGGACAGAGCCTGGCAGAGCGGTGTAGAGCCTTGCCGAGCAGCTGCAGGAGCAGCAGCAGCGGTGTGTGGTCAGCAGCCGGAGGTGACAGGAGAGCAAGTGGCTTCAGCAGGAGCTGTGGCAGTGCCAGCAGGAGCTAGTGAGGTGTCGTAAGAAGACATCGAAGGTCCAGGTCGTACAAACTCTTAAAAGGGCCAGTGCAGGCCCAGAGAGATATCGGTACTATGCGAACTGAGGCCTGAGAAGGCCGTGGGGGCATCCACATGGTGTACCTCAGAGAGGGGTGGTGTCTCTAAAAGGGGTGGTGTCCCAAAAAAAAGTGGCTGTGACCCAAATAGGGATGGTTGACCAAAAAGGGGTGGAGTCCCAAAGGGGGCGGTAACCCAACTAGGGATGGTTGTCCAAAAAAGGGGTGGAGTTCCAAAAGGGGGCGTGACCCACACATAGATGGTTACCCAGAAGGGGGTGGAGTCCCAAAGGGGGTGGTGACCCTAAAGAGGGTGGAGTCCCAAAAGGTGGCGGTAACTCAAATAGGGGTGGTGGCCAAAAAAGGGGCGGCAACAAATGCACCATGGGTCTATAGCCGGGAAAAGCAAAGTTCATGCTATAGTTGGGATTGCTCAGCCAATGAGGCGTCACGACAGTTTCCCTTCTGGCTGGGTGGAAAACGTGATGGGACTCATAGACCCAGGGAGTGGATTGTCTTTACTGGGGACCCTGTTATGATTTGGTAGCCGAGGAGGACAGAAGCAAAAAACAGCAAAGGTAGCCAAACACCCAGAGAGGTTGGGAACTAATGGGTTGCAGATCCCTAAGCTAACCGCACAACTAGTGGGACATACCTACGGTGACCTAGATGCCTCGGCACAGCCGGAGAGCTAGCTACACCTAAAGATAGAAACAGGAAAGCTAACTGCCCCGGAGTAGCGCCCCAAAGGAATAGGTAGCCCCCACATATATAATGGCGGTTAGACAAGATGAAACACAAACACAGGCAGAAAATAGAGTGAGCAAACGCTGGAGCCAAACACTGCCTAGATAGGACAGGACAGAATACTATCTGCAACCCAGAAAAACCGTAGAAAAATTCCAACACTTCTGATTTCAAAAATGCTGAGACCACACCATCTCGGCACCCGCTAAATCAGATCTCTGGTGTGAACAAGCGGCTAACCCGCAGCGACTTAAATAGCAGGGACAGAGTAACTGAACAAATAAACAGTGGCTACTGAAAAACAGAGAGTAGCACAGGCCCCTGAAGGGGAACCCGGCTAACCTCCCACAAAAGTGCAGACAAAAAATGAAAATAGCAAACACGATAGAAACAAGCAGCAAATAACTTATCTGAAAGTAGCAGATGAAAGCAAGACATCAGCTGACTTCCAAATGGACCAGGAAACAACAATTGATCACCGGCGAGGATCATGGGAAGGCAGCTCACTTATATCAGCCCAGTCCGTCTCTCCTGATTGCCAGTCCCCCGCTTCCAGGTGAGGAAGCCTTGTCATTCAATACAGCTTCAATACCATCAGCAACCACCAGAGGGAGCCTCAGCTCAGAAGTCATCTCCAGAACGTTCACAACAGGACCCCTCCTGTGCGTTCTATGGAACAAAGTCAAAAGGACGTGGCACAGCCTTCCTCTACATTGATGTGGTTGAGGTGTCCATGTACCACGAAGTGGGGGTAATCCCGGACTTGCTGTATACTATGGTAACAGGTCAGGACTTGGAAGCCCTGTGAGACTGGTGGATAAAGGGAAAAGTGTCTGTAGCGGTAATATGTATAGGAGGTAATAATATGGAGAATTCATCCCCTAGTATTGACAGTCCTAAGTTAGGCATGACCAAGGAAAATGGTGGACGGGCCCAACTTAGTGACATGACGGTGGCAGCAATGCCAGAAAGTATGACCGTTAGAAGTGGGGACTGCTGCTTCCAGGATGACCGATTGAGTGGTGGTGACTTCCACACAAGAGTAAAAGAGGGCAGTAAGGTTGACCCGAATACAAATGGCAAGTCTTCCTCCCGTCGCTGGAGATGTAAAGGGCACAACTTGCATCCTTTGAGGATACCAGCAAAGAGAAAGCAGTGACTTGTGCTTTTATTCAGACACTGAAGAGGTTGGGAAGGAAGGTGACGGATCAATACCTGTATCAACGGCTAGGTCTGAGTATGATGTTGTGCTGTCAGAAGCACTGACACAGTGTAACGACAATGCTCCACAAGGTGAAGTCAGGGTGATGGAGCTAGAGAAGATGATGTGGCTGTCCTCTACGTTTTCGGAACAAGCAGCTGATGGATGGTCAGTTGATGGCGCTGTAGGAGAATGAATCCCGTGGAGGACGGGTGGAGCAAGAATCTACGAAGGTCACAGAGAACAGACCTGTAATAGACCCACGTCTGCGGTAACACAGAGGGGTGAAATGGCTGAGTATGGTGAAGGCTCCAGAGAACCCGATGCTGAAGAGCTGGTGAGTGTGGAGTTCTCTGAAGTTACAGAGAGTCGAGAGGCAATTGGGGGTGACCGGGCAGAGCCTCGAGAGAGATTGACGGGGTCGAGTATGGAAGCCGCCAAATCCACGCCGCTGGATCAGGTGCATCGCCTGGAGTCTGAGCTCTTGGCAGTCAAAGCTCAGCTTGGTGAGAAGGAAGCGCTAGAACAGAAATCTGAGGAAAATACGGTTTTGGAGTCTAGAGGCAGTCGGAGGTGATGGACAGAAGACCCAGGAGAAAGTGGAACCTGTTGGTGAAGGAACAGGTAGAACTCTCAAGCAGCAGAGTGTGGGTGGGCAAGATAACCCATCTGAAAATATAATTAAAGAAGTTATGGCACGACACGTGTTGGCCAAAAGAGAACAGGATCATGCAATAGAGATGCTTAAAGAGACGGTAAAAGGGCTTGTCGAACGAGAAAGGGTCCTGAGACAAGTGGCTGAGAACAGAGTGGATGAGCTGGAGAAGGAAGTCTCTGAACTCAGAGGTCACCTGTCCATGTGTCAAACTGTGAACAAGGCCATATTGGAAGATATGGAGGTGCTCAGAGAAGCATTAGGAGGACTTCTACAAGTGAAGGAGTTGGTGGTCACAGACTTACAGCGGCAGCGCCAGAGTGGTAATGAGGCGGGGCTGCAAATGCCCATCTTGGCGAGGGGTTTCTAAGAGTGTAAAGCTCTGGAAGAGTTTGTGCTAAGACCTGAACAAGACATTCACCCGGTTGGGGTAGATGTCTTGATGGAAATGTCCAAGGCAAAGCGGGAGCCGTCCGTCCATGAAGAGAGTGAGTCTGCACTCTTTAAGTGCATGATAGAGGTACTCAAAGATGTACGAGAAGCGTGTGCCAGTGAGGATGTGCATGAGGCTTTTAGAAAGACAGTAGAAGCGTGTAGTGTGAACTGGGCACCAGAGACTAAACAGTTGGCGATACTGTTGACTAGGGAAGTCACAGTGAAGCGGGTGGCTATCCTGAGGGATATGCAGCTACAATGCCTCCGCACAAAACAGATGATCCAGTTGAGGAACAAGTTAGCAGCGCGATGTCTGGAGCATGCGAGGAAAGCTCAAAGTCGGCTGTGCTTTGTGGAAGACATCGTTCAACTGCTCAGAAATCTGGTGAGGAAAGACTTGCAAAGACATTGGGAGACTTGGAAAAGTGATGCAGGAAATAGTGAATAAATCCAGTGTGGCGAGAGTGAGGATTCCATCTGATGACGAAGCCCAGGTAGCTGGTGAAGATGTGATGGTTCCATTTGTCATTGTCAGTCAATGGAAAGCCTTAGGAATATCTGAATGCTTCTTGAATATAGTGTGACACACCTAAGGGAAATAGAACATCCCACACTAAGCAATCCCGTAGGACTCGTACGTTGCAATAATAAGATCGCTAGCGTGATGATTCTATATCAAATGCTGCCGCATTAGCGATATACGTACAGACGCATCAGTTAGGGATCCTTAAATAATGGTACTTGCTAAATCGCTAAGAAAAGGTGCCACACAGCGATTACATACTTACCCAGCGGAGCGCCAGCGATGAAATAGGGTCCGGAGCGATTCCAGCGACGAGCGAGATCACAGCAGGAAGCTCGTCGCTGGAAGCTGCCGCACTGAACAATATCGCTAACGGGATCGCTAAATAGTGACGTTTTTTAGCGATCCCGTTAGCGATATTGTTTAGTGTGGCATACCCTTTAGACTGGACAGACTGCAGATTAATAAACAGCTGCAGGACATAAGATGGCAGCCACCTTCAACCCCAAGGTACAGAGATCAGAAGGGCCCTGCAAATAATGGTATTGCTGACAGCCAAAGACAACCAGCAAGAAGACACCTTGGTAATTCAGCAAGACAAGGAGGCTGAGAATCTACAAGTGGAAGTTCTACTCTCAGTACAAGGCTGAGGGACCTGGACAGTAGCCCCTGTGATGTTCTAGATGAGTCAGACTCAGACCAGACAGTAGGCTCGACTGTAAGTGGGTCTCATGACCGCACCAACCGTTGGAGGCCACGGAGAGAAAGATCAGGTGAAGGGACGTACTTGAGAGGCGTGGAGACTAAAAACGGTCTGGTGACACAGACAGACTATGACTCAAGGGCCAAAGCTCAAGGCCTACATATTGACCGCTGGGGGCGAGGAAGTCCTAACAAAGGTATGATGCTGAATGACGCTCAAAATCAACTGAGATGGTTCTAAGGCAAGGTAACATGTGTGACCTGTCTCGAGACCCCTGGTGAATGACAAGTGTTCAACCCAACAAGTTTGAACAAAGGGGGAGGATATGTGAGACAGTGACCGGAATTATTGCGCTGTAAGCCAGAAATGTTGCTCTGAGGCCTGTAGTTCTACGAGCCTTGGTTTAGTTTGTAAGGAGGGCTTACAGGGATAGCAGGAGAGCTGGGCGTGACTGGCTAACCACAAACACCTCCCACCCATGGTGGTGGTTACAGCAATGTAATGTGACTGTGGTTTGGCCACGATGGGCTGTGTTGTAAAGTCCTGAAGGACGGCAGGTCTCTGTGTTTGAAGGTCCTGCAAGAGGACAGGATTCCTGAAGAGCACAGGGTGAGACCATGTACCTGCAGAGTCCGTGATGGCTAACTGCGCTGGGGGAAGCTACCAACATTCTGTGGGTCTGGAACTGATAGGTGCGAGCTTTTCAAGCAAGTCATAGTCAGGGATCCCAGTTAGGCAGCTTCCCTGGAAGTCAGGACCACGTGATGACAGCCTATGAAGCCTACAATGCAATGCTGCCAAGCAGGTAACACAGCGCATAGGAGACTGTGTGCACTGACAAGGGTCAGTTAACCCCTTAACCCCCAGGGTGGTTTGCACGTTAATGACCGGGCCAATTTTTACAATTCTGACCACTGTCTCTTTATGAGGCTATAACTCTGGAACGCTTCAACGAATCTTCGCAATTCTGATACTGTTTTCTCGTGACATATTGTACGAGAAGTTAGTGGTAAAATTTCTTCCATATAACTTGCGTTTATTTTTGAAAAAAACGCAAATATGGCGAAAATTTTGAAAATTTTGCAATTTTCAAACTTTGAATTTTATTCCCTTAAAACAGAGAAATATGTCACACAAAATAGTTAAGAAATAACATTTCCCACATGTCTACTTTACATCAGCACAATTTTGGAACCAAATTTTTTTTTTTCTTAGGAAATTATAAGGGTTAAAAGTTGACCAGCGATTTCTCATTTTTACAACAAAATATACAAAGCCATTTTTTTAGGGACCACCTCATATTTGAAATCACTTTGAGGGGTCTATATAGCAGAAAATACCCAAAAGTGACACCATTCTAAAAACTGCACCCCTCAAGGTACTCAAAACCACATTCAAGAAGTTTATTAACCCTTCAGGTGCTTCACAGGAGCTGAAGCAACGTGGAAGGAAAAAATGAATATTTAACTTTTTAGCCACAAAATTGATCTATTACAAACTTTTTTTTATTTTCACAAGGGTAAAAGAGGAAAATGGACAGATAAAGTTGTTGTGCAATTTCTCCTGAGTACGCCAATAGCCCATATGTGGGTGAAAACCACTGTTTGGGCACACGGCAGAGCTCGTAAGGGAAGGAGCGCCGTTTGACTTTTTCAAACTAAAATTGGCTGGAATTGAGATTGGACGCCATGTCGTGTTTGGAGAGCCCCTGATGTGCCTAAACAGTGGAAACCCCCCACAAGTGACACCATTTTGGAAACTAGACCCCCTAAGGAACTTATCTAGATCTGTTGTGAGCACTTTAAACCCCCAAGTGTTTCACAAAAGTTTATAATGCCTGGGTGTGAAAAAAAAAAAAAACAATTTTCCACAAAAATGATTTTTTAGTTCCAAATTTTTGATTTTTCCCAAGGAATTTGGACCCCAAAAGTTGTTGTCCAATTTGTCCTGAGTACGCTGATACCCCATATGTGGGGGGGGGGGAAACTGTTTGGATGCACGACAGGGCTTGGAAAGGAAGTAGTAACGTTTTGGAATGCAGACGTTGATGGGGGTCATGTTCCGTTTGCAGTGCCCCAGATGTGCCTAAACAGTGGAAACCCCCAACAAGTGACCCCATTTTGGAAACTAGACCCCCTAAGGAGCTCATCTAGATCTTTGGTGAGCACTTTGAACCCCCAAGTGCTTCACACAAGTTTATAATGCCCGGGCATGAAAATAAAAAATCCTATTTTTTTCCCACAAAAATGATCTTTTAGTCACTAATTTTTTATTTTCCCAAGGGTAACAGGAGAAATTGGACCACAAAAGTTGATGTCCAATTTGTCCTGAGTACGCTGATACCCCATATGTGGGGGGGAACCACTGTTTGGGCGCACAGCAGAGCTCGGAATGGAAGGAGCACCATTTGACTTTTTCCAACCAAAATTGGCTGGAATTGAGATTGGACGCCATGTTGCATTTGGAGAGCCCTTAATGTGCCTAAACAGTGGAAACCCCCCCAAGTGACCCCATTTGGGAAACTAGACCCCCTAAGGAACTTATCTAGATCTGTGGTGAGCAATTTGAACCCCCAAGTGCTTCACACAAGTTTATAACGTAGAGCTGTAAAATTAAAAAATCATATTTTTTCCACAAAAATGATCTTTTCACCCCAATTTTTATTTTTCCAAGGGTAACAAGACTCCAAAAGTAATTGTGCAATTTGTCCTGAGTAAGCTGATATCCCATATGTGGGGGTAAACCACTGTTTAGGTGCATGGCAAAATTTGGAAGGGAAGGAGCGCCGTTCGACTTTTTCAACACAGAATTGGCTGGATGCCATGTCGTGTTTGGAGAGCTCCTGATCTGCCTAAACAGTGGAAACCCCCAACAAATGACACCATTTTGGAAACTAGACCCCTCAAGGAACTTATCTAGATGTGTGGTGAGCACTTTGAACCCCGAAGTGCTTCACAGAAGTTTATAACGTAGAGCCATAAAATAAAATTTTTTTTTTTTTACAAAAATGATTTTTTCGTCCCCAATATTTTATTTTCACAAGGGTAACAGGAGAAATTGGACCCCAAAAGTTGTTGTCCAATTTGTCCTGAGTACGCTGATACTCAATATGTGGGAGAAAACTACTGTATGGGCACACGTCGGGGCTCGGAAGGGAAGAAGTGACGTTTTGGATTGCAGACTTTAATGGAATGGTCTGGGGGCGTCATGTCACATTTGGAGAGCCCCTGATGCGCCTAAACAGTGGAAACCCCCCACAAGTGACCCCATTTTGGAAAATATACCCCACAAGGAACTTATCTAGATGTGTGGTGAGCACTTTGAACCCCGAAGTGCTTTACAGAAGTTTATAACGTACAGTGGTAAAAATAAAAAATCCTTTTTTTAAAAAAAATTATATTTTTACCCCCCTTTTTTTATTTTCCCAAGGGTAACAGAAGAAATAGGACAAATTGCACAATAACTCTTGGGGTCCAGAGTACACTGATACCCCATATGTGGGGGTAAACTACTGTTTGGGCGCATGGCAGAGCTCAGAAGTGAAGGAGCACCGTTTGACTTTTTCAACGCAGAATTGTCTGGAATTGAGATCAGACGCCATGTCACGTTTGGAGAGCCCCTGATGTGCCTAAACAGCGGAAACCCCCCAATTCTAACTCCAACCCTAACCCCAACACACACCCTAACCCTAGTCCCAACCCTAACCACAAACCTAACAATAACACACCCATAACTCTAATCCCAACCCTAACCCTAATCCTAACTTTAGCGCCAACCCTAACCCTAACTTTAGCCGCAACCCTAACCCTAACGGGAAAATGGAAATAAATACTTTTTTTTTATTTTATTATTTTTCCCTAACTAAGGGGGTAATAAAGGGGGGTTTGATTTACTATTTATAGCGGGTTTTTATGATCGGCAGCTGTCACGCTAAGAGACGCTTTTTATTGCAAAAAATAGTTTTTGCATCACCACATTTTGAGAGCTATAATTTTTGTATATTTTGGCCCACAGAGTCATGTGAGGTCTTATTTTTTGCGGTACGAGTTGACGTTTTTATTGGTACCATTTTTGAGCATGTGACATTTTTTGATCGCTTTTTATTTCGATTTTTGGGAGGTTAGAATGAACAAAAATCAGCAATTCATGAATTTCTTTTGGGGGAGGCGTTTATACCGTTCCGCGTGTGGTAAAATTGATAAAGCAGTTTTATTCTTCGGGTCAGTACGATTATGGCGATACCTCATTTATATATTTTTTTATATTTTGGCGCTTTTATAGAAAACCAATTTTATATAAAAAATTATTATTTTTGCATCGCTTTATTCTGCGAGCTATAACTTTTTTATTTTTTCGCTGATGATGCTGTATGACGGCTCATTTTTTGCGGGACAAGATGACATTTTCAGCGGTACCATGTTTATTTATATCGGTCTTTTTGATCGCGTGTTAATCCACTTTTTGTTCAGCGGTATGATGATAAAGCATTGATTTTTTTTTTTTTAAGAGGTTCACTGAAGGGGTTAACTAGTGGGACAGTTTTATAGGGGGGGTTGTTACGGACGTGGCGATACCAAATATGTGTACTTTTATTGTTTTGGTTTTTTTATTTACACGAAAAAATGAATTTATTGGGGAATATTTTTATGATTTTTTTAAATAATTTTTATTTTTTTAACTTTTTTTTACTTTGTCCCAGGGTGGGACATCACTGTATAGGGTCAGATCGCTGGTGTGACAGTGTGCACAGCACTCTGTCACACCAGCGATCGCTCTGGCATCGCTGCAGGCTTCTCAGTGCCTGCTCTCAGCAGGCACTGAGGAAGCCGCCTCCCTGCAGGACCCGGATTGACCCCGGCGCATCTTGGATCCGGGGTCCTGCAGGGAGGAAGGACCCTCGGAACAGCGCGAGACATCGCGCTGCTCTGAGGGTCTCAGGGGAGCGCGCAGGGAGCCCACTCCCTGCGCGATCCTCCCCTGTGCCCCCGGTACACCGCGATCATGTTTGATCGCGGTGTGCCAGGGGTTAATGTGCCGGGAGCGGTCCGTGACCGCTCCTGACACATAGTGCCGGCTGTCAGCTGTGATAATCAGCTGACACCCGGCGGCGATCAGCTGCGCTCCCCTCGGGAGCGCAGCTGATCGCCTTGGACGTACTATTCCGTCCATGGGAATTAAGTACCAGGTCACATGGACGGAATATTACGTCCAATGGGATTAAGGGGTTAATGAACTGTGCGGACATAGCCGCAGTTGAAAGTGGACTATATGTTAGGTCTGTAATGTATAACATGGCCTACAGTGGTTTATGACTGCATAATAAACCGCATGGACTGTTTGAATGGAAAAAAACGTTCCTGTGTGCTTTAATCACGCTGCCAATACTGTGTTCACACAACACGTCCCCCTCTTATACTGTTTCCTCATACATCCCCCTTTGTTCCCCATACTATGCTCGCAACTATCCCTCCTCGCTCTTCATACTGTCCTCAAAATTCTCCCACACACCTCACTCCCCTTACTGTGTCTGCACCCATCCTCCTCATACTGTTTCCTCATACATCCAAAGACATATTGATAGGGAATTTAGAATGTGAGCCCCACTGGGGACAATGATGATAATGTATGTAAAGTGCTGCGGAATAAGATAGTGCTATAGCAAAGCATAATAAATAAATAAAGCATAATAAATACATCCCCCTGCTCCCAGTATTGTGACCGCAGCTGTTGTGAACACGTTGGAGGCGACTACGGAGCTGGGGCTCCCATCGGTGGTTACTGAGGGTAATGAACCAATTGCTGATTGGCTTTCAGCTGGGTCCGATTGGTCTGATATAAGTGACTGAACTCCCATCAGCCTTGCCGGTAATCAATTGTTCTTCCAGATCTTGGATGGAGCTCAGCTTGCATTCCTGCTCTCATTCAGATAAGTGACTTGTTGTTTTTTCTTTTCTCTAGTTGGATTTTCCTTGCTGGTTTGCTGCCTTGCAGCGGACTTCTGCCTGGTCTTCTTTTGGGGCCTGGTGCTGCATTTGTGCTCAGTTTGTGTTTGCACTTTTGCTCGGTTCCTGTGTCACTTTTTATTTGCTGAATTGCTGTGTGTTACACCAGAAATCTGATTTACGTGGTAGAGATCGTGTGATCTCAGGTTTTTTTGTTAATCAGAAGTGTTGGCATTTGTCAGGGTTTTTTGGGTTGCAGTCAGAATTCTTTACTATACTTTTCTATCTAGACAGTATTGGGCCCCAGCGTTTGCTCATTCTATTTTCTGTCTGTGTTCGTATTTTCTTCTTGTCTAACCGCCATTACATGTTTGGGGGCTTCCTATTTCTTTGGGGGTTCTGCTACGGGGCAGTTAGCTTTCATCTTTCTGCCTTTAGGTGTAGCTATCTCTCCAGCTGTGATGAGGCATCTAGGATCACCGTAGGTACGCTCCACGGGTACTTCTAGTGTTGCGGTTGTTTAGGGTTCTGCAACCCAGTAGTTTCCAGCCTCTCTGGTGTATTGCTACTTCGGCTATTTTTGCTATTTCTCCTCAGCTACCGAATCATAACACGCAGCCATCCCTCCCTTGACTCCCATACTACCAATTACCCCCTCATATTGCTTGCTCATACACTACCCATTGCTTCCCATACTGCATCTGCACCTATGTCCCCTTCGTTCCTAATATTTTGCCCACACCCATTCCTTCACTCACTCCCAATACTGTTACTGAACTCATCCCTCCCTCGCTCCCAATACTGTGTCTGCATCTATCCCTCCCTCTTTCCCTCCCAATAATGTGTCTGTACATATTCTCCCTTGCTCGCCATATGGTGTTTGCACCTACCCCCCTACCTTACTCCCAATACTTTGTCTGCACCCATCCCCCCTTGTTGCCCATACTGTCTGTACCTATACTCCCTTCCTCACTCCTTATACTGTGCATGCACTCAATTCCACCTCTCGCTCCCAATACTGTCTGCATCATCCACCTTCACTCCTAAAACTGTGTCTGCACCTTTTACCCCTCGCTCCCATAATGTGTCTGCTCCCATCACACCTCCTTTGCTCCCAATACTGTATCTGCACCTATCCCCCACCTCTCAATGCTGTGCCTGCACCCATTCCTTCACTTGCTCCCCATACTTTGTCCTCATAGCCTTTCCCTCCTTATTACAATAAATCTTTGGTGCACTTATCACAAACAAAGTATGCTCCTCTGTGGCCCCGGTGGGTGACATCAGCAGCGTGATCAGCTGATCTGAACCCCCCACTAAGGAGGGTTACAAAATGCAGCCACCAGGGAGGCACTTCAGATCAACGCATTAGGCAGCCCGACGGTGCCAGCACCCACACCTGCACCTGCTGGCTGTGCCCCGGGGCCCCACCTGTTTCCCCCTAGATACACTCCTGCAATAGTTACCACTGTATAGAAGAATACTATTACCATTACTGGGATTGGCATGAATATAAACATAAAAGAATGCAGAGCATTGTAAGCTGTGGGACATACTGCAAATACCTATAAAGGACAAAGTTCTGTTTTTAAATTTGGGCAAAATGCATAATTGAGCAGCCTCTAATTGCATGTACAATAAATGTAGAACACTGTGCGTTCCCCTTGAAGTCAATTGAACACATTTTGAGCTCTGTAATGCAGACACAGCCTTTTTAATGTACAAATTACTTCAACCTATGAGGGAAGGGTAAAACAGATGGCAACCAGAGGTAACCAATTGCGTGTTCTACGCTCGTGGTACACATGGATTTGTGGATCCACTGTGCCACAGGGCCGGGCCTGCTTAGGAAGGGGTGTATCTAAGCAGCTACCTGGTGTTTACTGGAGGTCCTGATGATGGAGACAAACTGGGCTGCAGGTAGCCGTCAGGTACCACTCCTAGTTAGATCCCAGTACTGCAGCTGCTGACCCCAGGGGTCACTTTCGCTGACATGAACTAGGACTATGTTCATACACACCATTCTAGAACACCAAATCAGGGGCTGCCTGCACTCGGACCAGGGAACAATGTCCAGGTACTGGCCACATTGGGACCAGGAGACTTTGGGAACAGTATTGGCTGCACCAGGATCAGGGAACTTCGGATCCAGGACCGGCAGCACCAGGACAGGGGAACAATGTTCAGGCACTGGCCACACTGGGACCAGGGATTTGGGTTCAGAACAATGGGCACACAAGGACCAGGGGACAACATTCAGGCACTTAGCACTCTGGAACAAGGTATTTGGGTTCAGGACACTGGCCATGGCAGGACCAGGGGGACAGCATTCAGGTACTTGCTGCACTGGGACCAGGGATTCAGGTTCAGGACCATGGCCACATTGGGACCAGGGATTCGGGTTCAGTACACTGGCTGCACAGGGACCAGGGAACCTCACAACTGCACTAGCAGAACACGACACTACCTAATGACTAAACATGCAGGTGTACTAATTATACTAAATGCCTCTCAGCAACCAGATGAGGGCAGTTTACTATATGAGCGCGCTGCCCCTTTAAGAGCAGGAGAGAGCGAGCATGCTTGCAATAGATAGGAACTGCAGCACATACTACAGGAAGGAAGCAGGAATCAGGGACAGTGTTGACTCAGAAGGGAGCGCATAGTGGTCACCTGTTTATACAAGCGGTTGGCAACTCTCTACTGTAGACCAAACAAGCAAAGGATATGAACAATATTAAAATATATTTATTTTAATTAAAATAGATTAAAACCTGTATATATTTAAAATTTGCTATTTAATATTACCCATGCCTACAGGCAAAAATACATACTGAATACTCTAATAATTTGGTCCCAAGCTGTAAAAATAGGTGAACCTGACAGTGGTCAATTTCACATATGTTATTAAACTGGCATTCAGATTATGTATAGACTGACAGTGGTAAAATTCACAAAAATATGTATGCCAGCAATACTCAATACTACATATGACATCAACCCTATGTATACCAGTGTGTCAGTTCAGGGGGAGGTTGCAGGAGGCACTATCCGACCCTCATCACATGGTACTGGCCCTAGTCTGCCAGAACTCCAGCCCTGACAAGGGCGGTCCACTTCTAACCCTATATGAGAATATCCCTGATATAATCTTAAGTGCCTCCCTTTGGGGGTGAGATCATTCCACTTTATACTCTCTCCTGCTTACTATGAGTACTGCTGTTATATATTAGTTATGTTAACGTCACTTGAGATGAGCAAACTTTTCAAGGTTTGCCAAACAGTTCGTCAAACGGTTTGTTGAACATATTCGAACACCACTGAATTCAATGGGAGGCAAAACCAAATGCATTGCCCACACCTTCAGGGATAAAAAAAAACTGCCAAAACAACTCAAATTTGTGCAGATACCAGGCAAAGTGGCATCAATCAACCCACAGTAGAAATTTAACAATGCCACAGCAGCAGTCAGCCATGGGCCATGCATGAGGTATCAGGGTCTGGCCCAGCATTTACATCTTTTAATTTAAGTTTAAATTAAGATGAGGTGGGTGAGGGACCAATATAAGCCTGCTGTGCTGGGAGCCCTGATACCTCATGCAACAGCTCAAACTGCTTTTTTGCTCAGCAACACTGAGGTGGCACAAATATCAGCTTGGTAACCAACGTTAGAAAAATTTAAGGATAGTAACACATGTAGTTGACTGATCAATTCACCCAGAGTTGAAATTTTAGAATGTCACAGCAGCAGTCAGCCATGAGTCATGCATGGGCTCTCAGGGTCTGGGACAACATTTAGACCTTTGAACTGAAGTTTCAATTATGATGTGGTGTGTAATAGAGTGGTGTAAGCCTTCTTTTCTTGGAGCCCTGATACCTCAGGCAACAACTCATTCTTTTCCCAGCCACAGTCTGGTGGCACAAACATCAGTTTCAAAGACTACTATTGGTAGAAAATGGTAAGGATAGTAACAAAGGTAGTTGAACTCATCAATTGATCCACAGTAAAACATTTTATAATGGCACAGAAGCAGTCAGCCATGGGCCATGCATGAGGTATCAAGGCCTGGGCCAGCACTTACAGCTTTGAAATTTGGTTGAAATTAAGAGGTGGTTGAGGGATCAGTGTAGGCCTGCGTGCTGAGAGACCTGACAAATTCAGACAGCACACATGAAATAGACCCAACTTTGAGTACAAACATTTCTCAAAATTATTGCCACCCACCACTAAAATGTCTACAATTTCCCCAGAGTAGAAATAGTATAATTGCACATTTTTTTAAAAACTTCTGTTACTATATGGTCTTATCGACTCCCTTTCTTTGGCAGTCACACAGCGGTATTATTATTTATTGTTATAGAGCCATTTATTCCATGACGCTTTACATGTGAAAAGGGGTATACATATTAAAAATAATTACAATAATTTTAAACAATTTAAGTCACAACTGGTACAGGAGAAGAGAGGACCCTGTCCGTGAGGGCTCACAGTCTACAAAGGATGATTGAGGAAACAATAGTTAAGGGTAGAGCTGCTTGTGCAGCGGTACGGTGGAGCGATGGTTAGTGTAGGTTGCAGGCTTGTCGGAAGAGGTGGTTTTTCAGGTTCCTTTTGAAGATTCCCATGGTAGGCGAGCCTATGATATATTGTGGTACACTGTTCCAGAGTACATGGGATCTACGGGAGAAATCTAATATGCGATTGTGGGAAGAGGAGATAAAAGGGGAGTAGAGAAAGATAACATGTGACATTTGAGGTTGCGTGCAGGTAAGTACCGGGAGACTAGGTCACAGATGTATGGAGAAGACAGGTTGTTATGGACTGACTTGGGTTGGATTAGTGGTATTGCAACCACTATGGCCAGCACCGGCAGGTAGCGCAGTCAGGGATAGAAAAGAAGTCGATACACAGGAGCAGCAATTTAGTTTAAAGAAGCAGCATGTAGTGTGGTCAGGGATAGCAAAGTAGTCAATACACGTAAGCAGCAGCACAATTGTAGAATGAAAGAGCAAGTGAAAGGAAGCTTGAATAGAGGCTGGTAGCTTAATAATCTTGTATTGAAGGTAGTACAATGTCAGGTTTAAATAGCGTGTTCAATCATAATGGAGCCAATCAGGAACTCAGAGTGGAGACAAACAGAAACTCAGGGTGGAGACAATGAGGAACAACAGAGGTACAAGTATCTGAGTTAGCACAGAACTGACCAGCGAGCTGAATAGCTCAAAGGGAAGAGCTGCTGCCTGGTGCAAAAGAGGTGCTGGGTTCGAGTCCTGACGCAGGTTGTAAATGGCATTGTATGCCAAAGTTAGGGTTTTTGAACAGGAGTCTCTGGGCAAGTGCAGCGATTGACAGAGGGGAGAATCCAGGGAATGGTAGAGTGACATTAGTATTAGCCAGCAGACTTTAGAATAGATTGGATGGATGCGAGACTGGTAGAAGGGAATCCACAGAGCAGGAGGTTGCAGTAGGTGAGGTGGGAGATAATGGGCATGCAATAGTCTTTTTGCAGATTCATGGTTGAAGAATGTGCGGATCCGGAAGAAAGTTACTTTTGAGTTGGAGTTGCAGGAAGTATAAAGGGCTTGGATCTCAAATTAGTAGGAGAGATCAGAGTCAAGCTTGCGGGACTGGAGAAAGTGGGTGGCCATTGACTTTGATGGATAGGTCAGTTGGGTAGGTAAATCAGATGGTGGAAAGATGATGAATTCAATTTTATCCATGTTAAGTTTTAGAAATCTTGCAGATAAGAAAGATGAAATAGTGGACAGACATTGTGAGATTCTGGTTAGTAGAAAGGTAATATCAGGTCCAGAGAGGTAGATCTTTGTTGTCATCAGCATACAGGTGATACTGAAAGCCATGAGACTCCATGACCTGTCCCAGGCTGAAGGTGTAGATGGAGAAGAGCAGGGGTCCTATAACTGAACCTAGACCGACAGATAGGGGGCGAGATGAGGAGGAGGTATGCGAGTGGGAGACACTGAATGTCCTGCCTGTTATGTATGATGAGATCCAAGATAGACCAAGTCTGTGACACCAAGACATGGGAGAGTCTGTAATAAGAGGGAATGGTCCACTGTGTCGAAGGCAGATGTCAAGACCTCTAGGAGGAGGACAAAGTAGCGTGGCTTGGAAGTGGTGGCAAGTAGGTCGTTGGTGAATTAAGCCAGGGAAGTTTCAGTGGATTGGAGCTGCCGAAAGCCAGCTTGTATGCAGTCAAACAGGGAGCAGGAGGAGAAGTGGGAGGACAGTTCAAAATGGATCTGCTGTTCCAGTAGTTTTGAGGCATAGGATTGAAGTGATATGGGGCAATAGCTATACACAAAGGATGGGTCAAGAGAGGGCTTTTTTGAGGATAGGTGTGATCGAGGTATGTTTGAAGTATGAGGGGAAGACAACAGTTGTTAGTGACAGGTTGAAGAGGTGGGTGAGGGTTGGGATGAAGACTGTGGTAAGGTTTGGGAAGAGTTAGGACAGGAGATGTGATTTGGAGAGTAAAGAGGAAAGTTGATCTGGTGGAGAAATTGTTTTTGGAGGAGGGGAGTTGAATAGTTATGAGGAGGGGCTTTGGGGACTTTAGGTAAAAGCAGTGCCTTATGTTTTCAATCATGTGCTTGAAGAATTAGGCAAAGTCTTCAGCTGAGATAAGTGGACAGGGAGGGAGAACTGGGGGATGGAGGAGACAATTGAAAGTACTGATTAGCTGTTTATGGTTGTGAGACAGGGATGTTATGAGAGATGAGAACTAGGTTTGTTTTGCTGCAGTGAGTAATTGCTCAGCATTTTGACAATTTCTGTTATTAGACAGGCTACTTAACTCCCTTTGTTTGACAGCCACACAACAGTATGCCTTGTAGATGAGGGCCAGAAAGAGCATGAGCTCCAGTGGTTGGCAAGATCTGCATCAAGCGGCCTCTCCTCCTCTTCCTCCAACTTAAAATCACACACAGTACAATCCTCAGAAGTACAATCCTCAAATTACCCTTCTCCCTCCCTCCTCCCATCACAACTAGCTAACTGCCGAACTGACTGTGGTGAATCACAGATAGCTGAGTCTGCAGAGCTGTTTGCACATTCTATTCTATGGTTTAGGCCAGGGTCACACTTGCGAGAAACTCACACGAGTCTCGCACCTCAATACCCATCACTGCCGCCGATAATTGGACCAGAGCGTTCAGCTGCATAAAAATACATGCAGCCGCACACTCCGGTCCCGAGTGCCAGCGGCAATGCCGAGTATTGATGTGCGAGACTCGTGCGAGTTTCTCGCAAGTGTGACTCCGGCCTTAGAGGTATGCCCCAAAGTTTCACAAACTCAAGAGGAGGAAAGCACCTACACCTATGGTTAATTTTTTTTCAGTTGGATCTGGGGCCGGACAAAGTAGGGAATGAGCAAAATCCAGATCCTCATCACCAGACATTAACCACCAGGGATGGAGGTGATCCTGATGAGACTCAGATACCTGAGGCGCACGCGAACTGTACTGTGCTGTCAGGGCAGGAAGAGAAGGAGGGTGATTCTCTGGTTGAGTGGGAGAACAGAGAGGATGACAATGAGGTTGTGATCCCACTTGGTGTGAACAGAGAGGCACACAGCTGAGTAGCTCATCAGAGGAGGAGGAGGAGGAGGAAGAGGAGTCAGTCACATTGCGACTTCCCACACATATACTGAGTGATGCAACCACGGCAAGCACTGCATCCTCAGCCACAACTGTGTCTGTGGCAAGCAGCAGTCGCAGGTCTACAGTTAGCAGGGACGGAAAGGGTTGGCTAGCCTGGCCCTTTTTGAGGTCGCAAAGGATGACCCAACTAAGGTTAACTGCCAACTTTGTAAATACCTGAGAAGAAGCAAAAAAATCAACAAACTTACTATTTCATGCATGAACCGACACATGCACAATCAACATGTGTTAGTCTGGGAATATCACTGCCCTAAAATGCGGACAAGTGGACCTCGCCAACCACCGGCCGCCCCATCAATCACAACTGCTGCTTCTCTATCCTCCCTCAACGTGGCAAGTGTTCTCACACAGGTCTCTGTCCGCAGAATCTTCACTTGCTTACCCATTACATTGTGGTGAGTGACAACTTGACAGCTGGTACACAAGTGGACATGCCTGCTGATTTTGACCAATCTTAAACACAGAGGACACTACATCTTTCTCACTACCACCATAATATCTCCGCCTGCACCTCACTCACAGTACAGAAGTTTGTCGTGTTCACCCTACTCCACCCTCTCTGAGCACAGCAGCTAGCTCACATTAGTGCAGTTGTGGTCATGTAAAAGATTGCTTCCTTCTATACATGGCAAAGCTAGAAGCTTGAACTTCAACATCTCCAATCTACAACTACTAATAATCTTTCTTTATATAGCACAAGCATATTCCGCAGTGCTTTACAAGTCAATGTCACGCTCACGCCCTGGCTGGTGGGCGTGAGCCAAGGGGTTGTGACCCCACTGAGCCACAAACCAGACTACCCTGGAAGGGGCGTGACTAGGACAGCTGCCTCGGTCTTCACTGGAGCCTCTGATGGTGAGGTCAGGCTTGTGCGGCAGGCAGTTGCCAGGTACCACTCCAGGGTGGTGTCTGGCTGTGGCTGCTGATCTCACTTGGGGAGACGGTGGCACGGCTGAGACACTGACAGGCAGGCATGGCTGAGACACAGGGCTGGCAGGCAAGGCTAAGACACAGGGCTGGCAGGCATGGCTGAGACACAGGGCTGGCAGGCATGGCTGAGAAACAGGGCTGGCAGGCACGGCTGAGACACAGGGCTGGCAGGCACGGCTGAGACACAGGGCTGGCAGGCACGGCTGAGACACAGGGCTGGCAGGCACGGCTGAGACACAGGGCTGGCAGGCACGCCTGAGACACAGGGTAAGCAGGTACAGCTGAGACACAGGGTAGGCAGGCACAGCTGGGACACAGGGCTGGCAGGCACGGCTGAGACACAGGGTAGCGTCCTGTTCACACAGCAAATGCAGATACTGATACTGACTGGATGGAATGGTGTATGGAGAAACAGGTAGAGACCTGTTCACACAGCAAATGCAGATACTGGAACTGAATGGAAGGAATGGTGTATGGAGGAACAGGTAGAGACCTGTTCACACAGGAGGAGAACTGCAAGGCTGCGGAGAAGGGCTGTAGAGCAGCAAGAGGTTCTGCAGCGGCAGGAGCAAAGCAGAGCAGAATCGCAAGGTATGCAGAGAGGAGCTGCAGCAAGAGGTTCTGCAGCTGCAGGAGTGAAGCAGAGCGGAACCGCAAGATATGCGGAGAGAAGCTGCATTAAGAGGTTCTGCAGCTGCAGGAGTGAAGCAGAGTGGAACTGCAAGATTTGTGGAGAGGAGCTTCAGCAAGAGATTACTGCAGCGGCATGAGCAAAGCAGAGTGGAACGGAGCAGAACCACAGGAGTGCGGACAAGAGGCAGAAAGTGGTTCAGAGAGAACACAAGGCAAGACACAGCAGGGAAAGAAACCACAGACAAGGAGACTAAGAGACAGAGGTAGGACAGAGTTCAGATAAGGTAATGACACGAGACAAGGTACAGGGACAAAGACACAGGGACTAGGATATTCTGCCTCCTGGAGGGCGGAAAGGACAAGTAGAAGACAAGGTCAGGAAAAACAGCACAGAGACCAGGATATTCTGCCTCCTGGACAGCGGACAAACAGGTACAAGGTAAAGCTAGAAGTGAAGCCTCCAAAGATGGAGGAACACAAAGCAGGACCTGGCAGCTCAGTAGCAAAACACTAACTGAGTTAACACATTGCGAAGGCAAGATCCACAGGGTGGAGCTGCCTTAAATACTAGAGGGCTCATGGTAATTGGTCAGGGACAAATTAGACAGGTGCACCCTGACTCCCTAAGAACCAGAGAGTTCTGGCGCCGCCCCCTATACACACAGGCAATATTCCAGGAACCCTTGACATTCTTCAGGATTCCCGTAGAACCTAGACGAGTGTGCTGGGTTGTGCTCCTCATAAGCCAGGAGTTGATTGCAGAGAGCATTAGAAACTATGATGGGGTCTGATGTCTCAACAATCTGAACAACCCTGGGCGGAACAAATTCTTCCGGTTGCTCGTATGGGCAAAGAAAACTTTCATCATGCTCTGCGAGCGGAGGGACGTGATACAGCGGAGGCCATGGCCTGTGCAAACTGTCACGCTCATGCCCTGGCTGGTGGGCGTGAGCCAGGGGGTTGTGGCCCCACTGTGCCACAAACCAGACTACCCTGGAAGGGGCGTGACTAGGACAGCTGCCTCAGTCTTCACTGGAGCCTCTCATGGTGAGGTCATGCTTGTGTGGCAGGCAGCTGCCAGGTGCCACTCCAGGGTGGTGGCATGGCTGTGACACAAGGCTGGCAGGCACAGCGGAGACACAGGGCTGGCAGGCACAGCTGGGACACAGGGTAGGTAGGCACGACTGAGTCACAGGGTAAGCGGGCACGACTGGGAAACAGAGCTGGCAGGCACGGCTGAAACACAGGGTAGGTAGGCACGACTGAGTCACAGGGTAAGCGGGCACGACTGGGAAACAGAGCTGGCAGGCACGGCTGAGACACAGGGTAGCGTCCTGTTCACAAAGCAAATGCAGATACTGGAACTGACTGGAAGGAATGGTGTATGGAGGAACAGGTAGAGACCTGTTCACACAGCAAGTGCAGGTACTGGTATGATAGAAAGGAATGGAGTATGGAGGAACAGGTAGAGTCTATGCACCTGTTCACACAGCAAATGCAGGTACTGACACTGACTGGATGGAATGGTGTATGGAGAAACAGGTAGAGACCTGTTCACACAGCAAAAGCAGATACTGGAACTGACTGGAAGGAATGGTGTATGGAGGAACAGGTAGAGACCTCTTGACACAGGAGAACTGCAAGGCTGCGGAGAAGGGCTGTAGAGCAGCAAGAGGTTCTGCAGCGGCAGGAGCAAAGCAAAGCGGAACCGCAAGGTATGCAGAGAGGAGCTGCAGCAAGAGGTTCTGCAGCTGCAGGAGTGAAGCAGAGCGGACCCGCAAGATATGCGGAGAGAAGCTACAGCAAGAGATTACTGCAGCGGCAGGAGCAAAGCAGAGTGGAACGGAGCAGAACCGCAGGAGTGCGGACAAGAGGCAGAAAGTGGTTCAGAGAGAACACAAGGCAAGACACAGCAGGGAAAGAAACCACAGACAAGGAGACTAAGAGACAGAGGTAGGACAGAGATCAGACAAGGTAATGACACGAGACAAGGTACAGGGACAAAGACACAGGGACAGGATATTCTGCCTCATGGAGGGCAGAAAGGACAAGTAGAAGACAAGGTCCGAAACAATCGCACAGAGATCAGGATATTCTGCCTCCTGGAGGGCGAGCAAACAGGTACAAGGTAAAGCTAGGAGTGAAGCCTCCAAAGATGGAGGAACACAGAGCAAGACTTGGCAGCTCAGTAGCAAAACACTAACTGAGTTAACACATTGCACAGGCAAGATCCACAGGGTGGAGCTGCCTTAAATACTAGCGGGCTCATGGTAATAGGTCAGGGACAAATTAGATAAGTCCACCCTGACTCCATAAGAACCAAAGAGTTCTGGCGCCGCACCCCCCTATACACACAGCCAGTAAACAGGCACAGAACAAATAGAAAGCAAGATGTACAGAGTATGGAGCTGGCAGCAGACAGAAATCACAGCATGACCTGGAGCAGTGAGCAAGTTGGTATGTAGGGAATGGGAGGCCATGCAGCGATGACAGCAGGGTTGTTACAGTCAACAGTTCATATAAAACAGTCATAAGTTGCAAAGTGAATGATAATCCAATAATTAAAGCCAAAATAATGAAGGCCCTACTCGTAAGAGCTTACAATTTAAAATGAGGTGGGGGTGACACAAAGAACAGGTGCTTATTTATAATGATGGTCCAGCCATTTTGAAGAAATTGGGGTTAAAGGCTGGCTGAGGTAGTCACCAGCCAATATTTGTAGTGCTTTTGGTTGAGGTGGAGTTTATTGGCAAATTATGCTCAGAGAAGTAGAGAATGGACTAGATATAAAAAGGACATTGATTAAGGAACGTGATAGGACGCCCTAAACAGATGTGTTTTTAGGGAGCGCCTAAAAGTGTGTAAGTTGTGGTTAGTCCTAATTTCTTAGGTTAGAGAGGAGAAAAGGGGAGTTATCCAGGTAAGAGATTGAACATAGTGTGGTGTAGTGACCCATGCTACAGCTAGGGGGCTCTGTGTTGTCAAATTACTCTACTGAGGTTTTTTTTTGCAAATTTGGCAGATAATGTGTATTGGGTCATTCTTTACAGTTTCCAAAATGGTCCAGGCAGAACCACCCGCTGCGATCTTTGGAGTGAAAAGCTCTCAAATGGCCCCTATCTTCCAGACAATTATATGATTGGCCAACGATCAAAGTAGACCGCAGGCTGTTCCCAATAATTAGTTTTGGGAAGATGAACAGTGAGCCTACAGCATATACACTTCCAGATTACAACACATGGGATATGTGTATATAGCACCTATATCACTGCTAACTACACAGTAACTCCACACTACTCGCTGCCACCAGCAGGCCGATTGGACGTTTCTTCTTTTGATGTTCACATATCAGTCTTTTCCATCCCTCTCCATCAAAATAGCAGTCATATACCGTTCCCCAGGCTCACCCACTCACTTCCTTGACCACTTTTGTGCCTGGCTGCTGCACTTCATGTCCTCAGAATTGCCAACCCTTATCCTGGGAGACTTCAACATCCCCATAAACAGCTCCCCTCCCCAACTCATCCCAGCTTGATTTTCTACCCCTTCTCTTGGCTCCAATTTCAACCCCTGAGCACCCAAAGACGTTAGGCTGGAGCACACACAACGCTAAAAATCGGGGCCGTTTTAGCGGTCATAATCGGATAAAAATTTCATGAACATGAGCACTGGCATCCGATTTTTTTTTAGTTTAGCGTTTTGTAATTTCGTTACGTTTCCATCCCATTACCCACTGACTACCCATTTTTAGTGGCATCATAGCAAAAAGGGCATTTAACGTTTTTGAGGCCTGCAAATAATTTGAAAATGAGCCCAAACCCCTATTTAAGCGGGTTTGAAATGTTATTACCCCCCACCGTTGCCGGGATGTTTTGCTTCTTATGGTTTCCCGTTGTGTTTTTTGGGGTTTAAAAAAAAAAAGAGTGACGATACGTTTTAAAAAATGAGCGTTGGGCTGTACTATTGGGTGCTATCCAGAAATTTTGGGAACCATACCCTGTAGTTTTTCCACAGAATCCGCAGAAAAAGTGGCTGCATCCCCTTGTGAAGCGAAGGATCACAAAGGCCCTTTTTAGCGCCCGATTTGACATGGTAGGAATCCCGACAGTTTTTTGCCTAGTCGCAGAGTTTGTCACCTTTTATATTTTTCTGGACATATTGCGCCCCCGGTCACGTTGCG
>JARQOD010000003.1:303128329-303485200 GCA_033576555.1 Oophaga sylvatica
GCTTCTCTGATGAGTCTAATTTTCAGCTTTGCCCAACGCCTTGTCGTCTAATGGTTAGACGGAGACCTGGAGAGGCGTGCAAGTCAGTGTTTTGTAGTCACTGTGATATTTGGTGGAGTATCGGTGATGATCTGTGGATGCTTCAGCAAGGCTGGAATTGGGCAGGTTAATCTTTGCGAAGGACGTATGAATCAAGCTGCATACAAGGGTAGCCTGGAAAACAGTTGATTCCTTCTGCTCAGGCAATGTTCCCCAACTCTGAGGACTGTTTTTTCTAGCAGGACAGTGCGCCATTCCACACAGCTAGGTCAATCAATGTGTGGAAAAAGGACCACCACATGAAATTCCTGTCATGGCCAGCCCAATCTCCAGACTTGAACCCCATTGAAAACGTCTGGAATGTAATCAAGAGGAAGATGGATAGTCACAAGCTATCAAACAAAGAAGAACTGCTTACATTTTTGTACGAGGAATGGCATAAGGTCACCCAAAAGCAGTGTGAAAGACAGGTGGAAAGCATGCCAAGACGCATGAAAGCTGTGATTAAAAATCATGTTTTTTCCACAAAATATTGATTTCTGAACTCTTCCTGAGTTAAAACATTAGTATTGTTGTTCCTAAATGATTATGAACTTGTTTTCTTACCATTATTTGAGGTCTGCAAGCACTGCATGTTTGTTATTTTGTCATTTTCTGAAAACAAATACAAAATTTATTGCTCGGAAATTTGGAAACCTGTCAGTAGTTTATAGAATGAAAAAGCAATTTACATTTTGTTGATCAAAAATTTACCTATAAAGAGAAATATCAGACAAACTGAAAATTTTGCAGTGGTCTCTTAATTTTTTATATATCTCCCCAGTGGGTGAGAAGGAAGTTTTATATCTCATATATAATGTGGGTAACGTGATTTGCTGCACTTGGAACGTTTCGTGGCTGCCGGTTGTCCAGGCCTAAGCCCTTGTGGTCACTTGGGCACGCAGGCCCCATCTGAGCTAACTTCCTAAAGACCTTACGCTACTACCCGGCAGCCCCTCCTACACTTAACCCTGTGAGAACTGTCTAGAAACTCTACTTAACAATGCCCACTAGTATGCCCCTACCTAGTGGCCTGTAACAGTACTACACTTACCCATATATAGAGGCTATGTACTAAAGTGCCCTCCTCTTATGCCCCAACAGGATGCACTTAACTTTCCCTAAACTATACATATGTAAAGAACAAACACATCAAGAATGTGGCAGTACTAGTAGTACATATCATTATGTAGCAATACCACCAAATGTTTATACTCATACAATAACTATTTACATGATGAAACATTATGTACACTTAAGGGGTGTTGCAAAACAGGAATACTCCTTCACCCCCTTACACATGCTCGGTTGTCCTCCGAGTATTTTGGCTTGCTTGGAGATTTAGTTTCTGTCGAAGCAGCTGCATGATTTGTGGCTGCTGAACAGCCTGAATACATGAGGAATGCCTGTTTGTTAGGGAATCCCCACATGTATTCAGGCTGTCTAGCAGTCACAAATCATGCAGCTGCGGCAACAGAAATTAATCTCCGAGCACACCAAAATACTCGGAGGACACCCGAGCATGCTCGGGAAAACCCGAGTATACGAGTATACTCTCTCATCACTAGTTGTGTCATCACTTTGCATCTGTTTTGCCGCCATCTTTACTACATAGGTTTGCTGCATCCTGAGCGTGCATTAGTTGTGAGACTTGGGCAGGTAAGCACTGTATTAACTTAGTGTAGAACACAAGAATGTGATCCCAGTCTTATACGGAAAGCGATAAAAAAAAATTATATACCCCAAAGTGTTAACTATAAAAACCCTAATTTATCCCGTACAAAACTGGCACCACTCCGGTCCGACATCTGTGGCTGAAAATATAGGTGGTCCCACGTTACTGGTAGTGCAAATTCTCTGGAAAAGCAACATGGCTCCCGCCCCCTCAAATAAAGCAAGTGAATTCTTCCTTCTGAGCCCCACAGTGCCTAAACCACTGTAAACGGCCACAAGTTTGCATGTTTAGCTTTATTGTAGTGGAATGAAGGCGCTTAACAATTTATGGTTTGCGTATTGCCAGAAGCTCAAGCTGGGCACAATATATGGGGGCTCTACACTGTATGTGGGCACAATGTATGGGCACTAAACTGGCAGATTTGCTGTTGTCCAGAAAAAAGCATGGCGTGGATGTTACAAAATAGTAACAGCTGTACATGAATTCATTGAGCGGTGCAGTTTCTACAATACGGTCACTTTTGTGTTTTTTCTGCTATTCTGGCAAATTCAGGGCCCCGCAAATGTCACCCATAAACTATTCTAGCAAAATCTGTGCTCCAAATGCTAAATTGTGGGGTCTAGTTTCACACATTAACACTTGTGTACCTGACAAATTTGCAGCAAATAGAAAAATTAAATTTTTACCACTAAATGTCATATTTCCATGTTTCACTGTTATAAAATTATGTGAGGCACTTATGGGTTCAAAATGTTCACTACACCCCTAGATGAATTTCATAGGCAGGGAGTTTCCAATATGAGATTACTTGGGGGAAGGTTGGTTTCTGCTGTTCAGCCACCTCAGATGGTCACACATTCATAATAGTGTCCACAATAACCAATATAAATAATGGCACTTCAAATCACAAATGATAAACAAAACTCCTTACTTATGATAGAAAAGGAACAACTGAAGAGATCCATAAAAAATTATATTTATTTACATCCAACATAAAAGCAAAACATTAAATAAATAAGCAGAATGCCTCGAATTTGACGCCCCCAGGAAGAAGCCAAGAGGTGAAATGCGCGTCGGGGTAGCAGGACGGGGACACAGCTCAGGAGAAATTGTGCAACAAATTTTTGGGTCCATTTTACCCTTGTAAAAAATAAAAAATTTGGGGTTAAAGGGAAAGTTTTGTGAAAAAAAAAAAAAAAAAGTAAAATGTTAATCTTTTTTTTCCTTCCACATTGCTTTAGTTCCTGTGAAGCACCTGAAGGGTTAATAAGCTTGTTGAATGTAGTTTTGAGGGGTGCAGTTTTTAGAATGTTTTCACTTTTGGGTATTTTCTGTAATTTAGGCCCTTCAAAGTAACTTCAAATATGATGTCCTGAAAAAACAAACTGGTTTTGTAAATTTTGTTGGAAAAATGGTCAACTTTCTTTATCCCTTTATTACTTCCTAACAAAAAAAAAATTCAGAAATTGTGCTGATGTACAGTAGACATGTGGGAAATGTTATTTATTAACTATTTTGTGTGATTCATCCCTGTGATTTAAGGGCATAAGAATTCAAAGTTTGAAAATTGCAGAATTTTCACTAAATTTTCATTTCTCGAAAGTCATGTCGAATAAATTTTACCCCTGTCATGAAGGACAATATACCTCTCAAAAACAGTTTCAGAATCAGTGGGGTCCGTTGACGTGTTTCAGAGTTATTACCTCATCGTGACACTGGTCAGAATTGTAAAATTTGGCTTGGTCATTACGGTCAAAATTGGCTAGGTCACTAAGGGGTTATATTAGCCTGAGGTGGGTTGTTAATACATAACAATACATATTACTTGGAGCTCACGGCATTTACAAAAAAACAAATTTATTTATGAATTAGACGCGAGACCCCTTTCGAGTAACTCGTGTGGAAAGAATGTAGCTACCACTGTACCCAAGGTTTGTTTAACCACATGACTGGAACCCTAGTGAGGTGTGTTTCCACTAAGGTCAGAGTTTGTGGATGATAACCATTGATCTGTGAAAATACCTTAATCTTTAAGAGGGGATTTAAGACCGCTTACATTCCATGTCATATATGATGCCATTTACCCATAGGAAAAAAAGGATAAAAGCAGGGGAATATAAATCAATACATTCAGTAGGTCCATAGTAGCAATGTTGCTTAGGTAGATAATAAAGATAAGTAGATATCCTGGTAGCATTTAACTTATAAACAAGTCAACATAACTAAGAAAAGGAAAAAAACTAGGCACTCCTTTTATTACTCTGTCTTCATGGGATATTTGTACTTCACAAAGTGTAAGGTATATTTGTGTCTTTGGTTATGCAAGATTAAAGCCCCTGCATGTGAAAAAATGTGTATCTATTCAAAGCCCGATATTCAATGTAAAAAAGGAGGTGGGCGGTGTAAAGAAATGTAGTCATCCCTTTCTCGGTTCCTTGTGTAGTTTTAACCAATCCAGTGCCTCTACCAGGGCGCCAAAGAATATGGTGGAATCTTCAAACAATTGGGAGATGGACCTGATATATCATCAAGTATGTGATGCCTCTGTCCTTGAGTTTCTTTCTTTATGTCCATATATTGATCCACTGAAAAATCAGGAGAAATAGAAATTGTTGATGGCGTAGGAGGGATACTTACAGAAGTGGGCTTTGCTGGGATTCTGTGAGCCCTTTCTACTGCAAATACTGGGGAGAATTAATCTCTCAAAGTGGATTTTAGCCAATTTTCCTGGAAGATTTCAGACTACTGTGTGCTCTGGTAGACCTATAATATGAACACTGTTTCTCCTCATCCGATTTTCCAGGTCATCAGCTTTTTGGGGCCAGGCTTTGTAGATCTAGTAACTTTTGTCAATTTTGCACCCATGAGGGGGATTTTATCTTCCAAGTCTAACACCCTTGACTCGGCCTGCATGGATGTAGCTTGTAAAAGTTGGTAAGCAACCTGTTTCAATGTCATTTCTTCTTGCCACTCCCCTCCTCATCATCAGACATATGGCCCTTATGTTGGTCAGCTGTTTTGGTTGTTGAGAATACTGTTCCTTTCCGTGATCGGGAGGTTTCTACAGGATCCCCTCTAGCAAAGTCTTTAAACTTTTCAGCTATATTTTAATTCTTCCCCCGACTCATCTCAGCAGGTAGTATTAGTGAGGTATGTTTTTAGGAAGATGAATGCTTTTTATTCTGATAGTAAATTGTGCAGTGACACCATTCACCAACCATTATAGTATGCCAAGTATTGAAGTATCAAGTAATTCTCTGTTAGTTTGTCCACTCTGCCACATTGATGTTGCCACTGAATAATTCATCAAAGCTTCCTTTTTAATATTTGTGAAGTTGGTACATACCGTAATTATACAAAGACTACCGAATTTCTTTATATGATTTCCTGCAGATCAAATAAAACGTTCCAAACTCCTTTGCTGGTTGTATGGCAGCAGATATGTAGCAAAACTGTATCCACAATACTTAAGGGTATTCACCTCCCCCTAAGGCCCAAAATGATCCTTGTGCTTCCTCTGCTTTATTATTTATAAACCCCCCAGGGCGGCCTCGGAGCCCGTCCTATCTGGTGCTCACACTACTGCACTACCAAAGCAGGCAGTCACAGCCTGAGTCCTCTGAAGGGAGAGTGCCAGTTATCGGGTTCCTCGGACGGTGTCTGTCCACAGCACCGTTGGCGAGGATCACAAGATAGCCGCCTCTCCTTCTGAAACTTTCCTCAACAGGATTCCACGGGTCACACCTGTCCATAGCCGACACCGCAGCAGCTCCCATGGAGCCGTGGTTTGGGCCACAAAGTGACATCAGGATCCAGGCAAGTATAAGATGCAGGATGCCTGGGAACTCAGCTTACATGCAATCGCTCAGCACCGATGAGATGTGAAGGGCAACTTCTCCAGACTGCATGTTTCAGCTTCTTGCACAGATGTTCAATAGAATTGAAAAGAAGGCTCATAGAAGGTCTCTTCAGAATAGTCTTATGCTTTGCTATTAGCCATTGTTATTTTAGCTGTATTGTGGGTCATTATGATTTTGGATGACCCATGACCAGCAAAGTAGACCTCTCCTGAATGACTTGATAGTCTTGAGATTTCCTTGCACCCTGCACAAATTCAACTCTCTTTGTGATAGATGCAGCAAAGCAATCCCCAAACATAACAAAGCCTACTCCTTATTTCACGGAAGGTACAATGTTCTTTTCTTTTTTTGCTGCATTTTTGCATCTGTGAACACAGAGCTGATGTGATTTGGCAAAAAGCTTCTGTTTTTTCTCATCTGTCCAAAGCACATTATCCCATAACCTTTTATCGTTTGTCTATATTCATTTTGGCAAATTCTAGTCTCAGGTTTTTAGTATTTGCTTTCAACAGTCGTCTTCTATGAAGTCCACTTTGATCAAGACAGCAATGGATCTGCCTTGGAGTTCTCCAAAGTGTTTGGAAGTTGTTGTGGGCGCTTTGGTTACCATTAAGTTTTCAATTTCTTATCCATTTTTTTCTTGTGACCACATCCAAGGAGGTTGTCTATAGTCCCATATACCTTAAACTTCTAAATATGTGCAACTGTATTAACGGAGCATCAAGCTGTTAGTAGAGGGTCTTACAGCCTTTACTTTTAAAAATGTTTGTCTATATTTTTTTTTCTAATCTCCTGAGACAACTCTCTTTTTTAGCTTTCTTTGCTCTATGTAAAAGTGGTATACTCCATGATGCCAAACTGAGTACAGTGACTACTTTTCATGTTTTAAATAGGCAGATTGATTGCAAGTTTGTAAACATCTGTTATGCAAATTTTCAGGACGAACCTTAGTTTAACTTGACCCCATGGTCAAATTATTTATAATCTTTTCTAAAGGAACTATCTGTCACTGGTGTGTCAGATGCAACAGACATTCTCTCTGCATTTGCCTGCAGAAGGTCTCTGCTTTTGGCCTTGCAGACGCCTTCTTAATCCTTCTGACTTTTGGATCCAGTGGCAACCTCCCTCCAGCTCTAATTGACACACCTGGACCTGGGTGTTTATAGACTTCCAGTCTGCTTCAAGGAGCCGCCAGTTATATTCACATTTTCCCTTGTGAAGTCTTGGAGCTATAGCAGTCGACGTACCTCTCTGGAGTCTGCTCAAGTTAATTTTCTCCTCCCTTGTTTGTCTCCTTTCTAGTCTTTAGTGTACAGTGCCCCTTTCCCTATTCAGGGCCTAGCTCTAGGGACAAACAGGGCTTAGGTTTCCTGCTCAGCGATTGGTGTGGAATCAAAATAGGGACGGTAGGGTAGGCAGGATGCTATTAGATCTGCCTAGGGGTCTCGACTCCCCCATTCCCTAGCATTTGGGCTTCCTTCCCCTCATCCCTTTTGTGTTGCACTTAGTCTTTTTAATTTTTTAATTTTGTTTTTTTGTGGTTGAACCACAATTTAAAAGCATTTTTTGATTTTCACTGGTTGATATTCATTAATTTTAAATAGAAGATTACTTTTGTCAGTTTCAAGTTATTTTAATGACCATTGTGGGTTTTTCTTACTTTTACAGCAGAGAACCAAGATTTTTTTTTTCCAATTGTGTATGTTCCAGAAACAAACACAATGTTTTACAGTCTGGATTTGAAGTGCTGGACTTAATCTTTTCCTATACAGATTTTATGATCATAGAACTGTGCACCTGAAGTGAAGTGGAGGATTTACTGTGGGAGTGATGAGCTGACAAGACATGACCTTTGAAACTTCTGCTGACTTCTTGGCCTCAATGAAAGGGGTGTAATTTACCAACAAAGAGGCATGGGCTGACATGCATCTCTGTGCCAAAAAAATGTGCCAGAATTGTGATGCACATTTCTGACTCAAAGTAAGTCAACAAATAGTGGCGTAAACTCAGGCTAGACAGACTTAAGGTATGCCAGATTTCTCAAACTGCTTGAATCACTGTGATAAATTGTGTTAATTTTAAGACTGTCTAATCTATGTATGCATTGTCCAAAAATCTGCCCTCATGTACAGTATGTGAGTTGTCCTATCTGCTCAGGGTCCAAATATTTTTAAAATGTAATGTTCGTTAGACTTGGAGATTGATTCAGTTTTGTGATGTTTTTGGCTGATTTATCAATTGAAACTTTTTTTTTTTTTTTTTTTTTAAATCAAATGTATTCTATTTCCCCCTGGAGTGATTGTTACATACATCTGCAATTTTTGCTCCCATTTAACAGAACATGTGAATTTTTCCTCTGAAAAGGCATAATACGGATAAAAGGCAAAAATTAAAAGCATTTTTGCTTTTATGCAAAATTCATGACCCGCATACTCCTTTAAGAAAAAATTGGCACAAAAAAGTCAACAAATGGTACCACAAAAAAATATATAGAAATGCAGATTATGAATCCAGTCCTCATCAGACCTGATATCTGATTTAATGCAGTCCGAACTACTGACAGCGTTAATTGGACACTAGCTCCGTTATTTTAGCCAGGTATATTTTACTCTGAAATCCTGCAGCATTTGAAAGAAAACTTGCTTTGGAAAGCCGATCGGGGACCATGAACCATGGCAGCTTCTTCATGGTCCCCTTCCCCTGAGTGACTGATCCATTCCTGCACATGTGTAGAGGGAGAGACTTGTCACTCTAAGAGAGCGTGGCGGGGAGATTCCTAAGGGTACTGGTCTTTTGTACTAGTTACTAGGTCTGCATTGTCCTCGAGCAGCTTTTACTTGTAAGTTTTCTTTGAAATGCGGAGTCAGTGTTTGATTCACACTGATTTTGGTTCGGGCTCCATGATTCCGCTGTCAGACTCACTTTATGATTGTACTAGCCATTGAGAAAATGGATGATGTGCTGAGTCCTGTATATATATTGTGTCAGTGGTCTGCAAATATTATCTGTATTTGTTTTGATTGTATTTTCATTGCCCATCTTTTTCAGAGATGTATAGAAATGGAAGATGGTATTGAACAAGAGAGAAAACTTTTTAAAACCAATTTTCTAAATATGGAAGCTCAAAATAAGAACATGGAGCTGAAAGCCCGAAGTTATGCTGATCAGAGTAAGTGCACTGTATGGTCCGCAGGTTATAGAGCAGGATGAGCCGAGCAGTCTGATCTGTAAGATTGTGGGAGAAGATTTAGTATAAAATGGAATTTATTAATTGAAACCTCTGTGCATAATAATGAATGGGTGGTTTGTCCATCTTCCCTCTACTGAATCTTTTCCTACAAACCTGTATTTAACTCCTATTGTATGTCCTATATCAAGTTGCTGTGTATGTTGTAGGATCAGGAGCTGAGCCTGCACCATAGCAGGCAGATGCCAGCTGTTATATAGCCCACATCAGTCTGTAGCTTGAGCCGATCGCTCTCATTTAGCCATGTATCTGCCACTGCAAATATTTAGCAGCGCCATTAAAATTACGTCATTGCCAGATTGTGCACTGGTTACTGGGAACCGATGGGCTACCATGGCAGCTGCAGGCATGTATTAATAAAATAAAACATTTGTTTGCCACGTAAAGAAACAAATCCCTGCACATCCCAACCGACAGAAAATGTCTGAAGATCGCAGCCAAAAATAATCCTATTAATTTCCCCCCTTAAACGATACACCAGTTTGCTACTTCCTTAATTATGGTGAACTGGAGAATCATTTTGTCACATTCTTAATTCTGTAAAAACAAAATCCCAGAAAATTGCATTTTTTTTCCCCTCAATTTCACCACATTAATATTTTTTTCATGTTTTCCAGTACATAGAATGTTAAAATGAACAGTGGTGTATTTCTCAACTACAACTTGTCCCCAAAAAAATTCTCATATAGCTATGTGGACTGAAAAATAAAAACTGCCAATATCACTTACCACCAATCATTCAGAGTCTGTCATCGTGATAAGCCTGCACTTTTTACCACTGCTCTTACCTTTAAGGAGCTGAACTTTACTCCCCATCCCTGGGTCCAGTTCTGAGTCTGTGAATCTCGTCTCGACAGTGTGGCAGCAGTGGAAACTCAGCACTGCACCCAGAGATAGTGAGTAAAGCGACATTTATGGGCTTTTTTTTTTTTAACAAATCAGCCAGGATACATGGGTTTACTGATGGGGGACAACCTTTTAAAGAAGCACTTCATGAAGATAGTGTTTTTTGATTTTTTTTACACATCTGTGTATTTGTGCATGCAGTTTGAGGGTGTTGATATACTCTCCTATCGCTGCTCTTTCTAGTATCCTGCACTGTTCTTCTCCTCTTCTCAGTGACATCACTGAACTTCAGATCATCAGTGTGTCACGCTGCGCTCTCCATGACCCAGAAGTGGCTTTTACAATGTAAGCCTATAGCGAGTAAAATGAAGCTCCATAGACTTACATTATTCAAGAAACTTTATGCGTGAACGGATATTGTGAAGAGCAGTGCCGTCACTGAGAAGAAAAGTGGAACGGCGCTGGATCCTGGAGAACAACTCCATAGGTGAGTATAATAACACCAATACACAGCTGTGTAAAAAAGAAAAATTTTTCATGGGGTTGCTTATTTTTTTTAAGGATAATACCACTAAAGGACCCGTATATCTTTTGTACCAATTTCCACGTTTTTATGCCTTTCTGCTTCACTTCCTTTCCCTTGTCTACAGCCTATAATTCTGACACAAATAAATCTTCTGAATTTTATGTAAACTGTAAAATTATCATTTTAATCAAAATCTGTGTAAGTTTGTTCAACTTGAAAAAAAAACCATGTTCCCCTTAAATTTTTTTATGGACAGGGCAAAAAATGCTTTTTTTTTTTTTTTTTTTACTTACCTAGAATTTCTGGACTGTTGTAAATTCTGGGAAAGTAGTACACTTCATCTGTCCTAATCTCCAATAACCATAGTTGAGCATAGTTTAGTCACTAAAATGAGTTGTATGTACAGTGGGTACGGAAAGTATTCAGACGCCTTTAAATTTTTCACTCGTTGTTTCATTGCAGCCATTTGGTAAATTCAAAAAAAGTTCATTTTTTCCCTCCATAATGTACACTCTGCACCCCATCTTGACTGAAAAAAAACAAATGTAGAAATTTTTGCAAATTTATTAAAAAAGAAAAACTGAACTATCACATGGTCATAAGTATTCAGACCCTTTGCTCAGACACTCATATTTTAAGTCATATTCTATACATTTCCTTGTGATCCTCCTTGAGATAGTTCTACCCCTTCATTGGAGTCCAGCTGTGTTTAATTAAACTGATAGGTCTTTATTTGTAAAGGTACACACCTGTCTATATAAGACCTCACAGCTCACAGTGCATGTCAGACCAAATGAGAATCATGAGGTCAAACTGGCCAAGGCGCTCAGAGACCGAATTGTGGCAAGGCACACATCTGGCCAAGGTTACAACATAATGTATGCAGTACTCAATGTTCCTAAGAGCACAGTGGCCTCCATAATCCTTAAATGGAAGAAGTTTGGGACCACCAGAAGTCTTCCTAGACCTGGCCGTCCAGCCAAACTTCGCATTAATGGGAGAAGAGCCTTGGTGAGAGAGGAAAAGAACAACCCCAAGATCACTATGGCTGAGTTCCACAGACGCAGTAGGGAGATTGGAGAAAGTTCCACAAAGTCAACTATCACTGCAGCCCTCCACCAGTCAGGTCTTTATGGCAGAGTGACCCGATGGAAGCCTCACTTCAGTGCAAGACATATGAAAACCCGCCTAGTTTGCTAAAAAAACACATGAAGAACTATAAGAAATAAGATTCTCTGATCTGATGAGACGAAGATAAAACTTTTGGGTGATAATTCTAAGTGGTATGTGTGGAGAAAACCAGGCACTGCTCATCACCTCCCAATACAATCCCAACAGTGAAACATGGTGGTGGCAGCATCATGCTATGGGTGTGTTTTTCAGCTGCAGGGACAGGACGACTGGTTGCAATTGAAGGAAACATGTATGCGGCCAAGTACAGAGAGATCCTGGATGAAAACTTCTTCCAGAAAGCTCTCGACCTCAGACTTGGCCGAAGGTACACCTTCCAACAAGACAATGACCCTAAGCACACAGCTAAAATAACAAAGGAGTTTCTTCAGAACAACTGTGACCATTTTTGGCCCAGCCAGAGCCCTGCCCTAAACCCAATTGAGGATCTCTGGAGAGACCTAAAAAAAGGCTGTCCACCAATGTTCTCCATCCAACCTGATGAAACTGGAGACGGTCTGTAAAAAAGAATGGCAGAGAATCCCCAAATCTAGGTGTGAAAAACTTGTTGCATCATTCCCAAGAAGACTCATGGCTGTACTAACTAAAAAAGGGTGCTTCTACTCGATACTGAGCAAAAGGGTCTGAATGCTTATGACTATGTGATGTTTCAGTTTTTCTTTTTTAATAAATTTTCAAAAATGTTTACATTTGTTTTTTTTTCAGTCAAGATGGGGTATAGAGTGTACATTAATGAGAAAAAATGAACTTTTTTGAATTTACCAAATGGCTGCAATGAAACAAAGAGTGAGAAATTTAAAGAGGTCTGAATAGTTTCCGTACCCACTGTATAACACAGGGTTAGAGATTAATGAACCTGAACAGTAAAGTTCGGCATCCATACCGAACACCTAGGTGCACGAACACCGAACACGGACATCACCAGGAAGTCTGTGCTACTGTTCGGGTTCGGTTCCCCCTGAACACTGGGTGTTAATCGCGCTGTTCAGTGCATGACAGTGCGGCAAAATAATAAATCCTGAATTAATATATAAAGACAGGTATGCTTAAATAAAGAGGGATAAAATGAAAGGCGCAAGTAGTTAGATGTAATCAAGGACATAATTAAATAGGCTGGTCTTTGCTGGTTTTTGTTCCTGGAGACTCTTTTAAAATATTATACAAAAGGTATGAGGAGCTAAGTAAAAAAATCAATTCATAGGAGAATTCAAAAAACAAAAGATTTCTTTGTACACCATCACTCAAGGTAATGGAAGTAATAGCAAGTGCATAGTAACACAGAACAGGTATAAAGTATATCTAAGCTAGAGGGTTTGAGTAGTTACCCAGGGCCCATGCACCCTGGGGAAGTCTCGGACGGAGGCCTCCCCGAGCTCTCATCCCTTCTTCTCCCCTGCTCCGGGCCCACTGTGGGGAATGCTTCTTCCGGCTTCCCTCGCTGTTCTCTGTGCGAGTCGAGTGGCCGGAAGTGACATCAGACGCTGGCCGGCTGAAGGAGATCGGGTTTGCGGCCCGGGCCGTAACGGCGGCAAATTTGAATTTGAAAAAGTGCAGAGTCGATTCCTATGGAGGATTCCACAGAAGGGAGAAGCGGGGGAGGAGCCCCTCAAGTCAGAGATAGGTGCTGGTCCGGTTACCCTATTAAAGGAGTCCTGGACAGAAGGTCAAGTAAGGTAGGACAAGACTGTACTATCATGGAGACTGACCCTTCCCGTTCTGCTTCTGTGGAGCCCAGCGCTATACCGATCCCTGTAAGTACTCAGGCATTGGGTGTTCTCCAGGGTGCAGGTTTTGGGATGCTTATTGTAATTTCTAACTTCTCCTCTCTTCTAGGAGGACAAGGAACCTGCACCCAAGAGTAAATCCAAGTGTGCGATTTGTGCCAAAAAACTCTTCTCACATGGCAAACCCCTATGTATTAAGAAGGTCCTGAGGGAGGAACAGCCCTCTTTAAAGGAGGACATCAAAAATATCGTACGGCAGGAGATACAGGCTTCCCTAGCTTCTTTCTCCCAGCAAGCCCCAGGCCCTGCTACGGTCCCAGCAGCGAGGAAGAGAAAAGTTCAGCAGGTGGAGGAATCGGACTCCGAAGAGTCTATACCCGAAGACTGCTACGAGGAATGAGAACTTGGCTCCGACGCAGATGCACAGGGCTGGAGATTCTGCTTCTCTACTGCTAAGCTAGAGGAGCTTTTTACGGCAGTGAGAAGGACTATGGAAGTGGAGGAGGAGAGACCAACACATTCCGTACAGGAGGAGATGTTTGGGGTCCTCCGAACCAGGAAAAAATTGTTCTTTCCAATTCACAAGAGCATCAGAGATCTGGTGCTGGAGGAATGGGAAACCCCAGAGAAGAGACTGAATACCCCATCAGAAATAAGAGAGGTTCCCAATCAATGACGATACGGCACAGTGCTGGTCGGAGGTACCCAGGTAGATGTGCAGGTTGCCCGGGTAAGCAAGAAGAGACCCTACCCTTTGAGGATTCATCTCAATTAAACGACCCCCTGGAGCGCAAAATGGAGGGTCTTCTCAGAAAATGTTGGGAGACGTCAGCTGCTTGATTTATTTAAGTGCGGTCTCTACCTCATTTGACAGATCAATGTCTCTCTGGTTAGGACAACTAGAAGAACACCTGGAAGCAGGGACCCTTAGAGAAGAGATCCTTGCCTCCCTTCCACTTGTCCAAAATGCCACAGCCTTCTTAGCGATGCTTCTGCAGAATACCTTAGAGTAGCGGCTAGGGCAGCAGCCCTGTTTAACTCAGCGAGACGAGCCCACTGGCTGAGATCCTGGAGTGGGGACATGACATCAAAGATCAAATTATGCTCCTTTCCCTTCAAAGTCAAATATATGTTCAGGCCGGCATTAGACGAATTATTGGAGAAAGTCTCGGACAAGAAAAAAAACTCTTCCAGTACCGAAGAAAGTGAAAAGGAGTCCTAACAAGAGACCCTTTTGGCCCTTACAAGAACAGTCTTCCTAATATAAAGGGAAGGGGAAGATGGAGCTACCAGGACCGGAATCTTTTCTCTTCTGGGATAAACGTCAGTATAAATCTTGACGCTCACCAGAGAGTGGGAGGGCGCATTTCTTGCTTCCTTCCAGAATGGCGGGCCATATCCAACAGTCCATGGGTCCTAGAGGCCATCCGGGAGGGAGTGAGAATAGAATTTACCTCCTACCCTCCATGCAGAGTAAGGCTACTTTCACGGAAAAAAAATGATGTGTAAAGTAGCCTAAGAATCACCCAGCTCTCTTCACAAGCACTCCAGGCCTCCCTAGACTCAGATCTAAGGAAGTTACTAATCTTTGGGCAATCTCCTCGGTACCAAGAGGAGAACAGAACAAAGGACACTATTCCAGGCTCTTTTTGATTAACTAAGCCAGACGGGTCTCACAGGGTGATAATAAACCTGAAGCATTGAATCAGTTCATCCGCTACAGAAGGTTCAAGATGGAGTCCATAAAATCGGCGGTTCTCCTGATAGGAAAGGTTTGACCATGGCGACAATAGACCTCCGAGACGCATTCTATCATATATTCCAATTCATCCAGAACATCGGAAATTCCTGAGGTTTGCAGTGACCCGGAGGGACAAACACATCACTATCCGTTCAACGTCCTTCCATTTGGGCTGTCATCAGCTCCCAGAATTTTCACCAAAGTTATGTCAGAGGTCATGCCCATATCAGGGAACAGCAGATCTGCATTGTCCCGTACCTCGACGATTTTTTGCTAGTGGCACCATCAGCGCAGGTGTTACAGGAGCACTGACAGAGTGCTTCCCAAGTACTAACATCACTGGGATGGTTGATAAATTATCAGAAATCAGATCTCATCCCTTCCCAGAGGAAGGCCTTCTTAGAGTCCTCCTGATTCTCAGAAACAAATTCATTCCTGCCAAGAGAGAAACAGATTCAGCTGAGAGCAAAAATAAACATCCTTCAAAGCAGAAGATCGGTGTCCATGAGATTTGCCATGTCAGTCTTCAGTTCCATTAGAAAGATGAATATCGTGGCACTGCTGTGATGGTGCTCAAAAAAGGTTCCCACACGAGAAACAATATAAAATAAATTTTTGGCACTCAACTTGGTAGAAATAGAAGGTATTTATTTGCAGTCAGTGGTAAACGTTTCGGTCAATACAGCTGACACCGCGTTCTCATCTTAAAGGAGATTCTACTATCCACCACTGATCCAGAGGGATCGCTCGGTCCTTCCCAGGTCCAGGACTATATACATTCAGTCAGTCAGGGGTGTGTACATATACTGATTGACTCATTTATACTGAACCCTTATTGCATCAGAAGACCCATTCAGGACCCACCACATTATAAAGTGTACAGTACTCGTCCACTGGACATTTCCTATGCACTATTGAACGAGACACCTCATGAGCAGCTGGTGTATTGATGAAGGTAAGCTGTATTGACCGAAATGTTTACCACTGACTGCAAATAAATACCTTCTATTTCTACCAAGTCAAGTCTTCAGTTCCATGACATCCTGTATCCAGTCGGGAGCCTGGGCCCAGGCACACACCAGAAACATATACTGTATTAAGAGACTCTGCACTCAACTTAAGTGATCAGATAATTTAATGTTGTCCACACTAGTAGTAAGCAAAACGTTTCGGTCTTACATCAGACCTTCATCAGTTACAGAATATTAGGTCAGGTGGACCAATAATCTTGGTTGAAGATCACTAGATCATTAAACATTCCGTGAAATGAAAAAGTAGGGCAAGGGTTGTCAGACCTGTGCACATATAGGGTTAAGTGCGCCTTGCCTCAGTGGCATGTGCAGATGCGGTGTCCACCGCTGTTCCTGGTCCTGCTCTGGCACTGACTAAAGCTGTGCACACGCTTATCTATCCAACAGACACACACCAGAGACCTACAGGATGATATACTAGCGGAATAGGACGGGCCTCCCAGATCCCTGAACAAGAAGGTATCGATACCAGGCAAGATACGAGCCTCGTTGTCCTGGTGGATCAGTCCAGCAAAACTAAACAGTGGGGTCCCCTGGGTCCAAACCCCGCTAGTCACCATGGAAGTGGATGCAAGCAAGACAGATTGGGGGGCCATTGTTTGCCGAACAGCCTTCCAGGGTCTCTGGACAGTCGAGGTTAGCAGTCAATCTTCAAATTTCAGGGAGTTGAAAGCAGTGGAAGCATGCCTCAGGGCAGCTGCTTCTCTAGTGTGAGATACCCATGCAAGAGTCTACTCAGACAATTTTACGACAGTCGCATATCTCCGTCATCAGGGAAGGTTAAGACACGACGACCTGAAGGCCATCTCGATAATAATATTCTCGTGGGCAGAGGAAAATATGCAATCGATATCAGCCCATCACATAATGGGAGTAAACAACAGACAGGCAGACTTTCTGAGCAGAAGAGATATTCACCCAGGAGAGTGAAGTCTGGACCTGGAGGTATTCTGGATGCTAACCAGAAGATTTGGGTGCCCAGAGGTCGATTTATTTGCAAACCACCAAAATACAAAGGCGGCTTATTTCTTCCTAAACCCAAGAGACATGTGTCTGGGTATAGACGCCTTAGCCCATCAATGGCGGTTCACTTTAGCCTACGCCTTTCCCCCAATTCCCCTCTTACCAAGGGCTCTTCAGAAGATAAGGAGCGAACAAACCAGGGTCATTCTAGTGGCACCCCTCTGGCCAAAAAGAAGCTAGTACTGTACCATATCCAGCCTAAACATAGACTGTCCTCTGGTTCTCCCACCATTCAGAGATCTCCTACACCAGGGACCAGTCTATCACACAGAGAGATTACACCTAGTGGCTTGGCTTCTGAATTCTTGATCCTGAAGGCCAGAGGTCTCTCGGACAGAGGCGTTCAGACACTTCAAAAAAGTAGGAAGCCAGTGACCAATGCAATATATCAGAAGACCTGGAAAAAATTAATCTCCTGGTGTGCACCAGAACAACCAGATCCCCAGAAAGTCAATATCTCCAAAATCTTATATTTTCTGCAAGATGGATTGGGCAAGGGACTCAGGCCCAGTACACTGAAAGTACAGCTTGCGGCGTTAAGTTCGTACTTTGATCAGTCTTTAGCAAACCATAGGTGGATAAAGTGTTTTATGACGGCAGCTTCACGACTGCGTCCCAGAATAGTCAGTCGGGTTCCCGCTTGGGACCTCAATGTCATCCTGAAAGGACTAACCCTTTCATCATTTGAGCCCCTGTCAACAGCCTTGGTAGATAGACTATCCTGGAAGACCACATTCCTGGTAGCAAATACAACAGCCAGGTGAGTGGGGGAGTTGAAGGCTCTCTCAATAGAAGAACCCTATTTGAGGATACTGGAAGACCGGCTGGTGTTCCGTCTGTATCCCTCATTCCTACCGAAGGTAGTTTCAGACTTTCACAAAAACCAGGACATAATACCCTCATTTTGTCAAAACCCGAAAAACGTGAAGGAAGAAGAATTCCACTCTCTTGACGTAAGGAGAGTAGTTTTACATTAGCTCCAAATAACTAAGAAATGGAGAAAGGATAAAAACCTATTTGTTCAACCCTATGGCCAGAATAGGGGAAGGAAAGTATCCAAAGCCACAGTGGCAAATTGGATTAAATAAGCAATTATTGAAGCCTATAAAAGTCAGGATCTCACTCCTCCAGAAAAATTCACAGCTCATTCCACCAGAGCAGTAACCGTTTCATGGGCGGAAAAGGCCAGCACTTCCATTGAGCAGATTTGCAGAGCTGTTACCTGGTCGTCTGTCCACACCTTTGTTAGGCATTACAGATTTGATTTAGCATCCGTCAAAGATTTAGCATTTGGGAGTTAAGTTCTCCAGATGGTTGTCCCTCCCTGAGTCATTAGTCTTTGGCATTGCCTCCTGTGTGCTGTCCTGGGGGGTTATTAGAGAAAATAGAATTAGACTTACCGGTAATTCGATCAGGGCCGTCTCCAGGTTTTTATGGGCCCCGGGCGAAAGAGTCTCAGTGGGCCCCTTTAACACAGACCACGATTCATGATGCACAGATACTGCAGAGAAATATGGGTATAGTACAATGCCAAACACTTCACTTCTTCCATTACATGAGTGATATCTATTGTAAATTCTACAATAGCTCAGAAACTGCCAAATCCTCACAGTACAGACCGGACAGTACAGTCCTCCATACAATATTATGGGCACCACATAAGTCCTCCATACAGTATCATGGGCCAAATATAATGCTCCATAAAGAATATTGGACCCCAAATAATGCTCCATACAGGATACTGGTCCCCATATAATGCTCCATACAAAATATGGAGCTCTCCTCTGTACTGTGCTGCGTTCCGCGCTGTTACGGCTCAGGAAAGGGTGCTGTGGAAAGACTCCCATTATCATCATCATTGCCTCCCCATCATCATTGCCTCCCCATCATCATCATCATTGCCTCCCCATCATCATTGCCTCCCCATCATCATTGACTCCCATCATCATCGCCTCCCCATCATCATCATCATCATTGCCTCCCCATCATCATCATTGCCTCCCCATCATCATCATCATCATTGCCTCTGGCTCCTCACCACCATCACTGCCTCCCCTCACCACCATCACACATACAGCACCACACACAGACAGCACCGCAGCACTCTCACATACACACACACAAAGCACAGCACTCGCACTACATATACACACAGACAGACACATACACGCACCTCACATCTTACCTGTCCGGCGAGAGGGAGCCTGGAGCTGCGGATTGCGGAGGCACGGGGAGAGGTGAGTATTGGGACGGCTGCCGGGGCCCTGAGCAAACGGGGGGGGGGGGGGCCCAGTGGCGGCGCTGGCACCGCTCTCCTCCGCTGACGGGTTCTGGGGTGCCCGACGGTGAGTGCCCCCCCACCCCTGACGCCGGCCCTGAATTCGGTTTCTAATAACTTACCACGAAAGCACGGTTAATTCCCACCCCTATACTGAAAACATTCCGAATCTGATATCATTATACACTGCTCAAAAAATAAAGGGAACACTCAAATAACACATCCTAGGTCTGAATGAATGAATTATTCTCATTGAATACTTTGTATACTAACATCCCAAAAGTAATAGGAATGAAAAAATAACTTTTAACCATGCCAAAGGAGTTAAAAAGAAAAGTTTTGCGTGAGGAAAAGAAGGGCTCAATTCCGGCTTTACTAGCAAAGGGATACAGTGAGCATCATGTTGTCTCGATCCTTAAAATTTCTAAGACGGCAGTCCATTACAATAAGGTGAAGCAGCAGACATTGGGGACACCAAAGCTGCAGACCGGCAGAGGGCAAAAACGACTCTCCACTGACCGGGATGACCGTCATCTTATTCGAATGTCACTCGGCAACCACAGGATGACATCAAGTGTCTAACAAAAGGAATGGCAAATGGTAGCTGGGGTGAAGAGCACGGCAAGAACAGTTCGCATCGGGCTCCTAGAGGCAGGGCTCAAGTCATGTAAAGCTAGAAAAAAGCCTTTCATCAATGAGAAGCAAAGGAGAGCCAGGCTGAAGTTTGCCAAAGACAATAAGGATTGGACCATAGAGGACTGGAGTAAGGTACCGTATTTTTCAGACTATAAGACGCACCGGACCATAAGATGCACCCCAAATTTTCAGAAGGAAAATTGGGAAAAAAAAATGTGTCAAATGGGGGTCCGTCTTACAGTCCGAATTTAGCTTACCACTGTGTGGGGTGGTTGGGCACTGTGAGGTGGCTGTGTTCTGTGGGGTTGTTGGGCACTGTGGGGTGGCTGTGTTATGTGGGGTGGCTGTGTTCTGTGGGGTGGTTGGGCACTGTGGGGTGGCCATATACTCACAAATCCAATGGTGGCGGCGCTCCCAATGCAGCTTCCCTGCGGTGTGGTGGTGGTGTCCGGGCAGCAGCGGGCCTCTGGGCTGCGTGAGGGGCTCCGCCGGCATCTCGTCCCAGCCGAGAAAGCCCCCCCGCAGCTGCGACGCGGTGCCGGGCTGAAGACCGCCAGGGGCCTCCGGTGGCGGTCCCGATGCAGAGTGTGGTGCGGTGGTGGTGCCCGGGCAGCAGCGGGCCTCTGGGCTGCGTGGGGGGCTCCGCCGGCATCTCGTCCCAGCCGGAAAGCCCCCGCAGCTGGGACGAGATGCCGGAGAAGCCCCCCACGCAGCCCAGAGGCCCGCTGCTGCCCGGACACTACCACCGCACCACACTCTGCATCGGGACCGCCACCGGAGGCCCCTGGCGACCTTCAGCCCGGCACCGCGTCACAGCTGCGGGGGGCTTTCCGGCTGGGATGAGATGCCGGCGGAGACCCCCACGCAGCCCAGAGGCCCGCTGCTGCCCGGACACCACCACCGCATCGCAGCGAAGCTGCATTGGGAGCGCCGCCGCCACTGGACTTTCCGGTATGTTGTGACCATAAGATGCACCCCCATTTTCCCCCAAAATTTTTTGGGAAAAAAGTGCGTCTTATGGTCCAAAAAATACGGTAATCTTCTCTGATGATTCTAATTTTCAACTTTACCCAACAGTTGGTCGTCTAATGGTTAGACAGAGACCTGGAGAGGCGTACATGTTAGTGTCTTGCACCCGCTGTTAAATTTGGTGGAGGATCGATGATCATCTGGGGATGCTTCAACAAGGCTGGAATTGGACAGATGTAATCATTGCGAAGGATGTATGAATCAAGCCGCATACAAGGTTATCCTGGAAAAACAGTTGATTCCTTCTGCTCAGGCAATGTTCCCCAACTCTGAGGACTGGTTTTTCCAGCAGGACAATGCGCCATGCCACACAGCTAGGTCAATCAATGTGTGGATGAAGGACCACCACATCAAATCCCTGTCATGGCCAGCCCAATCTCCAGACCTGAACCCCATTGAAAACCTCTAGAATGTAATCAAGAGGAAGATAGATAGTCACAAGCCATCAAACAAAGAACTGCTTACATTTTTGTACCAGGAGTGGCAAAGCAGTGTGAAAGACTAGTGGAAAGCATGCCGAGATGCATGAAAGCTATGATTTAAAAATCATGGCTTTTCCACAAAATATTGATTTCTGAACTCTTCCTTATTTAAAACTTTAGTATTGTTGTTTCTAAATGATTAGGAACTTATTTTCTTAACATTATTTGAGGTCTGCAATCACTGCATTTTTTTGTTAGCTTGACCATTTCTCATTTTCTGAAAATATATACAAAATGTGTTGCTTGGAAATTCGGAGACATGTCAGTAGTTTATAGAATAAAAGAGCAATTTACGTTTTACTCAAAACTAATATATATATTGTGTGTATATGTGTGTGTATATATATATATTTAATGCAATAAATTGGTTTGATAAGTAGAGGCCAAAATATGTGTTCTGGTTGAGGTGCCACCTGCAGGTCATTTTCTTTCTGCAGGTTTATAAAAATGAATGTGTGTGTGGGGCGAAGTAATCAGCGAAAAAGCAGTGCATGTTTACAAATGTGTTTGCATATGTGACTCACCTGCTGTGAAGTGTGCAATCCTCCAATGTGCCTGAAATAGGCTGGGCAAGCACTTGGGCTAACTGGAAAGACCTCAAGGCAAATGTTTGGATTTGTTTGTGATGTCTGTAATCAGCTTTGTGGTAGTGTGCTTTGGGGTAGTGTAGTGCCACCTGCAGGTTGTTTTTCCTTAGTGCAGGTTTATGAAAATTAAGGTTTAAACCATATTTTGTGATCAAATCGTGGATTTGTGCCTCATGGAGGTCAGCGGCGACGCAGCCGGGAGATGACCGGCGGCCTCCACGTAAACCCCAGCAGCAGCCACCACGTACACCACAGCAGCAGCAGCCTCCACATATTCCCCAGCAGCAGCAGCCTCCACATATACCCAAGCAGCAGCCTCCACATATACCCCAGCAGCAGCCTCCACATATACCCCAGCAGCAGCCTCCACATATACCCCAGCAGCAGCAGCCTCCACATATACTCCAGCAGCAGCAGCCTCCACATATACCCCAGCAGCAGCAGCCTCCACATATACCCCAGCAGCATCAGCCTCCACATATACCCCAGCAAGCATCAGCCTCCACATATACCCCAGCAGCAGCAGCCTCCACATATACCCCAGCAGCAGCAGCCTCCACATATACCCCAGCAGCAGCAGCCTCCACATATACCCGCAGCAGCAGAAGCCTCCACATATACCCCAGCAGCAGCAGCCTCCACATATACCCCAGCAGCAGCAGCCTCCACATATACCCCAGCAGCAGCAGCCTCCACATATACCCCAGCAGCAGCCTCCACATATACCCGAGCAGCAGCAGCCTCCACATATACCCGAGCAGCAGCAGCCTCCACATATACCCCAGCAGCAGCAGCCTCCACATATACCCCAGCAGCATCCTCCACATATACACCAGCAGCAGCCTCCACATATACCCCAGCAAAGCAACAGCCTCCACCTATACCCCAGCAGCAGCAGCCTCCACATATACCCCATCAGCAGCAGCCTCCACATATTCCCCATCAGCAGCAGCCTCCACATATTCCTCAGCAGCAGCAGCAGCCTCCACATATTCCCCAGCAGCAGCAGCCTCCACATATTCCCCAGCAGCAGCAGCAGCCTCCACATATACCCCAGCAGCAGCAGCAGCCTCCACATATACCCCAGCAGCAGCAGCAGCCTCCACATATACCCCAGCAGCAGCCTCCACATATACCCCAGCAGCAGCAGCAGCCTCCACATATACCCCAGCAGCAGCAGCCTCCACATATACCCCAGCAGCAGCAGCCTCCACATATACCCCAGCAGCAGCAGCAGCCTCCACATATACCCCAGCAGCAGCCTCCACATATACCCCAGCAGCCTCCACATATACACCAGCAGCAGCCTCCACTATACACCAGCAGCAGCCTCCACATATACCCCAGCAAAGCAGCAGCCTCCACATATACCCGAGCAGCAGCCTCCTCCACATATACCCCAGCAGCAGCAGCCTCCTCCACATATACACCAGCAACAGCAGCCTCCACATATACCCCAGCAGCAGCAGCCTCTATATGCACCCCAGCAGACTCTATACCTACACCTAGTACCCGATGCGTTAGAATCGGGCCACCATCTATTATATGTGTATAGATACATACACACACACACACACTGGTCCAAAAGTAGGTGGACAAAATAATAACATTTATTACACATACTGTCCACCTACTTTTGGACCACCATGTGTGTGTGTATATATTATATATTAATTTTTTATTTTATACTTTTTTACGTTTTTCCTGGGTGGAACATCACCATATAGTGTCTGATCGCTGATCTGACACTGCACTGCTGAATATCAGATTAGCGACCTGACAGGCAGGCAAGGAGACATGTTCTCAGCAGGCACTCACAAGCCACTCCCTGCAGGACCCGGAAGGACCACGCTGCCTTGGTGCCGGGGATCTCCATAGAGACCATCAGGCCAACGTGATCGCATTGCATTGTTCTGTTGAAAGCGCGCAGGGAGCCCTTTTCCTGCGCGATGCTTCTCTGTGCCGCTGTCACTACTGACAGTGACATCAGAGGGGTTAAATGCCTGCGATCGGTGCTAGCACCAATCGTGGGCATTGCTGCTGGGTGTCAGCTGTCATATACAGCTGATACCCGCACCAGATCGCCGCGGCACTCAGCGTTAGACCACGTGATCATGCGTCCATACTAGTACTGCTGTTTGCAGGAACGCACCTCCCGCAGAACAGTACTGGTACGGCGTATGTCGGGAAGGGGTTAAAGTTGGGATTGAATTTTCCCTCTTAAGGTGGTTGGCCTTCTGGATAAATACTTGGTTACACTTAAAATTATGTCTTTTTTGCAGGTGTCAGATTTTAGTTGACTGCATGCCACACAGATGTAAAGCAGTTATCAGAAATAAAGGTTATACAACTAAATGTTAGTTTAGTGACTAAGAGAAAAGCTTAGTCTGTGAACAAATTTCAGTTTATAATGTAAATATTATGTTTATCTGAAAATGCAGACAATGCTAGTATTTCACACATAACTATATATACACATTTGTATTAATTTTGATTGTGCAAAGCATTTATAAATGTACTAATTTGATAAACTTTTTTTTTTTTTTTATCAGTTGTTGGATTGGAGGAACAAAAGACCCTCTTGAATAAGGAACTTGCCTTACTTACCCAACTCAATGCCAAGGTAACTCATTCATTTTATTACTTCTCAAAAAAATACTTTTACTTTTGCGGGAAATGTACTCAAACCATCAGTGAAGTAGCTTTTTAGTTTTATGGTATGTTAACATGTTCAAAAAGGTGCTATAAATCCCACTTGCATTTTGAGAAAAAGCACAAACATTTTATTGAACTTCTAAAGGAACCACTTCATGTCACAATTAAAATTTTTGGTGTAATTTAACCTCTTAATGGCACATTGTCTGGAATAATATGTCATGAACAGGTGTCAGTTCCTGCGTCATGATGTGCTCCAATTGTCATGGCTTTCAGCTGTCACTGTGTAAAAACACACACTCTGTGCGACTGCGATCAATGACAGCTGACCGGAATGGCTAGAGATGCGGGGACCTATTTCAGCGGCCCCCACTCTCTGGCTGCTGCGGTCACTCTATCATTTTAACTGACCAATCAAAGCATATGATAACCGGGAAGTGCTGAAATATCAGCATTTTCCTGCACAATCACTGCCAGAAGCTCAGTGCAGCTAACTTCTAAGATGGCAGCCAGGGTCACTGCCTGCACCGCCCCCGCCTGATTAACCCTCTAGATCAGTGGTTCTCAACCTTTCTAATGCCGTGACCCCGCAATACAGTTCCTCATGTTGCGGTGACCCCAAGCCAAAAAATAATTTTGGTGGCTACTTCAAAATATGTATTTTGTGATGGCTTTAGGCCAGTGGTCCCCAACCTTTTTTGCACCAGGGACCGGCTTCAAGCAAGACCATTCTTCCATGGCCCGGCACGGCGGGGATGGAGGTGTTGCAGGGTGGGGCTTTGATCATAAGGGGGTGGGGCTATGGACGGGGTTGTAGTTTAGTAGTAGTGCATACTTATCATTTAATTATAACATTTATACCACCCTCCGCTCCCACCCTTCTATACAAGGCTCCGCTCCCACCCTTTTATGCATGGCTCCGCTCCCACCCTTGTATGCATGGTTCCGCTCCCACCCTTGTATGAATGGCTCCGCTCCCACCCCTGTATGCAAGGCTCCGCTCCCACCCTTCTGTACATGGCTCCGCTCCCACCCTTCTGTACATAGCTCTGCTCCCACCCTTCTATACATGGCTCTGCTCCCACCCTTCTGTACATGGCTTCACTCCCACCCTTCTGTACATGGCTCTCCTCCCACCCTTCTATACATGGCTCTACTCCCACCCTTCTGTACATGGCCCGCTCCCACCCTTCTATACATGGCTCTACTCCCACCCTTCTATACATGGCTCCGCTCCCACCCTTCTGTACATGGCTCTGCTCCCACCCTTCTATACATGGCTCTGCTCCCACCCTTCTATACATGGCTCTGCTCCCACCCTTCTATACATGGCTCTGCTCCAACCCTTCTGTACATGGCTCTGCTCCCACCCTTCTATACATGGCTCTGCTCCCACCCTTCTGTACATGGCTCTGCTCCCACCCTTCTATACATGGCTCTGCTCCCACCCTTCTATACATGGCTCTGCTCCCACCCTTCTGTACATGGCTCTGCTCCCACCCTTCTATACATGGCTCTTCTCCCACCCTTCTATACATGGCTCTGCTCCCACCCTTCTATACATGGCTCTGCTCCCACCCTTCTATACATGGCTCTGCTCCAACCCTTCTGTACATGGCTCTGCTCCCACCCTTCTATACATGGCTCTGCTCCCACCCTTCTGTACATGGCTCTGCTCCCACCCTTCTATACATGGCTCTGCTCCCACCCTTCTATACATGGCTCTGCTCCCACCCTTCTGTACATGGCTCTGCTCCCACCCTTCTATACATGGCTCTGCTCCCACCCTTCTATACATGGCTCTGCTCCCACCCTTCTATACATGGCTCTGCTCCCACCCTTCTATACATGGCTCTGCTCCCACCCTTCTGTACATGGCTCTGCTCCCAGCCTTCTATACATGGCTCTGCTCCCACCCTTCTATACATGGCTCTGCTCCCACCCTTCTGTACATGGCTCTGCTCCCACCCTTCTGTACATGGCTCTGCTCCCACCCTTCTATACATGGCTCTGCTCCCACCCTTCTATACATGGCTCTGCTCCCACCCTTCTATACATGGCTCTGCTCCAACCCTTCTGTACATGGCTCTGCTCCCACCCTTCTATACATGGCTCCGCTCCCACCCTTCTGTACATGGCTCCGCTCCCACCCTTCTATACATGGCTCTGCTCCCACCCTTCTATACATGGCTCTGCTCCCACCCTTCTATACATGGCTCTGCTCCCACCCTTCTATACATGGCTCTGCTCCCACCCTTCTGTACATGGCTCTGCTCCCACCCTTCTATACATGGCTCTGCTCCCACCCTTCTATACATGGCTCTGCTCCAACCCTTCTGTACATGGCTCTGCTCCCACCCTTCTATACATGGCTCTGCTCCCACCCTTCTGTACATGGCTCTGCTCCCACCCTTCTGTACATGGCTCCGCTCCCACCCTTCTGTACATGTGTACATGGCTTGCTCCCACCCTTCTATACATGGCTCTGCTCCCACCCTTCTGTACATGGCTCTGCTCCCACCCTTCTGTACATAATAATAATAATCTTTATTTTTATATAGCGCTAACATATTCCGCAGCGCTTTACAGTTTTGCACGCATTCTCGTCGCTGTCCCCGATGGGGCTCTCAATCTAGATTCCCTATCAGTATGTCTTTGGAATGTGCGAGGAAATCGGAGTACCCGGAGGAAACCCACGCAAACACGGGGAGAACATACAAACTCTGTACATGGCTCTGCTCCCACCCTTCTGTACATACAAACTCCCTTGGTGGGATTCGAACCCAGGACTCCAGCGCTGCAAGGCTGTAGTGCTATCCACTGAGCCACCGTGCTGCCCCTGAGCCACATAGCTCTGCTCCCACCCTTCTGTACATGGCTCTGCTCCCACCCTTCTGTACATGGCTCTGCTCTCACCCTTCTGTACATGGCTCTGCTCCCACCCTTCTGTACATAGCTCTGCTCCCACCCTTCTGTACATGGCTCTGCTCCTACCCTTCTATACATGGCTCTGCTCCCATCCTTCTGTACATGGCTCTGCTCCCACCCTTCTGTACATGGCTCCGCTCCCACCCTTCTGTACATGGCTCCACTCCCACCCTTCTGTACATGGCTCCGCTCCCACCCTTCTATACATGGCTCTGCTCCCACCCTTCTGTACATGGCTCTGCTCCCACCCTTCTATACATGGCTCTGCTCCCACCCTTCTGTACATTGCTCTGCTCCCACCCTTCTGTACATGGCTCTGCTCCAACCCTTCTGTACATGGCTCTGCTCCCACCCTTCTATACATGGCTCTGCTCCCACCCTTCTGTACAAGGCTCTGCTCCCACCCTCCTGTACATGGCTCCGCTCCCACCCTTCTGTACATGGCTCCGCTCCCACCCTTCTGTACATGGCTCTCCTCACACCCTTCTGTACATGGCTCTGCTCACACCCTTCTGTACATGGCTCTGCTCCCACCCTTCTGTACATAGCTCTGCTCCCACCCTTCTGTACATGGCTCTGCTCCTACCCTTCTATACATGGCTCTGCTCTCACCCTTCTGTACATGGCTCTGCTCCCACCCTTCTGTACATGGCTCCGCTCCCAACCTTCTGTACATGGCTCCGCTCCCACCCTTCTGTACATGGCTCCGCTCCCACCCTTCTGTACATGGCTCCGCTCCCACCCTTCTATACATGGCTCTGCTCCCACCCTTCTGTACATGGCTCTGCTCCCACCCTTCTGTACATGGCTCTGCTCCCACTCTTCTGTACATGGCTCTGCTCCCACCCTTCTGTACATGGCTCTGCTCCCACCCTTCTGTACATGGCTCTGCTCCCACTCTTCTGTACATGGCTCTGCTCCCACCCTTCTGTACATTGCTCTGCTCCCACCCTTCTGTACATGGCTCTGCTCCAACCCTTCTGTACATGGCTCTGCTCCCACCCTTCTGTACATGGCTCTGCTCCCACCCTTCTGTACATGGCTCTGCTCCCACCCTCCTGTACATGGCTCCGCTCCCACCCTTCTGTACATGGCTCTGCTCACACCCTTCTGTACAGTCATGGACAAAAGTTTTGAGAATGACACAAATATTAATTTTTACAAAGTCTACTGCTTCACTTTTTCTAATGGCAATTTGCATATACTCCAGAATGTTATAAAGAGTGATCAGCTTAACAGCAATTACTTGCAAAGTCAATATTTGGCTAGAAAATGAACTTTATCCCCCAAAACACATTTCAACATCATTGCAGCCCTGCCTTAAAAGGACCAGCTAACCTCTTTTCAGTGATTGCTCCATTAACACAGGTGTGGGTGTTGATGAGGACATGGCTGGAGATCAATCTGTCATGATTAAGTAAGAATGACACCACTGGACACTTTAAAAGGAGGCTGGTGCTTGGCATCATTGTTTCTCTTCTGTTAACCATGGTTATCTCTAAAGAAACACGTGCAGTCATCATTGCAATGCACAAAAATGGCCTAACAGGGAAGAGTATCGCAGCTAGAAAGATTGCACCTCAGTCAACAATCTATCGCATCATCAAGAACTTCAAGGAGAGAGGTTCCATTGTTGCCAAAAAGGCTTCAGGGCGCCCAAGAAAGACCAGCAAGCGCCAGGACCGTCTCTAAAAAGTGTTTCAGCTGCGGGATCGGGCTACCAGCAGTGCAGAGCTTGCTCAGGAATGGCAGCAGGCAGGTGTGAGTCCATCTGCACGCACTGTGAGGCGGAGACTCTTGGAGCAAGGCCTGGTTTCAAGGAGGGCAGCAAAGAAGCCACTTCTCTCCAGAAAAAACATCATGGACAGACTGATATTCTGCAAAAGGTACAGGCAGTGGACTGTTGAGGACTGGGGTAAAGTTATTTTCTCTGATGAATCCCCTTTTCGATTGTTTGGGACATCAGGAAAACGCCTCATTCGGAGAAGACAAAGTGAGCGCTACCACCAGTCTTGTCTCATGCCAACTGTTAAGCAACCTGAAACCATTCATACGTGGGGTTGCTTCTCAGCCAAGGGAATCGGCTCTCTCACAGTCTTGCCTAAAAACACAGCCATGAATAAAGAATGGTACCAGAATGTCCTCCAAGAGCAACTTCTCCCAACCCTCCAAGAGCAGTTTGGTGATCAACAATGCCTTATCCAGCATGATGGAGCACCTTGCCATAAAGCAAAGGTGATAACTAAATGGCTCAGGGAACAAAACATAGAGATTTTGGGTCCATGGCCTGGAAACTCCCCAGATCTTAATCCCATTGAGAACTTGTGGTCAATCATCAAGAGACGGATGGACAAACAAAAACCTAAAAATTCTGACAAAATGAAAGCATTGATTGTGCAAGAATGGACTGCTATCAGTCAGGATTTGGTCCAGAAGTTGATTGAGAGCATGCCTGGAGAATTGCAGAGGTCCTGAAGAAGAAGGGTCAACACTGCAAATATTGACTTGCTGCATTAACTCATTCTAACTGTCAATATAAGCTTTTGTTACTCATATGTTTGCAATTATTATATTTCTGTCTGTGATAAAAACATCTGTCAAACACACATAAAAACCAAAGGGCAGCAGATCATGTGAAAATATAATATTTGTGTCATTCTCAAAACTTTTGGCCATGACTGTACATGGCTCTGCTCACACCCTTCTGTACATGGCTCTGCTCCCACCCTTCTGTACATAGCTCTGCTCCTACCCTTCTATACATGGCTCTGCTCTCACCCTTCTGTACATGGCTCTGCTCCCACCCTTCTGTACATGGCTCCGCTCCCACCCTTCTGTACATGGCTCCGCTCCTACCCTTCTGTACATGGCTCCGCTCCCACCCTTCTGTACATGGCTCCGCTCCCACCCTTCTGTACATGGCTCTGCTCCCACCCTTCTGTACATGGCTCTGCTCCCACCCTTCTGTACATGGCTCTGCTCCCACCCTTCTGTACATGGCTCTGCTCCCACTCTTCTGTACATGGCTCTGCTCCCACCCTTCTGTACATGGCTCTGCTCCCACCCTTCTGTACATGGCTCTGCTCCCACCCTTCTGTACATGGCTCTGCTCCCACCCTTCTGTACATGGCTCTGCTCTAACCCTTCTGTACATGGCTCTGCTCCCACCCTTCTATACATGGCTCTGCTCCCACCCTTCTGTACATGGCTCTGCTCCCACCCTCCTGTACATGGCTCCGCTCCCACCCTTCTGTACATGGCTCCGCTCCCACCCTTCTGTACATGGCTCTGCTCACACCCTTCTGTACATGGCTCTGCTCACACCCTTCTGTACATGGCTCTGCTCACACCCTTCTGTACATGGCTCTGCTCCCACCCTTCTGTACATAGCTCTGCTCCCACCCTTCTGTACATGGCTCTGCTCCTACCCTTCTATACATGGCTCTGCTCTCACCCTTCTGTACATGGCTCTGCTCCCACCCTTCTGTACATGGCTCCGCTCCCACCCTTCTGTACATGGCTCCGCTCCCACCCTTCTGTACATGGCTCCGCTCCCACCCTTCTGTACATGGCTCCGCTCCCACCCTTCTATACATGGCTCTGCTCCCACCCTTCTGTACATGGCTCTGCTCCCACCCTTCTGTACATGGCTCTGCTCCCACCCTTCTGTACATGGCTCTGCTCCCACCCTTCTGTACATGGCTCTGCTCCCACCCTTCTGTACATGGCTCTGCTCCCACCCTTCTGGACATGGCTCTGCTCCCACCCTTCTGTACATGGCTCCGCTCCCACCCTTCTGTACATGGCTCTGCTCCCACCCTACTGTACATGGCTCTGCTCCCACCCTTCTGTACATGGCTCTGCTCCCACTCTTCTGTACATGGCTCTGCTCCCACCCTTCTGTACATGGCTCTGCTCCCACCCTTCTATACATGGCTCTGCTCCCACCCTTCTGTACATGGCTCCGCTCCCACCCTTCTGTACATGGCTCTGCTCCCACCCTTCTGTACATGGCTCTGCTCCCACCCTTCTATACATGGCTCTGCTCCCACCCTTCTGTACATTGCTCTGCTCCCACCCTTCTGTACATGGCTCTGCTCCAACCCTTCTGTACATGGCTCTGCTCCCACCCTTCTATACATGGCTCTGCTCCCACCCTTCTGTACATGGCTCTGCTCCTACCCTTCTGTACATGGCTCTGCTCTCACCCTTCTGTACATGGCTAGGCTCCCCCGTCCTACCCCATACTTACCCACCTCGCTCCGTCGCTGAACTTCCTGCATCCCTGTCGGCCGCGGCAGCTTCCTCCTGTGTGCAGCGGTGACGTAGTACCTCTCATTAAGCTCATGAATATGGACGCCACGCCAATGGGAGTGGCGACGCGGTCCTACGTCACCGCTCAGCGCTGGATGAAGCTGCCGCGGCAACAGGTATGCAGCGACGGAAGGTGAGTATCGATGTCTTCTTGAAGCCGGGGCTGTAGCTGTCACTACAGTGCTACAGCCGCCGGCTCCATGTGTTTCTGGCTGCGGACCCCTGCTTTAGGCGACCCCTGTGTTTTTGTCGCCGGGGTCGCGACCCACAGGTTGAGAACCGCAGCTCTAGATGCTGCGATTGATATCGATTGCGGCATTTAGAAGGTTGTGAGAGGGAAGAGGCTCCCTCCTTGCCCTCTTCGGCACCCCCATGATGATTTTGCGGGGAGCAGATAGTTGACATGGCACCCAGAGGTCAAACAATGACCTCCTGGTGTGCTTTGGGCGGTGATCTGTTAGACCCAGCCACAAACAACCAACCATAGAAACAAAGATCTCTAAAATGTAACTTTTTTAATGAACTAAAAGTTAAAAACGTGCTCAAACTTGTATATATTCAAAAAAAGATTAAAAAAAGAGGAATAATCATCAGGGAAATATTACATTGTGTCCTAATAAGCCCTAATGAAACACTGAGCTGAAACCTGCCTGTCAATGGAGGTTGGCACCCTAAGTTTCTGCGGTTGGCGCCCCCACTCCTCGGCGGCTCTCCCTAATGTCCCTAATAATCCCTAAATCAGGAAAAAAAGTGTTTCAATATATCCTGTAACCCAGAAAAAAACATAAAAAAAGATTAAAAATATACAAAAAAAATTAGGAAAAATGAAGAAAATATATCCTTATTTATGCCATTCAATGCTATATACGACATGAATATATGGACTTTATTAGATAAATAGAATTTTAGCCCATTATAGTAAATGTCATAAAAAAATAATAATGGTATCATGACCACTATAGCAATATGGGTAGTTAGGATGTAGTAATAATTTACTCTGAAAAATTCCTCTTTTAAATAAATAAATGCAGTCTCATAACTTGGGATCCTGTTATTAGCCATTTATATCAGTATCCATAGTAGGATAAAAAAAGATATACTCTGTGTGGTACAAGAAAAGTAGGCATATCATAATAAACAAGCAAAAAAACTGAACTGAAGTAGACTTGAATGACATGCAAGATGTAGAAGCATGTTCACACTGGCCATAAAAGCAAACAAAACCAAAGGAAAAAACAATGTGTGCATATACCCTAATGAAAATAAATAAGTCAACAAGCAAGTGCATTAAATAATTAACATAGGGTACTTAGTAAACACTGTTTTGATCAAAAAAGTATAAAGCTGTCCCACTACTGCAAGGTGTACCCATTTGGGACAGTAACTACACTCTCTAAGGTTAAAACCTACCTAGTGTGAATAGTGGCAGAGTCTCTGGTATCATAATAAACATGTAGTTATTTAGTAGTCAGGTATGAATGATAAATAATGTTCCTCTCATTCTCTCAAAGAGATGCGCTGCACAAAAAGGGATCTCATTAACAGCCACTAATAAAACAACATCCACAGTTGGATTAATTCAAAATGGTACTTATCGTGGCACAAAAAACAAGGCAAGTGAGTATATCAAGATGGTCATATACTCATCTGGTTGTTGAAATATTTTGTAGTTCAGTCAGAGATTCCCATGCGAAGTAAGGTTTAGTGGGTGTTAGGGATAGGGTTGGGGTTGGGGCTAAAGTTAGGGTTAGGGTTGGAATTAGGGTTAGGGGTGTGTTAATGTTAGGTTTGTGGTTAGGGTTAGGGTTGGACTTAGAATTGGGGGGTTTCCACTATTTAGGCACATCAGGGGCTCTCCAAATGCAACATGGCGTCTGCTCTCGACTCCATCCAATTTGTCATCTTCGTCACTGTCATTCCTCCATTCAATGATCCCAGCTCCATTCCAATCAACAACGGACTGGTCTTCTGGAAATGCTGGCAAATGCTAGATAGGTGGACTGACAACACTCATAACAGTATCGGCATCTCAAAAGGTGGATATTCTTGACAATTGTAGCAGAATAGAGACCTGTCAGCTCTTTGGTCCACTACCATTACTTCACTTGGGCCAACCATATACTGATCCCAGCCTATGACCTTCCAGAAGCCAGAGTAAGATAGGGGATGCAGGCGGAGCAACGCAGAGGATGCAGGAATAGCAACGCTGGGGATGCAGGCGGAACAACGCAGGGGATGCATGCGGACCAAGGCAGGGGATGCAGGTGGCGCAAGGGCAACCAGAAAACCTAGATATACCTCTGGCAACAGTTAACAGCCGCCGGCCAATTACAGGCCGGCAACTGACTTCAGCGTGCTCTTTGGTCTTGCTGATATTGTAGAGGTTAGAGTCTGACTGATTTACTGAGTCTGTGGACAGGAGTCTTTTATAAAGGTGACTATGTAAGACAGCTGTCTTTAATGCAGGTAACGAGTTGATTAAGAGCATCTAACTGGTCTGTAAGAGCCAGAACACTTAGGGTATTTTCCCACGGTCAGGAAACACTGCTGGTTGAACGCTGCGTACATCCGCAGCATCCAACCTGTAGCGGCCAGATGTTACAGCATAGTGGATGGGATTTCAAGAAATCCCATCTCCACTATGCGTGCACCGGCACCCACGGCTTCCCTGCAGAGACGGACATGTGGTGCGTCTTTCCAGACCGCAGCATGCATTTATCTTGCGCAGACGCTCAGTCTCTACAAGATAAATGTCCCCTTACAATGCATCGGACGTTGTGATTCCGCTCAGTTCAATGAACACATGCGGAATCACCTGTGTTCAAAAGTCGGCAGCTCTTGGACGGAGCGGACCAAGCACTGCCGATTACTGAGCGTGAGAACATACTCTGAATGGTTGGTAGGGGATCAAATACTTATTTCTCACTAAATAATGAAAATAGATTTATATAATTTATACAATGTGATTTTTCTGGATTTTATTTTTGATATTCGATCTCTCAATGTTAAAATTAACCTACCCTTATAATTATAGACTGTTCATGTCTTTGTCAGTGAGCAAACTTACAAAATTAGAAAGGGATCAAATAATTATTTCCTTCACTGTATATTTCCTTAGAAAATTGATGATGTGTTTAATACTTGTTTCACCCACTGTTTATGGGAACAAGGCGTTAAAAAACGTGTTAAATATTACATTCCTTTAAGTACCCCCCTTTTATTCTAATAACTGCTTTACACAACTCTTGAAATCTCTCAATGATGTTGTCTCCATGTCCTCTTGTGCTATTTTTCCTGCCTTTTATTAAAAAGAAGATGGTACAAGGAAAGTGCTTTATGTGATACGTTTTGAAAAATTATTATGCAAAGCAGAGGTATCCAAGAAGGGGGAGCTCAAAGCCGGCAGTCATCATTCTCTCTGCTCTGCCTGCGAGCAGAGGAGAACGATGAGCGGTATATCGTTCTCCTCTGCTCGCAAGCAGAGCAGGGAGAAAGACAGCCGGCTTCAGCACCAGCCGGGGGGACAGCGGCTTACAGTAGCCGCTTCTTCCCTGGCGGCCGTCCGTGCACACGGAGGCCTCCGTGTGCACATGTACGGCATGTTTTGCGGGCCGTGTGTCCGTGTTTAAACTGACATGTCTCTGTGTTTTGCACACGGACACACGGTCCGTGAAAACACGCTGACATCTACATAGACCCATTCATTTGAATGGGTTCACGTGTGTCAGAGTCTCCTGTATGTGAGAAAACTGTCACTACACTTACCGGAGACACTGACGTGTGAAAGGGGCCTTATAAAGTGAAGAGAAAAATAAATGTGATATTTTAATGGAAAATAAATAAAAAAGGTATATATATTTGGTATTGCCACGTCCGGAATGACCCGATCTATAAAACCGTCCCACTAGTTATCCCCTTCAGCGAACACTGTAAAAAAAAAAATAAAAAAAAATGTAAACACTGATTCTTTAGTGATGAACGAATACATTTGGAATTATAGTACGCTATTTGGGCTATTCAGTACTCGGTAAATGATTAGCTATTCGCTTCTGTATATTTGAGTGACCCGCTCGGCATATTTGGTGCATTATTTGCAGTCTATGAACATGCTGGGCTTGCTTGCCAATCACAGTAATGCCGGCGCCATCTTTGGTGTGGCATTACTGTGACTGGCTGGCCTTACAGCGTCATAGGGATATTTAAGCCCTGCCAGCTCCATCTTGCGCATATTACATGCGGAAACAGTGTAGTGTCAGCATAGGGAGAGTTTTTGATTCCAGAAAGTTCTTTTAAGAGCTATTGAGAGTGAAGATTAGTTCTCTGTTAGGTTGAGATAGCGTAGGGAGAGATTTAATATGAGGGAGATTGAAAGGCAAGTACTTGTTGCAGATCTTTGCTAGGTTCCATTGTGTATAGTGTAGGAACAGATTGTGGGAGTAGAGAAAGAGAGGCAGGGTTTCATATCCATTACCATAATATACAAAACAGCTCTTTTTAGAGCAAAATAATATTATGGCACTCAGCACCAGCATATACTAAATTTATATATATATATTTTTTTAGCTAAATAATATTACGGAATACCAGCATATACTAAACCGCTTTTTTAAAAAAAACTAAATACAGTTCCTTGCGAAAGTATTCGGGCCCCTGGAACTTTTCAATCTTTTCCCACATATCATGCTTCAAACATAAAGATACCAAATGTAAATTTTTCGTGAAGAATCAACAAGTAAGACACAATTGTGAAGTTGAACAAAATTTATTGGTTATTTTAAATTTTTGTGGAAATACAAAAACTGAAAAGTGGGGCGTGCAATATTATTCGGCCCCTTTACTGTCAGTGCAGTAAACTCACTTCAGAAATTCATTGTGGATCTCTGAATGATCCAATGTTGTCCTAAATGACTACTGAAGATAAATATAATCCACCTGTGTGTAATCAAGTCTCCGTATAAATGCACCTGCTCTGCGATAGTCTCAGGGTTCTGTTTGAAGCACAGAGAGCATCATGAAGACCAAGGAACACAACAGGCAGGTCCGTGATACTGTTGTGGAGAGGTTTAAAGCCGCATTTTGATACAAAATGATTTCCAAAACTTTAAACATCCCAAGGAGCACTGTGGAAGCGATCATATTGAAATGGAAGGAGTATCATACCACTGCAAATCTACCAAGACCCAGCCGTCCCTCTAAACTTTCATCTCAAACAAGGAGAAGACTGATCAGAGATGCAGCCAAGAGACCCAAGATCACTCTGGATGAATTGCAGAGATCTACAGCAGAGGTGGGACATTCTGTCTGTAGGACAACAATCAGTCGTACACTGCACAAATCTGGCCTTTATGGAAGAGTGGCAAGAAGAAAGCCATTTCTCAAAGATATCCATAAAAAGTGTCGTTAAAAGTTTGCAACAAGCCACCTGTGAGACACACCAAACATGTGGAAGAAGGTGCTCTGATCAGATGAAACCAAAATCGAACTTTTTGGCAACAATGCCAAATTATATGTTTGGGGTAAAGGCAACACAGCTCATCACCCTGAACACACCATCCCCACTGGTGGTGGCAGCATCATGGCTTGGGTCTGCTTTTCTTCAGCAGAGACAGCTAAGATGGTTAAAATTGATGGGAAGACGGATGGAGCCAAATACAGGACCATTCTTGAAGAAAACCTGTTGGAGTCTACAAAAAACCTGAGACTGGGACGTAGATTTGTCTTCCAACAAGACAATGATCCCAAACATAAAGCAAAATCTACAATGGAATGGTTCACAAATAAACGTATCCAGGTGTTAGAATGGCCAAGTCAAAGTCCAGACCTGAATCCTATCGAGAATCTGTGGAAAGAGCTGAAAACTGCTGTTCACAAACGACCTCCATCCAACCTCACTGAGCTCGAGCTGTTTGCCAAGGAAAAATGGGCAAGAATTTCAGTCTCTCGATGTACAAACCTGATAGAGACATACCCCAAGCCACTTGCAGCTGTAATCGCAGCAAAAGGTGGCGCAACAAAGTATTAAGTTAAAGGGGCCGAATAATATTGCACGCCCCACTTTTCAGTTTTTGTATTTCCACAAAAATTGAAAATAACCAATATTATTTTGTTCAACTTCACAATGGTGTCCCACTTGTTGATTTTTTACCAAAAATTTATAATTGGTATCTTTATGTTTGAAGCATGATATGTGGGAAAAGGTTGAAAAGTTCCAGGGGGCCGAATACTTTCACAAGGCACTGTAATATTCCTCAGTGTCAACATATATTAAACCTCTATTTTTTTAGAGCTAATTGCTAAATAATATTCCTCGCCTATTGCTGAAATAGCGTATATTTATCTAGAAGTTGTGCGACTGGCGCAAAAATCTGCAGATATGCGCAAATGTCACTATTTGCTAGTAATTTTCCTGAGTCTGCTGTTGTGTGTAATAAAGCTGATAGCTAAAAAAAAAATGCCTACACATTGCTAGTACAGAGCATTTGTACATAACTCCTCTGTGAGGTTACTTGTGAAAAATAAAGCCAGGAATTTTTTTTTCATAATGCATTCAATATGGGAAAGGGTGACGTTGAGGAACATGTATGTGGTGGTGCCCTCCAAGGCCGTGTGACAGATCAGAAGGTGACTTTATATCGTTCTAACTTCCTGTCAAAATTCGGTCTGTGCTCTACACCACTGTCGAACCCAGACAAGTGTGAGGATGTTGTGGGTTGGATGGCAGACAAAGGCTCCAGGGTGTTGACAAGCAGCACCACAAAGTCTTCCACACGGTCCAGTCTCAGTAGCCAAGATGCTAGCCTCACAATCCTCACCCTGGTCCTTCTTTCTCCCCCACCCCCCCATCAAGAGTCCCAGGAGACATATGACCCCAACGCTGGCCACTCCGGTGAATGATTTATGTTCCCTTGTAATTATTCTGGCGTCTCACCTTGCACCATTAAAGAGGGCATGAGGAGGTGGAGTACAGTAGTGCACAAACATTTAAGCACCCACAGCCAGAAGAAAGCCACACTGGGGAAGGTCAATACTTGTCTGAAGAGGTTAAGGATAATCATGACGCATAGTTACCATCAGGCCAGCCTAAAATAGCAACTCAGAAGGAGGATCAGATTGATGAATTGGAAGACGAGGTGATCGATGATACGGCCACTGATCCAACCTGGCACGGTGGCATGAATAGCGAGAACAGCAGTGCAGAGAGGCATGGATCCGTAGCAAGAAAATTGTCAAGAAGTGGTTTAACCAGAGGGAGAACTCCACAGAGCCCCAACCCGCTAGATAACAGGCCAAGTGTGCGTTGTTCCCTTGTATGGCAGTTTTTTTCTGAAAGTACTTCAGATAAAACAACTGTAATTTGCAGCATCTGCTATACCAAGCTGAGAAGAGGCAAGAATACTGCCAACCTGAGCACCACCAGCGTGCAGAAGCACATGGCAGCTAAGCACCCCAATGGTGAACGGAATGCCTGTGTACAAAATCTGTGTCTGAGGTTAAACCACTGTCGGCAACACAACACAATAGTCAGCAACCACGTCCATTTCATTGTCCCAGTGCAGTATTCAGTTGTCCCTGCCCCAGACGTTTCACAGGAAGCAGAAATATCCACCTCCCCACCCTCAGGCTCAAGCGATAAACACCCACATTCGCTAGACCTGTGAATGTTGTTGTTACGGCTTGTGGGAACTGAGTCTTTTCGCAATCCCTTGGCTGTGGCAGCCACACGGTACTATGTTCCCAGCCGCCACTATTTTTCCCGGTGTGCCGTCTCCGTGTTACACAGTATTAGCCGTGCTCTGGCCAACGCAGTCACAGGGAAGGTCCACCTAACTACAGACACGTGGACAGGGACCCTACATTTCCCAGACGTCACACTGGGTAAACCTGTTGGAGTCTGGGACACAGTCAGAGGCTGGGGCATCACACACCAAGAATAAAGGGCCCAATTTCCATCAGGGTTTCAGCCTCTTCATATTCCAGTTCCTGTCTCTCCTCCTCATACTCAGGGGAACTAGTTTCGCCATCACTCCCCAGCTGGGAACTCTTCATCACTGCCTTTGCGATGCGGCCGCACGCTCTGCTGAAGATGATCTGTTTTAGGTGATAAAGCTCACAACACAACAGAGCTGTTGAAAGGGATAAAAGACTAGACTGATCAGTGGCTCTCTCCGCTGGACCTCCAACCAGGTCTGGTTGTGTGCGATAATGGGCATAACTTTGTGGCGATGATGATCGGTGCTACTACCAATCGTGGGCATTGTTGTAGGGTGTCAGCTCTCCATATAGAGCTGAGACCTGTATTCGATTACTGTAGCGCTCAGTGCGAACCTGCACGATCGTGAAGCAGTATATGTACATTGATTTGCAGGAATGTAGCTCCCACAGTGCTGTGCATTCACGGCACATGTAGGGAAGGGGTTAATTCCTGAATCTGCTAGTGTTTCACACAGCCATGCCTTCAGACAGAGCCTGATTCATTCTTACAGTTGTGTATATAGCCTGGAATTTTAACAGTTTGTCAGATTATATTTGTGAGCATTGTGCCAAAAGAAGCTCTATGCTAGCCTGTTCCTAACATATGACGTACTATTACGGACCTATTACTATTTCAGCCAAGCTCAGTAGCTTTTCCTGTGTTTTTGTAGCCACCAGATGACGGCTGTGTTACTCAGCCATCATCTACCTCTAACTGCGGTAGGTGACCAGCTCCTCCTTTAAAATAAAAAATAAAGTAAATAAAAAAATAACATTTGAATTGCCCACTCTTTCCCCCATTTAAAAGCGATGAATAAAACGGCTCCTTCCTGCAGCAGTCACATGGCACCGCTCATTAAAGTTATGAATATGCACATATTCATGACTTTAATGAGCGGTACCACGTGACCGCTGCAGGACTGAAGCGCTGCGGGGAGCGCCGGGAGAAGAGGAGAGGCTGCAGGGACGCGCGGCGGAGGGGTGAGTATAGTGATGTTTACCTGTCCCTCGGTCCACTGCATCGCTGCTCCCTCGGTCTGACTCCTCTGGCTGTGAATGTTCAGGCAGAGGGCGCGATGACGTCGTTAGTGCGCGCCCCGCCCCCTGCCTGATCATTCACAGCCAGAGGAGTCAGACCGAGGGAGCAGCGATGCGGTGCAGAGAGGACAGGTAAATATCTCAGGTGCCGGGGTCCTGAGCAAGCGGTGACACCGGCACCTGTCCCCCATAGCGCGTCGGTGTCACCGCCTGCTCAGGACACCGGCACCTGGCCCCCAGCGACGAGAGGTGAGTATGTCATTTTTTTTTTTTTTTTTTGCAGCAGCAGCATATGAGGCCTATACTATGGGGCATAATTGTGCAGCATATGGGGGCATAATATGGAGCATATGGGGCATAAGCTGTGGAACATATGGGGCAATAAATCTGGAGCATATGGGGCATAAGCTGTGGAACATATGGGCATAATCTGGAGCATATGGGGGCATAATATGGAGCATATGGGGGCATAAGCTGTGGAACATATGGGGCATAATATGGAGCATATGGGGGCATAAGCTGTGGAACATATGGGGCATAATCTGGAGCATATGGGGGCATAATCTGTGGAACATATGGGGGCATAATATGGAGCATATGGGGGCATAATCTGGAGCATATGGGGGCATAATCTGTGGAACATATGGGGCATAATATGGAGCATATGGGGGCATAAGCTGTGGAACATATGGGGCATAATATGGAGCATATGGGGCATAACTGTGGAACATATGGGGCATAATCTGGAGCATATGGGGGCATAATCTGTGGAACATATGGGGGCATAATATGGAGCATATGGGGGCATAATATGGAGCATATGGGGCATAATCTGGAGCATATGGGGGCATAATCTGGAGCATATGGGGCATAATCTGTGGATCATACGGGGCATAATCTGGAGCATATGGGGGCATAATCTGTGGAGCATATTGGGCATAATCTGTGGAGCATCATATGGGGGCATAATCATTTTTCACCCTAGGCTTATACACGAGTCAATAAGTTTTCCCAGTTTTTTGTGGCAAAATTAGGGGGGTCAGTTATACATGGGTCGGCTTATACATGAGTATATATGGTATTTGTTACTACCGTGTACATAACAGTCCAGTATATGAAAATATAAAATGAACTTGATTGGTAAATGGAATAATGTGAAAAAAGTAAAATGAAAGACATCATTCAAAACTACAACTTGTCCCTCAAAAAAACGAGATCTCGTTCGTCTGCGAAAAGTTTCTTGCCAACCAGCAGCTTTTTTTGTGAGCTCCCATTAAACCAATGCTGTCATAGCCATTCACTTATTATTCTGACATGATGGCTTGCCATTTAAAGATAAAGATGGTGATTCCAGAAGGCTGTAAACTTTGCGATTTATGGCACGTGGGGGTACAATACAAAGATGGGCACCTTGCTGGAGTGCTATCTAAAGGCTGACTTCAGAGTGGTGCTCTTGTTTTATGAGAGAGAACGACATTTAGGCCACGTTCAATGTTTCAGTATTTGGTCAGTATTTTACAGCAGCCGGAGGCTGCCAGGAGATGTGAAGTTCATTACTTTCCGGTAGCCAGGCTTTCAATACAGTGGCCGGGCAGCTTCATAAGGCTATCCTAGATTGTGGCGTGGAGCAGGGCCCTCCTCCCGGGACTGTGGAGCTCTGTGTTACTTTGTAATCGCTTTACAATTGAGCAGGACATGTACAGACAATAAAGTGCTGTGGCATAAATTGTAAGCTTGCGAGCAGGGCCCTCACTCATCTTGGTATTTGATTTATGTGATTGTTGTGCTGTAATGTCTTTTATTGTCTGTACAAGTCCCCTCTAAAATGTAAAGTGCTGCGGAATATGTTGGCGCTATAGAAATAAAACTTTTTATTATATATTGGCGCTGTATAAATAAAATGATTACCCTGCAGTTTAACCTTATATCTGCAGGTCAGAGCTGACCGCTTCCATTAAACGAAACCAAACTGTGAAAATAACAAATCTAATGTTACTTCTTCAAAACTGTTTCCAAAGAAATCCCTATTTTGTATTTCCGTTTTAATAGGCAGCTAAATAGAGTTTGAGGAGTTTTGTGTTTTTAGATAAACTCCTGTCCTCAGGCACAGTTTGTTAAAAAAAACAAACAAAAAAACCTCCCCAGGTCCAGTGCTGAGCTTCCACCACAATTTCTGTTATTGTCTGCAGCTCGTACATCATGTCGATAGCCGTGCATCCAATCGGTGACTCTGCGCCTATAGACGGCCGGGGAAAGGGGTTCTCTGAAAATGGAAAAACCCCTTTACTTCAAACAAAATCCAGGCACAGATAGTATTGAGTTTAGACTATTAGGGAAAACATTGATTGGGAGTTCACTGATCAGTACAAGGACATGCTATTATCAAACATATTTTTTTCACTTCCAATAATGCTTTAGATTGTAACTCAACAAAATTAATATCCACTTTGATCAGCTCACTGAAAAATGGAGGCTTGGCGTGTATGATAAACTAAAGGTATAGCATGTAGATAAACTAAAACTTTCCTCTTAGTGAACTGGTTAGCATCAACAGGTTTGTGGCATCTGATGGCTGTGATTGGGCCTCTCTCACCTATTAATGATTGGCTGCACTTGACGATGGTGGTTAGCACAGCTATGTCACCATGTCTTTTGACAAGAGGCCCTCTTATAAATGCAGAGTAAATATGCAGAATTTTTGCTTTGATGACTTCCCATTGCTGTCTATTGCAGTCTCCCTGATAACACTGTAGATTGAATTGTAGTCACAGATCGCAACTCTACTGTAACAGAGCTGACCTAAAAATCAAACAGCGTAAAGGTGAGGATTACTGTGCACAGATAATCATCCGCACTGGGTACTGACATATTGTTTTTGAGCTCTCATCTAAAAATTCATTTTTAGAGTGAAATTAATCAATCCAGATTGGTAAGCTCTAGAGTACAAAGTAAGGGCAAACCTCTTCAATAACACTTAAATGTGTGAAAAACTGTGTATGCATTAATGTGTAGCATAAATGAGCTACATTGTAAGTATTGAAAATATGTTTGTTCATAATCTGCAGATTGTGAAGAGCTACAAAGAGTTAAAATACCAAAGATCGCTTTCTTCTGATGCTGCTCGACTGTCTGGTCACAACCCTTCACTGCAGGGCATGTGAGTAGTGCTGAAAATCATTTCCATTGACATTATGTGTAGTCAAAAAATTTACAGAGAACCTTTTCACTGGATTTTTAGACTGTATACCTTCTCCAATCAGTGCTGCTCCACTGATTCCGGAACAGTTTGTCTTTTTTTTTCTGTGTCTCTCTTTTCCAAAGTTATATTTCCCAGTAATAATGGTGTAAATGTTCTCTTTGAAGGTAATCTCTCACCATGATTGCACAGATGTCACTTACAAGGCTATTTGCTGTTGGTTCAATAAAATCAGTGTTTTATCAGCAGGAGATTATCACTACTTGACTAGCTGTCACATGCCTCCTAGTTCTGCTGCTAAATGCAACCTACAACGGAAAGCTGCCAATCAATGGTGTGGGTAGGGTTATACACAGCTTCGGACTGGCGTAGTTTAGACACACTAGAGAAGATCATTCTTGGGCCCACAATGCTTAAGGGGTACTAGCTGCGGAATCTTCCCTTAGCTTCCATCTAGTCAAGCTGATAATTGGGGAATTTTTCCAGCTATATACCTGTCCAAACAGTCTCCTGACAAACCAGCTCATTTGTTGGGTGCAATGATTTTTATGCTTGATTTAAAAACATCCTTATCAGCAGCAGATAATTTTGTGTAAACAAACAAGTGCTGCCGAGAACAATGATATTCTATTAGCACAGAAAGATTGTATAAATTAGACATGTTCCACATACACACACCAGACATATGAAACATACACACCAGTCACATGCTAGACCTATGATACATACACACCAGTCACGCGCTAGACACAGATTACATACACATCAGTCACACGCTAGACACATGACATAACACACAGCAGACACAGGATTTGAGATGGGCAGACCCCTGGATGTTTGGGTCCGGCTGAACAGTTAAAAAAAAGTTTGGGTTTGGGTACCAGAACAGTACCCAGACCCTATTCACTTGAATGGGGGAACCGAACATTCAGTGTTTTCCATGCTGTTATGTGCTTGACAGTGCGGCAAAGACCGCTTATGATCGTCTGTGAAATCATTACAGGCCAGACGGCCACAGTTCCCACGCTATCAAATGACAGCATGAGCCCGCAGCTGTATTGGAGGTCTAAAGTTTACCTCTGGTCACTGGTGTTTGCTAATGGGACCACTGCTTCCTTCAGCCTACGCCTGCTGCCACTAATAATAGTGAGAGCAGAAGCGGCTAATGGTAGTATTTATCAGCCTGCACTCTAAATAAATAATTAGAAAAAAAAAAACGGTGTGGGTTCCCCTGTATTTTTTGATAACCAGCCAGGCAAAACTGGCAACTGGGGGCTGCAACCCTCAGCTGTCAGCATTAGTAAGGCTGGTTATCAAGAATAAGAGGGGTCCCCACGCTATATTTTTAAATTCTTTAAATAATTTGAAAAGCGACGTGGGGTCCCCCTCATTTTTGACAACTAGCTTTTCTAAAGCAGACAGCTGGGGGATGGTATTCTCAGGCTGGTAAGGGGCCATTGATATTGGCCCCCAGCCTAAAAACAGCAGTCCACAGCTACACAGAAAAGGAGCATCTATTAGATGCGGCAATTCTGATGCTTTGCTTGGCTCTTCCCACTTGCCCTGTAGCGGTGGCAAGTGGGGTTCATATTTGTGGGATGATGTCATCTTTGTATTGTCTGGTGACTAGGGTTGAGCATTCCGATACTTCCGATACCTGAAATCCAATGTAAGTCTATGGGAACAAAATATCGGAAGTAAGTATCGGAAGTACTTCCGATATTTTGTTCCCATAGACTTACATTGGATTTCAGGTATCGGAAGTATCGGAATGCTCAACCCTACCAGTGGTGACATGAAGCCTACAGCTTAGTAATGGAGAGACGTCTATAAGACAGCTATCCATTACGAATCCTATAGTTGCATGGTAAATAAAGACACTGCCAGAATAAAGTCCTTTAATTGAAAGAATGACAGATTCCTTTAATTATTCTAAATAAATCCATACTCGCGTCATCATCCTTTCCATTGAAGCCACCGTCTCCTGTAATAAAGTTAAAAAACAACCATATCCCTCATCTGTCCATTGTTCTGTCCCACGCTGTAATCCATGTCTGGGATAAATAGTTTTCAACCTGGATGGTGCCAAGATGCGACTGTCCAGGCTGAGAACCACTCAGGATTGAGTGAGTAGCTTTTACGTCATTGAGGAACCCGCCGGTCACTGAGGCTGTGTTCCCAGCCGGACTCCTAAACTGCGATGATCTCGATGAAATCCCCGCTAGCACAGTGAGAAAGTCTCACGGTGCAGCGCTGAGCTCAGAGAGTTCACCGCAGTTCACTTTGAGAAATTTCTCCCGGAGAATTCATCGCTGCACCAAGAGGATTTTTCTCACTCCCCCCTTCTCCGCACAGCCCCTCATCATCATATCCCCTTCTCCGCACAGCCCCTCAATCATAATATCCCCTTCTCCGCACAGCCCCTCCTCATCAAACCCTCTTCTCCGCACAGCCCCTCCTCATCAAACCCTCTTCTCCGCACAGCCCCTACTCATCAAACCCTCTTCTCCACACAGCCCCTCCTCATCAATCCCTCTTCTCCACACAGCCCCTCATCATCATAATCCTTTCACCACACAGCCCCTCATCATCTTACCCCTTTCACCACACAGCCCTTCATCATCTTACCCCTTTCACCACACAGCCCTTCATCATCTTACCCCTTTCACCACACAGCCCCTCATCATCACACCCCTTTCACCACACAGACCCTCATCATCATACCCCTTTCATCACACAGCCCCTCATCATCATACCCCTTTCACCACACAGCCCCTCATCATCATGCCCCCTTCTCAACACAGCCCCTCATCATCATACCCCCTACTTTACACTTATATTAAATCTCCCCTTCTTCCCACAACTCTTCATCATCATACCCCTTTCACCACACAGCGCCTCATCATCATACCCCCTTCTCAACTCAGCCCCTCGTCATCATACCCCTTTCACCACACAGCCCCTCATCATCATACCCCCTTTTCAACACAGCCCCTCATCATCCCCCCTACTCCACACAGCCCCTTATTTTAAATCTCCCCTTCTTCCCACAACTCCTCATCATCATACCCCCTTCTCAACACAGCCCCTCCTCACCATACCCTCTTCACACAGCCCCTCATCATCATACCCCCTTCTCCACACAGCCCCTCGTCATCATACCCCCTTCTCCACACAGCCCCACGTCATCATACCCCCTTCTCCACACAGCCCCTCATCATCATGCCCCCTTCCCAACGCAGCCCCTCGTCATCATACCCCCTTCTCCACGCAGCACCTCGTCATCATACCCCCTTCTCCACGCAGCCCCTCGTCATCATACCCCCTTCTCCACGCAGCCCCTCGTCATCATACCCCCTTCTCCACGCAGCCCCTTATATTAAATCTCCCCTTCTTCCCACATCTCATCATCATCATCATATCCCTTTCTCCACACAGCCCCTCATCATCCACCCCACTCCACACAGCCCCTTATATTAAATCTCCCCTTCTTCCCACAACTCATCATCATACCCCTTTCTCCTCACAGCCCCTCATCATCCCCCCCACTCCACGCAGCCCCTTATATTAAATCTCCCCTTCTTCCCACAACTCATCATCATACCCCATTCTCCACACATCCCCTTATCATCATACCCCTTTCTCCACACAGCCCCTCATCATCCCCCCACTCCACACAGCCCCTTATATTAAATCTCCCCTTCTTCCCACAACTCATCATCATCTTCCCTATGCAGCCTCAGAGGACTCACACTGAGTCCTGTGTCCTCATTCCCATCTGTACACGAGTCCATTGTGCAGCCCCTCAGTCCTCCCTCACACGGCTCCATTCTACAGCATCTCATTTCCTTCCTCTTCAGCAGCCTGAGCAAAGCGCTGCTTCCTGCTGTTGGGTCTTCACTGGACACCTCATTCCCTCAAAAAATCAACTCTGTTCTAGATGCTCTCGGGCTATGTGTGCGGTCTCACAGTCTGTGATCATGCTGGCTTTACTGTACGTGCATTCTATATCCGGAACCGGTGGGCCGTCTGCACTGCTCAGCAACAAGAGATGTTAAGTGAGTGATTTCTCTTCACCTGCTGGCGACTTCTATTGATCTCATTGAGCACTCTGCAGCTGAGAGCGGTGAGCACAATGAGATCAGTAGAAGCCGGAAGCAGCAGGTGATGAGAAAGCCCTCACTTTGCATCACTTGTTGCTGAGCAGTGCAGACGACCGCCGGCACTGGGTATGGAATAACGCACTCACCGATCGGAGCATGCTATGGGAACACAGGGTAGAGCAGGCACTAATGTGAAAGAGGCAGGAGTTGTGGTGCTGGTCATGGGGAGGGCCCACCGGAGGATTCTCCAATTTCCCGGTGGGCCAGTCCGACCCTGGTTATAAACGGATCGGTTAGGAATGAGAGATCCCAAACTGGAAAATTCGAGGTTCGTACTGGACAATGAACACTGGCATTTTACTGTATGTTCAATTTCCTGTTCGGCTTCGCCAGTCTAATAAAGCTTGTTGAAAAGCTGCACTGCAGTCAATCAACAAGCTTTTAGACTGTGGGCACTACAGGTGCCATAACAGCATGACTGTGACTGGCCGATGAAGCACGTGACCCGACCTGTATAAAGGCCGGATCATGAGTGCCACTGCCATTATGCTCTCAGTGTAGGGATAGGATGCAGCTGGAGTGAGCGACAGATTCTGACAGCGCACTCTGCAAACACAATGCTGTCTCTCTGTAACCCCTATATGTGCTATTTGTGTGCTAAAAGCCACTGTGTGTACTCTGCACCCTCTGCATATGGGAGTACTGTCCTTTAAGCTTCTATCTCCACCTGTGGGAGTACTGCATCAGCCTTCTCATTGCTATTAGTACGCCCCAAGAATAATTTTTCAAGCCTGGTGTTTTTTTTTTTTTTTTTATATTTCAGTATCGGTGTGTTTTTCTTAGTCTGAGAAATAAATAATTTGCAATAGCCTACACATTGCTATTAGTAGTCCAAATAAATAATTTTTCAAGAACAATATCTGTTTTCTAGTAGTCTGTGGAAAAAAATATTTGTCATCAGCCATCTCTTGGCCATTTCTAGGTCAAATAAAAACATTTTCCAGTCCGTCCCTCCGGACAGCACCACAGGATGGGACAGGATCACAGAGAGGTTAAAAGGCTCCTCCACCTTCCAGTAGTCTTCCTGTCCCCATCAGAGACAGACACATGAGAAGAGCAGAATAAATCTTCATGATCAGTTGAGCAGGAGCTCCTGATTGCCGGACGTGGAAGGACGGGGGGAGGGGGGTGTCGTAGCATAGCTCTCCTTCTACTGTCAGTAGAGCTACTTCCCCCTCAGAGGGGCTCTCTGCTCTCACATCCATTCCCTGCCGTCACTGTCAGGAGGCTCGCACCTCGCTGAATAAGGGGTTCCTGACTCAGCCTGCCAGTTTATCTGGGGCTCTGGGTTCAATCCGCTTCCCCATCTGGGTGGGCTCTTGGCTCGCTCTCATCCATTTCCTGGTCATGTTACAGGGAAGCGACATTTAAATCTCTGTTATCCAGCCTGCGCTCCAACAGAGACCACACTTTGGGAAAAGGAACATCAAAAATCACCTGCTTAAAGGGATAGCCTCTCTTGACGATGCAGACAGAAGACAGGTGATCTTCTGGGCCTGAGTTACCAGTGCCGCAAAACAGCCACTGTCTGTGCTGACACCCTATCAAGCAGTCTGTGGCTGACACATCTCTGGTAGAGGTCCCTCAACCAGCTGCCATCCATTTCATTTTCCACACAATGCAGTGTTTGTTTGTGATGACGCCACTTCCCTCTTCTAATGATATTTGGAGACGAAGGGAAGGCAGTAGTGATGAGTGAGTATACTCGTTGCTCCGGTTTTCCTGAGCAAGCTCGGGTGATCTCCGAGTGTTTGGAAGTGCTCGGAGATTTAGTTTCTGTTGCCATAGCTGCATGATTTGTGGCTATTTGACAGCCTGAATAAATGTGGGGATTTCTTAACAAACAGGCAATCCCCACATGTATTCAAGCTGTCCAGATGCCATAAATCATGCAGCTGCGGCAACAGAAACTGCACTGTGTGCAGAATTATTAGGCAAATGAGTATTTTGATCACATCATCCTTTTTATACATGTTGTCCTACTCCAAGCTGTATAGGCTTGAAAGCCAACTGCCAATTATGTAAATCAGGTGATTTGCATCTCTGTAATGAGGAGGGGTGTGGTCTAATGACATCAACAAGCTATATAATGTGTGCTTAATTATTAGCAACTTCCTTTCCTTTGGCAGAATGGGTCAGAAGAGAGATTTGACGGACTCTGAAAAGTCAAAAATTGTGAGATGTCTTGCAGAGGGATGCAGTAGTCTTGAAATTGCCAAACTTTTGAAGCGTGATCACCGAACAATCAAGCGTTTCATGGCAAATAGCCAACAGGGTGGCAAGAAGCGTGTTGATAAAAAAAGGCTCAAAATAACTGCCCATGAATTGAGGAAAATCAAGTGTGAAGCTGCCAAGATTCCATTTGCCACCAGTTTTGCCATATTTCAGAGCTGCAACGTTACTGGAGTATCAAACAGTAACATACTCAGGGACATGGCCAAGGTAAGGAAGGCTGAAAAACGACCACCTTTGAACAAGAAACATAAGATAAAACGTCAAGACTGGGCCAAGAAATATGTTAAGACTGATTTTTCTAAGGTTTTATGGACTGATGAAATGAGTGACTCTTGATGGGCCAGATGGATGGGCCCGAGGCTGGATCAGTAAAGGGCAGAGAGCTCCACTCCGACTCAGATGCCAGCAAGGTGGAGGTGGGGTACTGGTATGGGCTGGTATCATCAAAGATGAACTTGTGGGACCTTTTCGGGTTGAGGATGGAGTGAAGCTCAACTCCCAGACCTACTGCCAGTTTCTGGAAGACACCTTCAAGCAGTGGTACAGGAAGAAGTCGGTATTGTTCAAGAAAAACATGATTTTACAGTTCACCACCTGACCGCACCATGGAGGACGTCCTTCCTATCCTTAGTGGGACAGGAACAACAAGCAGTTAAAAGGATCCTCCCCTCGCCACCCCTCAGTGTTTTTCCTATCCCACTGAGGATAGGAGCGACGAGCAGAGCCCCTGATCGTGCTGGCAGATGGTGAGGATCGGAGAGGCCTAGCCTTTTCCCTTCCCACCTGGTAAAGATCTGCGCTGATACCTGCTGCTGACAGATCACTCAGCGATGGCTAGTGTAGCGCTGCTCCTGGTTTGGGGACCACTTCCTCCGGACAGGGGGCTCTCGGTTCGCCGCCGTACCGCTCTCCTGGCCTCGGCCGAAGCGATGAACGCCGGCAGCATGGAGCAGGGAGTGACTTCCGGGTCATGATGCGTCACTTCCGGTCGCGTCACACGCCGGTGACATGCAGGGCACGATCGTGTCACGCAGGAGCGCGGAGGGGCAGGATCAACCAGGTAAGGAGGATCAAAAGAGGGTTCTAACCGGAGACACCGCCGGTCATCCTGACAAGGAAAGCAATAGCGGGGCAGCATAATGGAAACCGCAGCCAGACCTGAGGGCCTAGAGATCGCACAGGGGCACGTGAGTAGGCCACTTAAAGCCTGACTCAGTGCCCACAATGCCCCCATGTACCCTTAAATTACAAAAGGGACCTCTGTATTTGTAGGGGGACCAAACAACCCAGGAAAAGAAGAAACCTGGCAATAGGAAAAAATGCCCGATTTGTGTATCTAAGTTACCGGAGGGCTGGCTAAAACCTCTATGCGACGCCTGCACGTATAAGGTCGTCGGAGAGGAGCAGACATCATTGCCAACCAATATGAGGTCCATGATAAGGCAGGAGGTCCAAGCATCCATTTCAGGCTTGAACCTTCCTAGTCTTAGCCAAACTGAAACCCAGAAACCCCAAAAGAGGCTTAGGGAACCTAGTACTTCCTCGGAGGAAGAGGACGGGGAGGATTCAGAACAGGAAGAAAAGGACGAACTGTCAAAAAGGGGGAAAAATATCTTTTCTCAACGACAGACACAGACGAGTTGCTCCAAGTGGTCCGCGATACTATGCAACTACAGGACGCACCAGAGGAGACGTCTGTTCAGGATGAAATGTTTGGGGACTACAGTCGCAGATTTCCAGGGTATTCCCAGTCCATAGCCATATCCGATCCATGATCCTGGAAGAATGGCAGGAGGCAGAAAAAAGACTGGTGATCCCTAGGGATTTTAGGCTCAGGTTACCATACAAGGCGGACAACATCAGAGCTTGGGATGATGTCCCTAAAGTGGACGTGCCTGTTGCCAAGGTGGCAAGGAAATAATCAATCCCATTCGAGGATTTATCCAGTCTAAAAGATCCGATGGATCGAAAGGCGGATGGCCTTCTAAGAAGGACATGGGAGGCATCGGCGGCTATTGTTCGGGCTAATATTGCGGCCACATCAGTTGCTCGATCTATGTATCTCTGGGTAGATGACTTAGAGCATAACCTCAAAGCCAAAACTCCCAGGGAGACCATTCTTAGATCCCTACGATTACTAAAACTTGGCACGGGGTTTATGGCGGATGCATCCGCAGAATCAGTTAGATTTGCAGCCAGAAGCGAGTCCTTATCAAATGCAGCCAGACGAGCGATCTGGCTTAAAACATGGTCGGGAGACACCCATTCAAAAATAAATTATGCGCCATCCCTTTCTCAGGGGGTAAAATGTTCGGCCCAGTTCTAGACGATATATTAGAAAAGGCCGCTGACAAAAAGAAGGGTTTTCCTGAAGAAAAAACTAAAAAATATCAGCCCTTTCGGAGATCCCGACCTGGTCAGGATCCAGACTATAAAGGGAAAGGAAAGACAGGTAGATGAAGCTACCCAAAAGGGGAAAGGGAAGAGATTCCATCTTTGGAGCTAGAACAGGGACCCACAAAAAATGACGCTATCAGAGTGGGGGGCTGAATAAGACACTTCTTGGGAGGTTGGCGGAAGGTCTCTCACAGCCTATGGATTCTCCAGACAGTCAGCCAAGGCTATATCCTGGAGTTCGTTGGCAAGCCGCCAGAGAGGTTTGTGACCACCAAATCCCAACCCTCTCTGGCCGCATCTATGTGGACGGATGTCCAGGATCTACTCAGACTAGAGGTGATAGTCCCAGTTCTCCTGTCAGAAAAATGCAGGTGTCCCTACATGAGACTATTTTCAATCAAAAAGCCGTCGGGACAGTCTAGGACTATTATAAATCTCAAACCATTGAATCACTACATAAAATACAAAAGATTCAAAATGGAGTCTGTAAAGAGCACTATTCCCCTAATAGACAAGGACATGGTAATGTGCACACTAGACTTGGAAAACGCATACTACCATGTGCTGATCCATCCAACCTATCACAAATATCTCAGGTTTGCCCTGGCACACCAGGGAACAGTCCATCACTTTCAATTTCAGGCCCTTCCCTTCGGGTTAGCTTCAGCCCCCAGAATTTTCACAAAGTTAATGGCGGAGGTGGTAGCATGGTTGAGAAACCAGGGAGTGACAATAGTACCCTATTTGGACGATTTCCTGGTAGCAGCAGGGTCTGAGAAACAGCTCAGGGCGGATTGTCAGACCACAATTTCCGTTCTTCAGGAGCTGGGATGGATAATAAACTGGAAGAAGTCGAGTTTAGTCCCGCAGACCAGAGTGAAATTTCTAGGGTCATGTTAGACTCCCATACCAGAACCTCGTTTTTACCGGAAGAAAAGCAGCGGTCCCTCACGGAGAACATTCGTCAGTTCGTAAAAAAGCCTTGTTCCATCAGGGAGGCCATGGCGGTTCTAGGCCGGATGACGGCTTGCATTTCTTGCGTGAGATGGAGCCAGTTCCACTCACGAAAATTACAGCATCAAGTTCTTCGGTCCTGGGACAGGAGGCAGTGTTCCCTGGACAAAAGATAACTCTATCATTGACAGTGAAGAGATCACTGAGTTGGCGGAGCGTTCAGAAGAATCTAGGAATAGGGGTACCCTGGATTCTCACACCTTCCCTCACGGTCACTACAGATGCCAGTCAGACCGGATGGGGCGGACATGTGGAGAGAGTCTACTATCAGGGCCAATGGGACCCAGAGACGAGTACAAGGTCGTCAAATTTCAGAGAGCTGTTCGCCATTTAGAAGGTTCTCCTCCACGCCAGGGGATGCTCAGAGGAAAACATGTAAAAATACTTTCCGACAACACGACGGCGGTGGCTTTCCTAAAACATCAAGGAGGCCCAAGACACCCGGGACTACAGCAGCTTGCGGACCAGATATTCAGATGGCGGAAAAATCGGTAAAATCCATCTCAGCAGTTCATCTGGAGGGAGCCCAGAATCAGGTGGCCGACTTCTTGAGCAGGACAAAACTAAATCCGTCCGAATGGGAGCTAAACTCGGAAGTTTTCAAAATGATTTGCCAGCGGTGGGGAACACCGCAGGTGGACCTCTTTGCCAGCAGGGAAAATACGAAGTTAAGAACATTTTTCTCGCTGAATCCACTAGACGGCGCAGCAGGTATAGACGCCCTATCGCAGAATTGGGGAGAAGGACTCTTATACGCCTTTCCACCATTTCCTCTGATTCCAAGGATGTTAAGGAAGATACGGGAAGATGGAGCGACAGTGATAGTAATGGTCCCATTCTGGCCCAAGAGGAGTTGGTTTTCGCTCCTAAACAAATTGACAGTAGAAGAACCTATACATCTCCAAAGAGGGAAGATCTTCTGTAACAGGGCCCAGTTATTCATTCCAATCCGGATCCACTACGGTTGTCGGCATGGATCCTGAGCACCAGATCCTAAGATCCAGAGGGCTTTCAGAAGACGTAATTTCTACTATACAAGCGAGTAGGAAGCCGGTGACTACAGCCATATATAACAAAATATGGAAGCGTTTCTGCTCATTCTCAGGGAATCCGCAGTAAACACAGCGGTGCCTAACATTCCCAAAATACTCGACTTCCTCCAGTCAGGGTTCTCGATGGGTCTAAGACCTAGCACCCTGAAGGTGCAGATTTCTGCCCTGAGCGTGTTTTTTCGACTATCCTATAGCCACATACCCCTGGGTAGCGAGATTCTCAAGAGCAATCAGTAGGCTAAAACCCCTAGTAAAAAATCCAGTCCCTCCATGGAGCCGTAACCTAGTCTTGGATGTTCTATGTAGATCTCCATATCTCCTCTCACAAGACATACAGATAGCCAAACTCTCTATGAAAACGGCTTTCTTAGTCGCAATAACGTCCGCAAAAAGGTTGGGGAAGTTGCAGGCGTTATCGATTCAGGACCCATACCTGCAGATTTTTGATGACAAACTAGTTTTAAGGCTTGATCCTTGTTTTCTTCCCAAGGTAGTATCCCGTACAAACATGGACCAGGAAGTGGTCCTACCCTCCTTCTGCCAGCATCCTAAGAATCCTGGAGAGCAGGCTTTTCATAATTTAGACGTTAGAGATACGGTACTAAAATACATAGCAGCAACGGAGGGTTGGAGGTTGGACAACCATTTATTCATCCAATATGGAGGGCCTAATAGAGGCAGAAAAGCAGCGAAAGCTACCATCGGTAGATGGATAAGATCTATGATAGCCATTGCATATAGAACTGAAGGGAGAGATCCCCCCGGTATCATTAGGGCCCATTCCACACGCGCTATGGCCACGTCATGGCACAGAGAGGGGGAGCTTCATCAGAACAGATTTGCAGGGCAGCAACGTGGGCTAACGTCAGCACCTTTGCCAGACACTACAAACTAGACATAGGCCTAGAACAATTGGCGTTTGGTAGGAAAGTCTTGCACGATGTAGTCCCACCCTAGTGTTACCATTCTCTGGTACTTCTCCATGGTGCTGTCAGGTGGTGAACTGGAAAACTGTAATTAGACGTACCGGTAATTGTGTTTCCAGGAATCCATCCTGACAGCACTACTAGTTCCCTCCCTGTTGCAAATATTGTTAAATATACCATTGTGAAGCAACATGTGTATGAGTTTGTTAATAAAATTTGTGTTTGCATCCATCCAGATGTGGTACTTTGAAAAATCACTGAGGGGTGGCGAGGGAGGGTCCTTTTAACTGCCTGTTGTTCCTGTCCCACTAAGGATAAGAAGGACGTGACCTCCATGGTGCTGGAAACACAATTACCGGTACGTCTAATTACTGTTTTCATGCAGGACAATGCTCCATCACATGCGTCCAAATACTCCACAGCGTGGCTGCCCAGTAAAGGTCTAAAAGAAGAAAAAATAATGACATGGCCCCCTTGTTCACCTGATCTGAACCCCATAGAGAACCTGTGGTCCCTCATAAAATGTGGGATCTACAGGGAGGGAAAACATTACACCTCTCGGAACAGTGTCTGGGAGGCTGTGATGGCTGCTGCACGCAATGTTGATCATAAACAGATCAAGCAATTGACAGAATCTATGGATGGAAGGATTCTGAGTGTCATCATAAAGAAAGGTGGCTATATTGGTCACTGATTTTTTTTTTTTTTTTTGAATGTCAGAAATGTTTATTTCTAAATTTTGTGTTATATAGGTTTACCTGGTGAAAATAAACAAGTGAGATGGGTATATATTTGGTTTTTATTAAGTTGCCTAATAATTCTGCACAGTAATAGTTATCTGCACAAACAGATATCCTCCTAAGATAGCCAAATCTAAAAAAAAACCACTCCAACTTCCAAAAATATTAAGCTTTGATATTTGAGTCTTTTGGGTTGATTGAGAACATAGTTGTTGTTCAATAATAAAAAGAATCCTCTCAAATACAACTTGCCTAATAATTCTGCACACCTTGTATATCTCCGAGCATTTCCAAATACTCGGAGACCACCCGAGCAACGAGTATACTCGCTCATCACTAGAAGGCAGCACAGGTACCAGCACAGTGTAAATACTGTCTCGAAAGGCAAGGTCTCTGGGCTGATACAAGGCATAGGTTGCACAAGGCAGTCGCCAGTGCAGCTCGGGCACTGGTACCGCTTCGGAAAAGGTGGAAAAAACTCTGAAATTATTCTTATTGGTATGATTTTTTTATTTTTTTGTGACTAAAGTCTGGCATTTTAACAGGGGTGTGTAGACTTTCTATATCCACGGTATGAATTAGTTCATACTTCTGATGAATCTATAGCATAGCTGGTACATGCCATGTGTGTAGTAGGCTCAGCTCCCCAGCCTGCTCCACACATGCAGACCCCAGTCTAGACACACGGATACGTCCATATGCATTGTTATTATACATTGTTTTGTTTTTTGTTATATGGCATAATCGTATTCCGCAGTGCTTTATCAGCATTATCATTACTGTCCCCTTTGGGGCTCACAATCTAAATTCTCTATCAGTATGTCTTTGGGATGTGGGAGAAAATCTGAGAACATGGATGAATCCAACATACACACGGGAAGAACTTACATACTCCTTGCAGATGTCCTTGGAGAGATTTTAACCCAGAACTCCAGCGCTGCAAGGCTGCAGCGCTAACCACTGAGCCACCGTGCTGCCCCATATGCTTAAAATGGATTAAAAGTTCACTAATTATGATGACTTACAGGCATACCAAGATTGAGAGTCTGATCAATCTTGCCTACTATAGCGGCTGAGTGGTAGTAATGTAGTCACTAGGGTCTGTAGCACCACTAGTGTCAGCAGATTGCAATGGATACCACTTTATATACAGTAGTTTAGTTATTAGTTTGCTTCCTAAACTTACCTAATGTAGTTGTGTAGCAGTAGGTTGACTGATGGCTGAGGAGACAGAAGCCAGATAGCATACTAGCTTAGGCCTCTTTCACACATTCGTTTTGCGCCTGACGGCGTTATCCGGCATCGCGCCAGAGCACCGAATCTGGCAACTAGTATATAAAACCGGATGAGACGGATCCGGTTTTTCGCCGGATTCGTCTCGGGCATCCGACCAAAAACCAGATCCGTCCCATCCGTTGCATCCAGTTTTTTTATCCGTTTTTCGCCGGATTACGATCCTATATATACACTGTTCCTACAGCCCATCTTTGACAGGTTGTAGAGGAGCAAGTGCAGGTTGGAGAGAAGAGCAAGTGACTGGCGAAGATGGATGTTATTATTGGAAATATATTCAAGAATCTGGTGGATTTTACTGTGGAGGCGAATCGCTTGAAGATTATAGTTATGGAGAAGAAGAGAAAGATAGAACAGCGCATTATGCGTCAGTGCCACCGACGACGCCATATGTGGATCCACCCCATCACAGCACAGAGACTAACCCGTGGCGTGTATTCTACACTGTGCATGGAGCTGAGAGAAAATCCAGAGAAATTTTTTGCCTATCTTCGGATGAAGAAAGAGAATTTTGACTGTTTGCTGGAGCGTGTTGGAGAACAAATCCGAAGATCCCACACCTATTGTCGCTTCTCGATTTCTCCGGCAGAGCGTCTCATGGTCACTATAAGGTAAGCTATATGTATTGGATCTGCTCGCTTGAGCACACTTGTATTGTTGTTATTTTTTTTATCACAGGAGAACAAGGGAATCGAAGGAATACCAGTACAATAAAAGATGGTCAAAAACTGTGTTTCTTTCATTAAAATGTTTTTTTTTTTGTATCTGCAATTGTTATAGCTGAGTTCTGGTATGTAATGCTGTGATTGTGAACTAATTTTTTTTTTCTTTTTTGTTTACAGATTTCTGGCAACTGGAGAAACGCTGTCATCGCTCCATTTCCAATACCGCCTGGGAATTTCTACGCTATCAGGCATCATCAAGTACACTTGTCGTGCTGTGTGGGACTTTTTGGTTGGAGAATTTCTTCCAGAGCCAACTACAGACCGGTGGATTGAAATAGCGGACCAGTTTCTCCGGATCTGTCAGTTGCCAAGTTGCCTGGGCGCTGTTGATGGCAAACACATCCGCATTTTAATGGCTGCAGGAACCGGATCCGAGTTCCTCAACTACAAGAAATATTTTTCGGTCGCCCTCATGGCTATTGCTGATGCGGAGTACAAATTTATTGCTGTGGACTTTGGGGCTTATGGACGGTCCAATGACTCACAAGTGTTTAAACTTTCCGCTATGGGTCAGAGACTGTACGGAAACACTTTTCAGTTTCCACCACCTAGGCCGCTGCCTCAAACCTCTGGGCCACCTATTCCTTTTGTCTGTGTAGGTGATGAGGCATTCCAGCTGTCGGAACACCTCTTGAAGCCGTACTCCAGCAGAGGATTGACCCAAACAAAGCGCATTTTCAACTACCGCCTCACAAGAGCCAGACGTATGGTGGAGTGCGCGTTTGGGATTATGACAGCCAAATGGCGTGTCCTATTGACTGCGATAAGCTTGAAGACAGAGACTGTGGATGACGTTATAAAAGCGTGCGTGGTCCTACACAATTTTGTGATCATCAAGGAACCGATTTCTATTGAGGACCACTATGAAGAAACAACCTTGCACGACTACAGCAACATTACCAATCGGAGTACACTGGCGGTTTCATGAATGAGGGACCATTTTGCACAATACTTTCTGTCACCAGAAGGTAGACTAGACTGGCAGGATGACAGAGTGTGATAAATTGATTTGTTCTTTTAAAGCTCATGTAACTTCTGTACCCACAATAAACCTTTAAAATGAAACTTGTCTACCTTCTTGTGTGTTTTCTACTGTATTTAACCTTTTGGCCATGGTTGTGTCCCTGGCTGGGTTTTTTTACCCAAAGTATTTCACCTTTTTTCAAAAAATGTGTACCTTGTAGGGGATAACCTAACAAAGTACACAAGTTTTGGAAAAAGGTAAGATACTTTGGATACTACACAACCCGGGACACAACTTTGGCAAAAAGGTTACATTTATGTACCTTTTACCCAAAGTTATGTAGATATTTTTTACCTATTACCCTAACTGATGTTGGTGTTTGTGTACCCACATATGTTTACCTGGTTTACTACATTTTTAACTTAACATCCTATAAAGAAATGACAGACAACAATTGTAAACCAATTTAACTTTTATTAAAAAAAAATTTTTTAATATAATTTTTGTAAAATGTTGCATTTTTGCAAAATGTAGAATTTTTATTAAAATTTATTTTTTATTCAAATAAAGTTTTTATTTTTTGCTGAAGACAAAAACATAATAACTGGTGTAGTGTGGGGTGGAAATATTGCTGAAGGGGCTGCGGGACACTTCGACCGTGGGAGTGTGGAGAGAGCACTGGGATGGTGGTGGGGAAGGAACAGTAAGAGGTGAAGGGGTGGAAAGAGTAAGAGAATGGGAGGACAAGTTGAAGGCAGAACAGGTGATGGATGGTGGAGGGTGGGGCAGGGACTAGAGGAGCAGGTGATATGGTAGGGAATTGGAAGGGGGAAGGAGATTGGTAAGAGGCAAGAGTGTGGTACGGGGTAAGTGGCTGGTACTGGGGAGGTTGCTGATACTGGGGAGGTTGCTGGTACTGGGGATGTGACTGGAGTTGTGGAGGTGGCTGGAGTTGTGGAGGTGGCTGGAGTTGTGGAGGTGGCTGGAGTTGTGGAGGTGGCTGGAGTTGTGGAGGTGGCTGGAGTTGTGGAGGTGGCTGGAGTTGGGGAGGTGGCTGGAGTTGGGGAGGGTGGCTGGAGTTGGGGAGGTGGCTGGAGTTGGGGAGGTGGCTGGAGTTGGGGAGGTGGCTGGAGTTGGGGAGGTGGCTGGGTTGGGGAGGTGGCTGGAGTTGGGGAGGTGGCTGGAGTTGGGGAGGTGGCTGGAGTTGGGGAGGGGCTGGAGTTGGGGAGGAGGCTGGTTGGGGAGGAGGCTGGTACTGGGAGGAGGCTGGTACTGGGGAGGAGGCTGGTACTGGGGAGGGGCTGGTACTGGGGAGGTGGCTGGTATTGAATAGGAGGAAAAGGAGGGACGGTGGCTGGAGGGGGAGCAGGTGGAGGAACGACTGGGGTGGATGAAGGAGGTTGGGTGGTAGCCTGCACTAGAGCAGCGTGGCAAGTATGCATTACATACATCTGCTGGTCAGTAGATAGTGTATCCATGCGCTCCGCCACAGACCTAAAAAAGCTGTGATTTGGAGATTTTCTTGCTTCTGAATGCATGGTTTGCAGAAGTGTCTTCACCTCCAAAATGTTGGTGTTTATCTGATTAATGCCTGCGGCAAGTTGTTCAGATAAAACTTTAAGACAGTTCTGGAAAGATGCATTCAAATGCAAGAACTCGGGCGCATAGCTCCTTTCCTGACCCCTCTGCCGCTGCCGCCCAGTAGCCGCAGGTGTACTAGAGGTGGCAGTGGCAGAAGGGAGGGGTAAAGGGAATGCTATCTCCTCACCAGCAGATTCATGGAATGCATGCGGCCACGATGCTCCAGTGCTGGTGGATGGGACTTCGGGATCGGATGTGAGGGAAATCTAGGAAGGTGCAGATGTACCGGGGCGGTCGAAGTCTCCCGCGGTGCCGGTCTCCTGAGGGATCGCCCCAGAAGGGTCCAACTCTGTGGGCGCCCGAGTGCTAGTCACCGTTCTGTGGAATAAAGAGAAAAAATACAATTAATATACAGATGTGGAATGGCAGTGGCTGAAAAAAAACATTTGTTAGACATGTTAACATTTTCTTGTAATATTTACCTTCTGGTGACCATTGTTGCCCGCAGGAGCGCCAGGGCTTGTGCGTACTTGTACTTGCTCTGGCGTCCTGCAGATCCACTCAGGGCTCGCATCTCCTTGTTGAACTCCTTCTTGAAGCGATCCCTCACAGACCGCTACCGCTTCACAATTCTCTCCCCTGAAACGAGATAGCACAAATTGGTTAGTATACAATATTTCCGTATTTCCCAAACTTCAGTCCTCGTTGCCCCCATGGGTCATGTTTTCAGGATTTCCATAGTGTTGCACAAAAGGAAATCCTGAAAACATGAACCGTGGGGACTACGAGGACTGAAGTTTGGGAAACACAGCTTTACATTCAGCAACCTGAACTGTATATACTTACAGTGTGGAGTCTGGGCCCGAACATCGAGGTCCTCCCAGCGGTCCACCAATAGCGATGCCACTTCCTCCCAGAGCCGTCGGGTTACTATCAGATCTGAATGGCGGCTGTCCCCATGTTCCACAGCGGCTCCCTTTCTCGGACCAGATCAATGAGGAGGTCAACGTCTATACCTTCCTTCTCCTCCTCACCGTTCGAGTCGGGAGCACGCTGTGAAGCCTGTTAAAGAAAAAGAGAATAAAAAAAATAAGTACATTAGCCTCCACACTAGCAAGTTAAAAAAAAAAAAAAAAAAAAAATTTAAAAAACAAAAATAAATAATAAAAAAAAAGTTTAAAAAAAAAATAAAGGATATACTTACACGATGGTGACCGCCGCGTCTCTCATGCCGACGACTCTGGGAGGCACTGTGAGGACGTCTTTGCTGGGCACCAGATCCGGGAGACTAAAAGAAAAAATAAACATTTGTGATATAGGCATATGTGTTGTGTGCTGTGTGATGTATGTACTAAATGGTTTTCTTTGTGTTGTGTCTAGTGTGATGTTGTGTTTCTACGCTTGATGCAGGATACTTACAAATTGTGAGCCCATTCCGGGTATCTCTCCACCCCGTCCTTCTTCTTCTGGGAGCTCCTCTTCATCTTGCGATTCCTGTAATTAAAAAAAGACAATACATATATCCCACTGATGGATTGCGAAAAAAACAAAACACTTTTTTACCGCCAAATGCTGACGATGAGAGGGAGGGCTCCCAGAAGAAGATGTCTCGTCGGAGCCTGCAGCTCCATGGTTTGGGTGGAGCTGCTGCTTGTTCAGCTAATGCTGCGAGTGCTGCAGCTGTTGGCGATCTCTTCTGTGGAATAAAGAGACAAAAAGGGCCATGGAATATACATATATTCCATGGCCCTTTTTGTCTCTTTATTCTGGCTGAAAAAGAAAAAATTGATTAAATTGTTGGGGAATGGGGGATGTGATATTTACCGTCTTCTGTCCGATCTCTCCTCTTGCTGCTGCTGCTCCAAATCTCCCCTTTCTGCTGCCTGTTGGCATCCTCTGCTGTGGAATAAAGAGACAAAAAGGGTCATGGAATATATGTATATTCCATAGCCCTGGCTGAAAAAGAATAAAGTGGTTACATTTTTGGGGAATGGGGGATGTGATATTTACCTTCTGCTGTCTTGTCGCTCCATTTCTGGTTCTGCTGCTGGTGCTGTTGGTGGTCGTCCCTGGCTGGCTCGTCTGCTTCTGGCTGTCTGCATGGTAATGGCTGAGTGTCCCACTGCATGCTTATATATGTTTGCTGTGGGCTGGGCTATCAATTAAAAAAAACGGATCCAGACACCGGATCCGGCTTTTGCTGGATCCAGCGCTCATAGACTTTCATTGTGACAAAAGGCGGAAGCGACGGATTCGGCGCTTCCGGCTTTTTCGCCGGAGACAAAAAATCGTTACAGTTGCCGTTTTTTCCAGACGCCGGAATGCGACCAGACACCGGATCTGGCAAAAACCGGATGCGCCGCAAGGCCATGCGGCGCGATACGGCGCTAATGTTAGTTAATGGGGAAAAAAACGGATCCGGCAAAAAAAGGCCGGATTGTGCCGTTAGGCGCAAAACGGATGTGTGAAATAGGCCTTAGACTCCCTACAGCCAGTGGGGAAATCGTAGTTCCAAATCAAAACTGATCTTCATTAGCACAGAGGGAACGAAATCACAGGTGAGTATGGCAGATACTGACTAGCGTTATAAAAGATATGGACACTTGGCTCATTTTCATTTTGAAGAGTTTGTAACTATTGATGAGCGAATGTACTCGAATTAGCTAGCACATGAGCATGCTCAGTTAACACCTGAGATTTTTCGGCGTGCTTGAAAAATATGTTTGGGTCCCTGGGCTGCATGTCTCATGTCTGTCGGGCTGTCGAACAGCTGTGAGACATGCAGCCGTGAGAACTCGAAGATATTTTTCGAGCACGCCAAAGACTCTGTTAGCACATGAACATGCTCAGATAACCCGTTATTCGAGTACATTTGCTCATTACTATCTGTTACTGTTATCTATCTTCTCTTAAGCTCCTCTATTATATTATATGATCACATGAAAGTTCAGCTCAGAGAGATAGTGTTACAAGCCCTAAGAATAGAATGCGTTTCACTGATCACTGCTAGCTCAGTTTGCAGCAAACTATGTAAAGTGAAAGAATTGTTAAATAACTGGGTGAAACTGTCACTGAAAAGACTTGGTGTATGGGTAGACTGCCAACACCAGGATCACTTTTAAACGCTTTTAAACACCTCGGTCTGGAGTCATGGGGACTCAGTCTTGCAGTATGGACGCTGTGGGGCCCAGGCCGTCTGCCCTGCTGGTGCATTGCTGCTGTGGCGATGGTCGGCACGTGGCTCTGTTAGGGCGGTATGACCCACTGAGAGGTTGGCAGTGGGCTTCATTCAGTCTGATCAGAATGTTAAACTAAGAACCTCATGTTTAGTTTTTGTTTTCAATGTTTTATTTATTGAGAATCACTAGGTGAAAAGCATCAGCATAAATATATTATCCAATCAAACATGAGAGACAGAAGAAGCAAATAGTACAGTATTCATAGTCATACATGCCTCGTAGTTACACATGACCTTCAATAATTTCAATGTCTACGAAAATGAAGATGCAAACGTCTCTATCAAAATATCATTAATAAAGAAATTAGTGATTCTTGTTTACTATTAATTGAAAAATGAACATAATGATTTAACTGAAGCTCTGGAGTATCATGGGTGAGTTAGTTAACTAACCAAATGCAGAACCAGAGCACAAAAAAAGGGGATGAAACCTAAAGGAGACAACAAGGGGATGGGAGGAGGGAGAGGGGAGGAGTGAGAGGGGGAACCAGGGATAAAGGTAAAAGGGACATGGTCCATTGGCACATTGGTCATGTTCAATATCAAGGCGCAGAATCAGGCACACACAGAGATATGAATTTATCTGAATTGCTATATGTCACCCAAGGACTCCAGACCTGCAAGAAGGGAGAAAGGCTATGTGTGGCTAATGCTGCTAATTCTTCGGTGTGATACAGTTGGTCAATCTTAAGTAATAGCTGATTTATGCTTGGAATATTAGACAAGTGCCAAAACATAGGTAAAAGAAGCTTACCGGCTGTTAAGATGAAAGAGACCAGTTTAGATAAATGTTTATTATTATTTGGAATTACTGGTAGATTAAGGAAAACATGTTCTGGAGTTAGTTTTATATGTTAGCGCACCACTTCGTCTAAGGTTTCAGATACAATGTTCCAAAATTTTTTATGATGTGGCAGTGCCACCAAATATGAAGTTATGAGCCTCTGTCCTTTTCACACCTCCAACATGTATCTGGCATAGTGGGGAACCACTTATCTAACAGGAGAGGTGTTGTATAACAATGAGTTATTATTTTGTAGCTGTTTTCTTGGACTCTCACACATTGTGAAGGGCCATATGAAGATTTATAAATTAGATTAACCCCTTACTGCCATCGGACGTACTATCCCGTCCATGGTACCTGGGCCCGTATGACCGGGGACGGGATAGTACGTCATAGGCGATCAGCTGCGCTCCTGAGGGGAGCGCAGCTAATCGCCGCCGGGTGTCAGCTGATTATCACAGCTGACACCCATGACTGTGTGTCAGGAGCGGTCACGGACCGCTCCCGGCACATTAACCCCTTGCACACCGCAATCAAACATGATCGCGGTGTACTGGGGGCACAGGGGAGGATCGCGCAGGGTGGGGGCTCCCTGCGCGCCCCCCTGAGACCCTCAGAGCAGCGCGATGTGATTGCGCTGTTCTGAGGGCTTCCTCCCTCCCAGGACCCGGATCCAAGATGGCGCCGGGGTCCTGGAGGGAGGCGGCTACCTCAGTGCCTGCCGAGAGCAGGCACTGAGAAGCCTGCATCTATGCCTGTGCGATTGCTGGTGTGACAAAGTGCTGTGCACACTGTCACACCAGCGATCTGATAAAATACTGTGATGTCCCACCCTGGGACAAAGTAAAAAAGTTAAAAAAATAAAAATAAACGTGTTATAAAAAAAAATCCAAAATAAATAAAAAAATATATATATATTCCCCAATAAATTCACTTCTTCCTGTAAATAAAAAAAACAAAGCAATAAAAGTACACATATTTGGTATCGCCGCGTCCGTAACGACCCCCCCTATAAAATTGTCCCACTAGTTAACCCCTTTAGTGAACCCCTTAAAAAAAAAAAAAAAAAAACGAAGCAAAAAATCAATGCTTTATCATCATACCGCCGAACAAAAAGTGAATAACACGCGATCAAAAGACCGATATAAAAAAACATGGTACCGCTGAAAACGTCATCTTGTCCCGCAAAAAACGAGCCGTCATAAAGCATCATCAGCGAAAAAATAAAAAAGTTATAGCTCGCAGAATAAAGCGATGCAAAAATAATTATTTTTTATATAAAATTGTTTTTATTCTATAAAAGCGCCAAAACATGAAAAAATGATATAAATGAGGTATCGCCATAATCGTACTGACCCGAAGAATAAAACTGCTTTATCAATTTTACCACACGTGGAACGGTATAAACGCCTCCCCCAAAAGAAATTCATGAATTGCTGATTTTTGTTCATTCTAACCTCCCAAAAATCGAAATAAAAAGCGATCAAAAAACGTCACGTGCTCAAAAATGGTACCAATAAAAACGTCAACTCGTCCCGCAAAAAATAAGACCTCACATGACTCTGTGGGCCAAAATATGCAAAAATTATAGCTCTCAAAATGTGATGATGCAAAAACTATTTTTGCAATAAAAAGCGTCTTTTAGCGTGACAGCTGCCAATCATAAAAACCCGCTATAAATAGTAAATCAAACCCCCCTTTATCACCCCCTTAGTAAGGGAAAAATAATAAAATTAAAAAAAGTATTTATTTCCATTTTCCCATTAGGGTTAGGGTTAGGGTTGCGGCTAAAGTTAGGGTTAGGGTTGGCGCTAAAGTTAGGATTAGGGTTAGGGTTGGGATTAGGGGTGTGTTAGGGTTAGGTTTGTGGTTAGGGTTGGGACTAGGGTTAGGGGTGTGTTGGGGTTAGGGTTGGAGTTAGAATTGGGGGGTTTCCGCTGTTTAGGCACATCAGGGGCTCTCCAAATGTGACATGGCGTCTGATCTCAATTCCAGCCAATTCTGCGTTGAAAAAGTCAAACGGTGCTCCTTCACTTCTCAGCTCTGCCATGCGTCCAAACAGTAGTTTATCCCCACATATGGGGTATCAGCGTACTCTGGACCCCAAGAGTTATTGTGCAATTTGTCCTATTTCTTCTGCTACCCTTGGGAAAATAAAAAACTGGGGGCGAAAATATCATTTTTGTACAAAAAAAAATATTTTTTTGTTTTACGGCTGTACATTATAAACTTCTGTGAAGCACTTGGGGCTTCATAGCGCTCACCACACATCTAGATAAGTTCCTTGTGGGGTCTATTTTCCAAAATGGGGTCACTTGTTGGGGATTTCCACTGTGTAGGCGCATCAGGGGCTCTCCAAATGCGACATGACGCCCCCAGACCATTCCATCAAAGTCTGCAATCCAAAACGTCACTACTTCCCTTCCGAGCCCCAACGTGTACCCATACAGTAGTTTTCTCCCACATATTGGATATCAGCGTACTCCGGACAAATTGGACAACAACTTTTGGGGTCCAATTTCTCCTGTTACCCTTGTAAAAATAAAATATTGGGGCAAAAAAATCATTTTTGCAAAAAAAAAAAAGGTCACTACTTCCCTTCCGAGCCCCAACGTGTACCCATACAGTAGTTTTCTCCCACATATTGGATATCAGCGTACTCAGAACAAATTGGACAACAACTTTTGGGGTCCAATTTCTCCTGTTACCCTTGTGAAAATAAAATATTGGGGGCAAAAAAATCATTTTTGTAAAAAAAAAAAGATTTTTTATTTTTACGGCTGTACGTTATAAACTTCTGTGAAGCACTTCGGGGTTCAAAGTGCTCACCACACATCTAGATAAGTTCCTTGAGGGGTCTAGTTTCCAAAATGGCGTCATTATGGGGGTTTCCACTGTTTAGGCAGATCAGGAGCTCTCCAAACACGACATAGCGTCCAGCCAATTCTGCGTTGAAAAAGTCAGACGGCGCTCCTTCCTTCCAAACTCTGCCATGCACCCAAACAGTGGTTTACCCCCACATATGGGGTATCAGCGCACTCAGGACAAATTGCACAATAACTTTTGGAGTCTTGTTACCCTTGGAAAAATAAAAATTGGGGTGAAAAGATCATTTTTGTGGAAAAAATATGATTTTTAAATTTTACGGCTCTACGTTATAAACTTGTGTGAAGCACTTGGGGTTCAAATTGCTCACCAAAGATCTAGAAAAGTTCCTTAGGGGGTCTAGTTTCCAAAATGTGGTCATTTGTGGGGGGTTTCCACTGTTTAGGCACATCAGGGGCTCTCCAAATGCAACATGGCATCCAATCTCAATTCCAGCCAATTTTGGTTGGAAAAAGTCAAATGGTGCTCCTTCCATTCCGAGCTCTGCCGTGCGCCCAAACAGTGGTTCCCACCCACATATGGGGTATCAGCGTACTCAGGACAAATTGGACAACAACTTATGTGGTCCAATTTCTCCTGTTACCCTTGAGAAAATAAAAAATTAGTGACTAAAAGATTTTTGTGGGAAAAAAATAGGATTTTTTATTTTCATGCCCGGGCATTATAAACTTGTGTGAAGCACTTGGGGGTTCAAAGTGCTCATCAAAGATCTAGATAAGTTCCTTAGGGGGTATAGTTTCCAAAATGGGGTCACTTGTGGGGGGTTTCCACTGTTTAGGCTCATCTGGGGCACTGCAAACGGAACATGGCCCCCATCAACGTCTGCATTCCAAAACGTTACTACTTCCTTTCCAAGCCCTGCCGTGCACCCAAACAGTTCCCCCCCCCACATATGGGGTATCAGCGTACTCAGGACAAATTGGACAACAACTTTTGGGGTCCAATTTCCTTGGGAAAATTCAGAAATTTGGGACTAAAAAATCATTTTTGTGGAAAATTGTTTTTTTTTTTTTTTTTCACACCCAGGCATTATAAGCTTTTGTGAAACACTTGGGGGTTCAAAGTGCTCACAACAGATCTAGATAAGTACCTTAGGGGGTCTAGTTTCCAAAATGGTGTCACTTGTGGGGGTTTCCACTGTTTAGGCGCATCAGGGGCTCTCCAAACACGACATGGCGTCCAATCTCAATTCCAGCCAATTTTAGTTTGAAAAAGTCAAACGGCGCTCCTTCCCTTACGAGCTCTGCCGTGTGCCCAAACAGTGGTTTTCCCCCACATATTGGGTATTGGCGTACTCAGGAGAAATTGCATAACAACCTTATCTGTCCATTTTCTCCTTTTACCCTTGTGAAAATAAAAAAAAAGTTTGTAAAAGATCATTTTTGTGGCTAAAAAGTTAAATATTCATTTTTTCCTTCCACGTTGCTTTAGTTCCTGTGAAGCACCTGAAGGGTTAATAATCTTCTTGAATGTGGTTTTGAGTACCTTGAGGGGTGCAGTTTTTAGAATGGTGTCACTTTTGGGTATTTTCTGCCATATAGACCCCTCAAAGTGACTTCAAATGAGAGGTGGTCCCTAAAAAAAAATGGCTTTGTAAATTTTGTTGTAAAAATGAGAAATCGCTGGTCAACTTTTAACCCTTATAACTTCCTAACAAAAAAAAATTTTGGTTCCAAAATTGTGCTGATGTAAAGTACACATGTGGGAAATGTTATTTCTTAACTATTTTGTGTGATATATTTCTCTGTTTTAAGGGAATAAAAATTCAAAGTTTGAAAATTGCAAAATTTTAAAAATTTTCGCCATATTTGCGTTTTTTTCAAAAATAAACGCAAGTTATATCGAAGAAATTTTACTTCTAACGTGAAGTACAATATGTCACGAGAAAACAATCTCAGAATCGCGAAGATCCGTTGAAGCGTTCCAGAGTTATAACCTCATAAAGAGACAGTGGTCAGAATTGTAAAAATTGGCCCGGTCATTAACGTGCAAACCACCCTTGGGGGTGAAGGGTTAATGTGGGAATCAGAGAAAGAGTGGCCTAATTCTTTTTCCCATCTCAGCAGAAAGGCTCTTTTCGGAGGTAATTGTTTTAAAAGCAGCATATTATAGAGAGCAGAACACTTTTTTCGGGGGTTTTGTTTGGGAACATAATATTTCAAAAGCGGTTAACGGCCGCGTTAGGTCGCAATTGATCATAGATTGGCGGAGTGTTTTCTTAAGAAACTCATAATGTATAAAGGTGTAATGAGACATTGTGGGCAGTTCCTTCATGTCTTGGAAGGATATAATAGTCCCTTCACTATATAACTGGTCTAACAGGGGTGATTTATAATTTGAAATATGTTTCGCCAGATCCAGGGTCATGACGTCTGATACCCTAGTTAGTGGTGAGGGAGACGGGGATAGATAAGGGGCCACAGACTTCCAACATTTGACCGCCGTCCTTGTAAGGAGGTTTGGAAAGATAAATTTAAGTGACTCTACAGGGGAAAGGATAGTAGAGCGTAGTTGAATCAGGGACATCTGTTCTTCAAAAGTAAGCCAGGGTTTCTCTTCAGTCTTCCTGACCCACTCCACCGCCCTAGATAGGACAGCAGCTAAATAATAAGTATGGATGTTGGGGGCTCCCATGCCACCTTTCCTCCTAGGCAATGAAAGTGTGTGGGAGTTAAGTCTTGATCTGTGCTTATTCCATATATATTTAAAGAAAGAACAATTAACCTGGGTCAAGAACACCTCGTGTTTCGTTATATATTTTTTTGCCCAGAGGCATTAGATCATTGTATGATTTTTGGAGGTGCTGTCCTCTCTCTTTTTTGAGCACTTCTAAACACCAGTGCCCGGCAGCTGCTGCCAAGGCAAGTAAAATCATTAACTGCATAAATTCTGGCCATAGGTGCTCATGACAAGAACATTTTGCCTCTATACAAGTCACTAGTGCGGCCACAAGTTGAATACTCTATACAATTTTGGTCACCAATGTACATAGAAGGATGAAGCTGAATTATAGCGGGTCTAGAGAAGAGCGACCAAGGTTATTAAGGGAATGGGTGACTGCAGTATCAAGATAAGTTCTCAAGTTTGGGGTTATTCAGTTTGGAAAAAGTACAGCTAAGGGGCAATCTTATTACAATGTGCAGACATTGATGGGACAGATCTTTCTTAGGATTTTTTTTTTACTTCGACAAAGGAGCATCCTCTCCATCCAGATGTTAGAGGGTTTAATCACAGAAGATGATTCTTTACTGTAAGAGCAGTGAGACTATGGAATTCTCTGCCACATGTTGTTTTTATTATCTAAAAAAGGACAACGAGGACCTGGATGCCTTTCTTGAAAAATATAATATATGCAATTATGGTTACCAGGTTCTGTGATTGGTCGTTGATCCAGGGATCTACTCTGATTGCCATTTATGGAGTCAGGAAGGCATTTTTCCCCTAATACCGATCTATTAGGGTCTGCCCCATGGGATTTTTTGCCTTCCTCTGGCTCATCATGTTGGGATTATAGGATGAAATCAACGGATTTGTGTTTTCTTTCAACCTTAAAACTATGCCAAACAGGAGGACCAGGGAATGGCGCTGTCTTTGCCACCGAGAGAAATGAAGGTGCATAAATTCCAGTTGCTTTTTGGTTCAAATTTTATTCAAACTGATAAAACCTAAATACACAACGCGTTTCGGCTGTTTGCAGCCTTCTTTTTAGCCTTAAAACTATAAGCTTTCATATTTTGATCTCTGTGAAAGTACTTGTAGCCAGACTTTGGAAAAGGGTCTTTATCCCATCAATTAACCAACTCCTTCAAGCCATTCATTAATTGTGCCATAGAACATTCTGTTGTTTCAATCCAAGGTATCAACTCTTCTCGTCTTAAGTGTAATAAATGGATATCCTCCAATTTCTAGAAGGACATAATGTAATTGCAAGCTGTATTTTATTTGTCACATTTTTTACTTTTCTCTTCTTTCTCCTGCCCTGTATTTTATCCTCAACAACGAATTATCTGTGATTCTAAGTTTGCTACATTGATTTCCTTCTTTTTCTCTTCTACTTTCCCTTCTACCCTTTTCTTTTGTTTCAGGTTATATAATTGATATTTTCTATGCGAAAAGTAATGTTCTAGATGTATTTGTTAACCTAACATTGCATGAATGTGTACATGAACCTTGTTGGGTGATTTGACCACAATCTTTTTTTTTTTTTTTTTTTTTAATTTTCTAACCATTTTTGCACCTAACAATTCAATGTACGTTATGTAAGCTGTTCTGTAAAATCAGTTTATAAAATTAAAAAAAAAAAAAACAGTAGCAAAAAAACATTTTATTATAGGAAAAAAATTTGACATGTATTCTAAAACTAAAAATGCTGAGACAAAGACTAACACTCCTATCCAACTTATTTTTTTAGTCTCTTCTTTCTTTTTGGAAACACACTTTCATCACCTTTCTCTGCCCTTTCCTCCCTCTCTGACTAATGGAGCCATTATATTTGTAATTCTGGGGAGGAAGTGACTGCTTCTACTACATTTCTACCATAGGAGATTCTGACCCACCGGATTTTCCCACATGTACGACGTTGGCTGTACAAGTTAATATGCAAGCAACATTTGCTTTTAAAAACGAAAAGTAGTTTAATCAGCATTCTTGTAAATGTGGTATAATTTATAGGCGTTCAGTCAACTCCTAGAGGCCACATAATGGGGAAATCTGTTTTCCAAGACTCTCCCAAGTTTCATGTGGGTGGCTCTGTGGGGCTCCGAGGTTAGCACTTCTGCCTTGCAGCCCTAGACCTTAGCGTTAAATCCAAAATTGGCATCGTCTGTGTGGACTCAGTGTTCTCCCTGTGTGGGTTTCCTCCAATTCCTTGCTATCCAAAGTATTTTGGGATAAATTTAAGGGTATAACATTTGTGCAGCTTTATGTAATTATTTTGCTTAACCTGTAGCTTCTATCATAATTTGCTTAATATTTTAGAGGAAAAATGAAATAAGAATGTGTATATACCGACCCCATTTGATTTTTAATGTGGCCGTCATGTTTAATGTTTGAAATATAATAGTCAACTGTTATTAAATCTTTTAATTTTAGAGAGAAGAAGTTAACACTGCTGGATTTTCAAGAGGCCCCTTCATCTCTAGAAAGTCTTCCTGAAGTTGGATACCCTAACAATCTAAGTGAAAAAGTGAGTCAAATGGACGTGATAATAGGGGTTGTTCCCTACTCTGAAGTGCCCAATGTAAAATTAAAAACTAACTTCCCAGACAGCAAATTTAGCCCTGTTTCCTCTAGCTCTCACAGTTTACTCCCAAAATGTTATTTCAGCTTTAGATGAAGGAAGGGAGACACAGTCATTACTATGGGGTAGGCGGAGCCCAGATGAGATAGACACCTCAGATTAAAAAGAGTGTTGACCGGCCCCTCCAGCTCGGGCTCCTCCTACTCAGCTCTCCAGTTTACAATTTGAGGTCTCAGAGGATAGTCGCTGCTGGAAGCAGCTCCTCAGAAGATTTTATTATTTTTTATCGGACAAGAGACTTGGATCATCAGAAGTGGTCTAGAGGTCTCAGGGGTCTCAGCGCTGCTGGACCCCCACCTCTCCCTTGGCGGATCTGTATTACCCTATATGGTGGTCCCTGCAGAACCCTGCCGGCCCGGGGGGATGAGGATGGCTTCCCTGGCAGGGGCGCAAACCGCGCTGCAGGGGTCACTGCGTTCCCCGTCCTGGGGGGAAGCGAGGGGCATAGCGCCAGAAACCCCTGGGGGTCCCTGTGGCGCTCGGCTGGGTGAGTACTCCACATTTTTATTAAGGTGTGTGAGTGATTCAGCGACTGCTGCGGCAGCCGCTGTTACAGTATACATGCCGGTGACTGTGTGTTTTTTGTCCGCAGGTGGATGCCTGCAGGACATAGGAGGAGGGAGAGAGGAGTGCGCGCTTTTTTTATTTGAATTTCGCGCCGCTCTGAGCGCGCGCTTTACGGCAGTCTTCCTTTCCGGCTTCTCTCATGAAGCACACGGAGGCACAGCGCGGCGGCCATTACTGACAGGCTGAAAGCTCCCTGGAACATCGCTCTCCTCCCCTCCCGGCAGACGCTGCACCATGACCAGCTGGGTGAGTCGCTTCTACCCGTCTAGGGCAGAAGCTTAACCCCTTCACCCCCACAGCGCGGGCGCCTTTCTGAGGCACAACTGGGTGGCAGACTGCGCTGCCTGCAGCTGTTATCTCATAAGGGCTCGCACACCTTTTCAATAAAGAGGTTGTGGGGAGTCTGCGACAGTAATACTGCCACTATACGTTCCTGCTAACGACCGATAACGACGCATACTATGCGATCGTTTGTGTGATAATTTTTAATGTCGATTTCATTAACAACGCATAAGCGGTTAGTGATCCCCTTAATGACTTTGGCGGTCATTGCGATTTACTAACAGCGCAATTTTGTGAATGTTTTCTTGTTAAGTGTGGCATAGCTGTCCTGTAGCTGCTGCCTTATAAGAGACACTTGGAGCTCGCACACCCTTTTCATTATTAAGGTTGTGGGGAGGCTGCGACTTTAACCCTTCTTAGGCGGTTAACTCTTAATGGGGGACAGCTGGGGTAGCTCTCTCTTTAAAAGCTTTAACCCTTCAGCGTTCGTTTTTTCTTTAAGAAACACACTTTCTAGTTACTGACAGGTTTAACCTGCCATATACTGTGCAACCGTCTCCCAGATCCGCTACAGTATCAGTCTCGCGTATCTGACGCACAGACCTCGACGGCGTTAAGCGCAGCGGTCGGAGGTTCCAGTGGTGTCAGAATGGAGGCCCTCGCTAGTTTGATGGCCTGTCTGATTTTCTATTATTGAGTGTCAGCTAGATCCTCTCATGTCAGGAAGCGACACAAGCCGGTGCCTTCCTTCCCGCGTAACGAAAATGTCCGATTCGGACAAGGAGGATCGGCAGGGACACTCTGCCTCTCTTTTGGGCCGTAAAGAGGTTTTTATTGGAGGCGTTACAGTTACCGGAGGAGGTATCTGGATGTCCTGGTAAGTCGGCCCGGATGTTTTCACATCACTGGATGAGCTTAATGGGGCAGTGGAGAAGGAGTGCCTGTGTCCAGAAAATTGAGACACCGTATCCGTGTTCTACGGAGTTGATGATAATTGGATCCTTCTCCTGAAATGGATGTCCCTCATCCCAGCTTAGAAAAATTCTCCTGTTAAGGGAAGGTGAGTCTGCAGGACCCGCTGGACAGAAATCATGGATTCAGTATTAAGGATCCATGTGTGCTTGTAAAGTTTCCCTGAGCCGGTTGGACCGTCTACGGACGGCGTGGCAAGGTGGATCTCCTCTTTCGAGGTAGATGGACTTTTCCAGTTGTTGGAGGATACTGTGACACTGCTATTCAGGGCGCAATCTTCGGCAGTCACAGTCAGAAGAGCACTGTGGCTTAGACAGTGGACTGGGGACGCAGTTTCCAAACAGGGTTGCTATCTTTAGCTTACAAGGTGGTCAGCTATTTGGACCTGACCTCACGGAGCTGATTGCCAAGGTAAAGGCAAAAGAAACAGCTTTACCGCAGCGCAGAGCTGTGACTTCTGCGTCTGGCAGGACTAGTGCCGGTAGTTGTCGGCGGTCCTTTCAGTCCAGGGGATGATTCAGTCAGCCCTCAGGGGTTCGGATCGTCCCTCTCTTTTTAAAAAAAAAAAAAAAAAAAAAAAGGGGAATTCTCAGAAATTCCGCATACCCTGGAAACAGAACTTCCGTTGAGACAAGCGGGAAGCTGGCAAAAAGCCCGCTAAGGCGGACTGACGCCTGGGTCTCACTCGAGCGCTCTCGAGTGGGGGGTCGTTTACTCCAATTCAAACCGACTTGGGCTTCCCGCATGTCGGACGCCTGGGTGACACGGGTTGTGTTGGCAGGCTACTTCATAGAGTCTTTTTCGACCCCCAGACAGTTTTTTTGTCAACCTCGCGTTTCCGTCAGAGCCCGAGCTTTTTGCCGCTCTGCTGCGGGAGGTAGATTCCCTTCTGCGAAAGGTGTGGTGGTGCCGGTTCCGCCGGAGGGCGGGAAGAGGGTTTTATTCTAACCTCTTTGTGGTCCCCAAAAAAGAGGACAAATTTCGGCCCATTCTGGATCTCAAAAGATTGAATCGGCATGTTCACGCCAGGAAATTCCGCAGGCCCTGTCGCAGAACGCTTTTTTGGTGTCAATCTACATTCGCGACACTTATTTGCACTTCCCAATCGGAAGGGCCTCCAACGCTTCCTTCGTTTTGCCATAGGTCAGGACCATTACCAGTTTGTGGCTCTGCCATTCGGGTTGGCTTCAGCGCCCAGAGTTTTTACAAAAATTTCTGGCGCCTTTCTTGGCAATTCTTCGAAGACAGGGGGTTTCGATTCTTCCCTACCTGGACGACCTTTTGATTGTGGCGTCCTCAAAGGAAGAGGCAGTGACTGCTTGCAATCTATCCCTTCAGCTCCTGGAGGACTTCGGGTGGCTGGTCAGTTGGGAGAAGTCATCTCTGGAATCGTCGCAGTCAATCCTGTTTTTTGGGAAGCATTTCAACATGGTACGAGCAGTGGTGTCTCTGCCTCCAGACAAGCAAGCATGTCCCCTTCGACATGTACAGGTTATGAAGTCTTCGACAGCGATGTCTCTTCGAGGGAGTATGCTCTTTCTGGGTTTGATGGTGGTTCATGGAGCCTCTTCCGTTTGCGCAGTTTCATTCCAGGGCCCTCCAAAGGCTCATTCTGAGCCGTTGGGATCGATCGCAGACTTCGCTGGATTGCAGTCTCATCATCTCCCACAGGGTGCGAGAGTCCCTAGGATGGTGGTTACGTCCGGAAGCGTTATCCATGGGGAAGTCTTTCCTCCCTTCGAGGTGGTCGGTCATAACCACCGATGCCAGCCTGACGGGCTGGGGAGGTGTCTGGAGATATCTGGAATCAGGGAGTATTGTCGTCGGAGGAGTCTCCTGCCGATCAACATCCTGGAATTGAGGGCAATTTTCCTTTGCCTCCATCACTGGACGGTCCCTTTAAGCGGTCTGCCAGTCCGAGTGCAGACAGACAATGCAACGGCGGTCGTGTATATCGACCATCTAGGCGGGACAAGGAGTTCCAGGCTCATGGTGGAGTTTTTCTCGGATCCTGGTATGGGCCGAGACCAGAGTGCCAGCCTTCTCTGCGATCCACATTTCAGGAGTTCAGAATCACGGCAGACTTTCTCAGTCGCGAAAAGATGGATCCCGGAGAATGGAGTCTTCATCCGGAGAATTTGGCACTGCTGTGCTTTCGTGGAACCCCCCAAGTGGATTTGATGGCATCCAGGGTCAATGCCAAATTACCGACTTTCATGTCAGGTACAAGGATCCGAAGGCTGTGGCGGTGGATGCTCTAGTGCAGGGGTGGGCAATTAATTTTGCCAGGGGGCCGCATGAGAAATTGGGATGGTTTTAGAGGGCCGGACTAATATAATTAACTCCGTTCTACCCAATACTGTATATATACAGTTGTTATTATATATATATATATAATATATATAACACACTGTATATATACATACCTGCCCATTATCATCATCTTCTCCCCATCATCATCAATGCCTCCCCATTATCAGCAATGCCTGCCCATCATCATCTTCTCCCCATCATCAATGCCTGCCCATTATCATCAATGCCTGCCCATTATCATCATCTTCTCCCCATCATCATCAATGCCTCCCCATTATCAGCAATGCCTGCCCATCATCATCTTCTCCCCATCATCAATGCCTGCCCATTATCATCAATACCTGCCCATTATCATCATCTTCTCCCATCATCATCAATGCCTGCCCATCATCATCATCATCTTCTCCCCATCATCAATGCCTGCCCATTATCATCAATACCTGCCCATTATCATCATCTTCTCCCCATCATCATCAATGCCTGCCCATCATCATCATCATCATCTTCTCCCCATCATCAATGCCTGCCCATTATCATCAATACCTGCCCATTATCATCATCTTCTCCCCATCATCAATGCCTGCCCATTATCATCAATACCTGCCCATTATCATCATCTTCTCCCCATCATCATCAATGCCTGCCCATCATCATCATCATATCTTCTCCCCATCATCAATGCCTGCCCATTATCATCAATACCTGCCCATTATCATCTTCTCCCCATCATCATCAATGCCTCCCCATTATCAGCAATGCCTGCCCATCATCATCTTCTCCCCATCATCAATGCCTGCCCATTATCATCATCTTCTCCCCATCATCATCAATGCCTGCCCATCATCATCATCATCTTCTCCCCATCATCAATGCCTGCCCATTATCATCAATACCTGCCCATTATCATCATCTTCTCCCCATCATCATCAATGCCTGCCCATCATCATCATCATCATCTTCTCCCCATCATCAATGCCTGCCCATTATCATCAATACCTGCCCATTATCATCTTCTCCCCATCATCATCAATGCCTCCCCATTATCAGCAATGCCTGCCCATCATCATCTTCTCCCCATCATCAATGCCTGCCCATTATCATCATCTTCTCCCATCATCATCAATGCCTCCCCATTATCAGCAATGCCTGCCCATCATCACACACAGACAGCACATAAGCACTCTCCACACATACATACATACACACACACACACACACACACACAAAGCACCGCACTACATAGACACAGACACACACAGAGACACGTCTTACCTGTCCAGCGTCCCCGCTCTCTGACACAGCCGGCCGCTGAATGATGACGTCATTCAGCGGCCGGCTGTGAGAGGAAGCGCCGGTGGAGCCCGGAGCTGCAGCAGCGGAGGCACGGGAGAGGTAAGTATTGTGCCAGCTGATGCCGGGGCCCTGAGACTGCCGGAGCGCCTCCGCGGGCCGGTCACTGACAGCCGGCGGGCCGCCCCTTGCCCGGGTCTGCTCTAGTGGCTTCGTGGGGCCAATTCGAGCTAATCTATGTTTTTTCCGCCAATTTCCTTGGTCCTTCCTCTGGTGCTACGTCGGATCAGACTAGAGAGAATCCCGGCTATGTTGATAGCCCCAGATTGGTCCAGGAGGACGTGGTTCTCGACTCTGGTGTCGCTCCTGGCAGCGCCACATTTCCACTTCCTCTTCGCTCGGACCTGTTAACCAAGGGCCCGTTAGTCATCCGGACCTGAAGTCTCTGCGTTTGACGGCGTGGCTCTTGAGACCGAAATATTGACCCGTCAAGGGTTTTCAGCCGAAGTCATTGCCACTTTGCGAGCTGCCAGAGGACTGGCTACTACTAGGATTTACCACAAGACTTGGGAAGCCTTTTTTTCGTGGTGTTCGGGTTTTTCAAGGAACTCGAGGATTTTTTCCATTCCCAATTTGTTGGCCTTCCTGCAATTCGGGCTGGACAAGGGTTTGGCAGTGAGCACCCTGAGGGGTCAGGTTTCTGCTCTGTCCTTGCTGTTCCGGAAGGCTATCGCCTTGCGTAGGGACGTACGTTCCTTTTTTCGCGGTGTAACCCGTCAGTTTCCGCCGCGGAGGGCACCTGTGTCTCCTTGGCGTCTCAATCTTGTTTTGGAGGCTCTTCAGCACGGGCCTTTTGAGCCTATGGACTCTGTTAGTCTCTCTTTGCTCTCTTGGAAGGTTGCCTTCCTAGTGGCGGTCACCTCTTTGAGAAGGGTTTCTGAGTTGGCAGCTCTTTCTTGCTCGCCTCCTTTCCTGGAGTTTCACCCGGATCGTGTAGTGCTTCGCACACGGGGCGACTTCCTACCTAAGGTGGTGTCGCAATTTCATGTTAACCAGGATATTGGGTTGCCCTCTCTTTGTCCAGGGCCGAGTAATGCGAGGGAACGGGCCTTGCACACATTGGATTTGGTGCGGGCTTTGAAGTTCTATTTGTCTGTTACTCAAAGTTTTCGGAAGTCGGACTCCCTGTTTGTGATTCCAGCAGGTCGTCGACGTGGTCATCGAGCTTCCAAGGTTTCTATAGCTCGTTGGATTCGGTCGGCCATTTTGGAGGCTTACCGACTTAAGGGCGAACCTTCCCAGATTAAGGTTCGAGCCCATTCCACGAGAGCTGTGGGCTCATGGTGGGCTTTCCATCAAGGGGCCTCGGCAGCTCAGCTTTGCCGGGCGGCGACCTGGCGCTCCGTCCACACCTTTACAAAATTTTATAAGGTGGACGTTAGTGCTTCCGCTGATGCAGCCTTGGGACGTAGGGTCCTGCAGGCGGCTGTGGTTTAAAGTTCTCGTTGACTTGTGTTTAGCGCTAGTTGCACATTTTCTTAGGTGTTGGGTTCTGCCTTTTATGGTTTTTTCCCACCCTTAATTTTTGGACTGCTTTGGGACGTCCCACTAGTAATGACTGTGTCTCCCTTCCTTCATCTGAAGCTGAAAGATGGATTTTGGTAAGAACTTACCTGTAAAATCCTTTTCAGCGAAGAAGGAAGGGAGACACAGATCCCTCCCATGGCAGAAGTGTGTTGTTGTTTTCAGATGCGGCGTGACCCTCCTCTGATAGCGATTATCTGGGCTGAGGTTGACGCGCTAAGGCTCTTTTCCAGCATCGCCAGCTCATCGCAGTGGTCAGGTCCAGTGAGTAGTACCTGGAACTGTGTGGTTTTTGCCTATATGCATGCATAACCTGTATTTTTGTGTTTTCTTCTCTGAATTTCTTCAGAAGGGGTTATGTTGCTCCGCTGGTGATATTGCTCTTCCTTAAGCTTGTGTACGACTGGAGAGCTGAGTAGGAGGAGCCCGAGCTGGAGGGGCCGGTCAACACTCTTTTTAATCTGAGGTGTCTATCTCATCTGGGCTCCGCCTACCCCACTAGTAATGACTGTGTCTCCCTTCCTTCTTCGCTGAAAAGGATTTTACAGGTAAGTTCTTACCAAAATCCGTCTTTCTTGGAATTTATTCACAATATTTCAAATCTTGTAATTGCCCAGAAAAAATATGTATAGCACTCAGAGTTTTTCTATTAGTGTATAGAACCAATTGTGATCTCTTTATTGCTTACACAACCTTATTAATATCCAACCTATCTGGCAAAGTGTCAACAGATGATTATCATCTTACGATGGGTGGAAACCAACAGCCTATTTAATAACACTCTTCACTATCAGACTTTTTAGTTTACTTAATTAAAATACAAATAAAAATGTAAAAAAAAAAAAGATCTCTACTTGGGGCAAGTGCTTGCTTTGCCGAACTTTACACACAGGCGGTGCAGACAGAAGAAGCTTTGCTAAATAAAATAGCGATAGCTATTTCACATTCCGGAAAAAGTAATCTCTGAGTCTAATAATTTCAATTTTTTTTTTTTGAAGGGGGTGGGGGAACCGCAACAGGTTTACTAGGCTTTTCCAAAGGCTTTTAATCAAGCTGTCAAAAAATATCCTTTTTTAATTAGTTGGAACAAGCTAGCTGTTTTCAAAATCAAGCAGTGGCCTGTCAACGGGCATTTAAAAAATTTGCCTTATTTTTTGTAGCTGTTTTGATGCTTGTGTACCTGCAAGAGAGAAATTGGCATCAGTACTTTCTAGTAGTACAAAAACACAGTGGGCAACAGACACTCGGGCAGCAGCTATACTAGAGTATAGATGCCATGATGGACAAGGGAGCAGATGCCCGTCTAAGCGAGGGCCTTCGGCGCTAGCTGCAGTAGATTAGTATAGAAGGTGGGCAGTCAAGCAGAAAAATTATGTGGACAGTTAGTATCAGCTGTAGGTTAGTGTAAGTCTGCCCTGATCCATGTGTGATCCCTTGTGATAGTCACCGGCTGCACTGAATATCCTCTTTGACATTACATTGGAGGTTGGACATGATGGTACCCCTATAGCTTACTAGCCCAATCTACTGATCAAAAAATCCATGGGATTGAGCTTAAGGTTTCTGCCTGAGATATTATATAGTCTAGGTATGTCTGAACCTGGCTGTTGAGTGTGTCAAGTTGGTCAATGGCAGATAAAACATCTGATCCATCATGTCAAATATACTGTACCTGTTGCTGCTACTTTCTTGGCTACTTGTTGTAGCCTTAATTCTGGCACAGGAAGGGAGAGCGTTGGGTCTTCTGGTTTATCATGTGGGTGGCAGATATTTGCTCGACTAAAGTTTTGCAAAACAGGTAACCGAGCTTATCCTGTTAATGAGCTAATTTGGACTCCCTTCTGAAGTCGGGAAAAAATTATCCCAATTTGCTTTTATATCAAGGGTCCTAAAGCATAGGTATACATTAATCATGCCATTGCTTGATGGTAGCAATACATCTTTCATCTGACAAGAATTCCAGAATACAGCTTTCAATGTTGTCAAGCAGTACCAAGGGCTTTTTTTGGTTCACTTTCATCACCCTTTTATGACTGTTGGTTGTTATGGCCAGCGTTATTGTCGTAATTTTTCACTCTGCCTATCTTTGCTGTACCAGCTCAATGTCCCCCCTACACAGCTACCTGCTGCTGCTCCTCCTTTCCCTCCTCGTCCACTTGCCCTCCTCCAAATTCTGCATCATGTAACATGGACCTTGACTGTGCTCAACAGACAGTGTCTGCAACTAACATCTGCAATTTGATGTTTTTCTTCTCCATTCACACTCCAGGATGCATGTTTTCTGTGACACATAAGCCATGGTTTCTGGTTTTTAGTTCAGTAGCGAAATGAAATCTGAATTGTATAAAAAATGCCCTCCTTGTTTGCAGTGTGTGTAGAATAAAAGAAACACTTAAGAGGTTGTTCCATCAACAAAGTACATTATAATTAATAGATCTTAGAATAAAAATATTTTCCACAACTGAATATCTTTTAAAGAAAAATGTTCTAGTTCCATGATAATCTTATAAATGTGCCCTTGTGTAGTGGATGTGCCCGACCATGCAGAAACATGGTCAGATATACCACTGCTCCTGGGCAGGGGAGAAAGCAAAACAATATATAGATATTACAGTATGGGATTGCAGCTGATTCTTTCTATAAGGTAAAACACGTTTTTAAACAGGCATGAGAAAGTTTTTTTTCCTTACAGAAACCAGCATCTGTAATCCTATGCTGTCCTGTCTGTATACTCTCTTTTTCTTCCACTCCTGCCCAGGATCTTTGGTATGTTCAGACCACATCCCTGCATTGTCAGGTATGACATTTACATGGCAGGGCCCCATTCACATTTAGAAGATTGTTTCACTACAGGAACATTTCATTTTTTTAACACATCTAATTGCGAAACTTTTTTTTTTTTTATAAAATCTATTGAGTAAAGTGTACTATGTTTGTGGGACACCCCTCTAAGTGCTGTTACTTGTGAATCTTACAAATCAATTAATTTATAGATGCACTGACTCTACAGGTTTATCACCTCCCTATCACTTAAAGGTTTGGATTAATATTCACAGATTTAGACTACCACTCCCATATTCTATGAAAAAAACACAAAAATAGAGCTTGGTCTAGTTGGTATGCATGCAGGACATAAACGCATGTTCACATTGGCCATAAAACATATAAAACCTACAGGAGACAAAATAGGCAAACACCGTGCTGTAACTAAACAGGTAAAAAGCAAAAGTGCACTTAAATAAGAGTTCTTAGTAATACTGTTTTGGTCAAAAATAGCATATAAGCCATCCCACCGCGACAAGGTAACTCTATTCGGGACAGTCCTACACTGTCTAACATTAAAAACCTTACCATGTGTCAAAGTTGACGTCAGTGTGTGAATAAGAACAGACAAAAGGACCGGATCCCAACCTGTGGACACCAGTCTGGAGGAGCTTTTAAATACAATTACCAGCTCACGAGAGGGAGACCACACCCCGGCTTGCATAGAATGCAAATATACAATGAAAATACACAAAAATAGAGCTTGGTCTAGTTGGTATGCATGCAGTACATAAACGCATGTTCACGTTGGCCATAATACTTATAAAACTTACAAGAGACAAAATGAACAAAACCCTGCTGTAACTAAACAAGTAAAAAGCAAGACTGCGCTTAAATAACAGAGTTCTTAGGGTGTTACCAATATTACACCCAAAGACCCATACTTAAATTCCGCATATACTTGAGTACAAGCCAACCCGAATATAAGCAGAGGCACCTAATTTTACCACAAAAAACTGTATAAACTTATTGAGTATAAGCCTGGCATACACTGCCCCCTCATCCCCATACTAGTTTGCATGGCCTCATCCTTTTCCTGGTGTGTTTTGCCCCTCATCCCTTTCCTGGTGTGCGTGGCCTCCTCATCCCTTTCCTGGTGTGCGTGGCCTCCTCATCCCTATCCTGGCGTGCGTGGCCTCCTCATCCCTATCCTGGCGTGCGTGGCCTCCTCATCCCTATTCTGGCGTGCGTGGCCCCCTCATCCCTATCCTGGTGTGCACGGCTCCCTCATCCTTATCCTGGTGTGCGTAGCCCCCTCATCCCTATCTTGGTGTGCGTGGCCCCCTCATCCCTATCCTGGCGTGCGTGGCCCCCCTCATCCCTATCCTGGCATGCGTGGCCCCCTTATCCCTATCCTGACGTGCATGGCCCCCTCATCCCTATCCTGGTGTGCATGGCCCCTTCATCCCTATCCTGGTGTGCATGGCCCCCTCATCCCTATACTGGTGTGCATGGGCTCCTCATCCCTATCCTGGTGTGCGTGGGCCCCTCATCCCTATCCTGGCGTGCGTGGGCCACTCATCCCTATCCTGGCGTGCGTGGCCCCCTCATCCCTATCCTGGTGTTTGTGGCCCCCTCATCCTCATCATTATCCTGGCATGCATGGGCCCCCCTCATCCCTATCCTGGCATGCGTGGCTCCCCTCATCCCTATCCTGGCATGCGTGGCCCCCTCATCCTTATACTGGCATGCATGGCCCCCCTTATCCCTAAACTGGCGTGCATGGCCCCCCTCATCCCTATCCTGGCGTGCATGGCCCCCTCATCCCTATCCTGGTATACATTGTCCCCTCATCCCTATTCTGGTATGCATGTCTCTTCATCCCTATCCTGGTATGCATTGTCCCCTCATCCTAATCCTTGTATGCATGGCTCCTCATCCCTATTCTTGTATGCATGGCTCTTCATCCCTATCCTTGTATGCTTGGCTCCTTATTCCTATCCTGGTCTGCATGGCTCCTCATCCCTATTCGTGTATGCATAGCTCTTCATCCCTATCCCTGGTATGCATGGACCTCATCAGAAAAACATTAAAAAAATAAACCATTATACTTACCTTCGTGCGCTCCCTCGCAGTGTCTTGTTCCGGTGCCAGCAGCTGTTTTATGCTTGTAAGCAGCGCTTGGCAGGGACGTCATGCGCTGCTCACAAGCAGAGCACAGCTGCCGGAATACTCACCAATCCCACGCCGTAACTATGTGCATGGAGCGCAGTGAGTACTCATTGCTCTTTAGTAGCGGGCAAAGTAGCAGCATCCGCTGGCTTCCTGGAGCGGCCGGGCTTTCACGTATGCCCTCTACTAAAATGAATGAATATTCACGCCATCCATGCCCATGGGAGTGGAGGGCAGTGAATATTCATTTGCTTAAGTAGCGAGCACATGTGATTGCTCGGCGGCTGCAGGAAGCTGGGGGCTGCAACTAATGTGTCCGCTATTAAAGAGAAATGAGTACTCACTGCCAGCGCAGTGAATATTAATTTCTCTCCAGCAGCGAGCATAAGCTTTAGCCGCAGCAGCCGGCTCCTGCCTCCTCTGATCTGCTGCTGCTCCCTCTCCATCTTGTGGGACCCTTGCTCAAGTATAAGCCAATGGGAGCTTTTTCAGCATAAAAAAATGTGCTGAAAAACTCAGCTTATACTCAAGTAACCAAAAAATTAATACACCTTATTCAAAGGTATCAAAGCTTTTGATACAGTGCCACACAAAAGGTTGATACATAAAATGAGAACAATGGGATAGGGGAAAATATGTGTAAGTGGGTTAAGAACTGGCTCATGGATAGAAAACAAAGGGTGGTTATTAATGGAGCACACTCGGACTGGGTCACGGTTAGCAGTGGGGTACCACAGGGGTCAGTATTGGGGCCGCTTCTCTTTAACATATTTATTAATGACCTTGTAGGGGGCATACAGAGTAGTATTTCAATATTTGCAGATGACACTAAACTCTGCAGGGTAATAAATACAGAGGAGGACAATTTTATATTACAGGAGGATTTATGTAAACTAGAAGCTTAGGCTGATAAATGGCAAATGAGCTTTAATGGGAAAAAGTGTAAGGTCATGCACTTGGGTAGAACAAACAAGATGTATAATTATGTGCTTAATTGTAAAACACTGGGCAAAACGGTCACTGAAAAAGACCTGGGTGTATGGGTGGACGACAAACTCACATTTAGTGGCCAATGTCAGGCAGCTGCTGCCTATGCAAATAAAATAATGGCATGCATTAAAAGAGGCATAGATGCTCATGAGGAGAACATAATTTTACCTCTATACAAGTCACTGGTGCGACCACACTTAGAATACTGTGTGCAGTTCTGGTCTCCGGTGTATAAGAAAGACATAGCCGAACTGGAGCGGGTGCAGAGAAGAGCGACCAAGGTTATTAGAGAACTGGGGGGTCTGCAATACCAGGACAGGTTATTACACTTGGGGTTATTTAGTTTGGAAAAACGAAGGCTTTAGGGGTGATCTTATTACAATGTATAAATATATGAGGGGACGGTACAAAGACCTTTCTAATGATCTTTTTACTCTTAGACCTGTGACGGGACAAGGGGGCATCCTCTACGTCTGGAGGAAAGAAGGTTTAGTCATAATCACAGACACAGATTCTTTACTGTAAGAGCAGTGAGACTATGGAACTCTCTGCCGTATAATGTTGTAATGAGTGATTCCTTACTAAAATTTAAGAAGGGACTGGATGCCTTTCTTGAAAAGTATAATATTACAGGCTATATTCACTAGTTTCCTAGATACTGCGTTGATCCAGGGAGCTAGTCTGATTGCCGTATGTGGAGTAGAGAAGGAATTTTTTTCCCTAATGTGAAGCTTACTGTTTGCCACTTGGGTTTTTTTTTGCCTTCCTCTGGATCAACATGTTAGGGCAGGTTAGGATAGGATATGGGTTGAACTAGATGGACTTAGTCTTCCTTCAACCTTAATAACTATGTTACGATGTTACTATGTTATTGGAGTTCCCAAAACTGTACTATGGGCCTATGAATATCTCGCCAAAACGAATTTTCTAACTATAAATAAATAATCAACAAACGATACACTTAAGTAAAATTTTATTAATTGCAATTAAATTCACAAAGTTTAAAAGAGAAAAAGAAATAAAAAATATCCTTTTTTGTGTACATAAATAACATTAATTTTATTAATTTTAATTAATTATGTGTATGGCTTCTTAATATTTATTCCCATTTTCTATTTGCTTGAGCACTGAAAGTAGTACACCACAATCCAGTAAGGGCTTTTTCTATCCCAGTGAGTAAAGAGCTGTGTGCTCTGACCTCCTATGCCTGCACTGTACAAGCATAAAATGGCTTTCCTTAGCTGGCCCTGATTTTTCATAGTGGTTGTGATAGTCCCCTGATGTGCTGTGCTATACCATGTGAAGTGATCACTGCCAGAGATTATGGGGAAGTCCGTGCAGCCCACATGTGTGAAATAGAGCTGTGCAATTTTTTTTTTTTATTGCAAAGTGTTCAAATTCACAGGAACCTGCAAAGTTAAAGACATTAACCCCTTCACCCTGAAGCCTGTTTTCACCTTCCTGACAAGGCCAAATTTTACATTTTTGACCAGTGTCACATTATTTGGTAATCAATGGGTAACGTTTCTCCTTACGGAGAGTTGCATGTTAAGCATGCCGAGATGAGGAGACTTTTAGCCCCAACGCTTCTCTAGGGAATATGCAAATTGTCTCTTTAGAGAAGTAGAGGGCTAGAACTCTAGTGCCACCTATAGGAAGATTTTGGTTTTGGCTTTTATCCCAAGTCATGTGACAATGCTCGTTAAAGGGTCGACATTGACTTTTAGGATTGCTACTTCCTATAGGTGGCACTAGGGTTCTAGTTTTCTTTCTCTCTGAAGAGACAGTTTTCATATTTCCCAGAGGAGCATTGTGGCTTTACAGTCTCCTCATCTCAGCATGCTTGACATGTCACTCTCCGTAAGGAGAAACGTTACCCCTTGGATCCTGGTCAGACGCCTCTCACACAGCCAAACCAGATCTCACACTTTGCACACTGACGAGGGGCAGTACTCCAAAACACCGTGACTGAAAATTGAGATTCTGGTTTTGGCTTTTATCCCAAGTCATGTGACACGACTCGTTAAAGTGTCGGCATTGACTTTTAGGATTACTACTTGTGAAGGAAACCCCAGATCCTTCCATGTCACCAATGTGACGTAACTACACAGACACAGCTCTCCCTTTGTCTCTCAGGTCAGTAAGGGAACTGCACTAGAGCAAATGGCCGCTGGGGGGATGTGCTGTTACCCACTGGGTATTCTAAGATTCGTGATCAGAGTAAAATCATCAGTCTAAAATTAATTTTATGGTTTAATTGCCTTAAGCATGCACTAGATAATTACAGAAATATACCGTAAGCTATGCAATGGAATTACAGTGGATTTGCAGTCAGAGTAAAATATTACAGTAAGGTACAAGTCTTAGAGGTATTAGCTAGAGGTCAATGTTACCAGGCTGTAGGTTGCATGTGGATGCTGAGAGCTCTTCGACCCACAGGTAAGAATCTTAGTTGCTGGACAGTCCCCAAAACGTGTGCCGCTGCTCCCTTGGCAGATCAGTTGTCCCTTGTTCCTTCTTAGATCTTCATTGTCTTGTTCTTCTGTGTGAATAGGCTGAGTCTGCCAGCCGCTCACAGTTCTTAAACCTGCTAGGTCCCTCCCCTCGGTGTCAGAGGGTGGGCTAATAATCTCCACCTTTAGCTCCCTGTAGAATTTATTCCCAATATCTAAGAAAGGGGTTAACTTTCTCCAGGACTATCTGATGTGGACATGAGAGGTACCAGCAAATGCAGTTTGTTTTGTCTGTCGCATGGAGATCAAACATGGCCGATTGGCCCCCCACCGCGACCCAATCTCTATATCTCAGGCCCCCGAGCCATCACCGACTCGGGAGTCGCACTGTCAGATGCCCGAGGTCTGCAGGATCACGCAGATACTTTTTATGAGTCTGTACCTTGAAAGATGTGCTCATAATTCATAATGCTAGAACGGAGTCGTAGTGGCTGGGAGAGACAATGGATGTGTTTTCTGTCTAGCTGACAGGTATCTAATTGAAGCCCCCAGGCATCTCCAGGCCCCTGCTGGCGTGGCTCCGTACTAAAGCTTTGAAGTCCTGTTTTGGGCCTGATCTACTTAGCATACTAAAGACCTTTTTATTCAACAGTGGAGACTAAACCCTATTATCTTCAATATGCCATGGGGGTTAGGAGCAGTTAGCTGCCTGTGGCTATGTGAACAGACAGAATGGCAGCTGGAACAGGCCAGGCTCAGACATGAGGCGAACAGTAGGCCCCATATCCAAGATGGTGGCTGTTCGTTCATCACACTACTTCCTATAGATGGCACGAGAGTTCTAGTCCTCTTCCTCTCTGAAGAGACAATTTGTATTTTTATGTGGTAATTACTCTGAAATCTTCAACGGATCCCACTGATTTTGAGACTGTTTTCTCATCATATATTGTACTTCATGATAGTGGTAAATTTGTTCAATATGCCATTCGTTTATCTGTGAAAATGTGTCTTCTTTACATCAACCCAATTTTTGAAACTTAATTTTTTTTTTGTTAGAAAGTTATAAGGGTTAAAAGTTGACCAGCGATTTTCTAATTTTTTCCAACAAATTTTAGAAATCCATTTTAGTAGGACTGCATCACATTTGAAGTGTCTTTGAGGGGTCGATATTACAGAAAATACCCAAAAGTGACACCAATCTAAAATGGCACCCCTCAAGTTGTTCGAAACCACATTCCAGAAGTTTATTAACCCTTCAGGGACTTCACAGGAATTAATGGAAATTGGAAGGAAAAAATGAACATTTAACTTTTTTTTTCACTAAAATTTTACTTTAGACCAAATTTTTTTATTTTTGCAAGGGTAACGGGAAAAATTAGACTGCAAAATTTGTTGTGCAATTTCTCCTGAGAATGCCAATACTGCACGGCAGGGCTTGGAAAGGAAGGAGCGCCATTTGACTTTTTGAATGTAAAATTTGCTGGAATAATTTATGCACGCCATGTAGCGTTTGGAAGCCCCTGATGTGCTTAAACAGTGTAAACCGTTCAGAAGTTATACCATTTTTAAAACTAGACCCCTCAGGGAACTTATCTAGATTTGTGATGAGCATCTTAAACCCCTAGGCCTAGGTGCTTCACAGAAGTTTATAACGTAAAGCTGTGAAAATAAAAAAATCACATTTTTCTCACAAAAAAATGTTTTTTTAGCCCCACATTTTGCAATTTCACAAGGGTAACAGTAGAAATTTCACCATACAATTTGGTGTGCAATTTCTCCTGAGTATGCTGATACCACATATGTGGGGCACTCTACTGTTTTGGCACACAGCAGGGCTCAGAAGGGAAGGAGCACCATTTGGCTTTTTTAATGCAAAATTACCTGGAATCATTAGCGGAAGACATGTAGCATTTGGAGAGTCCCTTATGTGCTTAAAGAATGGCAACACCTTTGGAAACTAGCCCCTTAAGGGAAGATATCCAGATGTGTGGTGAGCACTTTGAACCCTCAGGTGCTTCACGGAAATTAATAACGTTAAGCCATGAAAAAAAAAAATAAAACACATTTTTTCACAAGTGTAACAGGAGAAAATGGACCACAAAATAGTTGTGCAATTTCTGATGAGTACACCAACACCACATATGTGGTCAAAAATCACTTTTGAGGCACAGTGAAAAATTCAGAATTGAAGAAGTGCAATATTGGAGTTCAGATTTTGCTGGACTTGTTTGAAGATGCCATGTCACATTGGCAGAGGCCCAGAATAGCAGAACCCCACCCATTAGAGTCACCATTTAACAAACTAGGCCTCTCAATCAGTTTATCTAGGGGTGCAGTGATCATATTAACACCACAAATGTGTCACAGAATTTTATACCATTGGGCAGTCAAGAAAATATAATTACATTTTTACTATCAAAATTTTGTTTTACACCCAGATTTTACATTTTCACACTGGGAAATGAGTAAAAATTGCACCAAAATTTGTCCCACAATTTCTGCTGAATCTGGAAATACCCCATATGTGGCTGTACACTACTGCTTAGCCACATGGCAAGACTCTAGAGGGACAGAGCGCTATTTGCCTCCTGGAACACAGATTTTACTAGAATAGTTTGCGAACTTCATATACACAGCCTCTAAGTGCTAGAAGAGCAGAATCCCCCCTCAAGTGACTCCATTTTGGAAATTATACCTCTTTTGGAATTTATCTACAGGTGTAGTGATGATTTTGACTCCATGGGTGTTTTCCTGAAACAGGCAGCAGTGGATGTTGCTGAGTGAAAACTGCAAGCTGCAATTGTAGTGCCCAGTACGTTATGGTGCCCAGCTCATGCTTCTGGAGACACATACCCGTAAATTACTCAGGCTCTCATCTATTCTATTATTCCTAAACACTGTTTTTCGGTGATTACTTTGTATCTCCATTCATGCTGCAACCACACAGACAAATGATACACCATTTGAAAGGTAAACTTGCCCCCTTCAGCAAGAAAATAGCCAAACAAACCACACATCCACGATTTGATCACAAAATACAGTTTAGACGTTAATTTTCATAAACCTGCAGTAAGGAAAAATGACCTGCAGGTGGCACCACTCTACCACAAAGCACACTACCACAAAGCTGCTTACAGACATCACAAACAAATCCAAACATTTGCTTTGGGGTCTTTCCAGCTTGCCCAAGTGCTTGCTCAGCCTATTTCAGGCACATTGGAGGATTGTACGCTTCACTGCAGGTGAGTCATATGCAAACACATTTGTAAACATGCACTGCTTTTACAGTGATTACTTCGCTCCACACACACAAATGATACACCATTTCAAAGGTAAACTTGCCCCCTTCAGCAAGAAAAGAGCCAAACAAACCACGCATTCACGGTTTTATCACTAAAGACAGTTTAAACATTAATTTTCATAAACCTGCAGAAAGAAACAATGACCTGCAGGTGGCACCTCAACCGGAAGACATTTTTTGGCCTCTGCGTATCAAACCAATTTATTGTATTACCAATCTACATATATAAATACCTGTCTGTGTTTATCATTTCATGAAATACATTTACATTTGACCAGCTTGCTTTTTCTGAAATTGCCTGCGGCCCCGACGACCAATGTGCAAAAATTTTGCACAGGCCAAGCTAGTAGCTACAGAAATGAGGCAGGTTATCTAAGGTGATGTGTAGAGGCGCTAGTGCACATATACTCAGATAAGCTGCAAGTATAATGAGCCTTCCACCACAAAGAAGGTATGGGGAGTGAAATAATCACATAAAAGATATACTCGCGCTACAATATGAGCATATTATCATTGCTGATTAACCCTTACCTTGATATAGGTGGGAATAGTAGGGAAGCGGAGACCAAGTACCAGGTAAGAATGCGCCTTATTCTAAGAATGCTTCAGGAAGCAAAAAAGAGAATAAAGATTAAAAAGATCTAAAGAATGCTTCTAAAAAATGCTAAAAACATATGCAAAGAAGACCCTAAAAGTAAGCCTAAGATAGGGTAAGAACCACTCCAACGTAGGAGTAACTGAAATAGATCGAGAGTGAAATAAATAACTAACTTAATTGAATAGCTGTTCCACCGCCGTATTTTGATACTCACAGATGGATAATGGCACAAAAGGAGGTGAAAAAATGTGTATAATAAAGTGCTGATGTGCAAAAAAGGAGGGGGAATATCATAAATGTGCTATTTAAAATCCATACTCAATATACAGAATAAATGGCTACTCTTATAAAAATAAAATTAAAGTGCAATAGTGCTGAGTGGAAGGTTCAGTAGGCAAAGTCCTATGTATATTGTGTATGGATTTAAATAGCACATTTATGATATTCCCCCTCCTTTTTGCACATCAGCACTTTATTATACACATTTTTTCACCTCCTTTTGTGCTATTATCCATCTGTGAGTATCAAAATACGGCGGTGGAACAGCTATTCAATTAAGTTAGTTATTTATTTCACTCTCTTTGGGAGACAGAATGATAGAAATCAAGAGCAGGTGAAGAATTGGTTTTATTTTATTTTTTACGCCATTCCTTGTGCGGGAAAAATTATTAGCCGACTTTATTCTTTGGGTTGGTGCGATTTACAGCGATATCAGATTTATAATTTTTTTTATGTTTGGCTGCTATCACCCACTAAAAGATGCTTTTTATTGCAAAAAAATGAGTTTTTGCATCGCTATATTTTGAGAGCTATAATGTTTCCATATTTCTGCTAATAGTCACGTGAGGGCTTGTTTTTTTAAGGAAAAGTTGATGTTTTTATTGCGAACGTTTTTTGATCGCTTTCTATTCCAACTTTTGGGCGGCAGAATTTACAAAAGCCAGCAATTCAGGAATTGTTTTTTGTGGTGGGTTTTTATGGCGTGTTTGGAACCATTGATAAGGCAACTTTATTTTTCAGATCAGTACGATTACAGCGATACCACATTTGTATAGTTTTTTGTGTTTTGTCGCATTTACGCAATAAAAACTATTTTATAGGTAAAATAATTATTTTTGCAATTCTTTATTCTCAGAGCTATAACTTTATATTTTTCACCTGACGGAGCTGTACGACGGCTTGTTTTTTGTGGGACAAGATGACATTTTGAGCTGTTCCATTTTTCTTTGCATTTGTCTTTTTTGAACACATTTTATTCCACTTTTTGTTCGGCGGTATGATGATAAACCATAGTTTTTTGCGGGGAATGGTGTTCACTGAATGGGTTAACTAGTGAGACCGTTTTATAACACTTGTCGTTCTGGATGCAGCGATACTAAATATGTGTACTTGTTTGGTTATTTAATCCTTTTACATGTATTTATTAGACTAATATTTTTTCTTTTTTTGTTCTTTATTTTGTGATTCTTTTGTAATAATTTAACAATTTTAATGTTTTTTTTTTTACATTGTCCCAGCATGCGACATCCACATTCCACTGACTGATCGCTGATATAATATGCTGCAGTGCTTTAGTCATGATAATTGGATATTTATTATCGGATCGTCATGGTAAAATACATGAAAGTATGTTTTAGTGACAGAGAACCTTCAATAATGTGGCCTAATGTAATACTGATACTATAACTGGTTTCCCTTAGTAGTTTTCTCTGGGCAGTCTCCTACCCCTGGTCTTTTTTGGAAACAAATGCTGGATTATCAGATTTTGGGTTTAAAGAATTAGAAACTAGTCCTTGCTTTTATGTTTCCTTTTAATGTGTTGCCTTTGGTCTGAGGGTATGAGTGTACGCAGCTGACGCAGTTAACTAAAGCAGCCAGTTCCATGAAAATAAAGCTCTAGTTTGCTTGCCACAGGCAGCTGTTCCAGGTTTCTTTTGCACTGTATTTCCATGTGTCCTACTCCATGTGTGTGAGTGGTTTGGCTTCAGTTCAAACTAAACATTGTTCTTCTAATGTTAAAAAGTTGGATGTATATTCTATTTCATGTGCTATTTCTGCTGCAGTAAAATGATCTGGTTGTTCCCAGGTTCTTATGTCATCACTATTAAGGCCTAGACTACTAGATCACCACAGATGAGCAAAGTTTGAATCATGTAATTATTTGCTTAAGTCATAACCAAAATGTCAGTGAAATTCATGCAAGTCTCACCTGATTTGACGTACTTTCTCACAGTTTTTGGACTTTTTTTTTTCTTTACATAAATATTTGGGTCTTTCGAAATAAAATTTAATGTGAAGTATTAGTAATGTATTTTTAAGACTATATGCCTCACTTTTGTTAGGAAAAATGTCTTTGCCTTATACTCTGCAGTCAGGGAGGTCTGGCCGTTTCTGACGTCATGACTGCAGTGCCGATAGAATGACTGTGCCAAATCTGAGAAAGCTCTTCAATTGTAAAGTTTTCCCTCCCTCCTTTGATGTGTATGATCATTGCAGGGCAGCAGGACAAGACGAATGCCATGTGCACAACATGTTCATAGAAATGCACAGCAATTTCTTTTCTAATGCAATGTGTGTTAATTTTCCAGACTGACAGAATTTGCAAATGTGTATTCTCAGCAAGGGTATAACATTAAAAATCAATGAATGTATGGTTCCCATGTAAAGCCTTGTGCATCGGTATATATGTGTGATTTTATTTTCCCTGTCTCAGGTGAGCACTCAGTATATGCATTGCCTTCAGAGCACTTGTGTCAGTGTCTACGTCTATTAGTTCTTACATTAAAGGGATTGTCCTGTCTTAAGCTATGTGACTGTGACTGCAGACTTCTGAATCCTTGCATAGTGCACACTGTGATGATTCTCTGGTGTGGGAGCGGACGGTCATGTGACCGCAGTTATGTGATTTGCATACCCCCAGCCACTTTCCGACTAGACTTGGCCGGCCTCACTCAAAACACTTGCATTGATTAAATCCGTGCATGTCTAGTTGGCACATGACCTGCTACCGGCATTGGAGAATCCTCTCAGCGCACAGTGCATGTCTAGTTGGCACGTGACCTGCTACCGGCATTGGAGAGTCCTCACAGCGCACAGTGCATGTCTAGTTGGCACGTGACCTGCTACCGGCATTGGAGAGTCCTCACAGCGCCCAGTGCATGTCTAGTTGGCACGTGACCTGCTACCGGCATTGGAGAGTCCTCACAGCGCACAGTGCATGTCTAGTTGGCACGTGACCTGCTACCGGCATTGGAGAGTCCTCACAGCGCACAGTGCATGTCTAGTTGGCACGTGACCTGCTACCGGCATTGGAGAGTCCTCACAGTGCATGTCTAGTTGGCACGTGACCTGCTACCGGCATTGGAGAGTCTTCATAGCACACAATGCATGTCTAGTTGGCACGTGACCTGCTACCGGCATTGGAGAGTCCTCACAGTGCATATCTAGTTGGCACGTGACCTGCTACCGGCATTGGAGAGTCTTCACAGCACACAGTGCATGTCTAGTTGGCACATGACCTGCTACCGGCATTGGAGAGTCCTCACAGCGCACAGTGCATGTCTAGTTGGCACTTGACCTGCTACCGGCATTGGAGAGTCCTCACAGCGCACGTCTAGTTGGCACGTGACCTGCTACCGGCATTGGAGAGTCCTCACAGTGCATGTCTAGTTGGCACGTGACCTGCTACCGGCATTGGAGAGTCCTCACAGTGCACAGTGCATGTCTAGTTGGCACGTGACCTGCTACCGGCATTGGAGAGTCCTCACAGCGCACAGTGCATGTCTAGTTGGCACGTGACCTGCTACCGGCATTGGAGAGTCCGCACAGTGCATGTCTAGTTGGCACGTGACCTGCTACCGGCATTGGAGAGTCTTCATAGCACACAATGCATGTCTAGTTGGCACGTGACCTGCTACCGGCATTGGAGAGTCCTCACAGTGCATATCTAGTTGGCACGTGACCTGCTACCGGCATTGGAGAGTCTTCACAGCACACAGTGCATGTCTAGTTGGCACATGACCTGCTACTGGCATTGGAGAGTCCTCACCGCGCACAGTGCATGTCTAGTTGGCACGTGACCTGCTACCGGCATTGGAGAGTCCTCACAGCGCACGTCTAGTTGGCACGTGACCTGCTACCGGCATTGGAGAGTCCTCACAGTGCATGTCTAGTTGGCACGTGACATGCTACCGGCATTGGAGAGTCTTCACAGCACACAGTGCATGTCTAGTTGGCACGTGACCTGCTACCGGCATTGGAGAGTCCTCACAGTGCACAGTGCATGTCTAGTTGGCACGTGACCTGCTACCGGCATTGGAGAGTCTTCACAGAGCACAGTGCATGTCTAGTTGGCACGTGACCTGCTACCGGCATTGGAGAGTCCTCACAGCGCACAGTGCATGTCTAGTTGGCACGTGACCTGCTACCGGCATTGGAGAGTCCTCACAGTGCACGCAATGTGAAGTTTCACAAGTCTATGGTTTCATAGTGACTGCAGACTTGTACCTTAAGACAAGACAACCCTTTTAAGCAAGCACTAAATAACCATTACATTCCTCAGATATCTATATTTTCCATTAATTGTACCTGATTGCATTTCTCTCTGTCTTTTTTTTTTTTTTTTAATTTTACTTTCTCTTTTTCGCTTTCTATTACTGGACTGTGCTACTGCACTGATATTACTGGACTGCACTGCTTCGTTTACTTCATTGCATTGTTTTCATGAACTATACCAGTAAAAATCTAAATTTTGTTCTGGTACTTTTCTAACAGGTTCCAAGTGAAGAGTGTAAAACTGTGATCACATTTACCAGTCCACTAAGAGATGAGCAGCAGCCACAAGCTGAAGGTATGGACAGGCTGGACAATCACTGGGCCTACACACTGCGACAGAGAGAGATAGGATTTGTCTTTTATTGAAAATGCCATACATCCACTGAATAGCACATGGATGTTGAAGATGGGTCTGTTTGTCCTCTTCTCTGTAGGCCTCTACTTTGTCACCCATGGGGCTAATGTGATCCTGTATGTTGTATACTTAGAGCGAGTTATCTGTATGTCTGTGTATTTGACTTTCAGGTTTACTGCACTTTTTTAATCAAAATATACTTTTGTAAAATTTTAACCACACACCTTAACAGCATGTGTCCAAGGCACACTTTTATTGGATTATTCTTCTTGCCCTCCAGTTCTAACTTCTAAAGCATAAAATAAAAAAAAAAATCATAAATCATGCCTTAACACAGCATGAACCCCAGAAAAACAGCTTACTGTCTGCCCTGGGGGTCTCTCCACTGGGTCCACCACTGCTCACCTGGGGTTGTGTGTGTCCCTTGTTTCAGGGGAGTAGTAGTCATTATGTACCAGTAGACTCATCCTGTCCCATTCATGGACCATGGATCTGATGGAGATTGCCGAGAACAATGAAGGGGGCACTGCTGCATTCAAATTAAGGGCATAAGACAGAGGTCAGACACTGAACACCTATTCTGTGAGAAGTTGGTATTGCGGAACAACCCCTTTAATTCAGCCATAAGGATGATACATTGTTGTATGGAGGTGGACCAGTCAAGGTTATTTGTGTTCATATTTTTACCCACTAGTGATTTACCGTTTCAGAAATAAGTCACATTTTCAGTGGCAGATTGTCTACCCAAATGAGGCAGAAAATCGAATGTCGAAGAGGGATTGTTTTAAACCATGCAAACTGAATTGGGGTTAGATGATTTTTAAAGGGAATCTAACTAAGTCTGATGACTTATGCTTTTCAAACTAAGGAAGGCATAATATAGGGATTGAGACACTGATCCCAGCTTTATACCTAAATTCTGAAGAAGTGGAAAGCTGCCAATCAGTGGTATAGTGTGGAGCGAACTATAGCTCATCGAGGACTTCAAAGCCAAAACTTTGAGAGGACTAAAAGAGCTTCAACAGAAAAAATAGTGTTTTATCACAACTACAGCTGGAAACTCGGTACATAAAACACAGCTGAAATCAAGGTCTCTTTCCCTACTTTGTGTTGCTATTTGATGGGGAACATAAGAAAACCCCAAAGTGGATATAAAAATTAACCTTTAATGTACACAATTAAAATAGAACAACACAATAGAATTAACTAGAGTGCCAACCTCCGCTGGTAGGCAGGAACCGAGATATGGGCCGACTTGTAGGGTGAGCCTAGAGTGCTCCTTTTAATTGTATGGTGTTTGTATTGTGCTGTTTGTTTTTTTCTTTAATTGTCAATTTTTATTGAAAATAAACATTTCCAAAGTGATTAACATATAACATAGATATCGATATTCTCTTATAGAAAACAGTGTCAAACAATAAATTGGCAAATCAAGGAGCTAGTAGGATGTTGCCGACATTATATTAGGTGGCATTATAACGAATGATATACCAGCAGAATGTTCAACCATTGTATACATGAATCGGTATACTCAAAAGTGGAGGACCAATCAAACAGACACAAGACAGGACATTAACAAGAGGGGGGGGGGTATCTGAAAATCAGAAAGGGGAGACCGGCAGTGGCTATATAGTTTAGAGAATTGGGTTCATGTATTTATTGAGGCCCAAAAAGGGTCCCAAGGAAACCAGATAGAATCAAATCTATCAATCGTGTCATGCAGGGCTGCGTGGTATTCAAAATTTCTAACATCTTTAATCCTGGCATATAAGTCAAGTGTGATTTGCTTCCAATGAGACGCCACCAACCATCTGGCAGCCGTCAAGATGTGTAAGAGGAGCCTAGTAGTTTTCTTTTGTTTGGGAAGGTGGGGAAATGTTAAGGAGAAAAAACTGGGGATCCAGAGGCAATGTCAAATCCAAAACCTGGCCTATAAATCCCTGCACCTGCTTTCAATATAGGCAAATCAGTGAGCAATCCCAGAATATGTGAAAGATCGATCCTCCCAAAAGGTTGCACCTCCAGCAGAGGGGAGAGAGAAATGGGTACAGCCTATGTAAGAATTCAGGTGTGTGATACCAGAAATGGAGGATCTTGTACTGGCTTTCTTTATATGCTGCTCTCGACCAGACAAGTCCCCAGTCTCCCATCTAAGCATGTAGGGATGTCTCGTCAGGGAGTCTGCATCAGGCTTTTGAATGATGTTATAAATTGCAGAAATTAATCCCTTCGTTAATGTACCGTTTCTGCCTAATCTTTAAAAAGTGGTTGGGAGGGAGAGCTGCAGACGCTGGAAAGTAGTTAAGGCGAAGTGTCTAATTTGAATATACTGAAATGGCGAGAGACCATGTATAGATAGATTGGATTTTAATTCTAGGTATGGGTGTATGGATCTTGTTCTATGATCTATAATATCAGCAAAGTTTAACAAATTTGTGTGAGACCACTCTCCCGTCATTGGGTGGGTCAAACGATCATGGAAGCCTGGTTGGTACAAAAATGAGGTAAGAGGAGAGTTTGTGGATGAAAGTTTAATTTTTTTGGAACAAGTTTTGTATTGTTCTGTTTTAACTGTGTACATTATAAGTAGAGTTTTATATCCACTTTGGGGTTTTCTTATGTTAGCCACTTGTTAATTAGCACCCCCTACCCACCAATTTTTTAATTTTTCTCTATGGGGAAGAAAAAACCTCTCAAAAAAATTCTCTATCACAATTGTTTGGTAGCCGGCAGCACATGCCCTCTCGTACAGGGCTTTTAGACTTGCATAATACTGTTATGCCAAAAAAGACTAAAGTTTTTTTTTAGGAGTGATGGTTTTATTGCCTTGCCATAAATGAGCTCATAGGCCCCTTCATCAGTTAAGTATCTAAATGAATGATTGAGGCAAAAGCATATTTTAAAAATATTTACAAGACATTTGTACATGGGGTGGATATAAGGGGGCTCACGCTTAACCTTTCCAAATCCATTTTTTGGGCACAACCATATACATCAAAATCCATACCATGCAAATAACAATTACCAGTAAACCCACCTGTGAATATTTGATGGAACAGCTTTCATCCAAGACACGCAATGAAAAATACATCTATAGTCAACCTCTGAGATACGTTCAGAGCATTTCACACAGTGAAGATAGAAAGCTACGCCTGTTATCAATGAGGAATACATTGCTACAAGATTCACAGAGCCACAAGGATCCCAAGGAGAAGCCTCTTGGACTACAAAGGGAGGATAACAGCAGGGTACAACCGCCACATAATCATGGGAATAGTGCTGTGGATCTTCACTTTAACCCATTTTTCTCACAAACCATATACCATAACATACTCCTATACTTGCCAATTGCGGCATTCCCCGGATTCTCTTGTTGGTTGTGCTGCTTTTCTTGCTCATGTGACCTGCAGTCAGGTGAAGCCGCTCACACTGGGGTTTATGTCTGAGCCGAAAGTCACTTTCTCTGTGTAACTCAGGAACCGCGTTACATTGAAGGATGTAACTGTACCCCACACAAAGATGAGCGCTCACATGGAACGGTGCTGGGAACCAGAGAAAACGGCAGTTGAGAAGTATAGCAATACCCTTATATATCATTATGTCAGTATTAGGACAGTTTATGAAATAAATATTGATCAGGACTCCTTCTTTAAGGACAACAGAGAGAGAAAAATCAGTGAATTCATACTGAGAGCATTCTTTGACAAAAGGCCTCAACACCTGGATTCATGACTCACTACAATGACACACGTCACACCTCCACCAGACTGACTCCAGATCCCTAAACTTCCAGAGCCCACCGTACACATTAGAACCCTGCCGTCGGCTTATCTCTGGGAGAACAAAGCAATCAGCAGTCCAAAACTGGATGTGTCTTATCAACAGCTCCCCTTACAATCCATGATCCAGGGTCCCCATACATATTGGACTGTTGGCCGAACCTGTTCTATTGCTGAGCACAGCTGACATTAGTTTAATGTATATGGGGCCTTAAAGGAAATCTGTCAAAAGGTTTTTCCTGCCTCATCTGAGAGCAGCATAATGTAGGAAAAGAGTCTCTGATTTTAGCAATGTATCACTTGGTTTACTGAGTGCAGTGGTTGTGACACAATTGGAGTTTTTAGATGTAGCAAAGCTGAGAAAGTTAACCTTGCTCACACCACAATTTTCTGTTTATATTTTATATTGACAGTGAGCTGCTAATCACTGCTGTGGGTGTGGTTAGACCAAGTCTCACGTGAGCCCCGATCCAGGTAGTGATAATCTCCTGTTGATAAAACACTCATTGTATTGAAAAAGCACACAGCTTAATAAGTGACATCACTGAAATTAGTGTCTGAGCTCTTACCTTATGCTGCCCACAGATTACATAGCAAAAAACTGCTCCTAAGTCATAGGCCCTACTACATCTGTAACGAAAGTCTTATTTTTAGTATTTTGGCTTATATTTAAGCGGCACCTCCCCATCCACCCAATGTACAAAAGTCTTGTTAATTTTTTAAAATCTTGTTCACTTGCCTGTCATTCGTATTAGCTGATGGAGACTCTCTACTCCCATACTCCCAATGTTTGCAAATATGTATATTTTTGGTTACTCAATGAAGATATCACTCTTAGAATACTTTGATATTTTTTTGGTATGAAAGCTTTTCCATAGAATTTTATGGCTAACACTGTACCAAGTTATCATTTTTTTTATTAGACTGGCATAAAAATGCAATTAACCAAAATAAAGACAATGCTATGTGTGTTTTTAAGATTCTCTCCTGCCGAGAGTTCCATCAGTCGTTGATGAGATCGTTAATTCTACTCCAGAACTGAAGCTACATTTGGAAGCTTCTGAAGCAAGGTTAGAGTATTTATTAACGTATGTTGTATTTTGCTGTTGTGTTGATGGAATTTATTGGTATTGGACACTGTTTCAGAGAAGATATTTTTTCAATCCTTATTCTCTATTCTTTCCAAAGGCTTTTTTATTTTAATTAACTGTAGGTTTATGTGTTAATGGGGTTGTCACTATTTTTATACTTGATAAATCTTTAAGATAGGTCATCAATATCAGATCAGTGGGGGTGTGACATCTGACAACCTGACCAGGTAGCTGTTCCCGGTGTTGGCGGTGACAGAATGTGAACCATTGCAGAGCTTCATCAACGATATAGTGATTGCAGCCGTATACTGCAGAAACACTACTGTTCTTTCAAGTAGGGGCAGATGTGCAGTCATCTCATGGACAATCCTCAGATTAGGTTAAAATCAATGTGCAAGAGAGTGGAAAACTCCTTTAAATGAGTTGAGATTCCTAATTCTCAGCGTCTGTATTAAAACCAAGCCCATACACAGCTGTATAAATTCTATTCTCCAAATGCACGTTCTTCAGAATGGTCTTAGTATATGTTTATTTAGATTATCTGTGTGACCGATAAGTATAGACTTAACCTTGGATGCTCTAATTACAATGTTGTGTAATGGATTCTGGGCCCTAAATGTTTTATTATGGTCTACGGTGGAGAAACAGGACAGAAACTCAAAGTGAGGATGAGATCATAGGGGCACATAGTCAATGACAAAAAGATGCCTTAATTTGTAAATGAACTTTTTTGTGCCCCAGGACAACACACAAGATATGACAATTGTTCCATCACAACGCATCTTCAAATCCCACAGTGGTGACTGGAGCTCCTCAAAATACAAATTTTGGACAGGCTTAGACAGTTATCACAGGACCAAAGATAAATACAGAATGGTGGTGGTTGCTATGAAAAAATCCTCAGAATGCTGCTCTTTTCCCAATGATCTGGTGTCCAAACATGAAAAGATGGTTAAGACCTTTTTGTTTCACTGACAGGGCTAAAATTGCGGATTTTGGTACCATAGGCAGATGAGGCAAGTTGTGGCCGACCCTTCCCCTGACTCATTTGTAAACTGTCTTAAAGGGGTTATCTTGAAATTTTGTATGAATAGTCTATTTGTAGGACAGGTCTTCATTATCTGATCGATGGGGGTGTGACATCCTGCGCCTCTGCTGATCAGTTGTTCCCGGTGTCGGACGGGTGTGCGGAGTTGCAGAGCTGGATATCACAGCTTGTCAATGGAATAGTGGCTGCGACCAGTTCTGCAGATCCATCTTGTATTCAAATCAATAGAGGGAGGATGCGCAGTACCTAGCTGCTGTCTCTATACAGTTGATTGAGCTGTACTGCGGCCATGGTCACATGCTTAGGCCATGCAGACTCCTCACAGTAACACGATCAACAGGTGGCTTGACGTTTTGATGATCTGCATGTTAAAGTGCTTTGCATTGTGGCAAACATACCACAGACAACCATTAATAATTTCATTGATAGAAGACAGATTTCTGCATATTGCGATCATACTCAATAATGAATAAAACAAGATGTTTTGAAAATTTTGTTTCCATCTTTTCCATTTCGTTAACTTGTCTGTCGATCCTTTGATTTCCATAATTCCACGACTTTTTCTTCTGTGTTGTAATTTCTGTGTGAGGAGTGTGTATGTATCTACAGTGGGGAAAAAATATTTAGTCAGCCACCAATTGTGCAAGTTCTCCAGCATAAAAAGATGAGAAGCTTGTAATTGACATCATAGGTAGACTACAACTATGAGAGTCAAAATGAGAAAACAAATTCAGAAAATCACCTTGTCTGATTTGGCAAGATTTATTTTGAAAATTATGATGGAAAATAAGTATTTGGTCGCCTAAAACCATGCAAGATTTCTGTCTCTCACATACCTGTAACTTCTTCTGTAAGAGGCTCCTCTGTCCTCCACTCATTACCTGTAGCAATGGCACCTGTTTGAATTTATCAGTATAAAAGACACCTGTCCACAACCTCAAACAGTCACACTCCAAACTCCACTATGGTGAAGAACAAAGAGCTGTCAAAGGACACCAAAAACAAAAATGTCGCCTTGTACCAGGCTGGGAAGACTGAATCTGCAATAGGCAAGCAGCTTGGTGTGATGAAATCAACTGTAGGAATAATAATGAGAAAATGGAAGACATGCAAGACCACTGATAATCTCCCTTGATCTGGGGCTCCACGCAAGATCTCACCCCGTGGGGTCAAAATGATCACAAGAACGGTGAGCAAAAATCCCAGAATCTCACGGGTGAACCTAGTGAATGACCTTCATAGAGCTGGATCACCTTAACAAAGGCTACCATCAGTAACACACTACGCTGGCTGGGACTCAGGTCTTGCAGTGCCAGACGTGTCCCTCTGCTTAAGCCAGTACATATCCGGGCCTGTCTGAATTTTGCTAGAGAGCATTAGGATTATCGAGAAGAGTATTCAGAGAATGTCATATGGTCTGATGAAACCAAAGTAGAACTGTTTGGTAGAAACAAAACTTGTCGTGCTTGGAGGAGACAGAATGCAGAGTTGCATCCAAATAACACCATACCTACTGTGAAGCATGGGGCGGCTTTGGGCTTTTTTTCTGCAAAGGGACCAGGACGACTGATCCGCGTACATGAAAGAATAAATGGTGCCATGTATCGTGAGATTTTGAGTGCAAACCTTCTTCCATCAACAAGGGCACTGAAGATGAAACGTGGATGGGTCTTTCGGCATGATAATAATCCCAAGCACACCACCAGGGCAATGAAAGAGTGGCTTCGTAAGAAGCATATAAAGGTCCTAGAGTGGCCTATCCAGTCTCCAGATCTCGACCCTATAGAAAACCTTTGGAGGGATCTGAAAGTCCGTGTTGCCCAGCAACAGGCCCAAAACATCACTGCTCAAGAGGAGATCTGCATGGAGGAATGGGCCAACATACCACCAACAGTGTGTGCAAACCTTGTGAAGACTTACAGAAAACGTTTTTAACCTCCGACATTGCCAAAAAAGGATATATAACAAAATATTGAGATGAACTTTTGTTAATGACCAAATACTTATTTACCACCATAATTTTCAAAATAAATCTTGCCAAATCAGACGAGGTGATTTTCTGGATTTGTTTTCACATTTTGACTCATAGTTGTGGTCTACCTATGATGTCAATTACACAGGCCTCTCTCATCTTTTTATGTGGGAGAACTTGCACAATTGGTGGCTGACTAAATACTTTTTTCCCCACTTCGTGTTTATATACAGATAGACACTTATTGGGAAACAATGTGACGCTGAGTGGACCGTGCGGACAGTTTCCCTTTAATGGCTTGTTTAAATGACTATTGCTGCTAAAGCGTTTACTGCAGAAAATAAGACTTTAGGATAATTGGATTTTCTTTTTGCCTTGTGTACGTCCTTATTAAAATACTCTGCTTCAGTAGTTTTTAACATACAAACCTTTCTGTGTATTTATGCCCCCACTCCAGTACGCCAAAAGGTATTACTAATCTAGAAGAGGAAGCGCCTGACCGGAACAATGATTCGCTTTTTGCTGAGATGTATGGAACCAGTCCCGAGTTTATTGCAGATGTTGATGAGGGTGCTGACTTACGAGGTATTCTGTCCTCTGTCTATTTATTTTATTTTGTCCTACATCAGTGCGTTGCTAGGAATTATAATCATTGTTTTTGTGGCAAATATCATCAAAAGGTTGCCCCATCGCAAACAAGTGTACAGTATGTATAGGTAGCAGTATAACATGTTTGTTATGTTATTCCATCAAAAATAATTACCATACTGTGACTCAGGCTCTTGGCCTACACCAGCATGGACAGATGGACAGGCCCTTGTCATAATGTTCCCCATCCTGGCTCCCATCTTGTAAAAATGTCCCTCATTTTGTAATAATGTCCTCTGTCCTGGCCCCTTCCTGAATTAATGTCCCCCATCCCAGCCTCTTCCTTTAATAATGTCCTCCATCCTGACTCCCATCCTGTGATAATGTCCTCTGATCTGTCTCTTCCCTGTTATAATGTCCCCTGTCTTGTAATAACTTATGATGTAACCTGTCCTGGACAGATGCATAATTTCATGGCCCCTTCCATAAATGATACCCCCCCATCCTGGCCAACAACCTGTAATAATGCCTACTGTCTTTGAAAAATATCCATCATCTTATAGTAATGTTCTTCATCCTGGCCCGATTCTTTAATAATGTCTCCCGTCCTGTTTACCCCCAAGGGTGGTTTGCACATTAATGACGGGGCCAATTTTTACAATTCTGACCAATGTCCCTTTATGAGGTTATAACTCTGGAACGCTTCCATGGATCCAGGTGATTCTGACATTCTTTTCTCGTGACATATTGTACTGCATGATAGTGGTAAAATTTCTTTGATATAACTTAGAAAAATATTTAGAGTTGAGAGTCCTCAGTGGTTGATACCTTTTAATGGCTAACTGAAAAGATGGTAACAAATTGCAAGCTTTGGAGACTACTCAGGTCTCTTCATCAGGCATAGACTAATACAAAATCTGAAGAATCACATATTTATACACAAAACAGGACAGAAAAAATGCAATAGGTAAGACAAGTGACGTGAAGCAGAATAGTCATTCTGGCAGAGGGATGAGCATAAATATTGGAACAGTTCATAGATAAGGAGTGTGAAAGTTTTATTACCCTCTGATTGGGGTCTGGTAATGTTTTGTGATGTTTTCACAGGGTATTTGGAGTAAATTCCTTAATTGATATAGAATGTCATAAATCCGTGTGACAGGTTCATTCCAGCATTAAGAGTGTCAAAGGTCACCATCAATTTGTATTCGCAAATTCTTCTTTGTCTTCGAGATGTGAAGTTGCCTCTGAGTACAAGTATTTTCATATCTAACAAGCTATGATCAGGGGAGCAAAAATGTTTTGCCACAGGTAGATCCATTCTTTTTTCTCTTATTGTGTGGCGATGAGAATTCATCCTTGTTCTCAGTTTTTGCCCGGTCTCCCCCACATACAGACCCCCAGTTGGACATTTAGTACATATAATTAGGTACACCACATTAGATGTGATGCAGCTGAAAGTACCTGGTATCTTGTAGTCCCGATGGGAGTTGGGGATCTTTATCTTGTCCGTGGTCATTATAAATGGACAAGTTTTGCATTTCTTCTGGTTCCAAGGAGAGGTTCCTGCAGCTGTTGGGGAGGACAGGGAGCTTCTGACAATGATGCTTCTTAGATTTGGGGGCTGCCTAAAACACAGTAGAGGGGGATCTGGAAATATGGATTGTAATCGGGCATCTTTTTGTAGTAAAGGTTGTAGTTTCCGTGCAGCTCCCCTTAGCACCTCCAGATTTGGATTGTAGGTGACCACTAGAGGCACCCGGTTATTTTCTTCTTTAGTTTTGTAATGTAGCAGGTGATTCCTTGATATTCTGGTGGCTCTTGTAATTTGGTTTTCAATTGTTCTTGGATGGTAGCCCTGATTTAAAAAGGTCTTTCTAAGGCGACCAAGGTGTTCATTTCTATCCATGGGGTTGGAACATATACGGTTGTATCTGATGGCTTGGCTGTAGACAATAGAGTTTTTTATGTGTTTTGGATGGAAACTGTCCCATTTAAGGTATGTTGGACGGTCGATTGGCTTCTGATACAGGGATGTCTCTATTCCATTGTTCTTTAGCTTAATGATGGTGTCCAAAAAGTTAATTTCAGTGCTGGAGTAGTTGAGTGTTAAGTTGATGGTGGGATGAAATTGATTGAACTGTTCATGGAACGTGTTTAGCTGTTGCTCAGACTCCGTCCAGATGATTAAGATATCATCAATATAGCGGTAGTAGGCCCGAGGCCTGATGGGACATGAGGACAGAAAGTCGCTTTCAAGCTTGGCCATGAAAAGATTTGCATACTGTGGAGCCATTTTACTTCCCATCGCTGTGCCAGTCTCCTGTAAATAGATCTTGTTGTCAAATTCAAAGTAATTGTGGGTGAGGATGAATTTTGTGAGTTTCACCACAGAATCATCATCATTCGCGGTGTTTTTCATGAAGTCTTTGCAGGCATTTAATCCATCCTGGTGTGGGATATTAGAGTACAAGGATTCCACATCCATGTGTTTATTTGTGAAAAAAATGGAAATTTGGCGAAATTTTTGAAAATTTCACAATTTTTCATGCACCTAAATCACAGAAATATGGCACATAAAATACTTAATAAGTAACATTTCTCACATGTTTACATCGGCACAATTTTGGAACCAAATTTTTTTTTTGTTACGAAGTTATAAGGGTTAAAAGTTAGCCAGCGATTTCTCATTTTTACAACACCATTTTTTTGTGGGGACCACATCACATTTGAAGTCACTTTGAGGGGTCTATATGATAGAAAATACCCAAAAGTGACACCATTCTAAAAACTGCACCCCTCAAGGTGCTCAAAACCACATTCAAGAAGTTTATTAACCCTTCAGGTGCTTCACAGGAATTTTTTGAATGGTTAAAAAAAAAATGAACATTTAACTTTTTTTCACAAAAAAAATTATTTCAGGTACAATTTTTTTATTTTCTGAGGGTAACAGGAGAATTTGGACCCCAAAAGTTATTGTGCAATTTGTCCTGAGTACGCTGATGCCCCATATGTGGGGGGGAACCACTGTTTCGGCGCACGGAAGGGAAGGAGCGCCGTTTGACTATTTCAACGCAAAATTGGCTGGAATTGAGATACATTTTTTTTTCATTTTATTATTTTTCCCTAACTGAGGAAGTGATAAAGGGGGTTTTATTTAATATTTATAGCAGGTTTTTATGATTGGCAACTGTCACACGCTGAGGCTACTTTCACACTTGCGTTTTTTTGCGCAACGCATCATGCGCTATCGGACGCATGCGCGATGTTCCTATCTTTAACATGGTGGGCGCAGGGTCTAGCGCTTGCACGCGTTCATGTGCGTTTGTCGTGCGCTGCGCATTTTCCCGGTGGGCGCCCATACGTGCTAGACGCTACATGTTGCATTTTTTTTTCGCCCAACCGCTTTAAAAAAACGTGTGCGCGCGCTATGCGCAAAAAATAACATTGCAGTCTATGGGGGCGCTGGCATGCGCATGGCTTTGCGCTCGTCAGCGCTTTTGCACGCACGCGATTTTTCAGTAAATAATGTCTAAACACTTATTAACATTAGAACCAAGATGATAGAGCCAGAGATGATAGAGCCAGAGATGATAGAGCCAGAGATGATAGAGCCAGAGATGATAGGGGCAGAGATGATAGAGCCAGAGATGATAGAGACAGAGATGATAGAGACAGAGATGATGAGACGAGATGATAGAGACAGAGATGATAGAGACAGAGATGATAGAGACAGAGATGATAGAGACAGAGAGATAGAGACAGAGATGATAGAGACAGAGATGATAGAGACAGAGATGATAGAGCCAGAGATGATAGAGACAGAGATGATAGAGCCAGAGATGATAGAGCCAGAGATGATAGAGCCAGAGATGATAGAGCCAGAGATGATAGAGCCAGAGATGATAGAGCCAGAGATGATAGAGCCAGAGATGATAGAGCCAGAGATGATAGAGCCAGAGATGATAGAGCCAGAGATGATAGAGCCAGAGATGATAGAGCCAGAGATGATAGAGCCAGAGATGATAGAGCCAGAGATGATAGAGCCAGAGATGGAATAGAGCAGAGATGATAGAGCCAGAGATGATAGAGCCAGAGATGTAGAGCCAGAGATGATAGAGCCAGAGATGGTAGAGCAGAGATGGTAGAGCAGAGATGGTAGAGCCAGAGATGATAGAGACAGAGATGATAGAGACAGAGATGATAGAGACAGAGATGATAGAGACAGAGATGATAGAGACAGAGATGATAGAGACAGAGATGATAGAGACAGAGATGATAGAGACAGAGATGATAGAGACAGAGATGATGGAGACAGAGATGATGGAGACAGAGATGATGGAGACAGAGATGATGGAGACAGAGATGATGGAGACAGAGATGATGAGCCAGAGATGATAGAGCCAGAGATGATAGAGCCAGAGATGATAGAGACAGAGATGATAGAGACAGAGATGATAGAAATGTGACACATAGACAACCCATGCGGCGAAAAAAACGCAAACGCATGAAAAAACGCATGAAATCGCAGACAATCGCTGAGTTTTTGTCGTAATGCGCATGCTGATGCGACTAAATATTGCAGCGTTTACAAGCGTTTGCACACGTTTTTTTAATGCGCTTCATGTGCGCTCGAAACACAGCGCAAAAAAACGCAAGTGTGAAAGTAGCCTAAAAGATGCTTTTTATTGCAAAAAATAGTTTTTGCATCACTACATTTTAAGAGCTATAATTTTTCCATATTTTGGTCCACAAAGTCATGTTGAGGTCTTATTTTTTGCGGGACGAGTTGATGTTTTTATTGATACCATTTTCGGGCACATGACATTTTTTGATCGCTTTTTATTACGATTTTTGGGAGGCAGAATGAACAAAAACCAGCAATTCAGGAATTTATTTTGGGGGGGCCTTTATACCGATCCGCATGTGGTAAAATTGATAAAGCAGTTTCATTCTTGGGATAGTACGATTACAGCGATACCCCATTTATATCTTTTATGTTTTGGTGCTTTTACACAATAAAAACAATTTTATATAAAAAATAATTATTTTTGCATCGCTTTATTCTGCGAGCTATAACTTTTTTTCTTTTTTCGCTGATGATGCTGTATGGTGGCTCGTTTTTTGCGGGACAAGATGATGTTTTCAGCGGTATCATGTTTATTTATATCCGTCTTTTTGATTGCGTGTTATTCCACTTTTTGTTCGGCGGTATGACGATAAAGCTGTTTTTTTTTTGCCTTTAAGGGGTTAACTAATGGGAACGTTTGATAGGGCAGGTCGTTACAGACACGGCGATACTAAATATGTGTACTTTTATTACTTTTATGTTTTTTTTTTTATTTACTGTATATACTCGAGTATAAGCCGAGATTTTCAGCCCATTTCTTAGGGCTGAAAGTCCCCCTCTCGGCTTATACTCGAGTCATATACAGGGAGGAGGCGGAGCGCAGCTGTTCTATATACTCACCCCTCCGCCGGCGCTGTCTCTGCAGCCCCTGCTCTTCTCCCACAGTCTCCGGTGCCTGTGTTCAGCGGTCGGGTGGTACCGCTCATTAAAGTCATGAATATGCACATATTTATGACTTTAATGAGCGGTACCACGTGCCCGCTGAACACTGGTGCCGGAGACCGCGGAGAAGAGCAGGGCAGAGACGCGCCAGCGGAAGAGTGAGTATAAGCAATATTTACCTGTCCCGTTCCACCGCTGCTCGCCGCTATGTCCTTGAGTCCTCTGTTATGATTCGGTAGCTGAGGAGTGCAGGCAAAAAAGGAAATACACCAGAGCAGTTGGAATCTATGAGATTGCAGTACCCTGACTAACCACCACAACTAGAGGAAGCCGTGGAGCGTTCCTACGATGGTCCTAGACGCCTCGTCACAGCCTGAGAAACTAACTACACCTAAAGATAGAAAGAGGAAAGCTATCTGCCCCGGAGCAGATCCCCAAAGAACATAGAAAGCCCCCAAACATGTAATGGCGGTTAGACAAGAGGAAATACTGACACAGACAGAAAATAGTATGAGCAAACGTTGGGGCCCAAACTACCTAAATAGAAAAGGATAGGAAGGGCACTTACTGCAATCCCAAAAAACCCTGCAAAGCACCAACTCTACTAATTTCAAAAACACCTGAGATCACACGACCTCTACCACCTAAATTAGTTCTCTGGTGTAACAAAATCAAAACAGCAGCCACTGAAAAAACTGGAAAAAGCAAATGTACAAACATCAGTGGCTGAACTAAACTGAGAGGGCAAAAGCCCCCGGAGGGGACCCAGAAGGCCCCCACAGAAGTGCAGGACAAAATGCAAAAATCAAGCACAAAAACAAAAAGAAGAAAATGTCTTATCTGTAAGCAGGAGATGCAGACACGACACAGCAGGCTACAAAGGAAACAGGAATCAAGGATTAAGACCAGAACAATTGATCACCGGCAACCCTGATGGGAAGGCGACTCCCTTAAATAAGACCAGTCAGTAACACCTGATTCCCAATCCTCACAATCTTCACTGGACAGTCCAGTACCGCTTGTAACCACCAGAGGGAGCCTCTGCTCAGAACTCATTTCAAGTCCATTCACAACAGTACCCCCCCCTTGAGGAGGGGTCACCGAACCCTCACCTGAGCAACCAGATCGGTCAGGATGAGCTCTATGATACGCACGGATGAGTCTCCTAGCATGTATGTCCGAAGCAAACACCCAAGAATTGTCTTCCTGACCATAACCTCTCCACTTAACCAAATACTGGAGTTTCCGTCTAGAAAAACGAGAATTCAAAATTTTCCAACCTCAAACTCCATATTGCCCTCAACCAGAACAGGGTCAGGAGGCAAAGCAGTAGGAACCACTGGCTCAACAAACCTCTTCAACAAGGACTTGTGGAACACATTATGGATCTTAAATGTCCCTGGAAGAAGCAAACGAAAAGAAACAGGATTAAGAATCTCCATGATCTTATAAGGTCCAATGAACCTAGGCTTAAATTTAGGAGATGCCACTCTCATAGGAATATTTTTTGAGGACAACCAGACCAAGTCCCCCACTTTAAACCGAGGACCATCAGTCCTATGCCGGTTAGCAAACCGCTGGGCCGTCTCCTGAGAGAGGGACAACCTCTGCACTACCTGGTCCCAAATCTGCTGCATACGCTCCACAACAGAGTCAACACCTGGACAGACAGAAGCCTCCGTCTGTCCCGAAGAAAACCGAGGGTGAAACCCAGAATTGCAGAAAAATGGAGACATCAAAGTGGCAGAGCTAGCCCTATTATTAAGAGCAAACTCAGCCAAAGGCAAAAAAGAGACCCAGTCATCCTGATCAGCAGACACAAAGCATCTTAGATAAGTCTCCAATGTCTGATTTGTTCTCTCAGTTTGACCATTGGTCTGAGGATGAAACGCCGAGGAGAAAGACAATTGAACACCAAGTTTAGAACAAAAGGTCCTCCAAAATCTGGAAACAAACTGGACTCCTCTGTCAGACACAATGTTCTCAGGAATGCCGTGCAAACGTACCACGTGCTGAAGGAACAAAGGTACCAATTCAGAGGAGGAAGGCAACTTAGGTAATGGCACAAGATGTATCATCTTGGAAAACCTATCACAAATCGCCCAGATGACGGTCATTCTCTGAGAAACAGGGAGGTCGGAAATGAAATCCATAGAGATATGGGTCCATGGTCTCTTGGGCACAGGCAATGGCATCAACAAACCACTAGAGCGGGAGCAAGGCTTAGAGCGAGAGCAAGTCCCGCAGGACTGCACAAATTCCCTGACATCACGAGACAAGGTAGGCCACCAAAAGTACCGACTAACCAAGTCTCTGGTACCAAAAATTCCGGGATGACCTGCCAACGCGGAACAATGAATCTCAGACATCACACTCTTTTTCCAGTGGTCCGGGACAAACAATTTCCCAACAGGGCAGCGCTCGGGCCTATCCTCCTGACACCCCTCCAGAGCCAGTCTCAAATTGGGCGAGATGGCGGAAAGAACTACACCTTCTTTCAAAATAACAGAAGGATCAGATAACTCAGGAGAGTCCGCAAGGAAACTCCTTGAAAGGGCATCCGCCTTAACATTCTTAGTGCCAGGAAGAAAGGAAACCACAAAATTAAAACGTGTGAAAAACAAGGCCCACCTGGCCTGTCTAGGATTAAGTCGCTTGGCAGATTCCAGATAAACCAGATTCTTATGGTCAGTAAGGACCACCACCTGATGTTTAGCTCCCTCCAGCCAATGTCTCCACTCTTCAAAAGCCCACTTCATGGCCAATAACTCCGATTACCAACATCATAATTACGTTCAGTAGGAGAAAATTTTCGAGAGAAAAAGGCACAAGGGTTACTTTTAGAGGTCTCTGGATCTCTTTGGGACAAAACGGCACCTGCCCCAATTTCAGAGGCATCCACCTCCACCTGAAATGGCAGAGAAACATCAGGCAGCCGTAGAACAGGAGCAGAAGTGAATCTCTGCTTAAGTTCCTGAAATGCAGAGACTGCCTCAGGAGGCCAATTCACCACATCAGAACCCTTTTTGGTCAAATCAGTTAATGGTTTAACAATAACCGAGAAATTACCAATAAATTTACGATAAAAATTGGCAAAACCCAAAAATCTTTGAAGAGCCTTTAATGAAGTAGGTTGGACCCAATCACAGATGGCCTGAACCTTGACCGGGTCCATTTCAATAACAGATGGGGACAAAATGAATCCCAAAAATGAGATCCTCTGTACGCCAAAAAGACACTTTGATCCCTTCACATACAGAGCATTCTCTCTCAAAATCTGAAATACAGTTCGAACATGTTTCACATGAGAGTCCCAGTCATTGGAAAAAAAATCAAGATATCATCCAAATAAATGATCAGAAATTTATCCACAAAATCCCTGAAAATGTCATTCATGAAGGACTGGAAGACAGAAGGAGCATTAGTGAGCCCAAAGGGCATCACAAGGTACTCAAAATGCCCCTCAGGGGTGTTAAATGCCGTCTTCCATTCATCCCCGTGCTTAATGCGAATAAGGTTATATGCCCCCCTGAGGTCAAGCTTGGTAAACCAAGTAGCGTTTTTCACCCTGGAAAACAGGTCAGAAATCAAGGGTAACGGGTATTGATATTTCACAGTAATATTGTTCAAAAGACGATAATCAATACACGGCCTTAATGAACCATCCTTTTTGGCTACAAAGAAAAAACCGGCACCTAAGGGTGAAGAGGATGGTCTGATATGACCTTTCTCCAATGACTCCTTGATATAAGACCTCATAGCGTCATGTTCAGGTACAGACAAGTTAAAAAGGCGACCTTTAGGGAATTTACTACCAGGCACTAATTCAATAGCGCAGTCATAGCTCCTATGGGGAGGCAAGGATGCAGATTTACTTTCGCTAAACACATCAGAAAAATCAATCAAAAAGTCAGGAACATCCTGAGCCTGAGGGGAGGCAGAAAAAACAGGAGTGTTGGTATTAACACATTGGCAGCCCCAACTGGTCACAGACACAGATTTCCAATCCAAAACAGGATTATGAAACTGTAACCAAGGGAAACCCAGCACGATAATGTCATGCAGATTATACAGAACCAAAAATTTGCAGCCCTCCTGATGATCAGGTTCGACCCTCATTATCACCTGAGTAGAGAACTGAGGTTTATTCTCAGCCAAAGGGGTAGAATCGATTCCCAGTAGGGGAATAGACTTCTGTAGGGGTATCAAGGGAAACCCACAACGTTTAGCAAAATCAAAATCCATCAGGTTAATAGCTGCTCCCGAATCAACGAAAGCCTGAGCAGAAAATGAGGACAGAGAGCATATCAGAGTAACAGTTAATAAAAACTTAGTCTGAACACTACCCAAGACAACTGAGCGTGCAAAACGTCTTCCCCGCTTAGGGCAGACTGAAATGGCATGAGAGGCATCACCACAGTAGAAACATAACCCATTGCGCTTTCGAAACTCATGACGCTGTGTCCCAGAAACCACTCTATCACACTGCATGGATTCAGAAGCAGGTTCACAAGGCAACACTATTCCACGCATACTTCTCCGCTCACGCAAACGTCTGTCAATTTGAATCGCTAATGACATAGAATCATTGAGACCAGAGGGGACAGGGAATCCCACCATAATATCCTTTACATTATCTGACAGACCCTTCCGAAAAAGGGCTGCCAAAGCGTCGTCATTCCATTTGGTCAGGACTGCCCACCTACGGAATCTCTGACAGTATAACTCAGCGTCATCAAGCCCCTGATTTAATGCCAACAAGGCTTTTTCAGCTTGATCAGTGACATTAGGCTCATCGTACAATAACCCCAAGGCCTGAAAAAATGCATCAACATCACTCAAAACAGGATCCCCAGGTGTCAGGGAAAAAGCCCAATCCTGAGGATCGCCGCGCAGAGAGAGATGACAATTTGAACCTGCTGCGCTGCGTTCCCTGAGGACTTAGATTTTAAGGCAAAAAACAATTTACAATTATTTTTAAAATTCAGAAACTTGGCTCGATCCCCCAAAAACAAATCTGGCATGGGAATCCTAGGTTCCACAACAGGCAACCTAGCAAGATAGGTAGCAATACTCCGAACCTCAGTGGCAAGCTGATCCACACGGCCAGACAACTGTGCAAACTCCATTGAGAGAAAAAATCCTCCCCAGCACCCAGAGATACAGAGGGGGAAAAAAAAAAAAAATGCAACAAACAGAAAAATATTTCTGACAACTCTGACAACCTTTTTTTTCTTTCACAATATTTTTCCCTTCTGTGAGTAGCATTCAGTTTTTTTTGGCCGGTGATACTGTTATGATTCGGTAGCTGAGGAGTGCAGGTAAAAAAGGAAATACACCAGAGCAGTTGGAATCTATGAGATTGCAGTACCCTGACTAACCACCACAACTAGAGGCAGCCGTGGAGCGTTCCTACGTTGGTCCTAGACGCCTCGTCACAGCCTGAGAAACTAACTACACCTAAAGATAGAAAGAGGAAAGCTATCTGCCCCGGAGCAGATCCCCAAAGAACATAGAAAGCCCCCAAACATGTAATGGCGGTTAGACAAGAGGAAATACTGACACAGACAGAAAATAGTATGAGCAAACGTTGGGGCCCAAACTACCTAAATAGAAAAGGATAGGAAGGGCACTTACTGCAATCCCAAAAAACCCTGCAAAGCACCAACTCTACTAATTTCAAAAACACCTGAGATCACACGACCTCTACCACCTAAATTAGTTCTCTGGTGTAACAAAATCAAAACAGCAGCCACTGAAAAAACTGGAAAAAGCAAATGTACAAACATCAGTGGCTGAACTAAACTGAGAGGGCAAAAGCCCCCGAAGGGGACCCAGAAGGCCCCCACAGAAGTGCAGGACAAAATGCAAAAATCAAGCACAAAAACAAAAAGAAGAAAATGTCTTATCTGTAAGCAGGAGATGCAGACACAACACAGCAGGCTACAAAGGAAACAGGAATCAAGGATTAAGACCAGAACAATTGATCACCGGCAACCCTGATGGGAAGGCGACTCCCTTAAATAAGACCAGTCAGTAACACCTGATTCCCAATCCTCACAATCTTCACTGGACAGTCCAGTACCGCTTGTAACCACCAGAGGGAGCCTCTGCTCAGAACTCATTTCAAGTCCATTCACAACAGTCCTCTTGCTGCAATGTTCAGGCAGAGGGCGCGATGACGTGGTTACTGCGCGCCGCGCCCTCTGCCTGATCATTCACTGCTGGAGGACCCGGAAGACAGCGGCGCTCAGCGGTGGACCGGGTGACAGTAAATATCGCAGGTGCTGGGGCCCTGAGCGAGTGGTGGCATCGGCACCTGTCCCCCATAGCGCGCCGGTGTCCCCGCCTGCTCAGGACACCGGCACCTGGCCCCCAGCGACGAGAGGTGAGTTTGTCTTTTTTTTTGCAGCAGCAGCATAAGGGGCCTAGTCAATGCAGCATCTATGGGGGCATAATACATGGGGCATCTATGGGGGCATAATCTGTGTAGCATCTATGGGGCATAATCTATGGAGCATCTATGGGGGCATAATCTTTGGAGCATCTATGGGTGCATAATCTATGGAGCATCTATGGGGCATAATCTATGGGGCATAATACATGGGGCATAGTCTATGGAGCATCTATGGGGGCATAATACATGGAGCATCTATGGGGGCATAATGTATGGGGCATCTATGGGGGCATAATCTGTGGAGCATCTATGGGGACATAATCTGTGGAGCATCTATGGGGAATAAAATGTGGAGCATCTATGGGGGCATAATCTATGGAGCATCTATGGGGGCATAATCTATGGAGCATCTATGGTGGCATAATCTATGGGGGCACAATTTATGGAGCATCTATGGGGGCATAATACATGAGGCATCTATGGGGGCATAATCTAAGGAGCATCTATGGGGGCACAATCTATGGAGCATCTATGGGGGCACAATCTATGGAGCATCGATGGGGCACAATCTATGAAGCATCTATGGGGGCACAATCTATGGAGCATCTATGGGGCACAATACATGGGCAGCATATGGGGCACAATACATGGACAGCATATGGGACACAATCTATGGAGCATCTTAAGGGGCATAATACATGGGGCAGCATATGGGGCTCAATACATGGGGCAGCATATGGGGCATAATCTCATTTTCCACCCTAGGCTTATACTCGAGTTTTCCCAGTTTTTTGTGGCAAAATTAGGGGGGTCGGCTTATACTCGGATCAGCTTATACTCGAGTATATACGGTACATAAAGAAATGAATTTATTGGGGAATATTTTTTTTTCTTTATTTAGGAATTTATTTAAATTATTTTTACACATGTTAATTATTTTTTTTTTTACACTTTGTCCCAGGGTGGGACATCACTGTATAGTGTCAGATCTCCTATCTGACAGGCTGTGCAGGAGTCTTCTCAGCGCCTGCTCTCATCAGGCCCTGAGAAGCCACCTCCCTGCAGGACCCGGAAGGACCCTGCGGCCATTTTGGATCCCCCCTGCGCGATACTTCCCTATACCACGGAAACATTGCGATCATGTTTGATCGCAGTGTTCCGGGGTTAATGTGCCTGGAGCAGTTCGTGACCGCCCCAGGCACATAGTGCCGGGTGTCAGCTGTGAGAATCAGCTGACACCCTGCCGCGATCAGCTGCGCTCCCCCCCGTGAGTGCAGTTGATCGCATATGACTTACTATCCCGTCCACAGTCATACGGGCCCAGGTACCATGGACGGAATAGTACGTCAGATGTCAGAAAGGGGTTAAATGTCTTCTATCCTGTAATAATTACCCCTTCTCTTTGCTCCTTCCGGTAATAATGCCCCCGTCCTGCTACTCTTTTCCAACCCATTTAAAAAAGCAAAACAATTCTTACCTGCCCTCCCGTCCTCTTCCAGCACCACAGCTGGGTGGGCGGTACATGGCAGTGACTACCATCGAAGCCAATGACGGGCAAGCAGACGTCAATCGCTGGCTTCTGATTGGCTGGCGACCTTCATAGTTGTTGTGGTGAATCTCTGCATTATACACTGCTCAAAAAATAAAGGGAACACTCAAATAACACATCTTAGATCTAAATTAATGAAATATTCTCATTGAATACTATGAACATAATCACACAAAAATCATCAATGGAAATCAAATTTTTAACCAATGGAGGCCTAGATTTGGAGAGACCCCAAAAATGGAAATGGAAACAAGTCGAAACGAAAATCAAAACAAGACAAAATTAAAGTGGAAACAAGTCAAAATGATGCTCAGTATTGTGTGTGGCCTCCACGTGCCTGTATAACCTCCCTACAACGCCTGGGCATGCTCCTGATGAGGTTGCGGACGTTCTCCTGAGGGATCTCCTCCCAGACCTGGACTAAAGCATCCTTCAACTCCTGGACAGTCTGTGGTGCAACGTGACGGTGGATTGAGCGAGACCTGATGTCCCAGATTTGCTCAATCGGATTCAGGTCTGGGGAACGAGCAGGCCAGTCCATAGCTTCAATGCCTTCATCTTGCAGGAACTGCTGACACACTCCAGCCACATGAGGTCTGGCATTGTCCTGCATTAGGAGGAACCCAGGGCCAACGACACCAGCATATGGTCTCACAAGGGATCGGAGGATCTCATCTCGGTACCTAATGGCAGTCAGGCTGCCTTTGGCGAGCACTTGGAGGGCTGTGTGGCCCTCCAAAGAAATGCCACCCCACACCATTATTGACCCATTGCCAAACCGGTCATGCTGAAGGCAGAGTGTGACAGCAGTTCCTGCAAGATGAAGGCATTGAAGCTATGGACTGGCCAGCCCATTCCCCAGACCTGAATCTGATTGAGCACATCTGGGACAGCATGTCTCACTCCATCCACCAATGTCACGTTGCACCACAGACTGTCCAGGACTTGATAGATTCTTTAGTCCAGGTCTGGGAGGAGATCCCTCAGGAGAACATCTGCAACCTCATCAGGAGCATGCCCAGGCGTTGTAGGGAGGTCATACAGGCACGTGGAGGCCACACACAATACGGAGCATCATTTTGACTTGTTTCCACTTTAATTTTGTCTTGTTTTGATTTTCATTTAGACTTGTTTCCACTTTTTTTTTCGGGGTCTCTCCAAATCCAGGCCTGCATTGGTTCAAAATTTGATTTCCATTGATGATTTTTGTGCGATTTTGTTGTCAGCACATTCAACTTTGTACAGCACAAAGTATTCAATGAGAATATTTCATTCATTTAGATCTAGGATGTGTTATTTGTGTGTTCCCTTTATTTTTTGAGCGGTGTATTTCCATTAACCGTGTGTCTGAGGTACTGAAAATGGCGCCAACTGTGGCGGGCTCACTGACTCCACAGGCCGGTCATGGTTGATCACTCTGCAACCGCAATCATTACATCCCTGCCTTAAACTGTTTCTAACTCCATACATGGGCAAATGAATACTCCATATAATGGCGCTATATAAGACACTGTCAGAAGGGAACCTTTCTATTTAATTACCTTTTTGTAGATTTGTTTCAATATTAGGGGACATCCTGTCCTTCTCACCAGCCACACACACAACCCTTCTACAGCGGACTACTGCTTTCTACACAGTTATACAGAAGACACATACTGCTCGCATATGGCAGCCATACTGCACACAAATAACAGCAATGCCTCTCACACCGCGCACACATGCTGTGGAGGCACCACATGCGTTCACACCTCCATTGTACACATCAGTGTGCTGTCTGTTTCTTTAATATATTGGAGAAAACTATAAGATGTTGGCACCTCGTGTAATATGCTTGTGTGAGGACTCTACAAAAAGCTGCACGCCATATGTAAGTAATTTACTATATGTGCATGTGTCCCACACATGGTGGAAGGAAGGGGCCTTCTATTCCTGCAGCCTAATGAAGGAGAACTACTCTCCGAAACAAAGTCCACATAAAGAATATTTCACTACATAGCCATTTCTTCAATGAGTCTTCCATTTCCTGCAGATTCGGGCATCTTCCAGCGCCCCAGGGTGGTTTGCCATAGCACAGTACTTCTGTTTCTTAAACACAGAGGCCCATTGTCATGTGTGCATTGCCACGAAGATCGTCGCGGTTGCACATTTTGACTTCTCACAGCTGAGCTGCTGTTTCTTTGTGTTTGGCAGCTAGGGAGTTAATTCTGTCTGTGCTCGGTGCTGGGACTGGGTGCAGTTTCTCCCGGCTGCAATTGATTATTTGTTGATTGGTTTCCTTTAAATTCCTGGTTGTCTGCTTGGGGAGTTGCCAGTGAAACCTTCATGCAGACCACAGATAGGAATGAATCTGTATAGACTTTAGTTGTGAGCTCCTTAGTTGTTCTAAGCTCAACTTGGTTAGAGTTTATTTCCCAGACCATTTATGTTCCTTTGGTGTTTGAGTGTGTATGCAAGCGAGTGTTATCCTGTCTGTCTTATATGTCTAATCTGTGTATTTAGCTAAGATCAGCCCATATCCCTTTGGTGGTAGTCAGGATCCTTCTTAGGACTGATTACAGGGTTCAGGGTCTGATAGGAGACAGGGTTAGGTTGGTGACTTGGACCTCTGAACCATTATCAGTACCTCCAAGGTGAGGGATTAGTTAGGACCCCAGTTTAGGGTCAGGTTAGATCCCGGTCCACCTCTTTCCTGTTTCAGCTCATCAAGTCCTCAAGATTAACCCTGGGTTCAGCAGATATCGTGTCAGGTAAATCTATTCTATACTTACATGCTGATGTTGCTATACTAGTTGTTGTATAGAGTGTTGTTCCTGTATTAATAGTTTACTGACATTGTATACATATCATTAGACAGCGTGACACCCATAGTTTCATTGAGCCATGTACACATTTATTGTAAAATAACTGATCCATGTGTCTGATCTGTGAGTCTCACAGCGTGTCCTATTCTCACCCGTTCTGCCATTAATGTCTGTATGAAACAGATGAAAACTGGAAGACATAACTGTGTACGGCAATGTTTCATCCAGTTGGAAGAGTCGATGGATAGTGACGCTCAGTGGTTTCACTCCTTCAGGTTATAAAAAGTGGATGAGGGGGGAAAAAACACGGATAAAACTCGAGAGAAAAATGGTGAATGTAGCCTTGTGCCAGTGACACGTGCTTCACACACCATCTATACCAGGGGTGGGGAATCTTTTTTCTGCCTAGGGCCATTTGGATATTTATACCATCCTTCGGGGGCCGTACAAACTCCGCCCACAAAATAGATCCTGACTCTGGTGCTGGTGTCAGGACGTAATCTTTCATTGCATGCCCTTCAGTCTTCAGTAGTGAACACTGCGTGTGTGTGCTAACAGAGCAAGAAGAAATTAATGAGCGAGTGGCAATCAAAATACAGCTCTCTGCCCAAGAATGGGGTCCCTGAGAATATGCCCGGGGGCCTGATAAAAGGTCATCGAGGGCCGTAAATGGCCCGGGGGCCTGAGGTTCCCCACCCCTGGTCTATACAAACACATGTCTCTTTAGCCCTGTGTATAGCAGATGCACACTGCCCAACGCTGCCTCTTTCCATTTACAGTTATTAGTGATGGCCCAGGTGTGTCTGATACATGAAGATATGGCACACAGACTGCTCCATGTCTCCCATCCAGTCTGGGATCACACGGCAGTGACCACTGCAGCCAGTCCGTGCCCCTGCCTCACTGCTGGATCCTACAGATCACTGTGATTGATAAATCTGTCACAGAGGCTGTGAGCAATAGACCAGTCATTCATTAAAGTGCTGTATTGGTCACCTTGTATTCTTACATGTATTGTGGGAACCTCTTTTACACCTGGACTGTTCGATAATGTACACTGTTCAAAAAAATAAAGGGAACACTAAAACCCTTAAGGACCAAGCCATTTTGTAGGTTAATGACCAGGCCAATTTTTACAATTCTGACCACTGTCACTTTATGTGCTTATAACTCTGGAACGCTTCAACGGATCTTGGCAATTCTGAGATTTTCTCGTAAGATATTGTACTTCATGATAGTGGTAAAATTTCTTCAATATAACTTGCGTTTATTTATGAAAAAACGGAAATATGGCAAATTTTGAAAATTTTCAAACTTTTAATTTTTATGCTCTTAAATCAGAGAGCTGTGTCACAAAAAATAGTTAATAATAACATTTCCCACATGTCTACTTTACATCCGCACAATTTTGGAACCAAATTTTTTTTTTTGTTAGGAAGTTATAAGTGTTCAAAATTGACCAGCGATTTCTCATTTTTCCAACAAAATTTACAAAACCATTTTTTTTAGGGACCACCTCACATAAGTCACTTTGAGGGGTCAATATGACAGAAAATACCCAAAAGTGACACCATTCTAAAAACTGCACCCCTCAAGGTGTTCAAACCCACTTCAAGAAGTTTATTAACCCTTTAGGTACTTCACAAGAATTGAAGCAATGTGGAAGGAAAAAATGAACATTTACCTTTTTTTTCCCCAAAATTTTTCTTTCAACACAATTTTTTTTATTTTGTCAAGGGTATCAGGAGAAATTGTACAACAAATATTGTGGTTCATTTTCTCCTGAGTACACCAATATGCCATGTGTGGAGGAAGACCAATCTTTAGGCGCACGGCAGTGCTCAGAAGGGAAGGAGCATCATTTGAGATTTTGAATGTCAAATTGGCTGGAATCGAGAGCGGACACCACGTCGCGTTTGGAGAGCTCCTGATGTACCTAAACAGTGGAAACACCCCCATAAGTGACCTCATTTTGTAAACTAGACCCCCCCAAGGAACTTATCTAAATGTGTGGTGAGCACTTTGAACCCCCAAGGGCTTCACAGAAGGTTATAACGTAGAGCTGTAAAATTAAAAAATCATATTTCTTCCACAAACATTATCTTTTCACCCCCAATTTTAATTTTCCAAAGGGTAACTGGACGCCAAAAGTTATTGTGCAATTTGTCCTGAGTACGCTGATACCCCATATGTGGGGGTAAACCACTATTTGGGCTCATGGCAGAGCTCGGAAGCCAAGCAGCGCCATTTGACTTTTTTAGCTGGAATTGAGATTGGAAGCCATGTTGCATTTGGAGAGTCACTGATGTGCCTAAACAGTGGAACCCCCCCCACAAGTGACCCCATTTTGGAAACTAGACCCCCCCAAGGAACTTATCTAGATGTGTTGTGAGCACTTTGAACCCCAAGGGCTTCACAGAAGGTTATAACGTAGAGGCGTAAAATAAAAAAAATCATATTTTTTCCACAAAAATGATCTTTTCACCCCCAATTTTTATTTTCCAAAGGGTAACAGGACCCCAAAAGTTATTGTGCAAATTGTCCTGAGTACGCCAATACCTCATATGTGGGGGTAAGCCACTATTTGGGCGCATGGCAGAGCTTGGAAGGGAAGGAGCGCCGTTTTGGAATTCAGACTTTGATGGAATAGTCTGCAGGCGTCATGTTGCGTTTAGAGAGCCCCTGATGTGCCTAAACAGTAGAAACCCCCCACAAGTGACCCGATTTTGGAAACTAGACCCCCCCCAAGGAACTTATCGAGATGTGTGAGCACTTTGAAGTCCCAAGTGCTTCACAGAAGTTTATAACGTAGAGCCGTGAAAATAAAAAAATCATATTTTTTTCCACTAAAATTATCTTTTTGCCCCAAAATTTTTATTTTTATAAGTGTAACAGGAGAAATAGGACCCCAAAAGTTGTTGTGCAATTTGTCCTGAGTACGCTGATACCCCATATGTGGGGTAAACCACTGTGATCCTTACTGCGATCTTTGGGAGGCAGAATGAACAAATCCACAAAAGGTGAAGAATTGGTTTTATTTTTTACTCCGTTCCTCGTGCGGTATTAGTGATTAGGCGACTTTATTCTTCAGATTGGTGCGATTACAGCGATACCAGATTTACATCCTTTTTTCATGTTTAGCTTCTGTCATAATCTAAGGCTATGTGCACATGTTGCGGACTGTTAGCGTTTTTGCCGCGGCAAAAACGGTAACCCAACGCAACTCATTATATCCTATGGGATTCCGCAATGCTGTGCACATGCTGCATGTTTTTTCGTGGCCAAATCGCATCGTGGAAAAATACGCAGCATGCTCATTCTTTTACCGGAATCGCAGCGATTCCGCCGCCATAGGAACGCATTGAACCGCTTACTTTCCGCATGTGGCTATGCCCACCATGCGCAAAGTAAGCAGTTCATGTGCAGATGGTACCCAGGGCCTGGAGGAGAGGAGACTCTCCTCCAGGCCCTGGGTACCATATCCCTGTTAAAATAATAATTAAAATAAAAGATAATGATATTCTCACCTTCCGGCGGCCCCCGCAGCCTTCCCGCCTCTCAACGACGCTCCCTGCCAATCCCGTTCCCAGGCGTCCTTTGCGACAATGACCCCAGATGACGTAGCATCACGCGAGACCGCTATGTCATCTGGGGTCATTTTCGCAAAGGACGCCTGGAAACGGGATTGGCCGGGAGCGTCGCTGAGGACCAGGAAGGCTGCGGGGGCCGCCGGAAGGTGAGAATATCACGATTTATTATTTATTTTATTATTTTTAACATTAGATCTTTTTACTATTGATGCGGCATAGGCTGCATCAATAGTAAAAAGTTGCTCACACTTGTCAAACACTATGTCTGACTCGTGTGACCAACCTGTCAATCAGTTTTCCAAGCGATGCTACAGATCGCTTGGAAAACGCTAGCATTCTGCAAGCTGATTACGCTTGCAAAACGCTAATTTCTGGCGGGAATACGCATACCAATAAAAATGCGTATTTCCCGCGGCAGGGAGGTGTGGGATTGCCACTGAAATTTCCGCTGCAATTCCGCAACGTGTGCACATAGCCTAAAAGACTCTTTTTTTTTTGTTTTGTTTTTTGGATGAATTTTTTGTAAGAAATTTTTTCATTGCCGTATTTTGAGAGCTATAATTTTTCCATATTTCGGCCGACAGAGTCATGTGCAGGCTTATTTTTTGCGGGACGAGCGGACGTTTTCATTGGTACCATATTCAGGCACATAACGCTTTTTGATCGCTTCCCATTCCGATTTTTGTGGAAGCAGAATGAACAAAAACCAGCAATTCAGGAATTTTGTTTTTTTTTCCTCCGTTCCGCGTGTGGTAAAATTGATAAAGCAGCTTTATTCTTCGAGTCACTACGATTACAGCGATACCTCATTATATTCTTTTTTTTTTTTATGTTTTGGCGTTTTTTACACAATAAAAACTTATAGAAAAAATAATTATTTTTGCATCACTTTATTCTGCGAGCTATGACTTCTTTATTTTTTCGCTGATGATGCTGTATGGCGGCTTGTTTTTTGCGGGACAAGATCATGTTTTCATTGATACCATATTTATTTATATCCGTTGTTTTGATCGCGTATTATTGCACTTTTTCCAAGCGGTATGATGATACTGCTTGGAAAAAGTATAATTTACTAATTTTTTGTGTTTTTTTTTACGGCTTTCACTGAAGGGGTTAACTAGGGTTACGCTTTTATAGATGGGATTTTTACAGACGCGGCCATACCAAAAATGTGTATTTTTTTTTTTTACATAAAAATTTGTATTTTTAGGGGAATTTTTTAAAATTATTTTTTAATATTTTACAAATTTTTTTTAAAAATATTTTTTTTTACCTTGTCCCTTTATGGGACTTTCACTTTTTCACTTTTGATTGCAGGTATAATACATTGCAATGCTCCAGCATTGCAATGCATTATACCAATGGAGAAAGCTGCTGAGACCATGTTGTGAGCATGGTCTCAGCTGCTTTCCATAGCTGGATCAAGGCAGAGATCGGGCCCTGCGATTACATCGCGGGGACGCTGATCTGAGGCAGAGGGAGCTCCCGTCCCTCTGCCTCCCCCCCTCAACGCTGCGATTGCCCTCGATCGCAGCAATCAGGGGGTTAACAGCCAGGGGCGGCGCGGACGCCGCTCCTGGATGTCAGTGCAGGAAGCTCGGCCACTGCAGCGCTGAGCTCCTGCACTGATCGGGCAGAAGAGGCTGAAATTTCAGCCTCTCCTGCCCGATCGCTGCTGTGTTTGGTCAGTCAGATTGACTGACCAATCACAGCGCTGTGGGTGCGGGGACCGACTGCAAGGGTCCCCGCACCTCTTGCGTGCCTGTCAGCTGTCATACAGTCAAGGCCAAAAGTTTTGAGAATGACACAAATATTATATTTTCACATGATCTGCTGCCCTCTGGTTTTTATGTGTGTTTGACAGATGTTTTTATCACAGACAGAAATATAATAATTGCAAACATATGAGGAACAAAAGCTTATATTGACAGTTAGAATGAGTTAATGCAGCAAGTCAATATTTGCAGTGTTGACCCTTCTTCTTCAGGACCTCTGCAATTCTCCCTGGCATGCTCTCAATCAACTTCTGAACCAAATCCTGACTGATAGCAGTCCATTCTTGCATAATCAATGCTTTCATTTTGTCAGAATTTTTAGGTTTTTGTTTGTCCACCCGTCTCTTGATGATTGACCACAAGTTCTCAATGGGATTAAGATCTGGGGAGTTTCCAGGCCATGGACCCAAAATCTCTATGTTTTGTTCCCTGAGCCATTTAGTTATCACCTTTGCTTTATGGCAAGTTGCTCCATCATGCTGGAAAAGGCATTGTTGATCGCCAAACTGCTCTTGGAGGGTTGGGAGAAGTTGCTCTTGGAGGACATTCTGGTACCATTCTTTATTCATGGCTGTGTTTTTAGGCAAGACTGTGAGAGAGCCGATTCCCTTGGCTGAGAAGCAACCCCACACATGAATGGTTTCAGGATGCTTAACAGTTGGCATGAGACAAGACTGGTGGTAGCGCTCACCTTGTCTTCTCCGAATGAGGCGTTTTCCTGATGTCCCAAACAATCGAAAAGGGGATTCATCAAGAAAATAACTTTACCCCAGTCCTCAGCAGTCCACTGCCTGTACCTTTTGCAGAATATCAGTCTGTCCATGATGTTTTTTCTGGAGAGAAGTGGCTTCTTTGCTGCCCTCCTTGAAACCAGGGCTTGCTCCAAGAGTCTCCGCCTCACAGTGCGTGCAGATGCACTCACACCTGCCTGCTGCCATTCCTGAGCAAGCTCTGCACTGCTGGTAGCCCGATCCCGCAGCTGAAACACTTTTAAGAGACGGTCCTGGCACTTGCTGGTCTTTCTTGGGCGCCCTGGAGCCTTTTTGGCAACAATGGAACCTCTCTCCTTGAAGTTCTTGATGATGCGATAGATTGTTGACTGAGGTGCAATCTTTCTAGCTGCGATACTCTTCCCTGTTAGGCCATTTTTGTGCATTGCAATGATGACTGCACGTGTTTCTTTAGAGATAACCATGGTTAACAGAAGAGAAACAATGATGCCAAGCACCAGCCTCCTTTTCAAGTGTCCAGTAGTGTCATTCTTACATAATCATGACACGTTGATCTCCAGCCATGTCCTCATCAACACCCACACCTGTGTTAATGGAGCAATCACTGAAAAGAGGTTAGCTGGTCCTTTTAAGGCAGGGCTGCAATGATGTTGAAATGTGTTTTGGGGGATAAAGTTCATTTTCTAGCCAAATATTGACGTTGCAAGTAATTGCTGTTAAGCTAATCACTCTTTATAACATTCTGGAGTATATGCAAATTGCCATTAGAAAAAGTGAAGCAGTAGACTTTGTAAAAATTAATATTTGTGTCATTCTCAAAACTTTTGTCCATGACTGTAGACTGCTGTCTATGCTGCCGGCACTGAACTACCACTGCGTGTTTACACGCAGTGGTAGTTCAAAGCAGGGTTCCCCAACTCCAGTCCTCAAGGCCCATCAACAGGTCATATTTTCAGGATTTCCTTAGTATTGCACAGGTGATAATTACATCACCTGTGCAATACAAAGGAAATCCTGAAAACATGACCTGTTGGTGGGCCTTGAGTACGGGAGTTGGGGAACCCTGGTTCAAAGGCATGACGTGCACAGTCCGTCCTGGTGCCGGATCTGACATCCTGCCATGACGGACTGTGCACGTCCATGGACATTAAGGGGTTAAACAACAGAATATAACTCCAAGTAAATCAAACTTCTGTGAAATCAAACTGTCCCCTTAGGAAGCAACACTGATTGACAATCAATTTCACATGCTGCTGTGCAAATGGAATAGACAACAGATAGAAATTATTGGCAATTTTCAAGACACACTCAATAAAGGAGTGGTTCTGCAGGTGAATCTGATTGAGCACATCTGGGACATCATGTCTCGCTCCATCCACCAACGTCACGTTGCACCACAGACTGTCCAGGAGTTGGCGGATGCTTTAGTCCAGGTCTGGGAGAAGATCCCTCAGGAGACCATCCGCCGTCCATCAGGAGCATGCCCAGGCGTTGTAGGTCATGCGGCACAGGGAGGTCATACAGGTATGTGGAGGCCACACAACAGAGCTTCATTTTGGCTTGTTTTAAGGACATTACATTCCACTTTAATATTGTGTGTGACTCCAAATCCAGGCCTCGATTGGTTAATAAATTTGATTTTCATTGATGATTGTTGGCAGCACATTCAACTTTGTACAGAACAAAGTATTCAATGAGAATATTTCATTCATTCAGATCTAGCATGTGTTCCCTTTATTTTTTTGAGCAGTGTACTTTCCACGAGCTGTTGAACACTTTATTTGCACCCATCCAATTTCCCTTTCTCTGCCCTTCACCTGAATATATCCTGCTGAGGCAGCAGCTGACCTTAGGAGGCTGTTCAGCCTCACATAGAAGTCTCCATGTTGTAAGATGAGATGGAGACACCACAACGTCTTCCCCTCCTCCTCTTCTTCTCTTCTTCTCTTTTTCTGCTCCTGTTGTCTCCCACTTGCTTGGACTGGGTGAGTCACATGGTGGGTCCCAGCTACTGTGAGGTTTCTTTCCCACTGGATGTGGGATCATTGTTTGATGCTGCCATCTGCTGGATATACTAATTCTGTCTGACCTGAAACCGAAAAAGCGTTCTTAGGGTCCTACTGCCTGCTGACGGTAACCCACAGACTGCGGCAGGGCCCGGCAGCCTGAGTAATGCCACCAATAATGTACAACAAAAAGAAATGCAAAAAACACTACAGACTGCCATAAAGGCATTGTTTACAGCTTATTGACCAGGCCAAAAAAAAATAAAATAAGTCTTTAGCGGCCAGACATTTTTTTTCTGTTTGTGCCTTACCAAATTTTAGCATCCATAACTGCAAATGATTCCTTTTTTTGTAACTGACGAGCCAGTATGAGGCTTTGCTTTATGTGGGAGATATTGTAATTATTTTTGCTGCTGTTCTGCAGTTGTTTTAAATTACTGTGTAACTTATATAGGAAAGATGTGTATCTTCGTACCGTGTTAGCCAGTAGATAGAAAAATATTTAGAGTTGAGAGTCCTCGGTGGTTGATACCTTTTAATGGCTAACTGAAAAGATGGTAACAAATTGCAAGCTTTCGAGACTACTCAGGTCTCTTCATCAGGCAAAGACTAATACAACATCTGAAGAATCACATATTTATACAGAAGAGGACACAGGAATAATGCAATAGGTAAGACAAGTGACGTGAAGCAGAACTGTCATTATGGCAGAAGGATGAACATAAATATTGGAACAGTTCATAGATAAGGAGTGAAAGTTTTATTACCCTCTGATTGGAGTCTGCTATTGTGTTTTGATGCCCCTAGAAGGTCAGAGAAGCAGATTCCTTAATTGATGTACACAGACATGAATCCGTGTGATATATTCATTCCAGCACTAAGAGTGTCAAAGGTCATCATAAGTTTATATTCCCAAACCTTTCTATCTTTCTCAGATTTGAAGTTAGATTTTAATACAAGTAATTCCATGTCCATCATGCTATGACCGGGCATACAAAAGTGTTTTGCCACAGGTAAATCCATTATTTTTTCTCTTATTGTGTGGCGATGAGAATTCATCCTTGTTCTCAGTTTTTGCCCGGTCTCCCCCACATACAGACCCCCAGTTGGACATTTCGTACAAATAATTAGGTACACCACATTAGATGTGATGCAGCTGAAAGTACCTGGGATCTTGTAGTCCTGATGGGAGTTGGGGATCTTGGGAGTTTGTGTAACTTATAGAATTTTATCTTTCAAAACACTGTAAAAAAAAAAAGTGATTTTATTATTTAGATTTTTTTTACTGTTCTCATTTCACTACAAATAAAATGAATAAACTTTTTCAGATTATTATGGTCCTGTGGATTCTGAAAGGGAACGTCTTAAAAAAAAAAAAAAAAAAACCTGCTCCCCAAACCATTAACCCCTTAACTAACCTGGTCTTTTCAGTTTTTGTGTTTGAGTTTTTTGCTCCCCTTCCCTGAGCCATAACTTTTTTTTATTTTTCCGTCAATGTGGCCATGTGAGGGCTTGTTTTTTTCAGGACCAGTTGTACTTTTCAGTGACACCATTGGTTTTACCATATAGTGTACTAGAAAACTGGAAACAAATTCAAAGTGCGGTGAAATTGCAAAAAAAAAGTGCAATTCCACAATTTTTTTTACCATGTTTACTAAATGCTAAACCTGACCTGCCATTATGATTCTGCAGGTCCTTACAAGTTCGCAGGTACCAACCATGTACAGTGGTGAAAAAAAATTCCAAAGTTTGTAAAGAACAAAAAAAAAGATCAATTTTTCCGAGACTCTTTGCGTCTCTAATTTTTGTTGTCTGAGACTACACGAAGGCGTATTTTTTGTGTGCCGAGATGATGTTTTTATTGATACTATTTTGGGGTAGATACAATGTTTTGATCGCCTGTTACTGCAATGTTACGTCGACCAAAAAAACGTAATTCTGGCGTTTTGATTTTTTTCTTGTGAGCCATTTACCGATCGGATTCTTTTTATATTTTGATAGATCTGGCGATTCTAAACGCAATGATACCAATAGTATTTTTTATTTTATTTTGAATGAAGCAAAAAGGGGATTATTTGAACTTTTTTTTAAAAATTTTTTTTACTATTACCTGCTTCAATATTCTCCTTAGACTTGAAGCTGTTGACCTTCTGCTATGAAATGTTCATCTGCTATGTATGCCGGCCACGGCAGACCTGCAGTGACAAGCACTGGGGTCTCATACAGACACCCGATTGTCATGCCAAGCCATCAGCTCCCCGTGATCATGTGACAGGAACGCCGATGGGTGTGCTTTTTGCTGTGCTTCTGACATGCTCATGTTAAATGCCTCTGTCAGAGATTGACAGCGCCAATTAACATGTTAACAACTGTGAGTGGATCGCGATTCCACCCATGGCTGTTATCTGCACATGACAGCTGATCGGATCAGCTGTCATGTGCCTGAAAAGATGCTGGCTTAGCACCAGAGACCACATCAAAGAGAGGAAGGCGACCTACGACATGCCTATACGTCATAGGTCGTAAAGGGTTAATATGGCTGTATCACTTTTAGAGATGAGCAAGTTGATCCTTTACCTCAAAGTGATGCCCGAGCAGCAAGAAATCATTATTTGAATTTGTACACATACAGTGCTCAGTATAAATGAGTGCACCTTATGAAAGTAAGATGTTAATCAATATCTCATTAACGCAAGAACAATTTTCTAAATGTCGACAAGACTTGAGTTTTATAGAACATTTTTTAATCCCTAACATCAAAGTAAGGTTAATATTCTAACTTTCATTTAAAAAATCTTCAGTTTTACTCAAATTAGTTAATGCCAAAATGTATACACCCACATCAAAATCTACTACATCTAGTATTTTATATGACCTCCATGATTTTTAAAGACGGCACCAAGTTTTCTAGGCATGGAATGAACAAGTTGGTGACATATTGCAACATCTGTCTTTTTCCATTCATCAAGAACCACCTCTCTTAGAGCCTGGGTGCTGGAATACAAACATTGTTTAAAACAACTGAATAATACAAACATTATACAAACTTATTTTATCTCTCCAACCCCTGCCCCCTCTTCCCCCCTCCCCCTCGTCGACAGCTTTCCAGCTTCTTTATCTTTATTATGACAGAGGATGTAGAAAGATATCATATGCCTATTATCCGTACCTATAAGGACCAAGCAAAAACAATTGTATCATGAACATAAAATTATTGAATAAAGAATATTATATGTTAAAAGTCTCATCTCTCACAATCCTTTATATTGCATCCAGGGCGCCCATATTTTGTCATGTATGTTCAGTTTTCCTCTTCTTTCATAGATACTTTTTTCCAAATGTATAATATGTTTTATTCTTGCAGAGAGTTCCTTTATCAATGGGGGATCAGTATTAGTCCAATTTCTTGCAATTAACTTCCTAGCACAGTAGAGTATTCTAGCAATAGCAATTTTACTATTATTATCAGCTACAATTTCTTCTACATAGCCCAGTAAACATGTAATAGGATTTCCCGAGACTTTACAATCATACGCCCCTTCAATCATATTAACCCCTTCACCCCCAAGGGTGGTTTGCACGTTAATGACCGGGCCAATTTTTACAATTCTGACCACTGTCTCTTTATGAGGTTATAACTCTGGAACACTTCAACGGATCTTCGCGATTCTGAGATTGTTTTCTCGTGACATATTGTACTTCATGTTAGTGGTAAAATTTCTTCGATATAACTTGCGTTTATTTTTGAAAAAAACGCAAATATGGCGAAAATTTTAAAAATTTTGCAATTTTCAAACTTTGAATTTTTTTTCCCTTAAAACAGAGAAATATGTCACACAAAATAGTTAAGAAATAACATTTCCCACATGTCTACTTTACATCAGCACAATTTTGGAACCAAAATTTTTCTTTGTTAGGAAATTAGAAGGGTTAAAAGTTGACCAGTGATTTCTCATTTTTACAACAAAATTTACAAAGCCATTTTTTTAAGGACCACCTCACATTTGAAGTCACTTTGACGGGTCTATATGGCAGAAAATACCCAAAAGTGACACCATTATAAAAACTGCACCCCTCAAGGTACTCAAAACTACATTCAAGAAGTTTATTAACCCTTCAGGTGCTTCACAGGAGCTGAAGCAACGTGGATGGAAAAAATTAATATTTAACTTTTTAGCCACAAAAATGATCTTTTACAAACTTTTTTTTATTTTCACAAGGGTAAAAGGAGAAAATGGACAGATAAAGTTGTTGTGAAATTTCTCCTGAGTACGCCAATACCCCATATGTGGGGGAAAACCACTGTTTGGGCACACGGCAGAGCTCGTAAGGGAAGGAGCGCCGTTTGACTTTTTCAAACTAAAATTGGCTGGAATTGAGATTGGACGCCATGTCGTGTTTGGAGAGCCCCTGATATGCCTAAACAGTGTTAACCCCCCACAAGTGACACCATTTTGGAAACTAGACCCCCTAAGGAACTTATCTAGATCTGTTGTGAGCACTTTGAACCCCAAAGTGTTTCACAAAAGTTTATAATGCCTGGGTGTGAAAAAAAAAAAAAAACAATTTTCCACAAAAATGATTTTTTAGTCCCAAATTTTTGATTTTTCTCAAGGAAATTGGACCCCAAAACTTGTTGTCCAATTTGTCCTGAGTACGCTGATACCCCATATGTGGGGGGGGAAACTGTTTGGGCGCACGGCAGGGCTTGGAAAAGAAGCAGTAACGTTTTGGAATGCAAACATTGATGGGGGTCATGTTCCGTTTGTAGTGCCCCAGATGAGCCTAAACAGTGGAAACCCCCCACAAGTGACCCCATTTTGGAAGCTAGACCCCCTAAGGAACTTATCTAGATCTTTGGTGAGCACTTTGAACCCCCAAGTGCTTCACACAAGTTTATAATGCCCGGGCATGAAAATAAAAAATCCTATTTTTTTCCCACAAAAATTATCTCTTAGTCACTAATTTTTTTATTTTCCCATAGGTAACAGGAGAAATTGGACCACAAAATTTGTTGTCCAATTTGTCCTGAGTATGCTGATACCCCATATGTGGGGGGGAACCACTGTTTGGACGCATGGCAGAGCTCGGAATGGAAGGAGCACTATTTGACTTTTTCCAACCAAAATTGGCTGGAATTGAGATTGGACGCCATGTTGCATTTGGAGAGCCCCTGATGTGCCTAAACAGTGGAAACCCCCCACAAGTGACCCCATTTGGGAAACTAGACCCCCTAAGGAACTTATCTAGATCTTTGGTGAGCAATTTGAACCCCCAAGTGCTTCACACACAAGTTTATAACGTAGAGCCGTAAAATTAAAAAATTATATTTTTTCCACAAAATTGATCTTTTCACCCCAAATTTTATTTTCCCAAGGGAAACAAGACTCCAAAAGTTATTGTGCAATTTGTCCTGAGTGCGCTGATACCCATATGTGGGGGTAAACCACTGTTTGGGTGCATGGCAGAGTTTGGAAGGGAAGGAGCGCCGTTTGACTTTTTCAACGCAGAATTGGCTGGATGCCATGTCATGTTTGGAGAGCTCCTGATCTGCCTAAACAGTGGAAACCCCCCACAAATGACACCATTTTGGAAACTAGACCCCTCAAGGAACTTATCTAGATGTGTGGTGAGCACTTTGAACCCCAAAGTGCTTCACAGAAGTTTATAACGTACAGCCGTAAAATAAAAAAATTCTTTTTTTTTTTATACAAAAATGATTTTTTTAGCCCCCAATATTTTATTTTCACAAGGGTAGCAGGAGAAATTGGACCCCAAAAGTTGTTGTCCAATTTGTCCTAAGTATGCTGATACCCAATATGTGGGAGTAAACTACTGTATGGGCGCACGTCGGGGCTCGGAAGGGAAGTAGTGACGTTTTGGATTGCAGACTTTGATGGAATGGTCTGGGGGAGTCATGTCGCATTTGGAGAGCCCCTGATGCGCCTACACAGTGGAAACCCCCCACAAGTGACCCCATTTTGGAAAATAGACCCCACAAGGAACTTATCTAGATGTGTGGTGAGCACTTTGAACCCCGAAGTGCTTCACAGAAGTTTATAACGTACAGCCGTAAAAATAAAAAATCCTTTTTTTTTTTACAAAAATGATTTTTTCGCCCCAATATTTTATTTTCACAAGGGTAACAGGAGAAATTGGACCCCAAAAGGTGTTGTCCAATTTGTCTTGAGTACGCTGATACCCAATATGTGGAGTAAACTACTGTATGGGCGCACGTCGGGGCTCGGAAGGGAAGTAGTGACGTTTTGGATTGCAGACTTTGATGGAATGGTCTGGGGGAGTCATGTCGCATTTGGAGAGCCCCTGATGCGCCTAAACAGTGGAAACCCCCCACAAGTGACCCCATTTTGGAAAATAGACCCCACAAGGAACTTATCTAGAAGTGTGGTGAGCGCTATGAAGCCCCAAGTACTTCACAGAAGTTTTATAACATACAGCCGTAAAAACAAAAAAATCATTTTTTTTTTTTACAAAAATGATTTTGTCGCCCCCAGCTTTTTATTTTCCCAAGGGTAACAGGAGAAATAGGCCAAATTGCACAATAACTCTTGGGGTCCAGAGTATGCTGATACCCCATATGTGGGGTAAACTACTGTTTGGGCGCATGGCAGAGCTCAGAAGTGAAGGAGCACCATTTGACTTTTTCAACGCAGAATTGGCTGGAATTGAGATCAGACGCCATGTCACATTTCGAGAGCTCCTGATGTGCCTAAACAGCAGAAACCCCCAATTCTAACTCCAACCCTAACCCCAAACACCAATAACCCTAGTCCCAACCCTAACCACAAACCTAACCCTAACACACCCATAACCCTAATCCCAACCCTAATACTAACGTTAGCGCCAACCCTAACCCTAATACTAACGTTAGCGCCAACCCTAACCCTAACTTTAGCCGCAACCCTAACCCTAACGGGAAAATGGAAATAAATACATTTTTTTAATTTTATTATTTTTCCCTAACTAAGGGGGTGGTAAAGGGGGTTTGATTTACTATTTATAGCGGGTTTTTGTGATTGGCAGCTGTCACGCTAAAAGACGGTTTTTATTGCAAAAAATAGTTTTTTGCATCACCACATTTTGAGAGCTATAATTTTTGCATATTTTGGCCCACAGAGTCATGTGAGGTCTTATTTTTTGCGGGACGAGTTGACGTTTTTTATTTGTACCATTTTTGAGCACGTGACATTTTTTGATCGCTTTTTATTTCGATTTTTGGGTGGTTAGAATGAACAAAAATCAGCAATTCATGAATTTCTTTTGGGGGAGGCGTTTATACCGTTCCGCGTGTGGTAAAATTGATAAAGCAGTTTTATTCTTCGGGTCAGTACGATTATGGCGATACCTCATTTATATCATTTTTTTAGGTTTTGGCGCTTTTATAGAATGAAAACAATTTTATATAAAAAATCATTATTTTTGCATCGCTTTATTCTGCGAGCTATAACTTTTTTATTTTTTCGCTCATGATGCTGTGTGATGGCTCGTTTTTTGCGGGACAAGATGACGTTTTCAGTGGTACCATGTTTATTTATATCGGTCTTTTTGATTGCGTGTTATTTCACTTTTTGTTCGGCGGTATGATGATAAAGCATTGATTTTTTGCTTCGTTTTTTTTTTTTTTTTAAGGGGTTCACTAAAGGGGTTAACTAGTGGGACAGTTTTATAGGGGGGGTCGTTACGGACGCGGCGATACCAAATATGTGTACTTTTATTGTTTTGTTTTTTTTATTTACAGGAAAAAATGAATTTATTGGGGAATATTTTTTTTTTTTTATGATTTTTTTTTACACTTTTTATTTTTACTTTTTTTACTTTTTTACTTTGTCCCAGGGTGGGACATCACAGTATTTTATCAGATCGCTGGTGTGACAGTGTGCACAGCACTCTGTCACACCAGCGATCGCTCTGGCATCGCTGCAGGCTTCCCCAGCGCCTGCTCTCAGCAGGCACTGAGGAAGCCGCCTCCCTGCAGGACCCCGGCGCCATCTTGGATCCGGGGACCTGGAGGGAGGACGGACCCTCGGAACAGCGCGACACATCGCGCTGCTCTGAGGGTCTCAGGGGAGCGCGCAGGGAGCCCCCTGCCTGCGCGATCCTCCCCTGTGCCCCGGGTACACCGCGATCATGTTTGATCGCGGTGTGCCAAGGGTTAATGTGCCGGGAGCGGTCCGTGACCGCTCCTGACACACAGTCACGGGTGTCAGCTGTGATAATCAGCTGACACCCGGCGGCGATCAGCTGCGCTCCCCCCGGGAGCGCAGCTGATCGCCCATGACGTACTATTCCGTCCATGGGAATTAGGTCCAGGGTCCAATGGACGGAATAGTACGTCTGATGGCAGAGAGGGGTTAATTACTCCAGACCACAACATTGAGAGCCTAGGACACTCCCACATCATATGGAATATACCCGCCATATCTATATTACATCTTGGACATTCCGAGTTTCCCTTCAGCCCCATTTTGTGCATTATTAGGGGTGACCTATAGACTCTATGAATTAAATAGCTATGTGATAGCCTTGCAGGTTTTTGCTGATGGAGAGTTTAGGTATATATTCCAGTATAGTTTCCCAGACATCAACTTCCATGTTCCCCACTTCTTCTTCCCATTTGAGCCTAACTTTCAATGAAAACCCCAAAAGAAAGGTATGCATCAAATCTTTAGAAGTGCTTGAAATTACCCCCCTAATGATTCCTTCTTGACAAATATACTCCAGAACTAAATCAGTTTCTACTACCAATCTCTGTTGTACTCTCTGGGTTCTAATTGCATGTTTAATCTGCCCATATCTATACCATTCTGTATTTGGCAACAGGAACTCACTTTGTAACTGCATGAAGGGTTTAAGTTCTTCACCATCCATTATTTGAAACATATACCTTACTCCTCTTCCTGTCCACTCCTGTATGGTGCCAATTTTCTTTATCTCTGGCAGGTTACTATTATTCCATATGGGCGTAAATTTAGTTCGTCCCGTTACTCCTCTCATCTTTTTTATTGTGTTCCAGATTTTGTCTATGAGTTCTAGCGTGGGCATTTTCCTCCCCAGTCTTTTAATGTTACCTCCTTCCAGACCCTCTAGTATCGGCCTATCCCCCGTGCAATATTCTAACATTCTTTTAACAGAATCACCAGTACCAGATTTTGCTCACCCTCTAAAGTGCTGACTCTGAGCAGCTAGAAAATAAATTTCTGGGTTTGGCAGTGCCATTCCTCCTTCATCTTTGGGTCTCTGAAGAGTTTCCAATTTTATTCTCGCCGGTTTCTTCCCCCATACCAACGCTCTAACCATCACATTCAAGGACCCAAATCTTTTTTTCAAGATCTAAATAGGCGCATTATGTAAAATATATAGCAGTTTAGGCATCAGGATCATTTTAAAAAGATTTATCCTTCCTACCACCGTTAAATGCAGTTTATTCCATATCTCTATTTTGATTTTAAGTTTCTGAAGTAGTGGCATCAAATTAATATTAACCCCTTCACCCCAAGGGTGGTTTGCACGTTAATGACCGGGCCAATTTTTACAATTCTGACCACTGTCTCTTTATGAGGTTATAACTCTGGAACGCTTCAACGGATCTTCGCGATTCTGAGATTGTTTTCTCGTGACATATTGTAGTTCATGTTAGTGGTAAAATTTCTTCGATATACCTTGCGTTTATTTTTGAAAAAAACGCAAATATGGCGAAAATTTTAAAAATTTTGCAATTTTCAAACTTTTAATTTTTTTTCCCTTAAAACAGAGAAATATGTCACACAAAATAGTTAAGAAATAACATTTCCCACATGTCTACTTTACATCAGCACAATTTTGGAACCAAAATTTTTCTTTGTTAGGAAATTAGAAGGGTTAAAAGTCGACCAGTGATTTCTCATTTTTACAACAAAATTTACAAAGCCATTTTTTTAGGGACCACCTCACATTTGAAGTCACTTTGACGGGTCTATATGGCAGAAAATACCCAAAAGTGACACCATTATAAAAACTGCACCCCTCAAGGTACTCAAAACTACATTCAAGAAGTTTATTAACCCTTCAGGTGCTTCACAGGAGCTGAAGCAACGTGGATGGAAAAAATTAATATTTAACTTTTTAGCCACAAAAATGATCTTTTACAAACTTTTTTTTTATTTTCACAAGGGTAAAAGGAGAAAATGGACAGATAAAGTTGTTGTGCAATTTCTCCTGAGTACGCCAATACCCCATATGTGGGGGAAAACCACTGTTTGGGCACATGGCAGAGCTCGTAAGGGAAGGAGCGCCGTTTGACTTTTTCAAACTAAAATTGACTGGAGTTGAGATTGGACGCCATGTCGTGTTTGGAGAGCCCCTGATACGCCTAAACAGTGGAAACCCCCCACAAGTGACACCATTTTGGAAACTAGACCCCTAAGGAACTTATCTAGATCTGTTGTGAGCACTTTGAACCCCAAAGTGTTTCACAAAAGTTTATAATGCCTGGGTGTGAAAAAAAACAAAAAACAATTTTCCACAAAAATTATTTTTTAGTCCCAAATTTTTGATTTTTCCCAAGGAAATTGGACCCCAAAACTTGTTGTCCAATTTGTCCTGAGTACGCTGATACCCCATATGTGGGGGGGGGAAACTGTTTGGGCGCACGGCAGGGCTTGGAAAAGAAGCAGTAACGTTTTGGAATGCAAACATTGATGGGGGTCATGTTCCGTTTGTAGTGCCCCAGATGAGCCTAAACAGTGGAAACCCCCACAAGTGACCCCATTTTGGAAGCTAGACCCCCTAAGGAACTTATCTAGATCTTTGGTGAGCACTTTGAACCCCCAAGTGCTTCACACAAGTTTATAATGCCCGGGCATGAAAATAAAAAATCCTATTTTTTTCCCACAAAAATTATCTCTTAGTCACTAATTTTTTATTTTCCCATAGGTAACAGGAGAAATTGGACCACAAAATTTGTTGTCTAATTTGTCCTGAGTATGCTGATACCCCATATGTGGGGGGGAACCACTGTTTGGGCGCATGGCAGAGCTCGGAATGGAAGGAGCACTATTTGACTTTTTCCAACCAAAATTGGCTGGAATTGAGATTGGACGCCATGTTGCATTTGGAGAGCCCCTGATGTGCCTAAACAGTGGAAACCCCCCACAAGTGACCCCATTTGGGAAACTAGACCCCTAAGGAACTTATCTAGATCTTTGGTGAGCAATTTGAACCCCCAAGTGCTTCACACAAGTTTATAACGTAGAGCCGTAAAATTAAAAAATTATTTTTTTCCACAAAATTGATCTTTTCACCCCAATTTTTATTTTCCCAAGGGAAACAAGACTCCAAAAGTTATTGTGCAATTTGTCCTGAGTGCGCTGATACCCCATATGTGGGGGTAAACCACTGTTTGGGTGCATGGCAGAGTTTGGAAGGGAAGGAGCGCCGTTTGACTTTTTCAACGCAGAATTGGCTGGATGCCATGTCGTGTTTGGAGAGCTCCTGATCTGCCTAAACAGTGGAAACCCCCCACAAATGACACCATTTTGGAAACTAGACCCCTCAAGGAACTTATCTAGATGTGTGGTGAGCACTTTGAACCCAAAGTGCTTCACAGAAGTTTATAACGTACAGCCGTAAAAATAAAAAATCCTTTTTTTTTTTACAAAAATGATTTTTTCGCCCCCAATATTTTATTTTCACAAGGGTAACAGGAGAAATTGGACCCCAAAAGTTGTTGTCCAATTTGTCCTGAGTACGCTGATACCCAATATGTGGGAGTAAACTACTGTATGGGCGCACGTCGGGGCTCGGAAGGGAAGTAACGTTTTGGATTGCAGACTTTGATGGAATGGTCTGGGGGAGTCATGTCGCATTTGGAGAGCCCCTGATGCGCCTAAACAGTGGAAACCCCCCACAAGTGACCCCATTTTGGAAAATAGACCCCACAAGGAACTTATCTAGATGTGTGGTGAGCACTTTGAACCCCGAAGTGCTTCACAGAAGTTTATAACGTACAGCCCGTAAAAATAAAAAATCCTTTTTTTTTTTTTTACAAAAATGATTTTTTCGCCCCCAATATTTTATTTTCACAAGGGTAACAGGAGAAATTGGACCCCAAAAGTTGTTGTCCAATTTGTCCTGAGTACGCTGATACCCAATATGTGGGAGTAAACTACTGTATGGGCGCACGTCGGGGCTCGGAAGGGAAGTAGTGACGTTTTGGATTGCAGACTTTGATGGAATGGTCTGGGGGCGTCATGTCGCATTTGGAGAACCCCTGATGCGCCTAAACAGTGGAAACCCCCCACAAGTGACCCCATTTTGGAAAATAGACCCCACAAGGAACTTATCTAGATGTGTGGTGAGCACTTTGAACCCGAAGTGCTTCACAGAAGTTTATAACGTACAGCCGTAAAAATAAAAAATCCTTTTTTTTTTACAAAAATGATTTTTTCGCCCCCAATATTTTATTTTCACAAGGGTAACAGGAGAAATTGGACCCCAAAAGTTGTTGTCCAAATTGTCCTGAGTACGCTGATACCCAATATGTGGGAGAAAACTACTGTATGGGCACACGTCGGGGCTCGGAAGGGAAGTATTGACGTTTTGGATTGCAGACTTTGATGGAACGGTCTGGGGCGTCATGTCGCATTTGGAGAGCCCCTGATGCGCCTAAACAGTGGAAACCCCCCACAAGTGACCCCATTTTGGAAAATAGACCCCACAAGGAACTTATCTAGAAGTGTGGTGAGCGCTATGAAGCCCCAAGTACTTCACAGAAGTTTTATAACATACAGCCGTAAAAAGAAAAAAATCATTTTTTTTTTTACAAAAATGATTTTGTCGCCCCCAGTTTTTTATTTTCCCAAGGGTAACAGGAGAAATAGGCCAAATTGCACAATAACTCTTGGGGTCCAGAGTATGCTGAAAACCCATATGTGGGGTAAACTACTGTTTGGGCGCATGGCAGAGCTCAGAAGTGAAGGAGCACCATTTGACTTTTTCAACGCAGAATTGGCTGGAATTGAGATCAGACGCCATGTCACATTTCGAGAGCCCCTGATGTGCCTAAACAGCAGAAACCCCCCAATTCTAACTCCAACCCTAACCCCAAACACCAATAACCCTAGTCCCAACCCTAACCACAAACCTAACCCTAACACACCCATAACCCTAATCCCAACCCTAATACTAACGTTAGCGCCAACCCTAACCCTAATACTAACGTTAGCGCCAACCCTAACCCTAACTTTAGCCGCAACCCTAACCCTAACGGGAAAATGGAAATAAATACATTTTTTTAATTTTATTATTTTTCCCTAACTAAGGGGGTGATAAAGGGGGTTTGATTTACTATTTATAGCGGGTTTTTGTGATTGGCAGCTGTCACGCTAAAAGACGCTTTATATTGCAAAAAATAGTTTTTTGCATTACCACATTTTGAGAGCTATAATTTTTGCATATTTTGGCCCACAGAGTCATGTGAGGTCTTATTTTTTGCGGGACGAGTTGACGTTTTTATTTGTACCATTTTTGAGCACGTGACATTTTTTGATCGCTTTTTATTTCGATTTTTGGGAGGTTAGAATGAACAAAAATCAGCAATTCATGAATTTCTTTTGGGGGAGGCGTTTATACCGTTCCGCGTGTGGTAAAATTGATAAAGCAGTTTTATTCTTCGGGTCAGTACGATTATGGCGATACCTCATTTATATAATTTTTTTAGGTTTTGGCGCTTTTATAGAATGAAAACAATTTTATATAAAAAATAATTATTTTTGCATCGCTTTATTCTGCGAGCTATAACTTTTTTATTTTTTCGCTCATGATGCTGTGTGACGGCTCGTTTTTTGCGGGAAAAGATGACGTTTTCAGTGGTACCATGTTTATTTATATCGGTCTTTTTGATCGCGGTGTTATTTCACTTTTTGTTCGGCGGTATGATGATAAAGCATTGATTTTTTTGCTTCGTTTTTTTTTTTTTTTTTTTTAAGGGGTTCACTAAAGGGTTAACTAGTGGGACAGTTTTATAGGGGGGGTCGTTACGGACGCGGCGATACCAAATATGTGTACTTTTATTGTTTTGTTTTTTTTATTTACAGGAAAAAATGAATTTATTGGGGAATATTTTTTTTTTTTTTTTTTTTTTTTTTACACTTTTTATTTTTACTTTTTTTACTTTTTTACTTTGTCCCAGGGTGGGACATCACAGTATTTTATCAGATCGCTGGTGTGACAGTGTGCACAGCACTCTGTGACACCAGCGGTCGCTCTGGCATCGCTGCAGGCTTCCCCAGCGCCTGCTCTCAGCAGGCACTGAGAAAGCCGACTCCCTGCAGGACCCCGGCGCCATCTTGGATCCGGGGACCTGGAGGGAGGACGGACCCTCGGAACAGCGCGACACATCGCGCTGCTCTGAGGGTCTCAGGGGAGCGCGCAGGGAGCCCCCTGCCTGCGCGATCCTCCCCTGTGCCCCGGGTACACCGCGATCATGTTTGATCGCGGTGTGCCAAGGGTTAATGTGCCGGGAGCGGTCCGTGACCGCCCTGACACACAGTCACGGGTGTCAGCTGTGATAATCAGCTGACACCCGGCGGCGATCAGCTGCGCTCCCCCCGGGAGCGCAGCTGATCGCCCATGACGTACTATTCCGTCCATGGGAATTAGGTCCAGGGTCACATGGACGGAATAGTACGTCTAATGGCAGAGAGGGGTTAAAATACTCTGAAATCGGCAAGGAAATCTGTATCCCCAGATATTTAAAGTTCTCTTTACACTGTAATTTGTTGATTTAACATCTCTATCCATCCATTCCACCTCCCTATCCACTTTAAACAAAACAGATTTTGACCAGTTGATCCTCAATCCAGATATGGCCCCAAACCTTTCGATTGTCTGCATGGCACAACTCAACGACTCAGACGGATCCCCCAGGAACAATAATAAATCATCTGCATACAGAGCAACTTTTTCCTCCATGCTCCCATACTTAAATCCTTGAATTCCCCGATTCCCCCTAATAGTAGCAGCTAAAGGTTCAATTGCTACGGCAAAGAGGATTGACGACAGCGGACATCCCTGTCTTGTTCCTCTATTTAAAGGGAAGGATAAGGAAATCGCTCCATTAACTCTGACCTTAGTAGTAGGTTGAGAGTAGAGTAGTTGCACCCATTCTATAAATCTCGGCCCAAACCCAAATTTTTGCATAACTCTCTATAGGTATTACCATTGTACACTATCGAACGCCTTTTGGGCATCTAATGAAGCAATCACTCTGCGAACCGAATTATCTGCTTGTATTTGAAGGTTAATATATAGCCTCCTTATATTGCCTGCCGTAGATCTATTAGGCATGAATCCCGCCTGATCTGGATGTATCAGAGAAGAAATGACCCCAGTCAACTGATTAGCCAAAACTTTTGCCAGTATTTTAATATCTACCGTTAATAGTGAAATTGGTCTATATGATTCGGGTATTCTGGGGTCCTTTCCCTCCTTTGGAATCACTACTATCATCGCTTCTCTCATAGAGGCTGGCAGCAACTTTTTCTCCTTAGCTTCTTCAAATACTGACAACAATTTCGGTAGCTACAATTCTGCAAATGGTTTATAAATTTCTGACGGTAAACCGTCTAACCCAGGGGATTTCTCATTGGCCATGCAGCGCCATTTCTTCTACAGTAATGGGAGAGTCCAGCATATCCCTATTTTCTTTACTTAGGGAGCGACCCCAACCTCAAAAATTTGTCTACCTCTTCATTTCCAGCATTTACCCCTGATGAATATAAAGTTTTATAGAAGTCACCAAATATATTCAATATCCCCTCCAAATCCTTTACTGTTTTCCCTTTGCATTTACCATATTATAAATAAATGAATTACTTCTTTGTGCCGAGGCGATAACCGATAAAAGATGTCCCACTTTCTCCCCTTCAGCGTAAAACCTGTCTTTTTGGAACGCCTGTCTTCTAGTCATTTTATCTATTCGGACATTATTAATCTGTTCCTGAGCTTCCCTCAGGCCCTGTTGTGTTTCAGGCGTATCATTATGTATAGCCTCTTCCTCCGTTCTCCCCAGTGCTTCCAATTTTTCAGTCTCCTCCTTTTTAGTCTGTGATTTACGCCTACAGATGTCCCTAAATAACAACCCTCTAAGAAAGGCCTTCATCGCATCCCATTCCACTAGTTCATCTGTGCTCCCATCATTATGAATAAAAAATTCTTCTAACTCTTTTCCAATCCCTTGAACATTAAGATACTGTATCAAAACAGGATGTATTTTCCATCCTTCCTTAACTATTCCTTTCTGTGACCCGTATCCAATATTCACCATAACTGGACTATGCTCAGAAATAACTCTGGGAAGATATTGTACCTCTCTTATCATGGCATCTGCCAGTCCATCTGCTAATGCCAAGTCAATACGTGACAGTGTGCCATGCGATGTGGAGTGGCATGAATAACACCTTTTCCCTCCGTTTCTAACCCTCCATACATCAGTCAGACCAATTTCTTTAATAAAATTACCAAATACTGTAATTGTGCTGCCTTGCTCATTTGGTAGTCTCTTATTCCTGTACCAGAAAATATCTACTACATTATTAAAATCTCCCATCATCAGCAGCGGCATTCCTCCACTTCTTTCAGCATATTCACTCATCACTCTGATCTTAGTGCTGGAATAAGGAGATGGATTGTAAAGTGCCACTAGACACAAGGGTCGTCCAAAAACATTCCTTTAACTGCTACTCCTTGTCCCTCTGGATCAATGTGCACATCTATTTCTTCAAACGAAGTGGACCTATTAATTAAAGTCAAGACTCCCCTAGAGTAATTGGAAAATGTAGAATGATATGCCTTTTGTATCCATCTTCTATAGGTAATATGGGTTGTTTCTTTTTTTAAATGAGTTTCCAAGAGACCTATCACTGCCGCCCCCTGATCCTGCATACATTTAAATATTGTCGCCCTTCTGTTCTTCTCCGATAAGCCTCTAACATTCCAATTTATAACTTTAAAGCTACCCATTATATATATAATAAATACCATTCCCATCATTTTTTACTTTAACTGTCGATAACTTTCCCCCTCCCCCATCCGTCTCCCCATCTCCCCCTTCTTCCTCCTCTCCTTGAATGCTCGCTAAGAACCATGGGTTTCTCACTCCTGAAACAGTCTTCCAGAGACCGCTCCTCTCTCCGACTAACTTTTTACCATCCCCCCACTTACCCATTTGTCCACTCTGCTCTCGTTTCTCTCTCTCCCTCCCGCCGTGCACTCTTATATTTTCCCCCATCACAGTTTGTCCCTCTGTAAGTGCAACCGAACAGTTATAGCACAAATAATATACAATATAACACATCTGCAATTACAAACAGTGTTTATCTCCGCCTTGCCCTCCGCCAGAGCTATACAGAAAAGTAAACTATTTCGTATCGACTCTCTTCTTTTTCAGTGAAGCAATACTAGTTCACTAGTAATGATTGGGTCACCGTTAAAGTCAAAAAGAAAAATAAAAGAAAAAGAGAATTTTTAAAAAAAAAAATAGAACATATATATGCTTGCATAGCTAACATTATGGGTGTTTCCACCCCAATCCATCCATATTGAACATCAATTGTTCCTTGTACTCTAGAAAGGAATCCGCCTATTAAATGTCCTCAGCCGACCGCTCTTTCAAGCAGTATTGTTAAATTCCATGACCGTCTCTCAGTCTTTGGCCTGTAAAGATGTAGCGTTGACATCAATCCACTTTGTGGCCTCCTCAGGATCCGTGAAAAAGAAAACTTTATCCATGGCCGCCACTCGCAGTTTAGCAGGAAACATCATTGAATATTTAACTCCTAATTCTCTCAAACATCTTTTTACCCCTCCAAACTACATTCTCTGCCTCTGTACAGCTACCGAGTAGTCAGGATATATACCAATTCGTTGGCCGTTCATTGTAATCTCCTCTGATTCTCGTGCTTTACGGATAATGATATCTCTATCCTTATAATGAAGTAACTTTGCAATAATAACATGTGGAGTGTTACCCGGGGGTTGTGGTTGCATTGGTATTCTATGCGCCCGCTCTACTGCATAGAATTTAGTGAGAGAGCCCGCTCCGATTTGGTCACTCAGCCATTTCTCAATAAATTCAGTGGGATCCCTCCCCTCTGTCTTTTCCAGGAGACCAACAATCCTAATATTATTCCTTCGGGAACGATTTTCCAAGTCATTTTTTATCATGACTTCAGAGATTTGTTGCTTAAACTGTTTTTTCCGTTTTTTTAAAATTAATCCAATCTTCCTCCTCTCCCACTCTCTTTTCCACTTCTCCCATCCTGGTATTAACCTTATGTATGTCCTTTTTTATAGTGGCTACTTCAGATTGCACTCCCAGGACTTGCTGAGTTAACGTAGTTAGTGCCTGCTTACTGTTATGTTTTGGTAGCTGAGGAGAATAAGCAAAAACGGCAATACACCAGAGAGGCTGGAACCTATTGGATTGCAGTAACCTGAACTAACCACACAACTAGAGGTAGCCGTGGAGCGTTCCTATGTTGATCCTAGACGTCTCGTCACAGCCTGAGAGATAACTACACCTAAAGGCAGAAAGATGAAAGCTATCTGCCTCAAGGCAGATCCCCAAAGAAAATAGGAAGCCCCCAAACATGCAATGGCGGTTAGACAAGAAGAAGCACGGACACAGACAGAAAATAGAATGAGCAAACGCTGGGACCCAATCTGTCTAGACAGAAAAGTACAGGAAAGGATAATCACTGCAATCCAAAAAAAACCCTAAAAAATACCAACTCTTCTGCAAAAACACCTGAGATCACACGATGTCTACCACCTAAATCAGTTCTCTGGTGTAACAAAACTAAGCCTTAGCCACTGAAAAAACAGGAAAAAGCAAATGAACAAACAACAGTGGCTCCAGATAAACTGAGAGGAGCACAAGCCCCCGGAGGGGACCTGGCTGACCTCCACAGAAGTGCAGGGAACAATGCAAAAAGCAAGCACAAAAATAAAAGCAGAAAATATCTTATTTGATAGCAGAAGATGCAGGCAAGACTCAGCAAACTTCCAAATGAACCAGGAACCACAATTGAGACAAAAACAATTGATCACCGGCAACCATCATGGGAGGGAACCTCCCTTATATCAGACCAGTCCGTGATCCCAGATTGCCATTCCTCGCTGAAAGGTTCAGTACTGTCTGTAACCACCAGAGGAAGCCTCTGCTCAGAAACCATCTCTAGCACATTCATAACAGTACCCCCCCCTTGAGGAGGGGTCACCGAACCCTCACTTGTGCAACCAGGTCGATCAGGATGAGCTCGGTGATAGGCACGGATCAGTCTCCTAGCATGGATGTCCGAAGCAAACACCCAAGAATTGTCCTCCTGACCATAACCTCTCCACTTAACCAAATACTGGAGTTTCTGTCTAGAAAAACGAGAATCCAATATTTTCTCAACCACATACTCCAGATTGCCCTTAACCAAAACAGGGTCAGGAGGCGCAGCCATAGGAACCACTGGCTCGACAAACCTCTTCAATAAGGACTTGTGGAACACGTTATGGATCTTAAATGTCCCTGGAAGAAGCAAACGGAAGGAAACAGGATTAAGAATCTCCATGATCTTATAAGGTCCAATGAACCTAGGCTTAAACTTTGGAGATGCAACCCTCATAGGGATATTTCTTGAGGACAACCAAACCAAGTCCCCCACTTTAAACCGAGGACCATCAGTCCTATGCCGATTGGCAAACCGTTGGGCCTTCTCCTGAGAGAGAGACAACCTCTCCACTACCTGGTCCCAAATCTGCTGCATTCGCTCCACAACAGAGTCAACACTCGGACAGACAGAAGCCTCCGCCTTCCCGAAGAAAATCGAGGGTGAAACCCAAAATTGCAGAAAAATGGAGACATCAAGGTGGCAGAGCTAGCCCTATTATTAAGAGCAAACTCAGCCAAAGGCAAAAAAGAGACCCAGTCATCTTGAACAGCAGACACAAAACATCTCAAATAAGTCTCCAAGGTCTGGTTTGTTTTCTCGGTTTGTCCATTGGTCTGAGGATGAAAAGCAGAAGAGAAAGATAATTGAACACCAAGTTTAGAACAAAATGTCCTCCAAAATCTGGAGACAAACTGGACTCCTCTGTCAGACACAATGTTCTCCGGAATGCCATGTAACCGAACCACGTGCTGAAGGAACAAAGGCACCAATTCGGAGGAGGAAGGTGACTTAGGTAATGGCACAAGATGTATCATCTTGGAAAACCTATCACAGATTACCCAGATAACGGTCATTCTCTGAGAAACAGGGAGGTCGGAAATATAATCCATAGAGATATGGGTCCATGGCCTCTTGGGCACAGGTAATTTCATTAACAAACCACTAGAGCGAGAGCAAGGCTTGGAGCGAGAGCAAGTCCCACAGGACTGCACAAATTCCCTGATGTCAAGAGACAAAGTAGGCTACCAAAAGGACCGACTCACCAAGTCTCTGGTACCAAAAATCCCGGGATGACCAGCCAACGTGGAACAATGAATCTCAGACATCACACTCTTCTTCCACTGGTCTGGGACAAACAATTTCCCAATAGGGCAGCGCTCCGGTTTATCCTCCTGACACCCTTCCAAAGCCAGTCTCAAATTGGGCGAGATGGCAGAAAGAACTACACCCTCTTTCAAAATAACAGTAGGATCAGATAACTCAGGAGAGTCCGCAAAGAAACTCCTCGAGAGGGCATCCGCCTTAATATTCTTAGTGCCAGGAAGAAAAGAAACCACAAAATTAAAACGTGTGAAAAACAAGGCCCATCTGGCCTGTCTAGGATTAAGTCGCTTGGCTGATTCGAGATAAACCAGATTCTTATGGTTCGTGAGGACCACCACCTGATGTTTCGCTCCTTCCAGCTAATGTCTCCACTCTTCAAAGGCCCACTTCATGGCCAATAACTCCCGATTACCCACGTCATAATTACGTTCAGTTGGAGAAAATTTTCGAGAGAAAAAGGCACAAGGGTTACTCTTAGAGGTCTCTGGATCTCTTTGGGACAAAACGGCATCTGCCCCAATTTCAGAGGCATCAACCTCCACCTGAAACGGTACAGAAACATCAGGCTGCCGTAGAACAGGAGCAGAAGTGAATCTCTGCTTAAGTTCCTGAAACGTAGAGACTGCCTCAGGAGGCCAATTCACCACATCAGAACCCTTTTTGGTCAAATCAGTCAATGGTTTAACAATACCGGAGAAATTACCAATAAATTTACGATAAAAATTGGCAAAACCCAAAAATCTCTGAAGAGCCTTTAATGAAGTAGGTTGGACCCAATCACATATGGCCTGAACCTTGACCGGGTCCATTTGAATAACAGATGGAGACAAAATGAATCCCAGAAATGAGACCTTCTGTACGCTAAAAAGACACTTTGATCCCTTCACATACAGTGCATTCTCTCTCAAAATCTGGAACACAGTCCGAACATGTTTCACATGAGAGTTCCAGTCATTGGAAAAAATCAAGATATCATCCAAATAAACGATCAGAAATTTATCCACAAAGTCCCTGAAAATATCATTCATGAAGGATTGGAAGACGGAAGGAGCATTAGTGAGCCCAAAGGACATCACTAGGTACTCAAAATGCCCCTCTGGGGTATTAAATGCCGTCTTCCATTCATCCCCGTGCTTGATGCGAATAAGGTTATACGCCCCCCTGAGGTCAAGCTTGGTAAACCAGCTAGCACTTTTCACCCTGGAAAACAGGTCAGAAATCAAGGATAACGGATATTGATACTTCACAGTGATCTTATTCAAGAGACGATAATCAATACATGGCCTCAATGAACCATCCTTTTTGGCCACAAAGAAAAAACCGGCACCCAAGGGTGAAGATGATGGTCTGATATGACCCTTCTCCAATGACTCCTTGATATAAGATCGCATAGCATCGTGTTCAGGTACAGACAAGTTAAAAAGGCGACCTTTAGGAAATTTACCACCAGGCACTAATTCAATAGCGCAATCATAGCTCCTGTGAGGGGCAAGGATGCAGACTTACTTTCACTAAATACATCCGAAAAATCAGTCAAAAAGTCAGGAACATCCTGAGACTGGGGAGAGGCAGAAAAAACAGGAGTGTCGGCATTAACACATTGGCATCCCCAACTGGTCACAGACACAGATTTCCAATCCAAAACAGGATTATGAGACTGTAACCAAGGGAAACCTAGTACATGTCATGCAGATTATGCAACACCAGAAATTTGCAACTCCCCTGATGATCTGGTTCAACCCTCATTATCACCTGAGTAGAAAACTGGGTTTATTCTCCGCCAAAGGGGTAGAATCAATGCCCAGTAAAGGAATAGACTTCCGCAGGGGTATCATGGGAAACCCACAACGTTTGGCAAAGTCAAAATCCATCAGGTTAATAGCTGCTCCTGAATCAACAAAAGCCTGAGCAGAAAATGTGGACAGGGAGCAAATCAGGGTAACAGTCAACAGAAATTTAGTCTGAACACTACCCAAGACAACTGAGCGTGCAAAACGGCTTCCCCGCTTAGGGCAGACTGAAATAGCATGAGAGGCGTCACCACAGTAGAAACATAACCCATTGCGCCTACGAAATTCATGACGCAGTGCCCCAGAAGTCACTCCATCACACTGCATGGGCTCAGGAGCTGACTCACAAGGCAACACTATCTCACGCATACCTCTGCGCTCACGCAAACGTCTGTCAATTTGAATAGCCAATGACATAGAATCATTGAGACCAGAGGGAGCAGGGAATCCCACCATAACATCCTTTACATTCTCTGACAGCCCCTTCCGAAAAAGGGCTGCCAAAGCATCATCATTCCATTTGGTCAGGACTGCCCACTTTCGGAATTTCTGACCGTACAACTCAGCGTCTTCAAGACCCTGATTTAATGCCAATAAGGTTTTTTCAGCTTGATCAGTGACATTAGGTTCATCGTACAATAACCCCAGAGCCAGAAAAAATAGATCAATATCATTCAAAACAGGATCCCCAGGTGTCAGGGAAAAAGCCCAATCCTGAGGGTCGCCGCGCAGGAGAGAGATGACAATTTGAACCTGCTGTGCTGCGTTCCCTGAGGACATAGGCTTTAAGGCAAAAAACAACTTAGTTATTTTTGAAATTCAGAAATTTAGCCCGATCCCCCAAAAACAAATCTGGCATGGGAATCCTGGGTTCCACAACCGGCAACCCAGCAAGATAGGTAGCAATACTCCGAACCTCAGTGGCAAGCTGATCCACACGGCCAGACAACTGTGCAAGCTCCATTGAGAGAAAAAAAATCCTCCTCAGCACCCAGAGAAAAAGAGGGAAAAAAATGCAACAAACGGAAAAAAAAAATCTCTGACCACTTTTTTTTCTTTTTTCCACACTATTTTTCCCTTCTGTGAGTACCATATAATTTTCAGTTTGGGCCGAGGAATTTTCCTCCCGAGGAAGCAGAGCGAAACGCGCGGCGGAGCAGAGGGACGTCCGTGAATAGACACCAGCCTTATCTGTATGCATTATTTTCTTGCTAATGCATTTTTCTCCTTGTCTTCCACTGCATTGAAGGGGTTATTTGGGCCGGAAATAGTCACATTAAGCGTTATGCTATTTGGTGGCAATTGAGATTTAGTGCAGTAACCATTCCCCAATTGTGTTATATGACATATGGAGATAAATGGGATTCATGATTACTAACTTGGGCTGAAGTGAGGTCTTTTCCTATGGAGGTTGTATTTCCTTTTTTATTATGATCTTTGCATTTTCTGTGTAAACGTTTTTAATATTGATAATAATAAAGGCACTTTGTATTTGTTTATACCATTGTGTGGTACCATTCTTTATAACTGGTTGGTTGCCATGTTTCTGAGAAAATAGAATGAGCAAACGCTGGGGCCCAATTAGTCTAGACAGAAAAGTACAGGTAAGGATACTCACTGCAATCCAAAAAAACCCCTAAAAAATACCAACTCTTCTGATTGCAAAAACACCTGAGATCATACGATCTCTACCACCTAAATCAGTTCTCTGGTGTAACAAAACTAAGCTGCAGCCACTGAAAAAACAGGAAAAAGCAAATGAACAAACAGTGGCTCCAGATAAACTGAGAGGAGCACAAGCCCCCGGAGGGGAACTGGCTGACCTCCACAGAAGTGCAGGGAACAATGCAAAAAGCAAGCACAAAAATAAAAGCAGAAAATATCTTATCTGATAGCAGAAGATGCAAGCAAGACTCAGCAAACTTCCAAATGAACCAGGAACCACAATTGAGACAAGAACAATTGATCACCGGCAACCATCATGGGAGGGAACCTCCCTTATATCAGACCAGTCCGTGATCCCAGATTGCCATTCCTCGCTGAAAGGTTCAGTACTGTCTGTAACCACCAGAGGGAGCCTCTGCTCAGAAACCATCTCTAGCACATTCATAAAACTTACAGAAAGACACCACCGTGAACACATCCTTAATAGTGGGGTTTTCTTGTATCTCTCCCTCTTCCTGTGCTGCTGCCACCGCCATTTTCTCCCCCTCCGAGATACTGCTCACTGGGGACTTCCCTCCTTCCTCCTCCTGTACCACCATCCTTTCATCCCCATCTTCCTCCTCCTCTCCCTCAGACTCTTGCTGCCTCATATTACCTTCAATGCGGGCAAACTTCTCCAGTTTCGCTGCAGCGTTCATGCGGCACTGACATGCAGCATTAAGCCTAGCCGCCTCTTCTCTCTTGTCGGCGCGATCTTGGAAGCTGCTTGAGTCTACCCCCGGGTCTTTTTGCCGTTTGCTGTGGGTCATTACGGCTCACCTCCGGTCCCTCCTGCGTTCTCGGTACACTTGACTCCTTCCCCCACCGTTCAGTCGGCTGAGGCTGGCAGTGGCACGGCGGAGCGTAGCTTAATTTGTGTGCTGCGGCAGGAGAGCTCAGGAGGAAGCGTCTGCTCACATCGCTGTCAGGCTCCGCCCCTGAGTGATACTATACTTGAGTCTTCAGGATTCCTCATAGGGACACTTAGCCACTGAATCACTTTCACCTTATTTTTCAGACATTCAACAGTGGCCTGGGATGAGTGCTTGGGATCATTGTCATGTTGGAAGAGTGCTCATCTGCTAAGGGCATGAAGCGATGGCAATATCTTATTTCAAAGCAGTACATGGGTGAATTCATGATGTCATAAATGAAATGTAGGTCCCAGACACAACTAGCACTCACAGCCCCACATAAGGACACTGACACCACGAAGTTAAGAAAAATATATGGTGCCTACAGTGAAATATGGTGGCAGCATTTTTATGTGGGCTGCCTCTTGCCTTCTGGTGTTTGGGAGATATATTTCTTTGAAGATATCATTAATTCACAGATGTACTGCTATGTATTGAAAGCTTTCCTGGCACAGGTGCCACACAGCACACAGATAGTGTTGGTCATGATGTTAACGTGAACCTGTCAGCAGGATTGCACTCTGTAAACTACAGACACTGTCAGTTCGGCACTGTTCTACTGATTAAAATGATACCTTGGTTGATGAAATCTGTCTTGTGGTTGTTTAATCTGTATTTGCAGTTTTATGTGGTGCTCTGCTTACATATGCATCAGTATGGGCTTCTGACAGGTCAGTGATCCTTTAGTGACCTGCCCCCTAGAACTAGAATGCATAATATAAAGAGTGGAAATAAGGATATAGAAATAAACTCCATTATATGTGTGAAGATTATATTCAAACACCACCAGGGGAACAAAATGAGTTGCACCCTGACAATCAATACATTATTAAATGAATAATAATTTTGTAAATCGTAAATGGCATGCAGACTACAGATCTGATTGCAGTATTTTGTTATTATTGGGGTCTCAGGAATGACCCCCACTTATTGGTAGTTATTTTAATATGCATTATTATTTTATAAATATATTCATAATGACTGTTTTTAAAACCTTTTCAGTTTCTAAAAACACCGCTTAGTTTCCAGTCTTTTTTCCTCTTTGGATTGCTATACAGTCATGGCCAAAAGTTTTGAGAATGACACAAATATTATATTTTCACATGATCTGCTGCCCTCTGGTTTTTATGTGTGTTTGACAGATGTTTTTATCACAGACAGAAATATAATAATTGCAAACATATGAGTAACAAAAGCTTATATTGACAGTTAGAATGAGTTAATGCAGCAAGTCAATATTGCAGTGTTGACCCTTCTTCTTCAGGAACTCTGCAATTCTCCCTGGCATGCTCTCAATCAACTTCTGGACCAAATCCTGACTGATAGCAGTCCATTCTTGCACAATCAATGCTTTCATTTTCTCAGAAATTTTAGGTTTTTGTTTGTCCACCCATCTCTTGATGATTGACCACAAGTTCTCAATGGGATTAAGATCTGGGGAGTTTCCAGGCCATGGACCCAAAATCTCTATGTTTTGTTCCCTGAGCCATTTAGTTATCACCTTTGCTTTATGGCAAGTTGCTCCATCATGCTGGAAAAGGCATTGTTGATCGCCAAACTGCTCTTGGAGGGTTGGGAGAAGTTGCTCTTGGAGGACATTCTGGTACCATTCTTTATTCATGGCTGTGTTTTTAGGCAAGACTGTGAGAGCCGATTCCCTTGGCTGAGAAGCAACCCCACACATGAATGGTTTCAGGATGCTTAACAGTTGGCATGAGACAAGACTGGTGGTAGCGCTCACCTTGTCTTCTCCGAATGAGGCGTTTTCCTGATGTCCCAAACAATCGAAAAGGGGATTCATCAGAGAAAATAACTTTACCCCAGTCCTCAGCAGTCCACTGCCTGTAGCTTTTGCAGAATATCAGTCTGTCCATGATGCTTTTTCTGGAGAGAAGTGGCTTCTTTGCTGCCCTCCTTGAGACCAGGCCTTGCTCCAAGAGTCTCCGCCTCACAGTGCGTGCAGATGCACTCACACCTGCCTGCTGCCATTCCTGAGCAAGCTCTGCACTGCTGGTAGCCCGATCCCGCAGCTGAAACACTTTTAAGAAACGGTCCTGGCGCTTGCTGGTCTTTCTTGGGCGCCCTGAAACCTTTTTGGCAACAATGGAACCTCTCTCCTTGAAGTTCTTGATGATGCGATAGATTGTTGATTGAGGTGCAATCTTTCTAGCTGCGATACTCTTCCCTGTTAGGCCATTGCATTGCAATGATGACTGCACGTGTTTATTTAGAGATAACCATGGTTAACAGAAGAGAAACAATGATGCCAAGCACCAGCCTCCTTTTAAAGTGTCCAGTAGTGTCATTCTTACTTAATCATGACAGATTGATCTTCAGCCATGTCTTTATCAACACCCACACCTGTGTTAATGGAGCAATCACTGAAAAGAGGTTAGCTGGTCCTTTTAAGGCAGGGCTGCAATGATGTTGAAATGTGTTTTGGGGGATAAAGTTCATTTTCTAGCCAAATATTGACTTTGCAAGTAATTGCTGTTAAGCTGATCACTCTTTATAACATTCTGGAGTATATGCAAATTGCCATTAGAAAAAGTGAAGCAGTAGACTTTGTAAAAATTAATATTTGTGTCATTCTCAAAACTTTTGGCCATGACTGTGGTCTTGGGACAGGAAAGATATATATCTTTGTACAGTGTTAGAACATTAAAAGGTATCACCACTGAATATTTTTCTATTCTACTGGCTAACTAAAAAGATGGTAACAAATTGCAAGCTTTCGAGACTACTCAGGTCTCTTCATCAGGCATAGACTAATACAAAATCTGAAGAATATTTATGGCCATAACTGTCTATCACTCTCTGATAATGATAGTTCTGCTTCACATCACCTGTCTTATCTATTGCATTATTTCTGTGCTGTGTTGTGTATAAATCTGTGATTCTTCAGATGTTGTATTAGTCTTTGCCTGATGAAGAGACCTGAGTAGTCTCGAAAGCTTGCAATTTGTTGAATCTTTTTAGTTAGCTATTAAAAGGTATCAACCAAAGAGGACTCTCAATTCTGAATATTTTTGTAGTCTTGGGATGCATTTTGAGTTTTCTTCCCTTTTCCTGCATATAACGAGCCTTATTTAAGTATAGACCTGATTGCTACCAGATCTTTAAGTGCTTATTCATACATCAGTATTTTTCGGCAGTGTTTGTATGCCAAAATTACGAGAAGAACATGCATGCAGAGAAAAACTATAATAGAAAGATTGACACCTCTACTGGGTTTGGAGACCCTCCTAGTTCTGGCATATAAATACTGATAAAATACTGGTCAAAAATATTGATGTGTGAATAAAGCCTAAATATGTGCTTCAGAGTAGGTGTCATTGCAATGTTTGTTTGAAAAAAAAATGGACCAGAGTGCTTTTTTGTAAATGGGCGAACCATTGAGGCTTGGGCTGATGTGAGTTTTGGTATTATCCATTTGGGTCATAAAGAACAAGCTTGCAAATTTTAATGGTCTCTGCTTCCTGTGGGTGTACTCTACTCTGGGAAATAAAGGAAATGTTTTCCAGAGTCCCTAGTTATAAAACTGATTTAGAGTGTGTCAGTCTCAAAAGTTTTGGACGTCTCTATACTGTAGCCAGTTCAGGGGGTATATAGCTCTGGGATCGCCGTCTCTGGTAGACGGAGTGGCATAAAAGACTCCAAGCAGCGACAGCCTTGTTGGTGTAAACTGGCAGCAACCAGTTTTATTGAAAGTCCACAGCAACAAACATAAACCAAACCATAAAACAAAGTCCTAAGCCTGGCAGGCTGCTAGCTAAACACAGTTCCCTCACTACCGTGGTCTAGGCTCTAACAGCCTGGCCCAAAACAACATAGATATGTTATTACCAGAGCTTGGCTTCCAGGAGACTTCAGCAGCGTCTGAAGCCAGATTCAGACTGAGAGCCCCCTCTGTCTAGCTCAACCACCTACTTCTGGCTGCTTAATTAGACAGCTGAGTGCACTCAGGGTTGGGCTGCAAGCCTGTACTGGATGGGGAGTGGAGTGAACGTCGCACTGCCAACCTACCTTCACTCCTACATTCCTCATGCCACCCAGCTAAGAAACCTGGGCGAGATGTACACCCCGTTCAGTACGCACCCCTTCACTGTCTCACAATACGTACACAAATACTGGTTTTCATAGTTTGCTGCTTCCTTGTTTTTAGACCTTTTAGGCTGTAGTCACACCACAGTGTGAAATGTTTGAGTGCTGCCTAATTTTCTTTCTCAATATCCATTGAGTTAAATGGATCTATCTATTCAGACAGCCTTCATAATGACGGATCCGTGCATGTGAGCTGTGACACGCACAGCATGTCCTACTCTGATGTATTTTGAGGATCAGAGTGGACATACTCATTGGATCTGTGCTCTCCCATCAGGCAACACCCAGACCCTTTTATATGGACATGCGAGTACAGGATAGCCTGTTTAGAAACTTTTATTGACAAATAGGATAAAGCAAAGGAAAAATTAATTAGCATTACCATCTAGATCCCAATGGTGCATGGTGAAATTCACTGGTGTAGTCCATACGCTTAGCTAGCTACCATAGTGATAAGTGTAGCTCGGTTATTATACAAGAAGTCACTAAAAACGCCATGTAGCAGAACTGAAGATGACGGCAGTCTCCATATCATGGAAACAAATCTTTATTGTATCATTATAAGCATAAAAAGACTCAGGTGGGGAGAGTACAGGCAAACAGCAGGCACCATCACTTGTGCTACTTGGGACTTTTTTATGCACAAATGCATCAAGTTTATGAAACAACTCTTTATTTACAGTTTTGCCACTTATTTTTTAAACCTTTTGCAGTTCACACTGTCTAGCTGGACCTCAGCTACTGGGCCAAATCCCGACTGATGACGACCCATTGTTTTCTACTCACTTCTTGGAGTATTCTTGATCAGAATTTCTGTACTTTTGTTTGTCAATTTTTGAGGATTGTCCACAGATTGTCAATTGCGATCCAGGGAGTTCCTTGGCCATATATCCAAAATATCAATGTTTTGTTCACCGAGCCGCTTAGTTATCACTTTTGCCTTGTGGCATGGTCTCCATCATGTTGAAAAAACATTGTTCATAACCAAATTGCTTCTGGATTGTTGAGCGAAGTTAGAGGATGTTTAGCTACCATTCATTATTCATGGCTGCGTTTTGGGCAAAATTTGGAGCTCATCTACTCCCTTCAATAGCAACTCCACACGTGAATGGTCTCAGGATGCTTTACTTTTGGCATGACACATAGTATCGTTCACGTTTTCTTCTGTGGACAATCATTCTTTCAGATGTCCTAAACTGTCTGAAGGGGATTTCTTCAGAGGAAATGGCTTTACCACAATCCTCTACCGTCCAATCCCTGTACATCCTGCATAGTGTCAGTCTCTCTTTGGTGCTCTTGGAGAGAAGTGGCATTTTTGCTGTCCTTTTTGATACCAGGCCAGCCTCCAAAAACCTTCACCTCACTATATGTTCAGATGTGCCGACAACTGCTTGCTGCCATTACTGAGCAAGCTCTGCACTGGTATTGCATCCCGTAGTTAAATCCAGTTTAGGAGACTTCCTTGCTTTATTTATTGGGCACCCTGAAACCGTCTTCAAAGCAAGTGATCTTTCTATTTGAAGTTTTTGATTTCTGATAAATGGTTGATTTAGGGGCAGTTTAACAAACGTAAATATCCTTGCCTGTAAAGCTTTTTAATGCAAAGCAATAATGACTGCACGCATTTCCTTGGATGTGACCATGTTAACAGAAGAAGACAATGATTTCAAGAACCAGCTCACTTCGAAAGCAACTAATCTTTATAATTCAATCAGCATGACAGTGAAATTGTCTGCCTTGTCCTCGTTAATACTTTCTCTTGAGCGGACAAGAAGTTCTAATGATCTAAGCAGTTAATGTTGTGGCAAGGCTGATAATTCAGTTGAAATGGGGGTTTTGTATTATGTTCAATTGCATGGCAAGGAATAACTCCAACTTTTTTTGGAATTCATCTGATGATCACTTTTCATAATATAAAGTTAAATTGCCACTCGAAAAAAATGAAGCAGCAAAATTGGTGAAAATCAAAATTTGTCATCCATCAGTCCCATATCACTTGGCCACAACTGTAAATATGTATTGTATTTTTATTGAGATTATTAGGATTAGATGGTTTCCTAATTATTAATGAATCTGACTGTGAAAATAAACTTCACATATTTTAGCCATCAATTCATCCGGTGTGGATGTAGCCTGGGTTTATGTAAGCGTTCCAATTTAGAGATTTCAATATATAGTGTTGACACGATGTTGTTTTAGTCTTACTATTATATAACATTATCCCCCACAAGAAGTTCCTCTAGATGTACATCATCCAAACAATATGCTGTATAAATTGAGCAGAATTAATATCCACAGTGTTACTTCAGACATACAATGTACTACTGAACTGTCATTGAGTTCAGTAAAAAATAATGCAAAGAAATTTTTTTTAAAGTTTAATGTCATGTACTTTAGAGTTAGACAATATAGAGGCGCGAGACCGTTTAATTACTTCAGAAGGTAACGGGGTTGCCCACCATTGGGAGTTTGTACAAGGTGCACCATTGCCCGTTAAGTTTTATAGTTAAATATTTGAGTCAATATTGGGCAGGAGGTCCTTTTGTAAGGCTAGGATGAGCAGGCACTTTGTGAATCATTTTAACAGTTAAAATGGAGGACAATGCATCATCGTAAGCAAATTTACTTATAGAATTATACAAAAGGTATTATACAGCCAGGATTATGCAAAAGGAGATTATACCTAGCCAAATCAGATCTCATGTTTTACACTGATGAGGGACAACACCCTGGAACACAGTGTCTGAAAATTGAGATTCTTGATTGGCTTTTATAATTGGTCATACGGCAAGGGTTGATATTGACCTTTAGGATTGCTGCTTCCAATAGCTGGCACTAGAGTTCAAGTTCTCTGCCTCACAAAAGGAGTTTGAATTTCAGTCCTGTATTTGTAGTTTTCATTTAATGTAGACAGTTCTCGGAATCATTAAGATTTTTGTTTAAAAAGTTCAGCATTTTTTTTAGTGATGATGAAGAGGAAGGGATGTCTCTAGGCCTGTAATGTCGTCTACCCTCTTTGTGGTTTGCATATCTAACATGAGTTAGTCTCAGACCTCACTTCATCAATATTTAGATAAGCTGTGACCTTCTTACAATGATGCTGGCCATTATCTGTTATGATTGTGCAGACTGTAGTGCTGATCTCTTCACAGAAGTACCATATGTTAATCACGAAGTATAAGTTAGGTTGATCTCCTTAAAGGTGTTGTCCACTACTAGGACACAACCTCTTCTTGATCTAAATGTTTGGCCCCAACAAAATAAAAAATCTTATACTCCCGTGCTGGCGCTGTTCCAGCAGCGTCTACACTCGCATTCCCGGGGCTCCCGTGCTGTTGTGATATGCGAGTTTGGCAGCACTGTCCCAGCCTTCATAAGGTTAAAGGGAATCTGTCACCCCAATTTTGCCATATCAAGTAAAGATATGGCTGAATAGTGCGTCCCATAACAAAGCTAACGGTAGGTATCATATATCCTTGTACCCCCGTTTTCATATCAAAATACCTTTGTAAAGTTGGTATTTTTCGCTGTCAATCATGGCAGTCAGGTCAGGAGGGCGGCGTTTTCTCTGTCCTCCACCCCTGCTCCTCGGCATCCGTTGCGTATTGCGGTCTGTGAATCCCACAGACGGCGTTCGGCTTCCCGCAATTGTGCAATTCAGTGGGCCAAGCATACAATCATTATAATGCATGCGCTAGTCTTTCCTTGCCCCGGAAATGACTGTTTACCTTGGACGACTTCCGGGCAAGGAAAGAGTAGCGCATGCGCTGTAATGATTTTATGCTTTGCCCACTGTTGGGCAAAGCACACTGCGCATGCGCCGGCCCGAATTTGAATTGCTCAATTGCGGGAAGCCGAACACCGTCTGTGGGATTCACAGATGGCGATACGCAACTGATGCCGAGGAGCGGGGGGGTGAGGACAGAGAAAACACCGCCCTCCTGACCTGACTGCCATGAATGACAGCGAAAAATACCAACTTTACAAAGGTATTTTGATATGAAAACGGGGTATCAGGATATATGATACCTACCGTTAGCTTTGTTATGGGACGCACTATTCAGCCATATCTTTAGTTGATATGGCAAAATTGGGGTGACAGATTTCCTTTAAGTAATAACAGGAAGTGAGCAGCAGCTGCCTCTCTCACTTCCTGTTAACAGACAGCCTGAGAAGAGGGGGTATGGCCCCTGTTCTCTGCCAAGCAATTATCAGCAGACTGATTGATGGTAACAGCATGGAGTTGCACACTGCTGTAATGTCTCAGATGGAAGGGGCAGCAGTGAGGAGCAGCTCTTGTCACACAGAATTACAAGTGTTTTAAATATGAAGTTCACTAGGTATCTCCTCTTTATAGTGTATGAGGGCAGGGACAATGCAATTTTTTTTTATGTTCCCCATGAAGTTCTAAAAATCTGTTTTCTAATGTGTTCAAATTCACCTTTTAATGTTTACTCAGCTATACCTTCTGCACTGTGCTAATGGTCCATAAACCATTTCTCCCATTTTTTTGTGCTGTTTTTGCAGTAGCTATATATAGTCTCGTATATATGTATGTATATATGTCTAACATTGTTATTCCATACACTTATATTATTTATATTTTTCTTTTTTGTCAAGGTGGTAATCCTGTAGATGCTTTGATGGTTGAGAACGCACAGCTGAGAGATGCACAGTAAGCTTAATAAATCTGTAATTTGTAGTGCCAGCATTTCCATTTTTCATGCATTATCTGTACTTTAGGACTAGAAAGATGCACTTTTTCAGCAGAAAAAAAAAATCTTGCTAAAAAGTGTGTTCATCTTAGTCTGGAGGCAGTTTCTTCTGACAGAGAAGGATCCTGATACAATGTCCTTCCCAATTGCTGAGAAAGCTGCTCTCCTGTCTGTCATTGATTTATCTGATTGGTGCAGGGCAGTACCAGTCCTGCACATCTCTAAGGTTTGGGATACACTGTGACTTTTTGTAGGGTTACTGATTGATTTTAGCTATTAAGTGGTTTTGGCTTGCAAATACTGATGTAAAATACTGACCAAATACCAATAGTGTGACCGTAACCTAATTCAAATGCTGTTTTCTCAGTAATGTAGAAGAGACTGGTCTTGTAAAGGGTATTACTGAACTTGTTTTTGAAGGAGCTACATGAACACAGAAATACAGTAGTTTGTGGTGGAGAGCTGTTGACAGATTTCTTCTAATAGCTCAACTGCCCATCATAAAATAAAAACACTTTATTTACCTCCTGGACTGGTGGCATTCCTGCAGTGTCAGTGCCATGTCCCTACCTTTCTTAAGGAAACTAAAAGACTGCAAAAGATTAGCAGCCACTGATTGGCTGCTGATGTCACCACAACAAACAATGCTGGACTTGTCATTGGAAGAGCTACATGCACATATTAATAGTTTGTTGGTAAAATCCTGCTGACAGTCCTTTTAACCCCTTAACGACCAGGGGTATTTTTGGTTTTGCATTTTCTTTCTTTGCTCCCCTTCTTCCCAGAGCTATAACTTTTTTTATTTTTTGGTCAACGTAGCAATATGAGGGCTTGTTTTCTGCGGGACGACTTGTACTTTTGATCAACACAATTGGTTCCATCATATCTTGTAATAGAAAACGGGAAAAAAATTCCAAGTGCGGTGAAATTGCAAAAAAGTGCAATCCCACACTTGTTTTTTGTATAGCTTTTTTACAAGGTTCACTGTTATGTGCTGTGTCCTATGTCGGTATCTCCTCCTGCTGAAGATGCTGGTGGCTATGCTTGCAAAGCTTAGGAAGCATCCTCCCGCCTTGAAAGCAAACTCATGTGCCAAGCTAAAAAGTATCAACGAGCTGCCTCAGCTGATAGGTGTAAAAACCTGACTGATAAAAACCTAGAAATGTAGAAATTTTTGCAAAATTATTAAAAAAGAGAAACTGAAATATCACATGGTCAGAAGTATTCAGATCCTTTGCTCAGACACTAATATTTACATCACATGCTGTCCATTTCCTTGTGATCCTCCTTGAGATGGTTCTACTCCTTCATTGGAGTCCAGATAGGACTTGATTTGTAAAAGGCACACACCTGTCTCTATAAGACCTCACAGTTCATGTCAGACCAAATGAGAATCATGAGGTCAAAGGAACTGGCCAAGGAGCTCAGAGACAGAATTGTGGCAAGGCACTGATCTGACCAAGGTTACACATGAATTTCTACAGTACTCAAGGTTCCTAAGAGCACAGTGGCCTCCATAATCCTTAAATTGAAGAAGTTTGGGACCACCAGAAGTCTTCCTAGACATGGCCATCCAGCCAATCTGAGCAATCGTGGGAAGAGCCTTGGTGAGAGAGGTAAAGAACCCCAAAATCACTGTGACTGAGCTCCACAGTAGGGAGATGGGAGAAAGTTCCACAAAGTCAACTATCACTGCAGCCCTCCACCAGTCGGGCCTTTATGGCAGAGTGGCCCAACGGAAGCCTCTCTTCTGTGCAAGACATATGAAAGCCCGCATAGAGTTAGCTATAAAAACACATGAATGACTCCCAGACTTGAGAAATAAGATTCTCTGGTCTGATGAGACGAAGATAGAATTTTTGGTGATAATTCTAAGCAGTATTGTGTACAGAAAACCAGGCACTGCTCATCACCTGCCCAGTACAATCCCAGCAGTGAAACATGGTGGTGGCAGAATCATGCTATGGGGGTGTTTTTAAGCTTCAGGGACAGGACGACTGGTTGCAGTTGAAGGAAACATGAATGTGGCCAAGTACAGATTTATCTTGGATGAAAACCTCTTCCAGAGTGCTCTGGACCTCAGACTTGACTGAAGGTTCACCTTCCAACAAGACAATGAGCCTAAGCACACAGCTAAAATAATAAAGGAGTGGCTTCAGCAAAACTGGAGATGGTCTGCAAGGAAGAATGGCAGAGGATCCCCAAATCCAGGTGTGAAAAACTTGTTGCATCATTCCCTAGAAGACTCATGGCTGTACTAGCTCAAAAGGGTGCTTCTACTCAATACTGAACAAAGGGCTTGAATACTTATGACCATTTGATATTTCAGTTTTTCTTCTTTAATAAATTTGCAAAAATTTCTACATTTTTGTTATTTTTCAGTAAAGATGGGGTGCAGAGTGTACATTAATGAGAAAAAAAAACTTTTTTGCGTTTACCAAATAGCTGCAATGAAACAAAGAGTGAAAAATTTAAAGGGGTCTAAATACTTTCCGAACCCACTGTGTATTATCTTTTTTTTAAATCAGATAAATTTTTATTAAACCAATTTTTCATACATACAACATTATTTAAAACAGTTGAATACTCTAAACAATATGACAAACTTATTTTACCCCTCCAATCCCTCACCTCTCCCCTCCCCCCCCGACAGCTCTTTCGCTTCTTTATCTTTATTATGACAGAAGATGTAAATAAAAATTATACGTCTATCATTCGTAGCTATAAGGATCAAACAAAATTTATTGTATCACAAACATACAGTGATGAATAAAATACATTACATGTTAAAGGTTTCATCTCTCACAATACTTTTTATTGCATCCTAGGCGCCCATATTTTTTCATGCATGTTCAGTTTACCTCTTCTTTCATAAATACTCTTTTCCAAGTGAATAATATGTTTTACTCTTGCAGAGAATTCCTCTACCGATGGAGGATCAGGGCTGGTCCAGTTTCTTGCAATTAATTTCCTAGCACAATAAAGTAGTCTGGCAATAGCTATTTTACTATTATTATCAACTACAATTTCTTCGACATAGCCTAGTAAACACGTAACAGGATCTCCAGAGACTTCACAACCATACTCCCCTTCAATCATATTAATTATTGCAGACCAAAACATTGAGAGCCTAGAACATTCCCACATCATATGGAATATACCCGCCATATCTATATTACATCTTGGACATTCCGAGTTTCCCTTCAGGCCCATTTTGTGCATTATTAAGGGTGACTTATATACTCTATGAATTACATAAATATGTGATAGTCTTGCAGGTTCGCTCATGGAGAGTTTGGGTATATACTCCAATATAGTTTCCCAGACTACATCTTCTATATTTCCCACTTCTTCTTCCCATTTAAGCCTAGCTTTCAATGGAAACACCAAAAGAAAGGTATGCATCAAATCTTTAGAAGTGCTTGAAATTACCCCCTAGTGGTTCCTTCTTGACAAATATACTCCAGAACTAAATCAGTTTCTACTACCAATCTCTGTTGTACTCTCTGGGTTCTAATTGCATGTTTAACCTGCCCATATCTTTACCATTCTGTATTTGGCAATAGGAATTCATTTTGTAACTCCATGAAAGGTTTAAGTTCTTCCCCATCCATTATTTGAAACATATATCTTACTCCTCTTTCTGTCTACTCCTGTATAGTACCTATTTTCTTTATCTCTGGCAGATTGCTATTATTCCATATGGGCCTAAATTTAGTTAGTCCCGTTACTCCTCTCACCTTTTTTATTGTATTCCAGATTTTGTCTATAGGTACTGCCACACTACTCGATCCCGCTAGCGATCTCGTTAGCGTTGCATACTAATGAGATCGCTAGCGGGATTGTTTCTATATCGCTAAATGCTGCCGCATTTAGCGATATAGTTAACGACGCTATCGCCGTTAGCGATCTTCTTAACGACTTTAGCGGTACAAAAGTACCGCTAAATCGCTAAGAAAAGGTGCCACACAGCGATTAGATACTTACCCAGCGGGAGCGCCAGCGATGAAATAGGGTCCGGAACGATTCCAGCGACGAGCGAGATCACAGCAGGAAGCTCGTCGCTGGAAGCTGCCGCACTGAACAATATCGCTAACGGGATCGCTAAATAGTGACGTTTTTTAGCGATCCCGTTAGCGATATTGTTTAGTGTGGCATACCCTTATGAGTTCTAGCGTGGGCATTTTCCCCCCTAGTCCTTTAATGTTACCTCCTTCCAATCCCTCTAATATCAACCTATCCCCCATGCAATGTTCTAACATTCCTTTAATAGAATCACCAGTACCAGATCTTGACCACCCTCTAAAGTGCTGACTCTGAGCAGCTAGAAAATAAATTTCTGGGTTTGGCAGTGCCATTCCCCCTTCATCTTTGGGTCTCTGAAGAGTTTCCAACTTTATTCTCGCCGTTTCTTCCCCCATACCAACGCTCTAATCATCACATTCAAGGACCCAAATCTTTTTTTCGAGATCCAAATAGGCGCATTATGTAAAATATATAATAGTTTAGGTATCAGGATCATTTAAAAAAGATTTATCCTTCCTACCACCGTTAAATGCGGTTTATTCCATATCTCTATTTTGATTTTAAGTTTCTGAAGTAATGGCATCAAATTAATATTAAGGTACTCTGAAATCGGCAAGGAAATCTGTATCCCCAGATATTTAAAGGTCTCTTTACACTGTAATTTGTTGACTTCAATATCTCTATCCGTCCATACCACCTCTCTATCCACTTTAAACAAAACTGATTTGGACCAGTTTATCCTCAACCCAGATATGGCCCCAAATCTTTCGATTGTCTGCATGGCACCACTCAACTACTCAGACGGATCCCCAGGAACAATAACAGATCATCTGCATACAGAGCAACTTTTACCTCCATGCCCCCATGCTTAAATCCTTGAATTCCCAGATTCCCCCTAATAGCTGCAGCTAGTGGTTCAATTGCTACGGCAAATAGGAGTGGCGACAGCGGACATCCCTGTCTGGTTCCTCTGTTCAAAGGGAAGGATGAGGAAATCGCTCCGTTAACTCTAACCTTAGCAGTGGGTTGAGAGTAGAGTAGTTGCACCCATTCTATAAATCGCGGCCCAAACCCAAATTTTTGCATAACTCTCCATAGGTATTCCCACTGTACACTGTCGAACGCCTTTTGGGCGTCTAATGAAGCAATCACTCTGCGACCCGAATTATCCGCTTGTATTTGAAGGTTAAGATATAGCCTCCTTATATTGCCTGCCGTAGATCTATTTAGGCATGAATCCCGCCTTATCTGGATGTATCAGAGAAGAAATGACCCCAGTCAGCCGATTAGCTAGAACTTTTGCCAATATTTTTATATCCACCGTTAATGGTGAAATTGGTCTATATGATTAGGGTATTCTGGGGTCTTTTTCCTCCTTTGGAATCACTACTATCATCGCTTCTCTCATAGAGGCTGGCAGCAACTTTTTCTCTTTAGCTTCTTCAAATACTGTCAACAATTTCGGTAGCAACAGTTCTGCAAATTGTTTATAAATTTCTGACGGTAACCCGTCTAACCCAGGGGATTTCTCATTGGCCATGCAGCGCGGTCTCCATTTCTTCTACAGTAATGGGAGAGTCCAGCATATCCTTATTTTCTTTACTTAACCTTCGTCCGGCTGAGTAGGTACAATTGTAACTATTCCGTTTAAAATTGCAATAACTTTTTTTCGAAAAGCCGTAGAGGGCTGAAATTTCGTGACATCTCTGCAGTTTTGGTCCAGAATATATTGGCCAAATTTCAATAAAATATCTCCACCCCCTTCCGAGATAAGGGGTCGAGATATTTTTGCATCCATAACAAGCTGCATAGGTACAAATATACCCTCATATATTTTTTTTAATGATAATGCTATTTTATTATTATAAACAAGTAAAAAACTGTTCATTTACATTATAAAAGAAAATGTAAGAAACTTTTTTTATTGATTTTCTTCGCAAGTAATGCATGTTGTCTTTGCTACCGAGTGTTCATCGTAAATGGGTTTCACACAAACCACACAAGACTTTCTAGTCTTACGTTGTTTTCGCCTCAGGGCTCGGCAGACATAGCAACTACCAACAACAGGGAGGGTCCACGACTACCATGAGGTATTTGAAGGCCAGCTGCTGCTTGCGATACTATCAGAATGCATCGTCCATATGGTATGGAGAAAATAGTCACTTGCATTGCTCAGTTGTGATTTTGGCCACCCCTTCAGTGTATCGTTCGCTGGCTTCACTTCATGTCCGCTTCCTCTCTCTATTGGGGTCCCTCAGGGCTCAGTCGTTGGCCATCTTCTCTTCTCTACACGTCCTCAATTGGACAGACCATCAGCAAATTTGGCTTTCAGTGACATCTTTATACTGATGACACACAACTATACACGTCATCCTCTGACCTTACCACCGCTGTACTACATAACACCAGTGACTGTCTGTCCGCAGATTCCAGCATCATGTCCACTCTATATCTGAAGCTCAACCATTCTAAAACTGAACAACTTCTGCTCCCGCCATCTATGTACCTCCCTAAATCTGATGTCCACCTCTCCACAATAATGCCCAAACAGTTATGTTTGACAACCATCTTTCCGTCACCTCCTTTATACAATCTCTTGCCCACTCTTGTCACTGTTGCCATGATCCACTACTTCCTTGACTACTGTATTTCTCTACTAACTGGCCTCCCCCTCTCTCGACTTTCCCCTCTCCAGTCCATCCTTAATGCAGCAGCCAGGGACAACTATCTGGTTAATTGTTATTCAGATGCCACCGCTCTGTGCCAGTCATTGCACTGGCTGCCCATACATTTAGGATCCAATTTAGATTGATTGTTCTCACCCACAAGGCTCTCCACAGTGCTGCCCCCCTACAGCTCCTCTCACATTTCCGCGCCTACCCCCTCGCTGCGCTCCGCAAGCGATTTTTGATTAACATCTCCACTAATCCGTACCTCTCACTCCTGGCTGCAAGAGTTCTACCTAGCTGCACCTATTCTTTGGAATTCTCTACCCCAAGGAATCAGGACTAACCACAACTTACACAGTTTTAGGCGCTCCTTAAAACACATCTGTTTAGGGTGGCCTGTGACGTTCCCTAATCAAAGTCTTTTTATATATAGCCCAGGCACTATTTCTCTGAACATAATTCTCCATCAGACTCCACCACACCCAAAAGCACTGCAAATATTGGTTGGTGACTAGCTCATGCAGCCTTTTTGTATCCCCAGTTTCCTCAAGTTGACTAGACTATCACTGTAAATAAGCCCCTGTACTTTGTGTCTCCACGCCTAAATATAGATCGTAAGCTCTTTCAACCAGGGTCGTCATTAATAAAGATTATTAATAATGATAAATATGTATTATTATTATTTGGCCTATTCTTCTACACAAACACTCTTCAAATACTGGAGGTTTCGTGGGCTCCTTCTATGAACTCTGAGCTTTATTTCCATCCATAAATTTTAGGTCCGATGATTGACTGAACCATACAAGCAGCTTTATTTTCTTTCTCTGAAACAAATTGTGAGTTTCCTTGGCTGTGATTTTGGGATCTTTGTCTTGCTGAATTTTTTGCCCTCATTTCCTTACTATCATTCTGGTTGATGAAAGCAGATTTTTTTTATCATGAATGTCTCGGTACATTTGTCCATTCACCCTGCCTTTAATATGAAGTTTGCCAGTGCCATATGCTTAAAAGCAGCCCCACACCATGGTGTTCCCACCTCCAAACTTCACTGTTGGTATGATGTTTGAGGTGATTTGCAGTGACTTTTGGCCTTCAAACGTGTGTATTATAGCATACAAAGATTTCAATTTTGGTCTTATCTAATGAGACTATATTCTCCTGGTGTTTCACAAACTTTTTTAAATATTGTGTTAAACAAACTTTATATGCAATTGAACATGCTTTTTGTTTAGCAATGCTTTCTTGCACGGAAAGCAAGCATATAGGCCATGGAGGCTGAGTGCATTACTTATAGCTTTCTTTGAAACAATTGTACCTGCTGACTTCAAGTCTTTCTATAGTTCTCCACTGGTGGTCTTTGGCTCTTGGATAACTCTTCTGATAATTATTTTCACTCCTCTGTCTGAAATCTTGTGGGGAGTACCTGGTCATGGCCAGTTTATAATGAAATGATTTTCTTTCCACTTCCAGCCCCAACAGGGCTCACTGGAACCTTCAGTAGTTTAGAAATTCTTCTGTAACCAATGTCATCAGTATGTTTTACAACAATAAGGTTGTGAAAATCTTGAGACAGCAGACATCATGAGATGTCTCTTGTGTGGCAGCTTGGCAAGGAGACACCTTTTTATAGTCCATTAGATAAACCAGCTGATATTATTTTGCAAAAATAAGGTGTAGTCTGCTTACCATGATCTGTGCACAGACTCCCTGCTTCCAGCCAACGCCTTGCGCAGATCAGGTCAGATCAAACACAGGTGATCAGGAGAGGAGAGAAAAAAAAAAGGGATCCAGGGACGGCTAAAAAATAACTTTTTATTGGAAAGCTATAAAAACAATGACTGGCACATAATGTTGGACATTGTACACTCTGGGAAGGGTAGATCAATGCGTTTGGACAAAAGTCTTCATCATGATCGATCTCATTATTACACATATGGTAATTTGTGAACATCTATGGTTTGGATGGGTTGTTACAGACATCTGAAGAGAATTTCACCTCAATAGCACCTCAATAGCACCTTCAGAAATGTATTTGCTTAGAAAATTGATGACGCTGTAGGCAAATGGTGCTACAACTTCAATCATATATATTCCAATTTGAATGCTGGATTCCTAGCTGTGCAGCTCATTGCTGATGTGTAATGCCGCTGCTAAATGATGAAAGTAGAGCCGTGTTTCTTTTGTTTGTGTGCTATGTATGGGAGACATCTTAGCAGTTAATGACCACCCTGTAGCTCAGAGAGAGCTGAACATTAAAGGGGAAATTTGCAGGATACAAGTTATTTAATGGCTAAAAATAGTGTTATTCTTCATGTACACATGACAGATCATTCTAAAAAGTCAATGAGACTTTAATTTACCGTAGATAAAAAAAACAAAAAAAGGGTGATTTATATATTTGTAGCATTTGGAAAACAGTCTCCATTTTTAGTGTTGATAAAACCAATAGTTTTAGGCTACAATTCGCATAAATTACAGTTAAAGGGAATCTGTCAGTGGGATCAACTCTCCTAAGCTGTATGGGCATAAAGGTCATAGGAAGCTGAATAATATACTTTGAAATCTGCAATTGGATGTCTTATTCCAGAGAAATCCACATTTTTCTTAATATGTAAATCATCTGTTAAAATTTATGGTCGAATTAGGTTTCCCTGAGGATCTGCTTCCAGGGCTTATTTTAAATTTATGTAGAGGTTGTCAGTGTGAGACATGTAGATCAGGAGAGCAAACTGTCAGTTAGTACATGTCTCACATAAACAACGCCCCCCCATCATTTAAAAAGACTTCCCTGAGAGTCTGACCCCAGAGCTTAATGTCCGTCCCAGAGATCTTAACAGATCACTTACATATTTAAAAAAATGTGGATTTCTCCAGAATAAGACATCGGATCACAGATATCAAGGTATCTGATAATTCAGCTTCCTATGATCTACATGCCCATTGAACGGCTTAGGAAGGTTGATCCTAGTGACCGATTTCCTTTAAGAGTATACTGAGTATACTATATTCATTATTATTTCTTGCAGGAATGAAGTTGATATGGCTAGGAAAAGTCTGATTGCAAGAGTGGAGGAGCTGACGGCAGAGCGGGAGTCTCTTAAAAGCGAGATTGAAACTGCAATGCAAAACCTGTCTCGCTGTGAGTTCAAGTTAAGAGAAACTGATCAGGATCTGCAGATGTAAGTGTTTAGTTTTCTCAATCACCTCACCAGGGGCTAGGAAGTCTCCACAAAGTAAAGGTTTTGTAATGTGGGAAGGTACCGCATCATCTGTCTAAGTATTCTAAAGAGTGTCTGGCTTGGGCAATATGTACTTTTCATCTGACATTCCTCCATTCAGAGAAGTATTATTTTGCCAAGAATGACTCAAGCATTCATGCAGCTTAGCAATAAGCATTTTGTTTACCTATGATGTCAATTGTTTTAAATCTTTAATACTCTAACGTTTGTCTTTGGTCATACACTCATAAACCGACTGTATAATTCCGCTTTATAGCCCATGGTAATCTGACATGCTGCATACACTTTTTTTCTCTTTACAGATACGTTACATAGGTACATAGATTCCACTTGGTCACTGTTTCAGTCTATTTTTCTGCAGTGTTCAAAGAAAAAAATTCCTTCCCTCTCCAAAAATGGGAGAACAAATGCCTTGATAAACTCCGCATCCCACCATTCCTACACAGTTGCTCGGTTTAGTTATTTATTCTGATAAAAGATACCCAGACTCCTTTTTATATTCATTTATTGGGGAAGAACATTCCATAGTCTTACTGCAAAGAGAAATTCTTTTCTCTGGGGTGTCAAACTCATTTTCACAGAGGGCAACATCAAAAATGGCCAATTGAAATTGTAATGGCTCATGCAGACGCCTGTAGAACACTTTACAAGCCTTCAATTAAGTCTCAATAAATATCCATCACCATTTTCGGAATTTGATATGAATTATTTTCTGATGGATCCTTTGGTGATTTTACTTGTTAGTGTCTCTATGGCATTGCATGAGGGCTGGTAATGAAAATAGGAGGCGCACTGTGTCTGGCCAACAGAGAAAAGGCCGTTCTCGAAACTCAATATAACAATCAGCAACAGTATGGTTAGTATAGCCCACTAATCAATACTCTCAGGAGAAATGGACTAATTAGCAAGGAGAGATTCCATTAACTAAAACATAACTTTTAATACAATCACTAAAATACTAGATAAATCAAGTGATAACAAACAAAAAAACAAAATAAGGTGCTAGTGCTAAAGTTTCCAGTGCTCGGTAAAAAATGGTTTGGGTCACCACTTTCAGTTGAACTTGTTTTTAGCAGGTCACAGATATGCAGGAGCATGGAGATTAACTGTATGGATGGAAATTCTCCTGAGTTCCCCGTCATACCGCTGTATTGCTCGTGCCCTAACAAGGGCAGTCCCAAGTAAGGCTGCTATGATGTACCTACCAATATATGTATTGCATCTCCCTACGCTTTTCCTCCCCATATAGGGGATTCATCCGAGGAGTAAAAAGTATGTGGGAAGCTATGAGTTCCCGCAATGGCAAGGAGCCTGCATGTCGGGTTCGACTGGTTACATCATAACCCATTCAAATGAAGCATGGTACATAAAGATCCCCAGTAACATGCGCTTTCTAAATAGTATTGCACTCACCCCCAGAATAACCGTTGTCTGACGTTGTTTCCAGTTATTGGACCGCATTGTGGAGCGCAGATCTACCGGATGTGACATCCACTATCGTATTACCTCCTGTCTGGTAAGCGATATCAATGTGAAGTGCTTTTTCCGGTCTGTGGACCGCAGCGCCTGCGTGCAGTCTCCCCATGTGTCCCGGGCTTCTTCCGGTCTCTGAGCCGCAAACTGAAGAACGTAGCATCAGTCACCCTACCTACTACATTCTGGCGCTTTTTGCGGCCTTTGGAGCACATAAGAAGCGTATATTTAGAACCCAATATTATTTTGGGTCTTGTAACCCAATACTATTGGGGGAGTCGTCATTAATTAGGCTGTATACTGCCGTGTAATCCTATCCGCCGTATATACAAATTCCATGATGACAAAGTATGCTCTGATGTGGGGAGAGGAGGTTTGCAATTGAGTCATGTTACTGGGTGATAGAAAAGTATCCAGAGCATTATATCTCCTAACTCCATCAGCTCTACAGATTAACCCCAAATATACAGATGTAGAAAAGTTAGGAGAAGGGGAATTTTTTCAAATGTAGCTATGGCTTTCATTTGTGAAGATAAATACTAGGTCCAAATAAACCCTCTTAAACAATATTATCTTGGGAAATGCATGTAGGGAGGTACAATACATATTGGTGTGTACATCATAGCAGCCTTACTTGGGGGCTGCCCTTGTTAGGGCAGGAGCAATACAAGGGTATGACAAGGGAAGTCAGGAGAATTCCCCTCACCCATCCCCTCCATACATTTAATTTCCATTCTCCTGCATATCTGTGACCTGCTGAAAACAAGTTCAACTGGAAGTGGTGAGACCAAACCATTCTTCACTGAGCACTGGTAACTTCAGCACTAGCACCATATCACTTTTTGTTTTTTTTTGTTTGTCAAATACTTGTATTTATCCAGTATTTTACTGATTATATTAAAAGTTATATTTTAGTTAATGGAATCTCTCTTTGCTAATTGTTCTTGTAACTCCACTAGAGGTAAACAGTGCATGGACTGGCTATGGGTTATAAGAGAGCTGTCCCTGAGTAGTAGGGCTAAAAGAGCTGTCCCCGGGCAGTAGGGTCAAGAGATCGGTTCCTGGGCAATAGGGCTAAGAGAGCTGTCCCCTGGGCAGTAGGGCTAAGAGAGCTGTCCCCTGTGCAGTAGGGCTAAGAGAGCTGTCCCCCGGGCAGTAGGGCTGAGAGAGCTGTCCCACGGGCAGTAGGGCTAAGAGAGAGCTGTGCCAGACCTCAGAATTCAAGATGGCGTGCTCCCTGTTCGAAGTACTGGCTGATATAGTAGAAACTAGTAGCAAAAAAGTGCAAATGGGGTCTTATCTGAAAATATCAATTATGCAAATGAAGAATATGCTAACCTGATAAGGTTGTGTGACACACAACCTTGAATACGCATTAAAACAGCTGATGCAGTATCACGGGTCTTCCGACCAGGAAAGGGCAAAAAAAGGAGCCATATGTGGTTTATCTGAGCTGCTGGTAGGCAATGAAGATCCAATTGGAAGTATAAGGATTTTTTTATTTCAGGGTTTTTAGTCAACTTGTTTCAAAGTGATTCCAGACTTCTTCCTCAAGACATAAACCGTATATATGACTCCTTTTTTTTTCCTAAGTAGTGGCTGCATCTGCTCTGATTCTCTCTCTCTCTCTCTCTCTCTCTCTCTCTCTCTCTCTCCCCGTGGGCAACAAAACTAATCCGCTGCATCAGTTTTTTCAAAATCAGCACCAGATCCATCCTTTCAGGTATTCAACGGATTATGCCGGACACAAAAAATCCTGATGTGTGAAAATAGCCTTAGATTTTGAACTTCGGGGCATACTTCACTGCTCTTACTGGCTCTGCACTTTCCTTGCAGAGCCAGCTGGTCAGAGCATTGTTGAAGTGTGTCCTGACCTCGTGGGCTGCATTGAATGACATAGTAGGCCATAAGGCCCCGTCACACATAACGAGATTGCTAGCGAGATCGTTATTACGTCACGATTTTGAGATCGCTGGAGAGCCGTATCGTGATCGTTGGGGAGCTGTCAAACATGCAGAACTTCCCAACGATTTCGGCCGCCCCAGCGATCTAACTAACGATCTCGTTGGTCGTTGGGACGCTTTCACACAGCAGCTATTTCAACGATCCACACCTTGATAGGGGCTGTACTGTGTCACCAATCATCTCCGATTGGTGGACGCTACTGCGTTCTGATTGGGCGGCAGGTTTAAAATAAAACCACGTTGTAGCAATTCCGTCCCTTTGTTCCTGTTTGCGTTCTGGTTTCGGATGGTAGCAGCGTTCTTCGGCTGTGACTCTGTATCCATTCATCTGGGCTTTGTTCCTGACAAGCATTCTGGTTTGTGGATTGTAGTGTTCTTCGGCTGTGACTCCACACAGCCCGGAGAATTCTGCTAAGATCTGCAATCCAGCACGAGGTCAGAAACAAAGGATGGAATCGCTATTCTGTTGCTTTCTTTATGCACGGCGGGAAATGAGAATGCTGTAGCGACCACCAATCGGGGACGAGGGCGCAGAAAAGTCCAATTTATGCACGCCTACTTGTCTCAGTTCTGAATCGCTAACGAGGTCGTTGGTTAGGTGTCAAATACAGTGATGCACACTGCCCAGCGGGAGCGCAACGACCCAGGAATGGTCCAGGAAGCTTTGTAACGATCAGTGATCTCACAGCGGGGGCCTGATCGTTGTTACCTGTCAGACGCAACGAGATCGCTAGCGAAATCGTTATTGCGTCACAAAACCCGTGACGTATCAACGATCTCACTAGCGATCTCGTAATGTGTGACGGGGCCTTTAAGTTTGACACCTATGCCAGGGTCTAGACATAATGAATCATATGCAGGACCCCATAGATCACCATAGTGGCCCTTGATACATTTGTACATGGTATACATAATTACCAACCTTTAGCAATCTTGCCTTACCACTGAAAAATGTTTGAAAATTTTGAAATTTTAACCTTGAAAGCCTCTTTTTTTTTTATTAGTGGAGTCTGACCTACCAACACCTTGCCAATTGGTGCCCCAGAGGGTCTGCAACTAGCATGTCCTCAATGTTTAAAACTTTTTTTAAATTTGGTTAATCCCTTTTTGGGACATTAATCTAGCGGTTTCCTTAATGGAGTTGTCCAATGAAGAGAAATTATCATGTACCCAGAGGATAGGCAATGACTTCTAAATCATTAGAGGGTCCAAGCTCTGGGACCCTCATCAATCAGCAGAATAGGGCACTTTTATCCCCATTAAAATGGTGCAGCAGCATGCATGTCCGTGCCAAATTGTGCCAATAAGTGGGGTACTCAGCTGCTAGATCTCATCGATGGTCTACTTACCAGATTGTCAAACAGAGGATTTGGTATGAAGGCTCCTCACATCCATATTCCAAATAGTGTTGCCAGAGCTCCAGTAGACCATCCACTTAACAAATACAGAGAAAAGGATCGGCATATCTAAGGCATAAAAAAATCTTCGTTATTAAACAATAAAAATGGGTAAAAAAAACCTTTGCAAATGGGAAAGGTTCACATGATAGCCATGAAACTCTAATGCGTTTCTGGCATATCCGTTTTTGTTGTGCAATAAAGAAGATTCCACCGTTTTATTCCTTAGCTGTGCTGCTCTTTTTCTCTGTTTACCAGATACTCCTTCAAATGGATTTTATCCCATTCTGTTTAAAATACTCATCTGATGTGCCATAATGGACTAATTGAATGTGGTCCCACTTCTAGTACAAATACTTGTATTAAGAACAAGGGTCCCCTGACCCTTCATGTGAGACCACCACCAGTGACAATCCTGGTGAAGTAGGAATGGAGAGGTATGTGTGTTTGCGTTCGTTTACCTCTAGTGGAGTTACGAGAACAGCCTTTTCTCTGTTGGCCAGCCACAGTGCGTCTCCTATTTGCATTGCCAGCCCTCATGCAGTGCCACAGAGACACTAAAAAGTTAAATCGCCAAAGGATCTATCATAAAAGAATATCAAATTCCTAAAATGGTGATGGATATTCATTGAGAATTCTTTGAAGGTTTATTATTTAATTGTCCTCTTTTCATGAATAAGCAAATAGTTTGGGTACATTACGAAGTCAAAATATCTGTTGAATGAGATTTTCTTACCATTAAAATGTGATTGATGTTAAGTGGATGTTGTTTTTAATCTTAAGGACTCGCATTGAACTGGATGAAGCAAGAAAGTTATGCAGAGAGGATGCTGAGGTACATTAATGTAACTGGTTAATGCAATTCCAAGAATTGTTGGAAATGTTATGAATATATTTACTCCATAATATCCCCTATATATCCTAATTCTCAGACACCTTGCCCACATTTAATATGATTTGTTGTAAACTGTTATAAATTCTGTGAAACTACCTCACCCCCACCTCCAGTGATCTATGATGGACATTTTCATCACTGATGACTGCAGTTTGTGTTGATTGGATTCAGAAGCTGAGACCACTTCATAACCTGGCAGATGCCGAAGCTACTATTAGCCATTTAGATGCTGCTGTTAATAATGTGGGTAACCTATGGGTCACTAGAGTAGCCAGGGGGCTGATGAAGGTCTCCATGGCTGCAATTTTAGTCCACCTGTGAAGCTTGATTATACACACGGCTTCTTAGCAGAAAGAAAATGACACTGTATACAGCAGGGGTGTCAAAATCAAGTACACAAAGGACCAAAAAAGTTAAAAACTTGGTCAAAGTCATGGGCCAACATTGATATTTATTTAAAAAATGTCTACAATTGAAGAAGTTTTTCTTTATTGCCTAGAGAGCAGGTCTTGGCTGCAAAAAGAAGGCCTCTTGCTGCATGTGAACATAGCCTTTTAATTTGCATTTAAAAGATTCATGTGCCAGTAGTTTGATCAAAATGAGCTTAATTTCATGATTGGACATACAGGCAAGATATCACCAATCCTGTCTAATCAGTGGATGTTGTCTATATGGACTTTTCAATTTTGTGGAGGAAACTTGGAAAAAAAGTGTTGTAATAAAATTTTGGTGCGTCTTATAGTCCCGATTTTACAGGAAGGGGGTTCCCGCTGAGGTGGATCGGGGTCTCTGCTTCCTCCCGTGTCCATTTTCCTGAAGTCTACCGCAGTGGGAAGGGTGGGGACTCTGCAAACATTTTCTGAAAACCCGGGTCTCACCATAACCTCGCATCGCCGAACACACCCTCCCCCCTGCCTGGGGCCCACTGCATCACCTCAGTCCTGCCGCCGCCAGCTTCCTCAACGGCGATCCACACACCCAAGTATTTCAGTGACTGTTTTGCCTATTGATTTACAATGTAGTACATAATTATTTTTTTTAAATCAGATACATTTTTATTGAACAAGTTTTTCCATACAACATTATTCAAAACAACTGAATAATCTGACAATTATAACAGTCTCATTTAACCCCTCAATCCCTCTCCCCCCTCCCCCATCCCTTTCTACAGCTTTTCCGTTTCTTCTTCTTTATTAAGACAGAAAATATAGGTATGAAAATATACTTCCATTACCCCTAATGATAAGGAGCAATCAAAAGGAAATGTATCACACACAAAGAATGGTGAATAAAATACATTACATGTTAAAGGTCCCATCTCTTACAGTCCTTTATAGTGCATCCAAGGCGCCCATATTTTCTCATGCATATTCAGTTTACCTCTTTTTTTCATATATACTCTTTTACAATTGTATAATATGCTTCACTCTTTCAGAGAATTCCTCCCCCGATGGAGGATCAGGACTAGTCCAATTTCTTGCTATTAATTTCCTAGCACAATAAAGTAGTCTGGCAATAGCTATTTTACTATTATCAATTAAAATTTCTTCGACATAGCCTAGCAAACACGTAACGGGATCTCCAGAGACCTCACATCCATACGCCCCTTCAATCATATTAAATATTCCAGACCAAAACGTTGAGAGCCTAGGACACTCCCACATCATATGGAATATACCCGCCATATCTATATTACATCTTGGACATTCCGAGTTTCCCCTCAGCCCCATTTTGTGCATTATTAAGGGTGATCTATATACTCTATGAATTACATAAATGTGCGATAATCTTGCAGGTTCACTCATAGAGAGTTTGGGTATATACTCCAATATAGTTTCCCATACGTCCTCTCCTATATTTCCCACTTCTTCTTCCCATTTATGCTTAGCTTTCAATGGAAACCCCAGAAGAAAAGTATGCATCAAATCTCTGTACATACTTGAAATTAACCCCCTAGTAGCTCCTTCTTGACAGATGTACTCCAAAACCAAATCCGTCTCCACTACCAGTCTCTGTTGTGCTCTCTGGGTTCTAATTGCATGTTTAATATGCCCATAATGATACCATTCTGTGCTAGGCAATAGGAACTCATTTTGTAATTGCGGGAAAGGTTTAATTTCTTCCCCTTCCATTATTTGAAACATATACCTTATTCCTTTTTCTGTCCATTCCCGTATAGTACCTATTTTCTTTATCTCCGGCAAATTGCTATTATTCCATATGGGTGTAAATTTAGATAGTCCCGTCACTTTTCTCACCTTTTTTATTGTGTTCCAGATTTTGTCTATAAGTTCTAGCGTGGGCATTTCCCCCCCAGTCTTTTGACGTTACATCCCCCAATCCCTCTAATATCAGCCTATCCCCCATACAGTGCTCCAACATTATTTTAACAGAACCACCAGACCCAGATCTTGACCACCCTCTAAAGCGCTGACTCTGAGCCGCTAGAAAATATATTTTTGGGTTTGGCAGTGCCATTCCACCTTCATCTTTAGGTCTCTGAAGGCTTTCCAACTTTATTCTTGCCGGTTTCTTCCCCCATACCAGCGCTCTAATCATCACATTCAAAGACTTAAACTTTTTTTTTAGATATCCAGACAGGCGAATTATGTAAAATATATAATAGCTTAATATATAATAGTTTAGGCATCAGGATCATTTTAAAAAGGTTTTTCCTTCCCACCACCGTTAAATGTAATTTATTCCATATCTCTATTTTGATTTTTAATTTTTGAAGTAATGGCATCAAATTAATATTAAGGTACTTGATATCGTCAAGGAAATCTGTATCCCCAGATATTTAAAGGTCTCTTTACACTGTAATTTGTTGACTTCATTATCTCTATCAGACCACTCCACCTCCCTATCCACTTTAAACAGAACTGATTTGGACCAGTTAATCCTCAACCCAGATATGACCCCAAACCTTTCGATTGTCTGCATAGCACAACTCAGTGATTCAGATGGATCCCCCAGGAATAATAACAAGTCGTCTGCATACAGAGCAACTTTTTCCTCCATTTCCCCATGAATTTCCCGATTCCCCTAATAACTACAGCTAATGGTTCAATTGCTACAGCAAAAAGGAGTGGCGACAGTGGACATCCCTGTCTGGTTCCTCTGTTCAAAGGAAAAGATGAGGAAATCACTCCATTAACTCTAACTTTAGCAGTAGGTTGAGAGTAGAGTAGTTGTACCCATTCTATAAATCTCGGCCCAAACCCAAATTTTTGCATGACTCTACATAGGTATTCCCATTGTACACTGTCGAATGCCTTTTGGGCGTCTAGTGAGGCGATCACTCTGCGACCCGTATTATCAGCTTGTATCTGGAGATTAAGGTATAGCCTCCTTATATTGCCCGCTGTAGATATAGTAGGCATGAATCCCGCCTGATCTGGATGTATCAAGGAAGAAATGACCCCAGTCAGCCGGTTAGCTAAAACTTTGGCCAAGATTTTAATATCCACTGTTAATGGTGAAATTGGTCTATATGATTCGGGTATTCTGGGGTCTTTTTCCTTCTTGGGAATCACTACAATCATCGCTTCCCTCATAGAGGCCGGCAGCAACTTTTTGTCTTTAGCTTCTTCAAATACTTTCAACAATTTAGGTAGCAACAATTCTGCAAATTGTTTATAGATTTCTGACGGTAAACCGTCTAACCCAGGGGATTTCTCATTGGCCATGCCATGCAGCGCAATCTCCATCTCTTCCACAGTAATGGGAGAATCCAGCATGTCTTTATTCTCTTTACTTAACTTAAGGAGCGTCCCCATCCCCAAGAATTTATCTACCTCTTCATTTCCTGCATTCTCCTCTGATGAGTATAATTTTTTATAGAAGTCACTAAAAATATTCAATATCCCCTCCAAATCATTAACATTCTTCCCTTTTCCATTTACCAAATTATAAATAAATGAGTTATTCCTTTGTGCCGAGGCGATAACAGATAAAAGGTGACCCACTTTCTCCCCTTCAGCATAGAAAATTTCTTTTTGAACGCCTGTCTTCTAGTCATTTTACCTAGTAAGATGTTATTAATCTGTTCCTGAGCTTCCCTCAGGCCCTGTTGTGTTTCAGGCGTATCATTATGTATAGCCTCTTTGTCAGGAGTCGAACCCAGTACCTCTTGTCCACTGGCCAGCAGCTCTACCATCTGAGCTATTCTGCTGGCTGCAAAGTTCCTTGCTGAACCCAGATACCATTGACTGTTCTTCCTGATTGGCTACACCTAGTGCTCTCTTGATTGGGCCTCTGATTGCCAATTACACACCCTATATAAACCTGGCCCTGTGGGTGTGTCATTGCGAGATTATTGTGCTTCCAGCCTTTAGTCAAGCTCTTTCTCCTGCTGTTCCTGCTGTTACAAACACTGCTCTCCTGTGTACCGACCTCCTGCTGCCACCTGACTACGTTTATCTGCCTGCTCCTCTACTACCGAACTGCCTTTCCTGTGTACCGACCTCCGGCTGCCACCTGACTACGTTATTTGCCTGCTTCCCTGCTACAAACACTGCTTTCCTGTGTACCGACCTCGGCCTGCCTTCTGACTACGCTACCTGCCTCTGCTTTCCCTAGTGTTTGCAGTAACATCGGCTCCAACCCAGACGGGATCCTGACAGAATAATCTCGCGCCAAAATGGAGTCCGCTGTGAACACCCTGAGGCGGCAAGTTACGGAGCTTCAAAGTTTTTGTACTGACTCTCAAGGAAAATATGCCAAGTTACAAACTGATTTCACGGCGATACAACAGGAAGTAATTGAGCTACAAAAACAACTACTGGACGTGCGCAATTCAGGGTCCGAATCAAATGCGCGGCTGCCGCTGCCTGCAAAGTTCAGTGGGGATCGCAAGCAGTACCGAGGATTCCTCAATCAATGCCGCATATACTTCCAGATGCAACCTGCTCCCTTTACCAGTGAGAGGAAGAAAGTTTTTTTCATGATAAATCTCCTGACGGATGAAGCTCTTGCTTGGGCTTCACCTTATGTAGAAAAGGACTATGCCCTCCTTAATGACCTGGAAGCTTTCATCGCAGCTATGAATCAAGTTTTTGATGACCCAAACCGCTGTGCCACAGCAGAAACCAAATTACATAATTTGCGCCAAGGACGTCGCTCTGTTGCGGAATATACATCGGAGTTCCGTCGCTGGGTGGCCGACACCACCTGGAATCCAGCGGCCCAGAGAAGTCAATTTCGACGAGGGTTATCAGAACCAGTGAAAGACGAGCTTGCCAGGGTTGAGACCCCTGACCAGTTGGAGGACTTTATTCAACTATGTATCCGGATTGACCAGAGACTTACTGAAAGGAGAAAGGAGAGACTGCGAGCACTTGGGAATAGCCCTGGCTTCTCATTTTCAGCATCAGACCACCAAGAAAAGACGCAAGTTGTGTCTGAACCGATGCAGATCGACGTCATCCGAAGACCACTCTCTGCACAGGAGAAGGAGAGGCGACGTGCAGAACATCTCTGCCTCTATTGTGGGGACCCTGGACACTATGCCATCAACTGTCCTAACAAAAGGACTATAGCCTTTACCAACAACAGGTCTGCCAGCAATACGGACCTTTCTCAGCAGTCGGATTCCATCTTGCAGACTATCTCATCAGTAACGCCAGAAATAGACAAAATACATACCACATCATCTCATTTTGTAATCCCCATTCAGGTTGTAATGGGCACCCAAAAAATACAATGCTCTGCCCTGTTGGATTCGGGAGCAGGAGGAAATTTTATGGACTTAAAATTTACACGTGATAATGATATTTCCAGTAGGACCAAATCCACACCAATTGAAATGGAAACTGTGGATGGATCACCTTTGTCTTCTGGACCTGTCACGCATGAGACAATCGAGCTGGAGATTTGTATCGACCCGGATCATCATGAAGCTGTCAGTTTCTGTCACGCTGTATAGCAGATATATATATGTGATGACAATAATCTATATCAAAAGGGCAACATACTATATAACATGCGCATAGCTATATGATAACATAGATTTACCTGACAGAAAGTCCAGTGGGTCAAAACGGAATCCGTTATACGCTGTCTCCGGCTAGAGGGTGACCGGGGTCTAAGCTGACCCTAAACTGGGGTCCTAACTAATCCCTCAACCTGGAGGTACTGTTAAAGGTACAGAGGTCCAGGCCACCAGCGTAAACCCTGTCTCCTATCAATCCCTGCCAACTGTATTCTAGTCCTAAGAAGGACCCTGAATACCACCAAAGGGAATGAACAGGTAACGGTTAATGAACAGAAAGACATACAAGAAAGACAAGAAATAAAGTAAATAAAGTCTTACATACAACACTCACACACAGTAGGAACACCTAAGGTCTCAGAGATAAACTATAAGCTGTAAGAGTAAAAACAACTAAGGAGCTCTTAGCTTAAGTATTCTCAGAACCGATCCAGTCTGCTAAACTATATGAATGCTTTCACCGGCATCAAACACCCAGACTGGCAGGAATATAAAGGAAACTAATTAGAACATAATCCAAAGCAGCCGGGCGAGGCTGGACCTAGTCTTAGCAAAGAGCTAGGTAAAATTAACTCTCTCATTACCAAACACAAAGAAACAGCAGCTCAGCTGTGAGAAGTCAGAATGTGCAATCGCGACGATCTTCGTGGCGATGCACCCATGACAGTACCCCCCCTTCTACGAGGGGCCTCCGGACCCTCATGACCAGGTCTGTCTGGGTAAATTGTGTGAAAGGTCCGAACCAATCGATCTGCGTTATCATCAGACGCAGGGACCCACGTCCTCTCCTCAGGACCATACCCCCTCCAATGAACTTCCACGTTATCATTGACTACCACTGAAGGAGGAGGTAGAGGTGACGGTATGACTGGTGCCACATACTTTTTAAGTAATGACTTGTGAAACACATTATGAATTTTAAACGTAGGAGGGAGGTCCAGACGAAATGCCACAGGATTAATTATGGAACTGATCCTGTATGGCCCGATGAATCTGGGACCCAACCTCCAGGAGGGAACTTTAAGTTTTATATTCCTGGTAGACAACCACACCAGATCGTTCACCTCAGATCTAGACCAGAAACTCTCCTCCTATCAGCCATCCGTTTGTAAGGTTCTCCGTAACCTTCAGTCTTAAGCGATCTGGAACTATCAGTCTCCCTGGAAGTCCCACAGGGGCGTCCCCCTGAGCCCCAATACCTCCCCCTCAAGCTCAGAGCATACAGCTGACACTACAACTCCCTCCTGAGGAATAGGAACCGGATCATCCGTCCTCCCGGTCCCTGGGAAAGTACGAGATAAGGCATCAGGAAGCAACTTTATTGAGCAGTCATATGCGCGATGAGGAGGTAAACTCTTTACACCCCTCCTCTGAGAACTTCTCCCAAAGTCCTCCAGAAAAGGAGGCAAAGTCCTAGGCACAACCGCACCGATGACCGTGCTCATGCAGTTATTCTTGCAAAATTCACCCCACTGGCTTATCTTTCTGGATTGCCAATCAATCACTGGGTTATGTTTAGCCAACCAAGGAAGTCCCAACACAATAGGAGCAGGCAGACCCTCCAACACATAACAAGACAATTGCTCTTTATGTATTGCCCCTACTCGAAGATCTATGTTATGAACAGCTTGTACCAAGCTACCTTGACCAAGAGGTCTAGAATCAATAGAGAGTATAGGGACCGGTTTGGCCAATACACTCAGTTGCATACCATGCACCTGGGCAAACCGAGTGTCCACCAAATTAGCCCCGGACCCACTATCAAGAAAAACAGAAATCCTCTCAGTTCTAGTACCAATCACCACCTCCGCAGGCACGAGAAACTGAGAGGGATTTGGGGACGAAATACACACTCCCAGGTTAACTCCTTGGTTCAAAGAGGTCCGGGATGGACACCCCCCAACAAAATGTCCCTCTCTCCCGCAAAAGAAACACCTTCTAGTCTTGCGGCGCACCGCTGATTCCCTCCTACAAAATGATGTCCCTCCCAACTGCATGGGTTCCTCAGAACAGACCAGGGGAACCTCAGTAAAGGGACTTTAGTAGTAGGTGGAGTCATCACGGGGGGCGGAGTTACCTCGCGTCTTCCCCGAAGACGTCTATCAATGCGAATAGCGAGGGCCATAGCAGCCTCCAGTGATGGAGGAGAATCATACTGAGCCAACACATCTTTTAATTTGTCAGACAACCCTTGACAAAACTGGCTCCTAAGAGCTGGGTCATTCCACTGAGTATCTGTTGCCCATCTACGGAACTCAGAAGAATATTCCTCCGCTGGACGATTTCCTTGCCGTATTTTACGCAACCTTGTTTCAGCAAGGGAGACTCGATCCGGATCATCATATACCAGACCCAGGGCAGTAAAAAATCGATCCACTGACTGGAGATCTGGGGAGCCTGGAGGAATAGAGAACGCCCAAGATTGAGGATCCCCTTGTAAGAGCGAGATAACAATTCCCACCCTCTGCTCTTCACTCCCAGATGACCGAGGCCGCAGCCGAAAGTACAATTTACATGCCTCCCGGAAAGTAAAAAATTTGTCCCGCCCACCAGTGAACCTGTCCGGGAGAGCAACCTTAGGTTCAGATCTGGTTTGCTCCGGGGGGACAGAACCTTGGACTTAATGTCTGCCAACTCCATGGACAATCCCTGCAACTGCCGGGCCAGCTGGGCTACTGGATCCATGACAGCTGGGGAGAATCTTTAGTATAGGCCGGTGAAAATGTCACGCTGTATAGCAGATATATATATGTGATGACATAATCTATATCAAAAGGGCAACATACTATATAACATGCGCATAGCTATATGATAACATAGATTTACCTGACAGAAAGTCCAGTGGGTCAAAACGGAATCCGTTATACGCTGTCTCCGGCTAGAGGGTGACCGGGGTCTAAGCTGACCCTAAACTGGGGTCCTAACTAATCCCTCAACCTGGAGGTACTGTTAAAGGTACAGAGGTCCAGGCCACCAGCGTAAACCCTGTCTCCTATCAATCCCTGCCAACTGTATTCTAGTCCTAAGAAGGACCCTGAATACCACCAAAGGGAATGAACAGGTAACGGTTAATGAACAGAAAGACATACAAGAAAGACAAGAAATAAAGTAAATAAAGTCTTACATACAACACTCACACACAGTAGGAACACCTAAGGTCTCAGAGATAAACTATAAGCTGTAAGAGTAAAAACAACTAAGGAGCTCTTAGCTTAAAATATTCTCAGAACCGATCCAGTCTGCTAAACTATATGAATGCTTTCACCGGCATCAAACACCCAGACTGGCAGGAATATAAAGGAAACTAATTAGAACATAATCCAAAGCAGCCGGGCGAGGCTGGACCTAGTCTTAGCAAAGAGCTAGGTAAAATTAACTCTCTCATTACCAAACACAAAGAAACAGCAGCTCAGCTGTGAGAAGTCAGAATGTGCAATCGCGACGATCTTCGTGGCGATGCACCCATGACAGTTTCCACTTATTTCATCTCCGAAATTTCCGGTTATTCTAGGGATCCCTGGTTTTCAGTCCATAACCCTTCTATCAACTGGGCATCAAGGACCATCACCTTTCCATCTGACTACTGTAAGAATAATTGTCATAAGGAACCCCCTGTTCTCCAACAAGTCCAAATCTCTGAGATTTCGCATGAGAAGGAAGAGAAACTACCACCTCAATATCAGCAGTTCTCTGATGTCTGCAGTAAGAAGAAAGCAGATCAATTACCTCCTCACCGTCCTTATGACTGTCCCATTGAATTGCTGCCAGGAGCAACCATTCCATTTGGACGGATTTACAATCTTTCCGAACCTGAATTGAAGGTATTAAGAAAGTTCCTGGATGAAAATTTAGAGAAAGGCTTTATTCGACCTTCCACATCTCCAGCTGGGGCACCCCTGTTCTTTGTTGAAAAGAAAGACTCCACTCTGCGGCCATGTATTGACTACAGAGAGATGAATAATATCACTGTCAAGAATCGCTACCCGCTACCCTTGATTCCTGAACTATTTGAGAGACTCCGTTCTGCGAAAATCTTTACGAAGCTGGATCTTAGAGGGGCTTACAACCTCATACGGATTCGCCCAGGAGATGAGTGGAAGACCGCCTTCAGAACGAGATATGGACATTTTGAATCTCTTGTTATGACCTTTGGCCTTAGCAATGCCCCAGCCACCTTTCAACATTTTATTAATGATGTATTTCGAGATTTCTTGGACCAATTCGTTGTGGCTTATCTCGATGACATTCTTATATTTTCAGACACCTTGGAAGAGCATCGCAGGCACGTCCAGTTAGTCTTGGATCGACTACAGGAGAACCATCTCTACATTAAACTTGAAAAATGTGAGTTTGAACAAACCAGTATCCAATTTCTGGGATATATCATCTCCCCAGAAGGTCTGAGCATGGATCCCGGCAAAATCAATGCTGTAGTGGACTGGCCTGTTCCAAGAAATTTAAAAGACGTCCAGCGTTTCATAGGATTTGCAAATTTTTACCGAAAATTTATAAAGAACTTTTCACGGATCATACTACCAATTACTACACTAACAAAAAAGACAAAAGCATTTTTCTGGTCTCCAGAGGCACAGGAGGCTTTTGACAAGTTGAAAACTCTTTTTACGTCTGCTCCATTGTTAGTACACCCAAATCCTGAATTGCCATTTACTGTCGAAGTGGATGCCTCGGACTCTGCAGTGGGAGCTATTCTGTCTCAGCGAGTTGGGGACAAGATGCAACTTCACCCATGTGCGTTTCTTTCCCACACCATGTCATCTGCAGAAAAGAACTACGACATTGGTAATAAAGAACTGTTAGCCATTAAAGTTGCCTTCTCCGAGTGGAGACATCTTCTGGAAGGTGCCAATCACCCTGTGACTGTCCTCACGGACCACAAGAATCTTGAATTCCTCCGTACAGCAAAAAGATTGTCTGCAAGACAAGCACGATGGGCCTTATTTTTCTCAAGATTCAATTTTATAATCTCTTACCGGCCTGGTTCAAGGAATGGCAAGGCTGACGCCCTGTCCAGGATGTGTTCGGAACCTCAGGAGAGGTCTAGTAATGATGATACAATTCTAGGCCCTAAAAATTTTTTGGGAATATTGCACTCTAGAGGACTAGGTAATAGAATTAAAGATGGATATCAAGAGGACTCTTTCCTTAACCATCCTTCGGAAGACGTCGATCTTTCATTCAAAGAGGGGTTTTGGATGCAGAAACACCAAATATATGTACCTGAATCTTCTCGCCTTGAAGTCCTCAAAAGTGTCCATGATTCTAAACTGGCAGGACATCCTGGAGTTGCAAAAACACAAGACTTACTACTTCGTTTCTTTTGGTGGCCTAATTATAGGAAGGACGTGAGGAAATATGTTTCAACCTGTTTAACATGCGCACGAAACAAGACCCCACGATCGTCTCCTCTAGGACTCTTGCAACCACTCCCAGTTCCATCCAGGCCTTGGGGATCTATTTCCATGGATTTTATTGTGGAACTACCCCCTTCCAAACAGATGACCGTCATCCTTGTCATAGTGGACCGACTCACAAAAATGGCCCACTTTATTCCAACTGAAGGAATTCCTACTGCTGAAAAAACTGCAGAACTGATGATCAAAGAAGTATTCAGGTTACATGGAATTCCTGACAGCGTGGTGTCTGACAGAGGCGTTCAGTTTACGTCAAAATTTTGGAAGAGTTTCTGTACAGCCTTGGGAGTCACGGTGAATCTTTCTACCGCTTTCCATCCTCAGTCCAATGGCCAGACGGAGAGAACGAACCAGACTTTGGAGCAATACCTCCGTTGCTTCATTTCCTATCTTCAGGATGACTGGGTGGACTATTTACCAACAGCAGAGTTTGCCTACAACAACTCCATACATAGCGCTACATCTCAAACCCCATTTTTTGCTAATTATGGAGTACATCCAGTATTTATCCCTAATCTGCCAGTGAACACTCCCATTCCTGCTGTTAATGACAGGCTTACAAAATTACAGGAATCCCAGAAGGAGTTATCAGAGATATTGCTCAAGACCCAGGAAGAATATAAGGAAGCAGCAGATAAACATCGGAGAGTGCCCCCTGCTCTTCAGGTTGGAGACAAAGTTTGGCTGTCCACTAAAAACCTTAAGACACATGTGCCATCCTCCAAATTGGGTCAGAAATTCATTGGACCTTTTCAAATTTCTGCAAAAATTAACCAGGTTGCTTTTCGTTTAAAACTTCCCAACAATCTAAAGATTCATCCAGTGTTTCACATATCCTTGCTCAAACCCTTCTGTGAAAACCCGTTTCCAGGAAGAATTCAGCCACCTCCTCCACCAGAAAGGATCCGTGGTGAAGAAGAATACATTGTGGATAAGATTCTGGACTCCCGAAAATTCAGAGGTAAACTGCAGTATCTGGTGCAGTGGAAGGGTTACAGACCAGAGGAAAATTCATGGGAACCAAGGGACAACGTCCATGCTCCTAGACTAACAAGAGCCTTTCATCAAAGGTACCCGGATAAGCCAGCTCCTGAGATGTCCAGAGGCCATCCTGGAAGGAGGGGAGTACTGTCAGGAGTCGAACCCAGTACCTCTTGTCCACTGGCCAGCAGCTCTACCATCTGAGCTATTCTGCTGGCTGCAAAGTTCCTTGCTGAACCCAGATACCATTGACTGTTCTTCCTGATTGGCTACACCTAGTGCTCTCTTGATTGGGCCTCTGATTGCCAATTACACACCCTATATAAACCTGGCCCTGTGGGTGTGTCATTGCGAGATTATTGTGCTTCCAGCCTTTAGTCAAGCTCTTTCTCCTGCTGTTCCTGCTGTTACAAACACTGCTCTCCTGTGTACCGACCTCCTGCTGCCACCTGACTACGTTATCTGCCTGCTCCTCTGCTACCGAACTGCCTTTCCTGTGTACCGACCTCCGGCTGCCACCTGACTACGTTATTTGCCTGCTTCCCTGCTACAAACACTGCTTTCCTGTGTACCGACCTCGGCCTGCCTTCTGACTACGCTACCTGCCTCTGCTTTCCCTAGTGTTTGCAGTAACATCGGCTCCAACCCAGACGGGATCCTGACACTCTTCCTCCGCTCTCCCCAGTGCTTCCAGTTTTTCAATCTCCTCTTTTTTAGTTTGTGATTTACGCCTACAGATGTCTCTAAATAACAACCCTCTAAGAAAGGCCTTCATCGCATCCCATTCCACTAGTTCATCTGTGCTCCCATCATTATGAGTAAAAAATTCTTCTAACTCTTTCCCAATCCCTTGAACATTAAGGTATTGTATCCAAACAGGATGTATTTTCCATCCTTCCTTAACTATTCCGTTCTGTGACCCATATCCAATAGTCACCACAACTGGACTATGATCAAAAATCACTCTGGGGAGATATTGTACCTCTCTTATCATTGCGTCCGCCAATCCATCTGCTAGTGCCAAATCAATCTGTGACAGTGTGCCATGTGATGTGGAATGACATGAATAACACCTTTTCCCTTCATTCCTAACCCTCCATGCATCAATCAGACCTATTTCTTTAATAAAATTACCAAAGACTGTATTGGTGCTGCCTTGTACATGCAGCTGTCTTATTTCTATCCCAAAAGATATCTACCACATTATTAAAATTTCCCACCATCAGCAGCGGCATTCCTCCACTTCTTTCAGCATACTCCCTCATCACTCTGATCTTAGTACTAGAGTAAGGAGGGAGAATGTAAAGTGCCACTAAACACAACGGCCTTCCAAAAAATAGTCCTTTAACTGCTACCCCTTGTCCCTCTGGATCAATATGTACATCTATTTCTTCAAAAGAGGTGGGCCTATTAATTAAAATCAAGACTCCTCTAGAGTAATTAGAGAATGTAGAGTGGTATGCCTTTTGTATCCATCTTCTATGTGTAATATGGGTTGTTTAAATATTGTCGCCCTTCTGTTCTTCTCCGATAAGCCTCTAACATTCCAACTTATAACTTTAAAGCTACCCATTATTTATAATAATTACCATTCCCATCATTCTGCCATTTCTTACTTCTACTGTCGATAACCTCCCCCCATTCCCCCCTTCTTCCTCCTCTGCTTGCATGCTCTCTAAGAGCCATGGGTTTTTCGCTCCCGTCAACTTTTTACCATCTCCACACTTACCCAGTTTTTCACTTTGCTTTCGTTATCTCTCTCCCCCTCCCGCCGTGCATTCCTATATTTCCCCCCACCACAGTTTGTTTCACTGTAAGTGCAAAAAAATAAAATTATAGCTGCATATAGTATACATTAACATAACACATCTGTGGTTACAAACAATATTCATCTCCGCCATGCCCACCAGCAGGGCTATATATATGAAATTCAAATATTTCGTATTGACTCTTTTCTCGTTCAATCAATACTAGTCCACCAGTATGGATTGGATCACTTTCAAAACCAAAAAATGAAAAAATTAAAGTTATGGAGGTGGAATTCAGAAGTTAAAAACACTTCACTTGTAGTCCCATATCCACGATCATATATGTGTTTGCACACTTTGTATCACGGGTGTCTCCACCCGGTCCATCCATATTGATTATCAATTGTTTCCTGTAAACTAGAAAAGAATCTGCTTACTAAATGTCCTCAGCCGACCGCTCCATTAAACATTATTTTGAATTCCGTGTCTGTCGCTCACTCTTTGGCGTGTAAAGATGTAGCATTAACATCAATCCAATTTATGGCCTCCTCAGGATCCTTAAAAAAGAAAAACTTATCCATGGCTGCCACTCGCAGTTTAGCAGGGAACATCATTGAATATTTGGCACCTAATTCTCTCAGGTTTCTTTTTACCCCTCCAAACTGCATTCGTTGCTTCTATACGGCTACCGAGTAGTCAGGATATATACCAATACGTTGGCCGTTCATTGTAATCTCCTCCGATTCTCTTGCTTTGTGGATAATGATATCTCTATCCTTATAATGAAGTAGCTTTGCAATAATAACACGTGGATTATTACCCGGGGGCTGTGATTGCATTGGTATTCTATGCGCCCGCTCTACTGCGTAAAATTTAGTGAAGGAGTCTGCTCCGATCTGATCTTTCAGCCACTTCTCAATAAATTCAGTGGGATCCCTTCCCTCAGTCTTTTCCGTGAGACCAATGATTCTAATATTGTTCCTTCTGGAACGATTTTCCAGATCATCATTTTTTTGTCATAACTTCAGAGATTTGTTGTTTAAACTGCTTTTCCGATTTTTTAAATTTATTAATCCAATCTTCAGCTTCTCCCACTCGGTTTTCCACCTCTCCCGTCCTGGTATTAACCTTATGTATGTCCTTTTTTTATAATGGCTACTTCAGACTGTACTCCCAGAACTTGCTGAGTTAGAGTAGTTAGTGCCTGCTTGCAGAAAGAGACTACTGTAAACACATCTTTAATGGTGGGATTCTCCTGTATCTCCCCCTCCTCCTGTGCTATACCACCGCCATTTTCTCCCCCTCAGGGGTACTGCTCTCTGGGGATTTTCCTCCTTCCATCTCCTCCTGTAGCTCCATCCCTTCATCCTCATCCTCCTCCTCCTTTTCCTCTGACTCTTGCTGCTTCCAATTCTTTCCATTTCGGGCAAACTTTACTAGCTTCGCTGCAGCGCTCATGCGAAGCTGACATGCAGCGTTACGCTTGGCCGCTTCCTCCTTCTTCTCGGCGCCATCTTGGGAACTGCTGCCGTCCGCCCATCCCAGGTCTTTCTGCCTCCTCCGAGTCATTGCGGCTTACCCCGGTTCTCTCCTGCGTTCTCAGCGGTCTGCAGCCTTTCTCCCACCGTTCGGTCGGCTGAGACAGGCGGTGGCGACGGCGGATCCTGGGATAGTTTATGCACCAGTGGGAGAGCGCTCAAAGACGCGACCGCTCACATTAGCTGTCAGGCTCCGCCCCCCATTTAGTACATAATTATACATTTTATTTCCTTTGCACAAGTACATAACCTTACATTAATCTACATTAAAGGGAACCTGTCAGCAGTTTTGGCCATATTAAAATACGGCCACTGACTTTTAGGGCTTATTTACAGCATTCTATATAATGCTATAGATAAGCCCCCGATCAGACCTGAAAGATAAGAAAAATAAGTTTTATTATACTCACCCTGGGGACGGTCCTGTCCGATGGGTGTCGCAGGTCCAGCACCTCCTATCTTCATGCGATGCCGCCCTCTTGCTGGCTTCACAGACAGGCATCGTGCTGCTGCACAGGCGCACTTATCTGCCCTGTGGAGGGCAGAGCAAAGTACTGCAGTGCACAGGTGCTGGGAAAGGTCAGAGAGGCCGGCGCCTGCACACTGCAGGAATTTGCTCTGCCCTCAACAGAACAGATAAATACTCCTGCGGAGCAGCGAGATGCTGGTGAGCCTGTGAAGCAAGCAGGAGGGCGGCATCGCATGAAGATGGGAGGCACCGGACCCGGACCTGCGACACCCATCGGACCGGACTGCCCCCTGGGTGAGTATAATAAAACATATTTTTCTTATCTTTCAGGTCTGATCGGGGGCTTATCTACACCATTATAGAATGCTGTAGCTGAGCCCTGAAAGGCGGTGGCCGCATCTTAATATGCCCAAAACTGGTGACAGGTTCGCTTTAAACTTCAATTGCCATTTCTCAGCCCAAGCCTCCAGCTTATGTAAATCCCTCAGTAACATGAAATTATGCTTCTCTGTGCTGATTACCCTGAAGAGTTTAGTATCTGCAAATATTGAATTTACTCTGTTTGTCCCCAACAAGGTAATTAATGTTAAAAGCAAGAGGGCCCTATGGTGTCGTACTGTTAAGTGTGACCCAATCCAAGTATGTTCCACTAATAACCCCCCTTTGTTTCCTACACTACCAGTTGATAACCTAGTTACACATATGGTAAAATGGTAAAAAAAAAAAAACTCATCAGCTCAGCACGCAAAAAATAAGTCCTCACCCAGCCCTTGATAATGAAAAATGAAGACGCTAAATGGTAAGACCTGCCATTTTTTTTTTCAAACGTAGGGATTTTTTTTCCACCACGTAAATAAAAAAAGAACCTATACATGTTTGGTATCTTTGAACTCGTACTGACATGGAGAATCAGAATGGCAGGTCAGTTTTTGAATTTAGTGAACATAGTAAAAAAAAAAACAATTGTGAATTTGCACTTTTTTGCAATTTCACCACACTTTGTATTTTTCCCCCGTTTCCAGTGCATGATATTGTGGACGCAATGGTGGCGTTCAAAAGTACAACTCGTCCCGCAAAAAACAAGCCCTTACATGGCCATATTGACCAGAAAAAAAAAAAAGTTATGGCTCTGAGAAGGGGAGCGAAAAACAGAAACGTAAAACCAGAAAAACTCAAGGTCGTGAAGGGGTTAATTCTCTAAATTGTGCCATTTACCGCTCTATAGCCAGAGTTGTTTCCTCCTATTTCTATCTTGTTTATTCCCATAAGGAATATATTATGCACAGATCATATTCAGGATGCTTATAAAAGTGTCCTGTGAATGAATGAACAAAAAATAAATCCATAATTCCCAACTAGAGATGAGCAGGACTGACAGAAGAGGTTGCACCGTGTCTGGCTAATCAAAAGTTGCACTGGTGGTTTCACTCTTATAACTAAAGTGATTTCCTCCTATTTCTAGCTTTTTGTTCCCATGTGCACAGGTGCGATTCAAGATGCAAATAAGTGTCCTGTTGCTTTGTGTACTTTTATTTCTCAGGACAGTTTATGACACAAAGATAATCTGTCAACCGTTGGAGTGTTTAGTGTCTTTGTAGCCCCTTTACTATACATCTTATTAATAAATATATGAAAACATATTATTTTGTGATCCTTTTTACCCAAGGGACCCCCACCCTGTATATTTGATATTCTGCTTAATGTTGGGTCTATCAGCTCCTCTTTTGTTGAACTAGTTGTGAAGTGTCATTCATTGTTGTCCAAAACCTTTCTTAAAGTCCCCCATAATACCATATTTTTTGGACTACAAGAAAAACAAATTAAACGAAAACTGTGGTCATGACAAACTGTTATTGGGGGGACCTGCTGCAGACACTGTTATAGGGGTAATATCCTCCATCCTGGTATATATGGCCCTCCTTCCTGGTATACATGGCCCCCATCCCCATCTGGGAACATGGTCCCTCATCCTGTAATACATGGTCGCCATCCCCATCCTGGTATTAATGGCCACCGTCACCATCCTAGTATACAGGAAAATGTATGCAAACTGTACATGCATACAAACATACAGCCCAACAAACAGGCTCTCCATGCATGTGTTATGACTGTCAAACAGCCGCAACAGATGCAGCTGCGGCGCCGAACAGTTGATCATCGGGAGCGCTCCAGGTGTCCAGGTTTCCGAGGCAGCTATTTGGTAAGCTCTATAGCTATTCGGATAAGCTCTTATCCGAAGCTATTCGATCAACACTAATCTCCACCCCTTTGGACACTAAATTTTCCCCCACACCCCACATAAACACAAATAGCCTTACATATATTAATGTGATGTAATTTAACAACTCAGTCATAGCTTTCATCCAGCCATGTCTCTACTTTTCCCACAATATTACAATTTTCTTCCAACATTATTAATGCTAATTCCTCCATCTTGTTAGCGAGGCTTCTGGCATTAGTATTCATTCCGTTTATGTATTTCTCTTTACCTCTATTTCTGCTTAGTGTATTGATTGTATTAACTCTTCTTCCCATGCCATCCCCAATTTCATTATTTACACCTAGTTCACTATTAACACCATCTACCTCGACTGTACAGGAATTGCCCCACCTCCACCACCAGTCCCCAGTTTAAATACTCCTCCAAACTTCTAGCCATTCCAACAAATAATTCTGACCAGTTCTACAGAAACCCCAAACCCTTCTACTTAGGCCTCCTTCACACGTCCTGGTGAATCCTGTACTGGAAAAAAAAGTACTGAGATCTGTGTGCCATCCGTTTGTATGTGTGCTGCCAGTGTGACACGTTTAGATTGAAATGCAACATAGAAATTAAAGAGTTTCATATATTAATGATGTTCAAATGGAGATGAATATCTATGAGGAACATCATAGATGATAGATATGTCAGCGTGATTTCTAATCTGTGCTTTGCTTTTTTATTTTCCTGTACTTTTATTTATTTTACATAATTTGTATTACCAGCTAAGGGAATGCCGACAGCTGGGGGCTAATGTTAATATTCTGAGAAGGAGCCAATAGCCATAAAGGTTCCCAGGCTATTAATATCAGCTCACTGCTGTCTTCGTAGCCTTTACTGGGTATTATAGGTAAGATCCCCCCACCCCAAAAAAAGTGGGGTCTCCCATATATATTTACTAAACCACAAAGGCTTTGCAGACAGCTGCAGGCTGATATTAATATCCTAGGAAAGATCCATGGTTTTGGCCCCCTCCCAGACTAAGAACATTAGCCCTTCGCCGCCCCATTAAATCCCTTAATTCTGGCTCTTAGCCTCTGCTTTTCTCACTTTCCCTGGTACGGTGGCAAGTGTAGTATTAGATGTGGGGTTGATGTCAGCTGTTTTATGGACCCTGACATCAAGCACAGAGTTTCTTAATGGAACATAGACATCCCCATTACTAACCCCACAGTCAAATTTAATAAAGACACAGGCAGAGTAAAGACCTTTTAATTGAAAAAAATAGTCTTTTTTTTTTTAAATACTCCCCGACCCTATTTTACCCATTCATTCAACAAAAATAAAAAGCCAAGTTATACTCACATTTCCTACAATAATCCATTCATGCCCATGTACTACGACTATCCGGATGGTTTGGAGATCGGACTCATCAGTGATGCAACTGCTCTCCACTCCAGCTGGAACACACTGAGATGAGCATGAGAACCTGGCTGTGTGTGACCGGCGGTGACGTCATTAAGGTTACCACTTGTCACAGGCAGCGCTTCTCATGCTCGGCTCAGTGTGTTCCGGCTACTACCTTCAAGGTCCTTGCTTAATGACCTTCCACCTAACTCTAACTTTTTCATTGGTGTCCATGTGAACCATGATTGCTGGGTCTTCCCCAGCCTCTCACAATAATCTGTCGACTTGATCAGCGATGTGCCAAACTAGAGCGCCAGGAAGACAACACACAACAACCGTCCGGCGATCCCTGTCTTTGTGCCAGATTTTCCTATCTGTTCCCAAAACAAGAGTCCTCCACTACCAGCCCCTGTTTGTCGTGCCCTGCACTCTTATTCCCTGCATTACAGGAGCAGACACTCCCCTGGCTTTCAGATGACGTGTCTTGCTGAAACAGTGCTACTCTTGTACTAACACCTCCCCGTCATTTGCCAATTTAGCAAACTTGTTTAATTATGCCAGATCAGGACTAGCCTCCCTGACAATCTTCCCTCTACCCCACTTTGTCACCCAGCTAGCTGCCTCACTGCTCTTAAGCTCCATGCTACGATCCTCCCCCATATCTACCCCAGTGATTATCTACTCGGTGAGCAGCAAACTCCTTATCATATTGTCAGTGGATCTCAGTGTTGCAAGCTGTTCATTTAGATCCAGTATCTGTGTTCTAAATGTACAACGTGCTCACATCTGGCACAGGAGTATGCACCCTCAAACAACTGGTGAAGGATGCGCACTGAATGGCATTGGCAGTGATAAAGCACATTTTCCTAATGGGGATTTCGCAAGACAGAAATACGCAAATAAACAAGTATATAAACAAATAAACAAGTATATACAAACAAGTGAATTAAAACAAGTTACTTTATTCTAAATTCCCTGAATCCAAAATAATTGAATCACAAGTAACATACTTAAAGAGAACTTGTCGGAAGGATTGTGAACAGTAACCTACAGACAGTGGCAGGTCGGCACCGTTAAACTGATTAAAACGATACCTTGGTTGATGAAATCCGTCTTGTGGTTGTTGTACGAGTATAACCTTTATTTTCAGTTAGAGATTCTTGTTCTTGTAATACAAAATCTGAAGAATCACATATTTATATTTGTATTAGTTTAGCCTGATGAAGAGACCGGAGTAGTCTCGAAAGCTTGCAATTTGTTACCATCTTTTCAGTTAGCCATTAAAAGGTATCAACCACTGAGGACTCTCAACTCTAAATATTTTTCTATCTACTGGCTAACACGGTACAAAGATATACATCTTTACTGTACATACATACAGACATACTTTGTGTTTTAGGTAAAAGTAATGTATTTGTAAAGCTTTTTTTTTACACCTGACTATGGGATGCACCCAGGTTTTAGATATCCGAAAACATACCTCCCAACTGTCCCGAATCCAGCCGGACAGTCCCAGAGTAGAAATGTGCTGCTCTACCAGGAGGTCAGGATTATGTCCTAACTTCAACTGTGACCTCAGGAGTAGTATCTCTCGGGTGCAATGGTGATGTCTCCTGGCCATGCAGGATCATACAGTGCTGTGATTGTTCAGTTCCTCCTCCTCTGAAACAGGACCTCGGGGTAGGGGCTGGTATTTGCCTGTGTTCTGTACTTCCACCAAATGAACGTCCTGTGATGTAGTTTAATATATTAAAAAAAAAACGCACTGCACTCCTCTGCTTCGGGTCCACTGGAAAATTTCCAGAGCTGCTCCTGGTGTTTGGCATTGGCTGATGTCACGTCAGCAGAGTGGCAACCACTGCATTCCCTTGAGAGCTGCTGAGCGCACTCACTGATTGGCTGTCAGTGTGCCATCAGCGCTGTAGCCTTTGCCAGACACCGGGATTAGTGGCGGAGACTCGCTGGTAGACTCAGGGAAAGAACAGCGCTGATTGTTTGTTATTCTGCAGCAGAGGACATTAATTTGCTGAACGGGAACAACCCATTTAACTTTGACAAGTGTATTTGCTTTGTTTTAGCAGAAAATGTTCTGTCAGTGTGAAATTGTAATTAAGAAAAATCTATCCTGTCCAGATCAATTCTGCTGTTGTGCAAATGGAAAAGACAGCATGTAGTAATTACAGGCAATCAGCAAGACGACCCCAATAAAGGATTGGTTCTGCAGATGTGACCTTAGACCATTTTTCTGTTCTCATTCTTTTTGGCTGTTGTTTTGGTCACTTTTGCATTTTGTCATTGCTCCTACCCCTAGATGTACATCAGCAACCCACAGAAGTTGCTCAGATAGGGCAGCTCATCCAGGATGGCACATCAGTGTGAGCTGTGGCGAGAAGGGTAGCTGTGTCTGTCAGCACATTGTCCAGAGCATGGAGCAGATACCAGAAAACAGGCCAGTACACCAGGAGACCTGGAGGGGGGCATAGGAGGGCAACAACCCAGCAGCAGGACCACTATCTCCTCCTTTGTGCAAGGAGGAGCAAGCCAGGGTCCTGCAAAATGACCTCCAACAGACGACTAACATCCATGTGTCTGCTCAAAATGTCAGAAACCGACTCTATGAGTGTGGTATGAGGGTCCGACGTCCACTAGTCTGTGATGTGCTTATATCCCAACACTGTGCAGGGCATTTGCCAGAGAACAGCAAGATTGTCCGTTTCGACATTGGTGCCCTGTGGTCTTCATGGATAAGATCAGGTTCACACTGAGCTCACGTGACATACATAAGAGTATGGAGACTCCGTGGAGAATGTTCTGCTGCCTGCAACATCCTCTTGCATGACTGGTTTGGCAGTGGGTTAGTAATGGTGTAGGGAGGCATATCTTCGGAGGGATGCACAGCCCTCCATGTGTTAACCAGAGTTACTTAGGATCTCATCTTGGTACCTAATAGCAATCTGAGACTCATTGTTGGATCATATGCAGGTGTGGTGGGTCCTGGGGTTCCCTCTGATGCATGACAATGCTACGCCTCATGTGGCTAAAACGTATCAGCAGTTGCTGCGTGAGGAAGGCATTAATGCTATGGACTGGCCTGCCCGTTCCCCATACCTGAATCCAATCGAGCGCATCTGGGACATCATGTCTTGCTTCATCCACCAACGTCATGTTGCACCACAGACTGTCCAGGAGTTAACTGATGCTTTTATCCAGGTGTGAGAGGAGATCCCTCAGGAAAACATCCACCGCCTCATCAGGACCATGCCTAGGCATTGTATGGAGGTCATACTGGCACGTGGAGGCCACACACACTACTGAGCATCATTTCCTTGTCTTCAGGCATTTCCACTGGAGTTGGATCGGCCTGTAATTTGTTTTTCCACATCGATTTTGGGTAGCATTCCAAATTGAGACCTCTATAGGATATTAATTTTGATGTACCTTGATCATTTTTATGTTTTATTGCTCTCAACTCATTCCACTATGTAATGAATTAAGATTTTCAACTGGAATATTTCATTGAGTGATATCCAGGATGTGGTATTTTCGTGTTCCTTTTATTTTTTTTCGAGCAGTGTGTATGTATGTATATATGTATGTATGTGTGTGTATATATACTGTAGATAAACAAACAGCTAGATATTGTGTATAGATAGATAATTTTTTTTTTTTTCAAGGGACGTGTATATCTTGACAATGATTTTCAAAATGATTTTTCTATCCTTTTAAGGTGGATATACCTGCTGCCCAGAGAAAACGATTCACCAGAGCTGAGATGGCACGAGTACTGATGGAAAGAAATCAGTATAAGGAGAAACTTATGGAACTTCAGGATGCAATTCGCAGAACAGAAATGTTGCGGTAAGTATTGAAAAGGAAATGAAATGGTGCATTAAATTACTGAATCTTCTAATGAGCACCTTTTGACTGCAAGTCTCGAGTCTGCAGGGGCAAGTTTTGACACCTACAGCAATTAAGTCCAATAAATGTAATATATATTTTCAGCAGATTGGAGTAAAATATAACTTTTAATATCAAGGTTAAAAATCCAAAAATCAAAAACCAAACCAGAAACACAAATCAGGTGCAAGGTACTAAAAGAATACACATAGAGCATTACAGCGTCTGCAAATCAATGACTAGCAGGTACTACGTACAAAGGCTCACCCACGCTTAAACCTGCATGCCTCTCATTGGACATTATGCTTTATAATATATACCACACTATTATGGTGGATTAACATGTTCTCATAAGTATCGTCATAAATTGCAACAAAAAAAGAGGAGGGTATTAGGCAGGTGTACCTAAAATGACATTGCACACATAGTCCGTGTTAAAAATGCATTAACAATTGACACCTCAAATCCTAAATTATGTTCCATCAAATATGACATGTAAAAATAAAGTATCATGTAAGCAGGAGAGGTCTCACCTGATTATGACACTCTGTCCAAATCCTATGATGGACCCTCTCCTCACATTCTCCCTTCTCTCGGATATGGCTTTTTGTAATCATCTGTACCTGTTTCTTTAAAATATGGCGAATAATAAGTACTAAGTCTCCTCACATTCTCCCTTCTCTCGGATATGGCTTTTTGTAATTATCTGTACCTGTCTCTCTGTCTCATGCCTTAGTACTTATTATTCGCCATATTTTAAAGAGTACAGATTTGCCATAACCAGGGTGAAAATAAAGGATCTAGGGTCCCTATTCTTTCTATAGAATATTGTGTTAACCCTGTTAGTGTACACCCCAATGGATTGTCTTGCTTTATTCTTTAAGTACCTTGCACCTGATTTGTGTTTTTGGTTTGGTTTTTTGATTTTTGCAAGTTTTGACACTGCTGTATTAAAGCTCATGCTATGCAGCAAACTCCTCTATTTTCTATTAGTATACTGTTTACATGGTGCTAAACAACATTGTCCACAGAGGATGTGGCAATGCTGTTTCCCCTTCGCTTCGACTATCATATGCTCACCGGTTCATGGCAGAGCAGATAAGATACAGGTCAGCTGTTGCTTTTGCCTAATGTAATGACTGACATGAACCAGTTCTTCCATGTAACTAAGGTTCTCTAGATGTTTGTGTAATTGATTTGTCATTGTGAAGAAACAAAAAAAATGGAAGATAATGACAGATAATAAGGAACTCTTAGATTTATCATATCCTCATCTTTCAGGAGAGAGTCAGGAAGCTACTCTAATATACACTAGTGTCAGACGATATTCATGGATTTTTCCACCATAATTTGTCTATAGGGTCCTTAAGGATCTCCTGAAATTGCTGGTTCTACCCAACTGTGGATCCCTTGTCTACTTCTTCGTTAAAAATAAAAGCCTTCTCAAAACGGTCCTGTCAGGTCACTTGTTTGGGTACTCCATTTATTGGCACACCAGCTTGTTCACACAGCAAATTATGTCTACAACTCTCCTTTTGAAGGAAATCCTTTACATTCTCTTGAGCTTTTTCTTTTATTAAAGGAAATCTATCACCAGTAGGGATGGGTTGACCCAAACGATAAAGTTCAGAATCCATATTGAACACCTAGTGTCCGTGGACGGACCCCTGTGTTACTGTTCGGGTTCGGCAGTTTAAACAATCTGTGGTTCCCATGCTGTGGTTTGTTGACAGCACGAGAAACACTGGATCTGATCCATGGTAAGTTTGTGATACAGCGAGAACAGTTGTACAATGATAAGAATATTCATCATCCACCGCCTGTGCAATAAAAAAATAAAATAAAAATATGTCTTGCGGTCCACTCTATTTTTGCTAACCAGCGCAGGCAAAACCAACAGCTGCTGGCTGCAGCCCTCAGCTGTCAGCATTATCTTGGCTGGTTATAAAAAAAAAAAATAGAGAGGGATGTCCACTCTGTTTTTTAATTATTTACATAAAAAAAACACAGTGGGCCCCCCTCCGATATTTGGCAACCATCCAAGCTAAATAAGACAGCTGAGGGCTGATATTATCTGACTAGAAAGGGGCCATTGATATTGCATAAAAATAGTTCTGACGCTTTGCTCAGCTCTTCTGACTTGCCCTGGTGCAGTGGCAAGTGGGGTAATATTTGCGGGATTGATGTCAGCTTTGTAATGTCAACTGACATCAAGCCCACTGGTTAGTAATGGAGAGGCGTCTGTGAAGACACCCCTATTACTTACTTTTATTTTAAATAAAAACGCAGGCTCCTTTATTTGAAAGAAACACTCCCCACCCATGTTCACCTACTTATTACTGTAAATTTAAAAATGATAAAACACCATATTCCTCACCTGTCCAACGATAATCCATATATCCCACGACATGCTCCAACTCTGCTACATCTGGACTATATGGCTGAGCAGTGGCATGATAAGACCGCTCAGCCATGAATCCAGGAGACACTGAGCGGAGTCTGAGAGCGCAGCTTCAGTGACCCGTGGTGACGTCATTGAGGGTACCGCTTGTCACAGGCAGCGGTTCTCAGGCTTAGCTCAGTGACTTCTGGATTCATGTCTGAGTGGTCGCATCAAGCCACTGCTTAGCCATGCAATCCAGAGAAAGCCGAGTTGGGCTACTAGTGGATCAAATGGATTATCGGCAGACAGCTGAGGAATATGGTGTGACATTTTTAATTTAATAGAAAATGGGTAAAAGAGGGTGGTGATGTCACGTCGCCGTTGGATTCAGTGGCTAGTGTTCCTGCCTCGGCCGCTGGGAGGCGCCGGACTCCTTTGGCTGGTGGTGCCGGTGATATTAGACCGGTATCCTCATATGGTTCCGCTCCTTTGACACCGGCCTCTGTCGCTGCGCATCGCCATGTTTCGCCTGTGGGTAATGTTGGTGACAGAGAGGGGGTCCCTGCGCAGGCGTCTGGTGGGCGTAGGCTTCACTCTTCTGTCAGAGGTGAAGTGGTTGGTGTCAGTCATGCATCACCATCTGGCCTGGTTCTGGGGCGGTCCTGGTGAGGTCATCAGACTGTGAGCCTGTAAGAGGTAGCCATGCCCTTCAAATGCCTTGATGCCTGGCTTGTAGGCCGTCAGATATAGTCTTGGTTTCCCCAGTGTGCTAGTTTGTTATGCTATTGTATTTCTGACCTTTGCCTGGGTTTCTGACTGTTCTACTGCCTGCCTGTTTTGTACCTCTGCTGCCCGCCTGGTTTTGACTTTAACTTTAGCCTGAATTTCTGACCCTTCTACTGCCTGCCGATTTTGTACCTTTGCTCCCTCCTGGTTTTGACCCTTGGACTTCTGACTACGCATTTGGTCTCGCTTTTATTCCCTTTCTATCGTTCTTCCTACTCCGGTCCACTGCTCTCATAGGCAGCTACTCCCTGGGCTTCGCTATAATTCCAGATCCCTGTATAGGTGTAAAGGGTCTCGGGGTTTCTCGGGGTGCTGTCTTACCTGCAGTTCAGACCTGCAGTGGGCGGACATCACATTATATCTGGCCACCAACATTACCCACAGGCGAAACATGGCGATGTGCAGCAACAGAGGCCGGCGTCAAAGGAGCTGAACCATATGAGGATACCGCTCTCCTATCACCGGCACCACCAGCCGAAGGAGTCCGGCGCCTCCCAGCGGCTGAGGCAGGAACACCAGACACTGAATTCAACGGCGACGTGACAGTATCCGTCCTTGCAGGGCATCCAGGCATCAAAAACACCATCAGACTTGTAACTAGGAATTTTTGGTGACCACAAGAACCTGACCTACTTGGAGTCAGCAAAAAGACTGAATCCTAGACAGGCAAGGTGGACTTTGTTCTTTTCTAGATTTGATTTTGTGATTACTTTTCGACCGGGTACTAAAAATGTAAGGGCTGATGCCCTTTCTCGAAGTTTTTGCCCCTCACAGGTCGAGGACTCTGAACCGACTTCAATACTAGCCAAGGGAATTGTTATTTCAGCTGTATCCTTGGATCTTCTGGAAGAAATCCGTAGATCCCCAGAACAGGCACCTGACACTACTCCTCCCCAAAAACTATTTGTTCCGGCCACATTCCGCCTTCAAGTTCTGAAGAAATCCAGGCAAAGGTCAGAAATACAATAGCAAAACAAACTAGCACACTGGGGAAACCAAGACTATATCTGGCGGCCTACAAGCCAGGCTCCAAGGCATTTGAAGGGCATGGCTACCTCTCACAGGCTCACAGTCTGATGACCTCATCTGGACCTCCCCCAGAAACAGGCCAGATGGTGATGCATGACTGACACCAACCACTTGCTTTTATTCCCTTCCTAGCGTCCTTCCTACTCCGGTCCACTGCTCTCATAGGCAGCTACTCCCTGGGCTTCGCTATAATTCCAGATCCCTGTATAGGGTTAAAGGGTCTCGGGGTTTCTCGGGGTGCTGTCTTACCTGCAGTTCAGACCTGCAGTGGGCGGACGTCACACTTGAGTGTTTATTTAAAATACAGGATTTTTTTCTGTGTGTTTAACCCTTTTATTCCATCTGACATACTTTTCCATCCATGTGCCCTGGGACTTAATTCCCAAGGACGGAATAGTACGTCATATGCGACCAGCTGCACTCCCAAGGGGAGTGCAGCTGATCGTGGCTGGGTGTCAGCGGATTATCACAGCTGACACCCGGCACTGTGTGCCAGGAGCGGTCACGGACCGCTCCCGGCACATTAACCCCTGGCACACTGCGATCAAACATGTTCGCAGTGTACTGGGGGCACAGGGAAGCATCGCGCAGAGAGGGGGCTCCCTGCATGCTTCCCTGAGACCCTCAGAACAGTGCAATGTGATCTCCCCCCCCCCCAAAAGAAATTCATGAATTGCTGGTTTTTGTTCTTTCTGCCTCCCAAAAATCGTAATAAAAAGCAATCAAAAAATGTCATGTGCCCGAAAATGGTACCGATAAAAACGTCAACTCGTCCCGCAAAAAGTAAGACCTCACACGACTCTGTGGGCCAAAATAAGAAAAAATTATAGCTCTCAAAATGTGATGATGCAAAAACTATTTTTGCAATAAAAAGTGTCTTTTAGCGTGTGACAGCTGCCAATCATACAAACCCACTATAAATAGTAAATCAAACCCCCCTTTATCACCCCCTTAGTTAGGGAAAAATAATAAAATTAAAAAAATGTATTTATTTCCATTTTCCCTTTAGGGTTGGGGCTAAAGTTAGGGTTAGAGTTGGGGCTAAAGTTAGGGTTAGGGTTGGGATTAGGGTTAGACATGTGTTAGGGTTAGGTTTGTGGTTAGGGTTGGGATTAGGGTTAGGGGTGTGTTGGTGTTAGTGTTAGAGTTAGAATTGGGGGTTTCCACTGTTTAGGCACATCAGGGACTCTCCAAACGTGACATGCCATCTGATCCCAATACCAGCCAATTCGTCATTGAAAAAATCAAGCTGTGCTCCTTCCCTTCTGAGCTCTGCCATGCACCCAAACAGTAGTTTACCCCCACATATGTGGTATCAGCGTACTCAGGACAATATGCACAATAACTCTCGGGGTCCAATTTCTTCTGTTACCCTTGGGAAAATAAAAAATTGGGGGCGAAAATATCATTTTTGTGGAACAAAATATGATTTTTTTTATTTTTACGGCTCTACGTTATAAACTTCTGTGAAGCACTTGTGGGTTCAAAGTTCTCACCACACATCTAGATAAGTTCCTTTGGGGTCTAGTTTCCAAAATGGGGTCACTTGTGGGGGGTTTCCACTGTTTAGGCACATCAGGGACTCTCCAAACGCGACATGACACCCGCAGACCATTCCATCAAAGTCTGCAATGCAAAACGTCACTTCCCTTCTGAGCCCCAATGTGTACCTATACAGTAGTTTTCTCCCACATATAGGGTATCAGCATACTCAGGACAAATTGAACAACAACTTTTGGGTCCAATTTATCCTGTTACCCTTGGTAAAATAAAAAACTGGAGACTAAAAGGTCATTTTTGTTGGAAAAAAATAGGATTTTTTATTTTCATGCCCGGGCATTATAAACTTGTGTGAAGCACTTGGTTCAAAGTGCTCACCACAGATCTAGATAAGTTCCTTAGGGCATCTGGTTTCTAAAATGGGTCACTTGTCGGGGGTTTACACTGCTTAGGCACATCAGGGACTCTCCAAACTGAACATGACACCCATCAAAGTCTGCATTCCAAAATGTCATTACTTCCTTTCCGAGCCCTGACGTGCGCCCAAACAGTATTTCCCCCCCCCCCCACATATGGGGTATCAGCGTACTCAGGACAAATTGGACAACTTTTTCTGTCCATTTTCTCCTTTTATCCTTGTTAAAAATAAAAAAAATTGTTTGTAAAAGATCATTTTTGTGACTAAAAAGTTAAATGTTAATTTTTTCCTTCCAAGTTGCTTCAGCTCCTGTGAAGCACCTGAATGGTTAATAACCTTATTGAATGTGGTTTTGAGTACCTTGAGGGGTGCAGTTTTTAGAATGGTGTCACTTTTGGGTATTTTCTGCCATATAGACCCCTCAAAGTGACTTCAAATGTGAGGTGGTCCCTAAAAAAATGGTTTTGTACAATTTGTTGTAAAAATAAGAAATCGCTGGTCAACTTTTAACCCTTATAACTTCGTAACAAAAAAATTTTGCTTCCAAAATTGTGGTGATGTAAAGTAGACATGTGGGAAATGTTATTTAGTAACTATTGTGTGACATATTTCTCTGTTTTAAGGGAATAAAAATTCAAAGTTTTAAAATTGCAAAATTTTCCAAATTTTCGACATATTTCCATTTTTTTCTTAAATAAACGCACGTTATATTGAAGAAATTTTACCACTATCATGAAGTACAATAAGTCACGAGACAACAATATCAGAATCGCGAAGATCCGTTCCAGATTTATAACCTCATAAAGAGACAGTGGTCAGAATTGTAAAAATTGGCCCGGTCATTAACGTGCAAACCATCCTTGGGGGTTAAGGAGTTAATTCAATTAATGACTGCTGATACACCTTTTAACTTCGTTGGTTAAGGGGTCTTATTCCTTTGTGCTACTTTTTAATGGCACAGAAGAATAAGAGTATAGCGCTTCCCGGCAGTGTTGATTCTCGCGAATGGTAGCTGTATCGGGCCCTGCTGGTTTTGCGACTGATCGGAGCCGATTGACCACTTAAATAATGCTGTCAATTGTGACAGCGATATTTAAGTTGTTGCAAGGGAGTCACAAGACCCCTTTAGTAACCATCGGAACCCCGCGATGAGATTCGTGGGTCCTGATGGTACCCAGTGGTCATGTGATGACCCCAGGGTACGTGGCCTGTGAGATCCAGCTATAAGCTGGGTCTCACAGGCTATATCATTGACTCAGAGACTGCTGTCATGCACTGCAGTACACAAGTACTGCAGTGTATGATACCAGTGTTCAAACTGAAAATTATACATGTCCCATAGTGGAACTAAGTGAAAAAGTAAAATAAAAAACTAAAATAAAATATGTAAAAAAAAAAAAGAAACCGCAGTGCACACAAGTCACAAAAGGACATTTCGCCTCTCAAAACATGTTCATGATAAACAGGGCCGGATTAAGAACATGATGGGCCTGGAGCTGAAGGGGCGGGCAAGGGGGCGGGGCAAGGGTTGGGGCCAAACACGGCAATTCACAAAGGCCAAAAATGTAACGTAAAAGATATAAATTAAAGTCCGGCCGATCAGACAAGAATTTGGACAGTCTAAACGGCCCTTAATACTGCCACACATAGCCCCCTTATAGTGCCACACACAGCCCCCTTAATACTGCCACACATAGCCATCTCAATAATACTGCCATACATAGCCACATTAGTAATATTGCGTCAGAGAGGCCCCATACACAGATATATGGCAACATTGAGAGGCCCATTCTAGTATATAGCGCAGCATTGAATGGCCCATAGTATATATAGCGCAGCATTGAATGGCCCATAGAATATATAGGGCAGCATTGAGAGGGCCTCTCAATGCTGCCCTATATATACTATGGGCCATTCAATGCTGCGCTATATACTAGAATGGGCCTCTCAATGCTGCCCTATATTACTATGGGCCATTCAATGCTACGCTATATACTAGAATGGGCCTCTCAATGCTGCCCTATATTACTATGGGCCATTCAATGCTACGCTATATACTAGAATGGGCCTCTCAATGCTGCCCTATATTACTATGGGCCATTCAATGCTACGCTATATACTATAATCGGCCTCTCAGAGGCCCATTATTAGTATATAGCGTAGCATTGAATGGGGGCCATAGTATATAGGGCAGCATGCCAGCATTGAGAGGCAGGCACCACCACAACACACGCTCACCCAGCGCAGGCACCACCACAACACACTGCGCACACTCACCCAGCGCAGGCACCACCACCACAACACACGCTCACCCAGCGCAGGCACAACACACTGCGCACACTCACACAGCACGGGCACCACCACCACAACACACTGCGCACACTCGCCCAGCACGGGCACCACAACACACTGCGCACACTAACCCAAGTCCAAGAACGCCGCCGGAGGGGGCACTACAAGCCCCAGCGCCCTGCCGGATGGGGGGGCACTACAAGCCCCAGCACGCCGCCGAGGGGGGCTCTACAAGCCCTAGCACCCTGCCGGATGGGGGGGCACTACAAGCCCCAGCACGCCGCCGGAGGGGGGCACTACAAGGCCCAGCACCCTGCCGGAGGGGGGCACTACAAGCCCCAGCACCCTGCTGGAGGGGGGCACTACAAGCCACAGCACCCTGTCGGAGGGGGGGCACTACAAGCCCCAGCACCCTGCCGGAGGGGGGCACTACAAGCCCCAGCACCCTGCCGGAGGGGGCACTACAAGCCCCAGCACCCTGCCGGAGGGGGGCACTACAAGCCCCAGCACCCTGCTGGAGGGGGGCACTACAAGCCCCAGCACCCTGCCGGAGGGGGGCACTACAAGCCCCAGCACCCTGCCGGAGGGGGGCACTACAAGCCAGCCCCTGCCGGAGGGGCACTCAAGCCCAGACGCGCGAGGGCGCACTACAAGCCCCAGCACCCACCTCCTGTTCTTCATTGACGTCTCCTTCTTGTCCAGCACCCCGGGCACACAGCTGGTGAGCTCCGTCCAGTCGGCGTGCAGCCCGCAGCTCCAGCCCATGGAGAAGCGGGAGAAGAGCCAGGTCTCCCGGCAGTTGGGCTGGTAGCAGGTACACTTCTTCTGGCCGGGTCTGCAGTCACACGGCACCTCCAGCCGCACGTTCTGCACCAGGTGCCGCCCGAAGGTCATGCCGCCGGTCTTCTGGATGTGCAGGAACACGATCACATCCTCCCAGGACAGGAAATGCTGCAGTGCTGCTGCCGTGCCGCCGCCCCCCACACATGTGCCGCCTGGGGCGGACCGCCCCCCCACGCTACGCGGCAGCCGAGACATCGGCGCGGCCGGCTGGGCCGCGAATGGGCCTATTTCTAACAAGGGGCCTGGAGCTGCAGCTCCATCAGCCCCTACGTTAATCCGGCCCTGATGATAAAACAAAAGTGAGCAAAAAAAGTACACATAGTTGGTATTGCCGCGTCCAGAACAACCTGCTGTATAAAACTGCGCAATCACACTTGCCTGATGAAGGTGCTTGCAGCGATACACATGGGCTTACCCCCACACCACTTTTTCGCTCTCTGCCTCCTCTCCTTGCTATCATGCTTATAGCAACCTGATGCATCCCTGCCACTTTCTGGCTCCTATGGATATGTATTACTCCAAAGTGTATTGCAGCCTGTTTTGTAGGGCTTGAGCTGGGCCCCTCTCATATTGTTTGTGCTCTACACATGCTCAGGTCTTATTAGCTTGTCTATAAGAGCCGATCACAACTCCTCCCTCTTGATACCTTATTGTTTCCCTTGGGGACACCTGCTCTACCTGATCTACACTGCTATATCTAACACTGCTTGCTTACATGGGAGCCTTATATACCTGACTTTACCAGATGTTATTTGTAAGGAAAGGGTTGTCGTCATTTTGTATAGGGCCTGTACCAGCCTCCATTTTGTCAGTTCACAGAGCCACAAACTTTTAACTACACAGGGCCTATTAGCATATCCAGTACGACCGGTTTTGATGTCCACTAGGAATCAAAGGGGCTTTAGCATGCTAATTAGTTTAGGCCAGTGTCTGAATAAGATGGTCAGTCGTATGGTAAATAGCTCAAGCTCAAGCCATTGTTTCCTGCTCCATATGAATTGCAGGCCAGTTAATATGCGTGCTTCAAAGCAAAAGGGAAGGGCCTAGCAGGTTTAAGAGCTGTAGCCAGGTACCCCTGTGCCCATTCCATTTTCTCACAGCAGCCAGAAACACAAGGGACAGACCTTGCCAAGGGGGTAGCAACACATGCTTTGGGGACTATCCAGCAATTGAAGACTGTACCTGGGGACGACAGAGCCCCCCTGCCTTCCCATGAAAATACTACCCGGTAATATTGATCTATAGCTTATACCTTTAAGCCTTGTACATTATCGTTGTATTTTTTCTCTGACTGCAATTCCATTGTAATTACATTGTATAGCTTTACTGTATATTTCTGTAATTATCTAGTGCGCTCTTAAGGCGATTAAACCATAAAATTAATCTTGGGCTGATGCTTTTACTCTGATCACGAATCTTAGAATACCCATTGGGTAACAGGACACCCTCCCCGGTCAGCCATTTGCTCTAGGTGCAGTTCCCTTACTGACCTGAGAGACAAAGGGGGCGCCGGAGAGCTGTACCTGTGGAGTTACGTCCCATTGGTGACGTGGGAGGAAAGGGGATCGTCCCTCACATTTGGTAGCGGAGGTGGGATCAGAAGCTGTGATAGCCATATTTCATTTCACCTTGTTGTGATGTTTGTCCATTTGGATATTCCATGTAGCACACCTAGTTGGAACATGTAGGAGGCTCAATATACAATACTCATGAGCACATTATTTTTGTTTGTTCAGATTGTTATTATGTTGCATCATTTATGTGGATCTTTCACATTATGTATAGGGCCACAGTCTGTTTTTGTCTTTTTATGTGTAATTTTAACCCCTTAACGACCGCTGATATTCCTTTTAATGGCGACAGTTAAGGATACTTATTCCTCAGTGCCACTTTTTAACGTTGCTGAGAAGTAAAGTTATAGCGCCCTCCAGCGTTGGAAAATCTCTAGGGTCTCGGCTGTCGGGGGTAGCTGAGACCCCGAAGAACATGATTCAGGTCAGTTTTTACTGTCCCCAGAGTTGCAATCGCAAAAAAAAAAGAAAAGTCCGATTTCCCATTTATTTCTCTCTCCTCTGATATGATCTAGCATACCAAAGGAGAGAGAAATGGGGTTCTCCGAGCTTCCCCAGTACCTCCGGCATCCTCCGTTCCCTCCGGCTGTGTCCCCCAGCCCTCTGCGTCTTCTTCCGAGAAGAAAATAGCGGGCGCATGGGCAGTGCGCCTGGAAAGATCTGCCATCCGGCAACAATAGGAGATTTTTCCTATTGGTTCATTGGTGATAGACCCTATCACAGTAATCAAAATAAAAAAAAATGTAAATCAAACCCCTCTTTATCATCCCTTTAGTTAGGTAAAAATAATAATAAAAAAATGTATTTTTTCCGTTAAGGTTAGGGTTGGTGCTAGGGTTAGGCTTGGGGCTAGGGTTAGGGTTGGCATTAGAGCTAGGGTTGAGGTTATGGTTAGCGCTAGGGTTGGGTTGGGGCTAGGGTTAGGGTTGGTGCTAGGGTTAGGCTTGGGGCTAGGGTTAGGATTGGCATTAGAGTTAGGGTTAGGGTTGGTGCTAGGGTTAGACTTGGAGCTAGAGTTAGGATTGGTATTAGAGCTAGGGTTGGGGTTAGAGTTAGGGTTAGTTTGGGGCTAGGGTTAGGGTTGGGGCTAGGCTTAGGGCTAGGGTTAGTGTTGGCATTAGAGCTAGGATTGGGTTTAGGGTTAGAGCTAAGGTTGGGTTGGTGCTAGGGTAAGGGTTGGTGCTAGGGTTAGGCATGGGGCTAGGGTTGGCATTAGAACTAGAGCTAGGGTTGGGGTTAGGGTTAGAGCTAGGCTTATGGTTAGTTAGGGGCTAGGGTTTAGGTTGGGGCTAGGGTTAGGGTTGGGGCTAGAGTTTAGATTGGTGTTTGGGTTGGGGCTAGGGTTATGCTTGGGGCTATGGTTAGGCTTGAGGCTAGGGTTGAGGTTAGGGTTAGAGCTAGGGTTAGGGTTGGGTTGGTTCTAGGGTTAGGGTTGGTGCTAGGGTTAGGCTTGGGGCTAAGTTTAGGGTTGGCATTAGAGCTAGGGTTGGGGTTAGGGTTAGAGCTAGAGTTAGGTTTAGTTTGGGGCTAGGGTTAGTGTTGGGGCTAGGGTTAGTGTTGGGGCTAGGGTTAGTGTTGGGGCTAGGGTTAGTGTTGGGGCTAGGGTTTGTGTTGGGGCTAGGGTTTGTGTTGGGGCTAGGGTTAGCGTTGGGGCTAGGGTTAGGGTTGGCATTAGAGCTAGGGTTAGGGTTAGAGGTTGGGTTGGGGCTAGGGTTAGGGTTGGTGCTAGGGTTAGGCTTGGCATTAGAGCTAGGGTTTGGGCTAGGGTTAGGGTTGGTATTAGAGCTAGGGTTGGGGTTAGGGTTAGTTTGGAGTTAGGGTTAGGGTTGGGGCTAGGGTTAGCATTGGCATTAGAGCTAGGATTGGGGTTAGGCTTAGAGCTAGAGTTGGGTTGGTGCTAGGGTAAGGGTTGGTGCTAGGGTTAGGCTTTGGGCTAGGGTTAAGGATGGCATTAGAACTAGAGCTAGGGTTGGAGTTAGGGTTAGAGCTAGTCTTAGGGTTAGTTTGGGGCTAGGGTTTAGGTTGGAGTTAGGGTTGGGGCTAGGGTTTAGGTTGGGGCTAGTGTTGGGGCTAGGGTTTGGGCTATGGTTAGGGTTAAGGTTAGAGTTAGGGTTGGGTTGGTTCTAGGGTTAGGGTTGGGGCTAGGTGTAGGCTTAGGGCTAAGTTTAGGGTTGGCATTAGAGCTAGGGTTGGGGTTAGGGTTAGAGCTAGGGTTAGGGTTAATTTGGGGCTAGAGTTGGGGTTAGGGTTGGGGCTAGAGTTTGTGTTGCGGCAGGGGTTTGTGTTGGGGCTAGGGTTTGTGTTGGGGCTAGGGTTTGTGTTGGGGCTAGGGTTTATGTTGGGGCTAGGGTTTATGTTGGGGCTAGGGTTAGCGTTGAAGCTAGGGTTAGGCTAGGGCCTAGGGTTAGGGTTGGCGTTAGAGTTAGAGTGGTTGGGGCTAGGGTTAGGGTTGGGGCTAGGATTAGTGTTGGGGCTAGGGTTTGGGTTGGGGCTAGGGTTGGGATTAGGGTGGTGGTGTTAGGGTTATGGTTAGGATTGGGATTAGGTGTGTGTTGGGGTTAGGTTTGTGTGGTTTGTGTTAGGTCTGTGTTAGGGTTGGAGTTAGGATTATGGGGTTTCCACTGTTTAGGTACATCATGGGGTTTCAAAACACGACATGGTGCCTGTCATTGATTCCTGCCAATTTTGTGTTCAAAAAGTCAAATGATGCTCCCGCCCTTCTGAGCCCTGCCATGCGCCTAAACAGTGGCTTTCCACAGAAATTGCATAACAAATTTTGGGGTACATTTTCTCCTGCTACCCTTGTGAAAATATAAAAGTTCCAAAGTAATTGCTTTAGTTCTCGTGAAACACCTGAAGAGTTAATAAACTTCTTGAATGTGATTTTGCGCACCTTGAGGGGTGCAGATTTTAGAATGATGTCACTTTTGGGTATTTTCTGTTATATTGACACCCAAACTCACTACAAATGTGAGGTGTCCCTAAAAAAAAAAATGGTTATTTTGTTGGAAAAATGAGAAATCACTGGTCATCTTTTAACCCTTATAACGTCCTAAGAAAAAAAAATTGTTCCCAAAATTATGCTGATGTAACGTAGACATGGGAAATCATGTGGGAAATGTTATTTATTAACTATTTTGTGCGATGCGACTGATTTAAGGGCACAAAAATTAAAAGCTTAAAAATTGCAAAATTTTCAAATTTTTTGCCAAATTTCCATTTTTTTTCATAAATAAACAAGTCATATCAAAGAAATTTTACCACTGACATGAAGTACAATATGTCACGAAAAACCAGTGTCAGAATCAGTGGGATACATTGAAGCGTTCCAGAGCTATAACCTGATAAAGTGAAAGTGGTCAGAAGTGTAAAAATTGACTTGGTCATAAAGTACAAAATTGGCTCTGCCACTAAGGGGTTAAATGTCCCTAGCATAAACACACCCTATTCAGGACATAGCACTCATTCATAATTTGTGTCCATGTATTACTATATAGTGCACCCTATCTCCCATACATAGCACATTTATTCAGTATGGCAAACACCGTAAAAAAATAAACAAAAAAACACTCCAAAAATGTCGCCTTTTCATCATAGTGAATCACAAAAAAGTGAATAAAAAGTTATCAAAAAGTCGTATATATATATAAAAAAAATTGTATAAATGAAACCGCCTAATCTCCCAACAAAAAATAAGCCCTAATATGGCTCATTCGGCAAAGAAATAAAAAGCTACAGCTTTCATAATAAGACAAGTAAAAAACAAATTCATTTTTGTGAAATATTGTTTTTAGTGTGTAAAAATAACAAAGCATAAAAAATATAACTCTGGTGTCCCTGTAATCGTATCAACCTGATGAAATAATCAGTCATCACTTTTACCGCATGGTGAACGGCGCAAAAAATTAAAACACTAACTAAATTGTTGGCTTTTGTTCGTTTTGTTTTTTGACAAATCTGAATAAAAAATGATCAAACAATATTATGTGCCCCAAAATGGTAGCAAACAAAATCTGCAAATTGTCCTGCAAAAAATAAACCCTCATACATCTCTATTCGCCATAAAATAAAAAAGGTACAGCTTTCAGAATGTGGCGACAAAAAAAAGTTTCTATAAAAAATTATTTTTACTCTGTCTGCAGCAAAACCTAAAAAAAGTCCCAAAAATCAGAATAAGGTTTGGCTCACATTTATCCTTCGCTCTCCGTGGAGCACTTACATCAGGGTTTCCATGTAAATTCCCTAAAGACCACGATTCAGAATAAACCGGACGGAGCCACTCACTTATAAGGCAGATGGAGTTACTTTGGACTAATCTGTGTTTCGGCGGTGTCCCATCATTTTCAGAGTCTTTTCAAAGCACAAGTGTGGATGACTACAGATCTGTGCACACCTAAAAACATAGGTACCACCAGAGCAGATGCCAAACTGAGTACGAAGTGTCTCCATCTGCCTCATTATGGCAAGTGGTTCCATTGAGGATTCATCTGTATCGCATTTTTGCGGGATTTACAAGGAAACCCCGACTTAAGTGTTCAGCACAATATGATTCCAACCTCTTACTGGAAGCGATCGAAAATATTATATACCCCAAAATGTTACCAATAAAAAAAACCTACCGGTAATTTATGTCACACAAAACCACCCCTACTCGGGTCTGTCATCTGCCACTGGAACAATAGAGGGCTTGCATGTTACTGTTAGAACAAAGACTCTTGAAAAGCGACATGGCTCCTACGCCCTCAAATAAAATCCAGTGAATTCTACGCTCCCAAATGCTTCCTACTTCTGAGCCCCACTGTGCCTAAACCACAGTAAGCAGACATATGATTGGCATTATTGTAATGGAAAGAAGGCACTTAATTTACGGGTGCATATCGCCAGAAGCACAAACTGGGCACAATGTATGGGGGCGCTACAATGTAATGTGGGCTTTACACTGTATGGGGTTACAATGTATGGGTACTAGACTGGCAGATTTGAAATTCTACAGAAAAAGTCTGGCTTGGATGTTGCAAAATAGTCACTGCAGTCGTAGATTAATTCATTGAGAGGTGTGATTTCTAAAGTAGGCTCACTTTTGTTTTCTTCTCTGCTGTTCTTGCACCTTCGGGGCTCCGCAAATTTCTCTCTAGCAAAATCTGTGCCCCAAAAGCTAAATGGCGATCCTTCCTTCTCAGCCTTGACATGTGGCCAAACTAATTTCTGACAACATATGGGGCAACGCAACATTCGGGAGAAATTGCGCAATAATTTATGGGTATAGTTTCACCCATTAACCCTTGAATAAAGACAAATTTGCAGCAAATACAAGAATTACATTTTTACCACTAAAATGTCATATTTCCACATCTAAATGTTATAAAATTTTATCAGGCACCTATGGGTTCAAAATACTCACTACACCCCTCAATGAATTCCTTGAGGGGTCTAGTTTCCAAAATGGGGTCACTTTCTGCTGTTTTCACATGTCAGTGGCTCTTCAAATGCGACATGGCATTCACAATCTATCCCAGGCAAATAGCGCTCTTTCCTTTCCTAGGCCGGCCATGTGTCCAAGCAGATGTTTTTGACCACATATGGGGTATCATCTCTTTCAGGACAAGTTGCTCAACAAATTATATGGTCTGTTTTCTCCTATTATTCATTGTGAAAATTACAAATTTGGGGCTAAAATAAAATTTTTCGTGAAAAAAAATGAAATTTTTCAATGACTACCTAAGGTTATCAAGCTCTATCTAGTATCTGTGAGTTCAAAATGCTCACTATACCCCTGGATAAAATCCTTGAGGCGTGTAGTTTCCAAAAAGTTTTTTTTTTTTTTTTTTGCTGTTTAGACACATCAGGGGCTCTCCAATCTGGACATGACTATTCCATCTTCTTTCTAAAACGTCACTCCTTCCTTTCTGATCCCTGTCCTATGTTCAAACAGTATTTTTCCACATATGGAGAATCTGAGTGCTCAGAAGAAATTGCACACCAACTTTTTGGGTCCATTTTCTCCTGTTACCCTTGCAAAAATAAAAAAAATTGGGCTTAAAGGTACATTTTTGTGGGTAAAATGTGATTTAAATTTTCACAGCTCTACGTTATAAACTTCTATGAGGCACCTGGGGGTTCAAAGTTCTCACTAATCATATAGATACATTCCTTGAGGGGGTCTAGGTTTCAAAATTGACTCATTTGTGGTGGGTTTCCACTGTTTAGGCACATCAGGGGCTCTCAAAATGTGACATTGTGCTAGCTCTTGATTCCAGCCATTTTTGTGTTCATAAAGTCAAACTGTGCTCCTTCCCTGAGCCCAAACAGTGGATTTCCCACACATATGGGGTATCGGCGTACTCAGGAGAAATTGCACACCAAATATTTGGGTCCCTTCTCTATGGTTACCATTGTGAAAATAACAAATTTGGGGCTAAAGTAAAAATATTTTGTAAAAAAAAAAGTGAAATGTTCATTTTTTTCCTTCCACATTGCATTAGTCCCTGTGAAGCACTTGAAGGGTTAATAAACTTCTTGAATATGGTTTTTGTGGGGTGCAGTTGTTAGAATGGTGTCACTTTTGGATATTTTCTGACACATAGGCCCTTCAAAGTGACTTCAAATGTGATGTTATCACTAAAAACGGTTTTGTAAATTTTGTCGGAAAAAAGAGAAATTGCTGATTAACCCCTTTCTAGCTTCCTAACAAAAATAAGTTTCATAAATGCAAATGTAAAGTAAACATGTGGGAAATGTTATTTATTAACTATTTTGTGTAACAAAACTTTCTGATTTAAGGGCATGAGAATCAAAATTGCAAAATTTTTGAAATTTTTGCCAAATTTCAGATATTTTCACAAATAAACGCAATTGACATCAAACAAATGTTACCACTATTATGAAGTTTAATATGTTTCTAAAAAACAATCTCAGAATTAGTGGGATCCATTGACATGTTCCACAGTTATTACCACATAAAGTCACACTGGTCAGATTCAGACCCGGATTTAGGGGGGGCTCAAGGGGCCTGGGCCACCCACCAAGCGGGGGCCTCCCACCAATATAGGGATAAATATCTCAAAACATGTAAAATACACGTCTCTTTGCTGTGAACCGTTTATAATGATAAGGAGCATTTAACAAAAGAGAAACTATTGAAAGTGTAGGGACCTGGCTACGGTCCTACATCTCAGTGGCTGGCGCAGAGCGGGAGCGGCAGGGTCATGGCACCTGATCTGCGTCAGCATCCACTGACCTGGCTAGCCAGACTTCCTTAGTACCTGCACCTAATGCTTAGCTTATGGCATGCGGCAGCCTTCTCCGATCCCAACAGAAGCTTCTAGGCGCTACCTATTCAGCTATATGATCGCTCCCTCAGATTGGATCAGATGAGAGTTTAACTTTTTAGCCATCTAAAAGAACTGTCTTCAGACGAGCTAAAGGCCACAGCAGAGCAACTTGTCAGGTCTTTTTCAGATGACTTGGACATTACATTTATCTATGAATTATGTCAGTTTGTAACATTTGCTAATTTATTCACAGACGAGGAGCTAAAAGATATCAGCACTGAACTTTTCATGTACAAGCTTATCATGGAAAAGGGTGTGCAGGACACTTTCCCAAATATTAAGATAGCTCTAAGGATATATTTAATTTTGATGGTGACAAACTGCAGTGGCGAGCGTTCCTTCTCAAAACTCATATTAGTTGAAAACCGATTAAGGATATCCATGAAGCAGGAACGACTTGTAAATTTGGTTATCATGAGCATTGAGTGAGATATACTGCGTGAATTGGACTTTAGTGACATCATTGGTGATTTTGCAGCACGAAAATCAAGGAAAGTGCTTGGATTGTTAAAAATGAATGATTTTACCTGAATTACTCTGCGTAAATGATTTTTGTAAATAAACTTGCATTCGTTTCATTTTGTGTTTTTGCATTACATATTGCAACACCTTGAAAAATGGGCCTCCCTCCAAAATGGGCCCCGAGCCACCCACCTCTTAAATCCGGCCCTGGTCAGATTTAAAAAAAAATTGGCCTGGTCATTAAGGTCAAAATGGGCTCGGTCACAAAGGGATTAAAGGACTTTTTTCTGTTTTACCTTTTTTAAAAATTTCACTACAAGGTAAGTCATGGGGGCATCTTAGCTGACATTAGTAATGGACAGATGTCTATGACATTACAAAGCTGAAATTAACCCCACAAATATTACCCCAATTGCCACCGCACCAAGGCAAGTGGGGAGAGCCGAGGCTAAGCACCATAATTGGGGTAAATGGATGCACCGTTTCTGGGGTGTCTGAAGGCTAATGTTTTTAGTGTAGGAGAGGGACAAGACCCATGGCCCTTTCCTAGGCTATTAACCCCTTAACGACCACCGATACGCCTTTTAACGGCGGTAGTTAAGGGTACTTAAACCACAGCCGGCGCCATGGAGAAAGTGTACAGCGCCCCACCAGAGTCGGATTTTCTCTGGGGTCTCGGCTACCGGGGGTAGCCAAAACCACAGAGAACATGATTCGGGTCGGTTTTTACAGACCACGCTTTTGCGATCGCCGTTATTATTAAGAAGTTTTATTTATTTTCATTTTTTCATTAGGGTTATAATTAGGGTTAGGGTTAGGCCTGGTTCATACTGCGTTATGGCGGTCTGTTAGACGGACTGCGTTACACCGTGGTATATCACGTTGTAACGCAGTCTGTTAATGCTGCCATTCACCCCCATTTGAGGGTGCATCGCCACGCATGCCGCAAAGCGGCCATGCGTTCGCGATGTGCCGTCATTCAGTGACGGAGCCTCAGACGCGGGCTGCAGTGTCTGGGCTCAGTCACCGCTAGAACAGATGAATCCTCTTCTGATGCCTCTGCGCTAGCGGGTATAGCATAACGCAATCGTGTTATGCTATACCGTTACCAGCCCGTCAACGCTATGTGTTGAACGGGCTGGTAAAACGCAATATGAACCTAGCCTTAGCGTTAGGGTTATAATTAGGGTTAGGGTTGGAATTAGGGTTAAGGTTACAATTAGGGTTAGGGTTACAATTAGGGTTAGGGTTACAATTAGGGTTGGGATTAGGGTTAGGATTAGGGTTAGGATTAGGGTTAGGGGTGTGTTGGGGTTAAGGTTGGAGCTAGAATTGAGGGGTTTCCACTTTTTAGGTACATCAGGGGGTCTCCAAACACGACGTGGCGTTCAAAAAGTGATATGTTCTCCCTCCCTTCCGAGCCCTGCCATGCACCCAAACAGTGGTTTACCCCAACATATGGTACTCGGGACAAATTGCACACCAATTTTGGGATTCTAATTTCTCCTGTTACCCTTGGGAAAATAAAAAATATCTGGCTAAAAAAATCATTTTTGAGGGAAAAAAAACGATTTTTTATTTTCACGGCTCTGCATTTATACATTTCTGTGAAGCACTTGGAAGTTCAAAGTGCTCACCACACATCTAGATAAGCTCCTTGGGGGGTCTACTTTCCAAAATGGTGTCACTTGCAGGGGGTTTCTACTGTTTAGGCACATCAAGGGCTCTACAAGCACAACATGACCCCTGCAGAACATTCCATCAAAGTCTGCATTGCAAAATGGCGCTCCTTCCCTTCCAAGCTCTCCCATGCGCCCAAACAGTGGTTCCACCCCACTTATGGGGTATCAGCGTACTCAGGAAAAATTGCACAACAACTTTTGGGGTCCAATTTCTCCTGTTACCCTTGGGAAAATAAAAAATTAGCGGGCTAAAGAATCATTTTTGAGGAAAAAAAATGATGTTTTATTTTCACAGCTCTACGTTATAGACTTCTGTGAGGCACTTGGAGGTTCAAAGTGCTCACCACACATCTAGATAAGTTCCTTTGGGGGTCTAGTTTCCAAAATGGGGTCACTTGTTGGGGGTTTCCACTGTTTATGCACATAAGGGTCTCTCTAAACGCAACATGGCGTCCAGCCAATTCTACTTTGAAAAAGTCAAACGGCGCTAATCTAAGCGTGAGCTGCAGTGGAGTACACATGTTAAAAAGCATGACAGATCAGAGCTTTCTGCTCACTCTTCTGCTGCAGTCTTGGCCTCTCATTCCCACCCACAATCAACAAGGCCATTACTCACCTTCTAAATGTTTCCATTCCGCTGGCTGGTGGAGACAGACAGTTTAAAAAAAAAATCTGATGGTGGTGACTGTCCCACAGTAAGATGTTCTCATCCGCAACCAGTTTTCTAGGCAGGCCATCCCTGGCGTGCCTTTCCTCCCTGCTCACAATCAACATGGTCACCTACAAAGAGAGGATATGACACTGTCACTATCGCCAGTGTCACAAGCATCTCCACACCGTCCCATGGAACTGTTCAGCTTTCCATCCACCAAACCCTTGATAGAAAGTCTACATTTTTCCTGAACCACCAACGTGCCATGCTCCTCAATTACAGCATTTCAAAATTACTCGTTGTCTAAATCTTTCCATTTTGCTGGCTGGTGGAGACGGACAGTTTAAAAAAAAAATCTGATTGTGGGGACTTTCCCACAGTACAATGTTCTCAGCCGCTACCAGTTCTCTAGGCAGGCCATCCCTGGCGTGCACACACGTGGCATACAAAATCAGGTGGGCACTACGCAACGCAATCAGAGGCAAGGTCCACATAACGACTGATGTGGACCAGTACGCATAGCCAAGGACTTTACGTCTCCCTACTGCCCACTGGATATATGTAGTAGTGGCTGGGCCAGAGGCAGAAGGTGACCTAGCAGATGTCCTACCACCACCGAGGATTGCTGGACTTACTTTTCTCCAGGTTCCCGCTTCCACCACCCCCTCATCATCTGATCACAGTAAGACCTACACCACCAACTTGAGCTCAGCCAAGGAGGAACAAAAACAGGCAGTTCTGAAACTGATCTAGTTAGGGGACAGATCCCACACCGCACAGGAGCTGTGGACTGGGATAAAAGAGCAGAAAGATGAGTGGTTGGTGTCGCTGCACCTCAAGCCCGGTCTGGTGGTGTGTGATAATGGGTGAAATCTGGTAGCAGCTCTGGGCATAGCCAGTTTGATGCACATCACTTGTCTGGTACATGTTCTTAATTTGATTGTGCAGTGTTTCCTCAAAAACTACCCAGATTTGTCCAATCTGCTGGTGGAAGTGCAGGCTGTGTGCGCACACTTTCGGCATTCTCGCCTTATAGCTGCTCGCTTGTCTGTGTTGAGTCAATTCTCTATTCTCTAATCCTGCTCACCGCCTCATGTTCGATGTACCAACAAAATGAAACTCCACCCTACATATGCTGGAGAGACTGTGAGCAGCAGCAGGCAATTGTAGTCTTTCAGTTGCAGCATGCATGGGTGAGTCACTCTGCAGAACAGCCACACTTCATCAACAATGAAGTGTCAGTGGCCATAAAATAGCTAAAACCAATTCCAAACCTATAACTAATCTTGTGGATGTGCCATTTCTGGGGCGGCTGAGAGATGATGTTCTTTGTCTGGGAAAGGGACAATATCCATGGCCCTTTCCTAGGTTATTAATATCAGGCCGCAGCTGTCTGTTAGCCTTTGCTGGTTATTGAATATAGGGGGACACATCACATCAATTTTTTTTGGGGGGGGTCTTCCCTATAATAACCAGTAAAGGCTAAGCAAATAGTTGGGAGCTGATATTAATAACTTGGGAACATTTATTGCTATTGGCCTCTTTCCAGAATATTAGCATCAGTCCTCAGCCATGGGTTTTCCCTTAGCTGGTTTTAAAAATTTAGGGGAGACCAATAAGAAAAATGACAAGGGGTCCCCCTATATTTAAAAACCAGCAGAGGCTAAACAGAAAGCTGCGGGCTGATATTAATAGCCTAGGAAAGAAACAAGCTATGTAGGGTACTAAAATCAGACCTTGACATTACAATTTTGCAAAATGATCTGGATAAGATGTCTGAATGGGCAAACACTTGGCAAATGAGTCTTATGGGTATGCCACACTAAACAACGTCGCTAACGAGATCGCTAAATACGTCACTATTTAGCGATCTCGTTCGTGACGCTAACGTGTGTGGCATGTAGCAACGATGTGGCCCCTGCTGTGATCTCGCTGATCGTTCACTAGAGTTCTGGACCGTATTTAGATCGTTGGCGTCCGCTGGTGAGCGCTATATCGCTGTCTGGCACCTTTTGTGAGCGATGTGCGCTGTTTTTTACATCGCAATGACCGTTAAAGTCGTTAATGAGATCGCTAACCGCTTTTGAGTCGTTAACGAGATCACTAAGTGTGGCAGCTACTAGAGACATTAAAACGATCACAAAACGATCTCATTAGCTTGCGTCGTTATTGAGATCGCTAACGAGATCACTAAGTGTGGCAGTACCTTTAATGTAGATAAATGTAGAGTAATGCACCTAGGAAGGAGTAATCCTATTGCTGCATATACATTAAATGGGACCATACTTTGGACTACAGAACAGGAGAAAGACTTGGGTATTCTGGTTACAAGTAAGCTGAGCAGTAGTACTCAATGTCAAGCAGCTGTCACAAAAGCAAATAAGATTTTAGAATGTATAAAAAGAGCGATAAAATCCCAATGTATTGTTATCCCTTTATAAATCACTTGTGAGGCCACATCTAGAAAATGGGATCCAGTTTTGGGCTCCACAGTTAAAGGGAATCTGTCACCCTAAATTGGCGGGATATTTAAATGATGGCAGTCAGGTCAGATGGGCGGTGTTTTGGGTACTTGCCTTAACAGTAATTATTACTGGGAATTGTAGTCGTTGCCCTCCATATAACGTGCCTGCACATTGCAATCTGCGGGCAAAGCATACTGCGCGTGCGCAATTCAAGATTGCAATGCGCAGGCGCGTTATATGGAGGACAACGACTACAATTCCCAGAAATAATGGAGACAGCGGCGAACAACATGTTACGGCAAGTACCCAAAACACCGCCCATCTGACTTGACTGCCATCATTTAAATATCCCGCCAATTTAGGGTGACAGATTCCCTTTAAAGAAGGACATTCAGAAATTAGTCGTTTCAAAGGCAGGCAACTAGATTATTACAAGGGATGGAAAGCCTCTCATATGATGAGAGATTGAAAAAGATGTGCTTGTTTAGCTTTGAAAAAAGATGCCTCAGAGAGTATCTCATTTACATGTGTAAATATATACTGTATATACTCATGTATAAGCCGACCCGTTTATAAGCCGACCCCCCTAATTTTGCCACAAAAAAACTGGGAAAACTTATTGACTCGTGTTATAACCCTCTTGTCAGATTTTGTTTCAGTTTGCTGTCACATGACCTTTTTTCCCTATTTAGTCTGGCTCCGCCCTTCTGGCTTTGCTGGACTTCATTGTATTATCTACTCTTAAGCTAGCCGGGTGCTTAGGTGCCTTACTCTGTCAGTTTTGCTTGATCTTAGGAACTCTTAGTATTTGTTTTCTGTTTTATTTTCCCTGCTACAATTTCTGTTAGGAGGTGTCCACCTTTTCACCCAGTCCCTAGATCTTGTAGGGATTCCTTCCTCGCAACTATAGGTCTTCGTTCAGACTAGCTGAGGACTTTAGCGGGTCTGGTCGCAGTATCAGGTTCCCCGTTACATCGTAGGGATCCAGCTCAGTCCTATTGTAGGGACAGAATTCCCACCTTTCCTTAGTGCTTGTAGCAGATCATAACAGTAAGTCCAGCCCAAAAAAAAAAAAAAAAAATCTCTAAGGAAAGATTTTCTGTTTTCCATCATGGTGTCGGTTCGGGATTTGACTGAACGCCTGCAGGGTCTCTATGGAGGTGGCTGAAATCCAGCACCACGTGAGTAGTTGTTCTGGAGCACATTTCGTGGAGCCAAAGGTACGTTTGCCTGATTTATTTTTTGGTGAACAACAAGATTTTTTTTCTTTTAAAAATACTTGCTTGTTGTATTTCCGCATAGGGTTCATAATGTCACTTTTGCGCAAAGAACCTCAGGACTGGGCCTTTTCTCTGCAGCCTAGTGATCCATGCTTTAGATCTGTGGATAGTTTTTTTTCTGCTTTGGGGTTGTTATATGACGATCCTGATCGTGTTTCATCAGCTGAGACAGAATTGAGACGTTTGAGACAGGGATCAGGTAATGTGGAAAAATATTGTACTCACTTCCGAAGGTGGTCCACACAGGTGGGCTGGAACGATTCAGCTTTGAAAAGTTTATTTCTTGCAGGGTTAAGTGAAAGGGTTAAAGATTTGCTGATTGCTTATCCTATACCTGGTAACTTGCAAGAGGCTATGCAATTAGCCATACGGGTGGATAGGAGACTGTGTGCAAGGGTTAATGAGAGTAAATCTGCCTTGTCAGCTCCAAGTTTGGAGAAGGAATGTACTGATATTGCAGAGCCGATGGAAATTGGAGCAATGACACCTCACTCTCGGGAAAAAGAACGCAGATTTGCGGAGGGCTTGTGTTTCTATTGTGGTAGATCTGAACATTTCATTAAGAACTGTGCGCTTCGAATGAATAAAGAGAAAAAAAAAAATGAGGTCAGTTTCGCCCGTATAGCTTGTTTAAACAATAAGGCTAAGTTCACACGTTGCGGAATTGCCGCGGAAATTTCCGCGGCAATCCCGCACTTCTCCCGCAGGAAATACGCACGTTTTTTTATGCTGATTCCCGCCAGAATAATAGCGTTTTGCAAGCGTAATTAGCTTGCAGAATGCTAGCGTTTTCCTAGCGATCTGTAGCATCGCTTGGAAAACTGATTGACAGGTTGGTCACACGAGTCAAACATAGTGTTTGACAAGTGTGACCAACTTTTTACTATTGATGCCGCCTATGTCGCATCAATAGTAAAAAGATCTAATGTAAAAATAATAAAAAAAATAATAAATAATGATATTCTCACCTTCCGGCGGCCCCGCAGCCTTCCCGCGGCCCCCGCAGCCTTCCCGCCTTCAGCGACGCTCCCGGCAACTCCGGTCCCAAGGATGCTTTGCGACAAATCACACCGATGACGTAGCATCTCGCGAGACCGCTATGCCATCTGGGTGATTCTCGCAAAGGACTCTTGGGACCGGAAGTTGCCGGGAGCGTCGCTGAAGGCGGGAAGGCTGCGGGGGCCGCGGGAAGGCTGCGGGGGCCGCCGGAAGGTGAGAATATCATTATTTTTTATTTTAATTATTGTTTTACCAGGGATATGGTACCCAGGGCCTGGAGGAGAGTCTCCTCTCCTCCAGACCCTGGGTACCATCGCACATGAACCGCTTACATTCCGCAAAATTAATGAACATGTTGCTATTTTTTCCGCAAAGCGTTTTTTTCGCGGAAAAAAACGCAACATGTGGCCAAAACATGCGGAATCAATTAACATGTATAGGATGCTTAATGCTTGCGTTTTTATCGCGTTTTTACCGCGGAAAACCGCGGAAAAACCGCGAAAAAAACGCAATTATTCCTGATCGTGTGCACTTAGCCTAAAAGTGTCTTTCTTTCTGCTACCACTGCTGGTGAGGAGGAATTAATGGAGTTTCGGGTATTTGTGGATTGTGGTTCAACTCTCAATGTGATTGATGGGAAATTTAAAACTAAAATTAAAACCCAAACTTCTGTCTTCCCCTATTAATGTGGTGTCTGTGGATGGTTCTCACTTGAAAAATGTTACTCACCATATCTGTGAATTTCCTCTTACTATTAATGGTGTTCATCAAGAGAATTTGGATTTGGTAGTTTTGAATAATTTGCCCTCACCGGTGATTTTGGGGTTACCCTGGTTAAAATTGCACAATCCGGTACTGGATTGGTCTACCAATGAAATTAAGTCCTGGAGTCCCAATTGTTATGACAAGTGTTGTAACGGGCGTATTGCTGCTGTAGTTAAGGGGGAGTTACCTGTACCTATTCAGGATTTTTGGAAAGTTTTTTCTGATAAGGAATCGCAGGTATTGCCTCCTCATAGAGATTATGATTGTGCGATTGAATTTGTCCCTGGAGCAACTCTTCCTAAAAGTCGTTTATTTAATTTGACTGTTCCTGAGAGAAAGGCTTTGGAGGAATACATACAGACAAGCTTGGCCGCCGGTCACATTAGGCCTTCCAAATCTCCTGTGGCGGTTGGATTTTTTTTTGTTAAAAAAAAAGGACGGCGGTTTACGGCCTTGTCTAGACTTTCGTGAGATTAATAAGATTACTGTACGCAATCCTTTCCCACTGCCATTGATTCCTGATTTGTTTAACCAGTTAGTGGGGGCCAAGTGGTTCTCTAAAATTGATCTTCGAGGGGCATACAATTTGTTTCGCATGAAGGAGGGGGATGAATGGAAGACTGCGTTTAACACTCCACTGGGTCATTTTGAGAATCTGGTTATGCCTTTTGGACTTTCCAGTGCTCCGGCATTTTTTCAGAATCTTATTAATGACATCCTTAGACCTTTGATCGGCAGAAGTGTGGTTGTGTATTTGGATGACATTTTGATTTATTCACCGGATCTGGAGTCTCATTGGAGGAGTGTGCGTGAAGTATTACAGTTACTGAGTGATAATTCACTTTTTGCCAAGCTAGAAAAATGTGAGTTCGCTGTACAGAGACTTAGTTTTTTGGGCTACATTGTCTCCAGTGAAGGTTTTGAGATGGATCTGGTGAAAGTGCAAGCTGTGCAGGATTGGCCTAGACCTATTGGTGTGAAATCAATACAGAGGTTTTTGGGGTTCGCCAATTATTATAGAAAATTCATAAAAGATTTTTCTGTGATTGCCAAACCTCTGACCGATCTCACCAGGAAAGGTGCTGATGCGGTTCAGTGGACTACTGAGGCCATTGAGGCTTTTGTGTTGCTAAAGGAGAGGTTCAGCTCTGCTCCCATCCTTACGCAGCCTGATGTGACTAAACCATTTTTGGTTGAGGTTGATGCTTCTTCTGTGGGGGTCGGCGCAGTGTTGTCTCAGGCAAAGACGGATGGAGTACATCCTTGTGCATTTTTTTCAAAAAAGTTTTCTGAGACTGAACTGAATTATGATATTGGTAATCGGGAATTGTTGGCAATTAAACTCGCATTTGAACACTGGCGTCATTTTTTGGAGGGAGCGGAATTTCCCATTCAAGTCTTCACCGATTATAAAAATCTGATCTACCTTGATGCTGCCAAACGCTTGAATGCCCGTCAGGCTAGGTGGGCACTGTTTTTCTCACGGTTTAATTTTACCGTTACTTACATCCCAGGTACTAAAAATGTTAAAGCTGATGCTTTGTCTCGCAGCTTTTCTCCTATGGTGGGTACTGAGGAGGAGGAGGAAAACATCTTGCAAGAGGGGGTTGTTATTGCTGTTTTGGACTCCGTGTTGGAAGGTGAGATTCTTAAAGCACAGGAGAATGCCCCATCTAACACGCCTCATGGGAGGTTGTTTGTGCCTGGTACCCTGAGGAGAGATTTGTTTGTTGAATGTCATGACTCTCGCTTGGCAGGTCATCGTGGAATCTCTGAGACCAAGAGACTTGTGGGTCGCAGTTTTTGGTGGCCAGGATGGCAGAAGGAAGTCATTAAGTGGGTACGTCAATGCACTGTGTGTGCTAGATCTAAGTCTTCTCATACTCCTGCTGCGGGGTTGCTTTGCCCTCTGGAGGTTCCTAGTGCACCTTGGACACATTTGGCTATGGACTTTATTACTGACCTTCCCCCTCTGAGGGTTTCACTGTCATCTGGGTGGTCGTGGACCGTTTTAGCAAGATGTGTCACTTGGTTCCTTTCATCAAACTGCCCTGCGCTAAGACTCTCGCTAAGGCCTTTGTCAAGGAAATAGTCAAACTACATGGTGTTCCTACTGACATTGTTTCTGATAGGGGACCTCAGTTTGTGGCTCGTTTTTGGCGCGCCTTTTGTGACAGGTTGGGAGTTCATTTGTCGTTTTCATCCGGATATCATCCTGAGTCTAATGGCCAGACAGAAAGGAAAAACCAGGATGTTGAGCAGTTTTTGTGTTGTTTTGTGACTGATAATCAAGAGGGGTGGTCTGAGTTTCTGCCACTTGCTGAGTTTGCTCTTAACAACCATACATCCGCTTCTGCTGGTTGTTCGCATTTTTTTGTTGTACTGGGAGACATCCGTCTTTTGGGTCATTTTCCAAGTTGGGATCGGCTGTACCTGAAGAGATTTTTCTGGTGTTTTGGAGAGAGTTTGGACTGGTGTGCGTGGTAATCTTCAGGAGGCTAACAAAAGATCCAAAGTGTATTTTGATAGAAAACGACAAGAGGTTTTGTTTGCTATTGGTCATACAAAAAAGGCTGCACTCAAGCATACTGAAGCATGACAATATAGAAAACATGAAATTTTGAATAGCAATATGGCTTTGGAGTATAAGGAAAAATTTGAGACGCTTAGTATAAACATTTGGCCAAACATTTTAAAGCCCACCAACCATCGTCAAGGTGGTCTCAATTCTGGTGAGTCCCTGACCTAATGTGAACATACCTCTATTAGGCTGATATCTGAATTTCTGGGTGAATATGCACCTCTGTCAGTAATGCCTGCATTTATGGGTAAAGTAGGGACCTGGTGTAATTAAAATCACCACCTGGTGGGGGCGGAGTGCTCGGTCAGTAAGCTAACATTCAAAAGACAAAAAAACCTGACTGGCACTTCCAGACTAATGTGAACTAGGTGCAAACCAAAGGGAGCTACCCCCATGTAAAACATACAAAAAAGGCTGCACTCAAGCATACTGAAGCATGACAATATAGAAAACATGAAATTTTGAATAGCAATATGGCTTTGGAGTATAAGGAAAAATTTGAGACGCTTAGTATAAACATTTGGCCAAACATTTTAAAGCCCACCAACCATCGTCAAGGTGGTCTCAATTCTGGTGAGTCCCTGACCTAATGTGAACATACCTCTATTAGGCTGATATCTGAATTTCTGGGTGAACATGCACCTCTGTCAGTAATGCCTGCATTTATGGGTAAAGTAGGGACCTGGTGTAATTAAAATCACCACCTGGTGGGGGCGGAGTGCTCGGTCAGTAAGCTAATATTCAAAAGACAAAAAAAACCTGACTGGCACTTCCAGACTAATGTGAACTAGTTCAACATTAGTCTGGAAGTGCCAGTCAGGTTTTTTTGTCTTTTGTTTGCTATTGGTGACATGGTTTGGTTGTCCTCTAAGAATCTGCGCTTGAGGATTCCGTCTAAGAAATTGGGTCCCAAGTTTGTAGGGCCCTTTAAGGTGCTTCAGGTTATTAACCAATCTGCTGTTAAGTTGGAGCTTCCTACCTCCTGGAAAATTAATCCGGTGTTTCATGTTTCTCTCTTGAAAAAAGCTGAGGTCTCAGATGGAGACGTCTCGGCCACTGTTCCCCTGGTGGTGGAGGACGGGCAATATGAGATTTCCCGCATCCTAAATTCTAGACGGTATAGAGGGGGTTTCCAGTACCTCGTCACTTGGAAGGGTTATGGACCCGAGGATAACTCATGGGTGAGGGCGGATGATGTTTCTGCGTCTAGACTTGTCAGAGCGTTTCACAAGAGATTTCCGGATAAGCCTAAGTCATAGGGGATCCGGAGGATCCTCTTTGAAGGGAGGGTACTGTTATAACCCTCTTGTCAGATTTTGTTTCAGTTTGCTGTCACATGACCTTTTTTCCTATTTAGTCTGCTCCGCCCTTCGGCTTTGCTGGACTTCATTGTATTATCTACTCTTAAGCTAGCCAGGTGCTTAGGTGCCTTACTCTGTCAGTTTTGCTTGATCTTAGGATCTCTTAGTATTTGTTTTCTGTTTTATTTTCCCTGCTACAATTTCTGTTAGGAGGTGTCCACCTTTTCACCCAGTCCCTAGATCTTGTAGGGATTCCTCCCTCGCAACTATAGGTCTTCGTTCAGACTAGCTGAGGACTTTAGCGGGTCTGGTCGCAGGATCAGGTTCCCTGTTACATCGTAGGGATCCAGCTCAGTCCTATTGTAGGGACAGAATTCCCACCTTTCCTTAGTGCTTGTAGCAGATCATAACAACTCGCGTATAAGCCTAGGGTGAAAAATGATTATGCCCCCATATGATGCTCCACAGATTACGCCCCCATATGCTCCACAGATCATGCCCCCATATGCTCCACAGATTATGCCCCCATATGCTCCACAGATTATGCCCAATATGCTCCACAGATTATGCCCCCATATGCTCCAGATTATGCCCCCGTATGATCCACAGATTATGCCCCCATATGTTCCATAGATTATGCCCCATATGCTCCAGATTATGCCCCCATATGTTCCACAGATTATGCCCCCATATGCTCCAGATTATGCCCCATATGTTCCACAGCTTATGCCCCATATGTTCCACAGATTATGCCCCCATATGCTCCAGATTATGCCCCATATGTTCCACAGTTTATGCCCCATATGCTCCATATTATGTCCATATGTCCATATTATGTCCCCATATGCTCCATATTATGTCCCCATATGCTCGAGATTATGCCCCATATGTTCCACAGCTTATGCCCCCATATGCTCCATATTATGCCCCCATATGCTGCACAATTATGCCCCATAGTATAGGCCTCATATGCTGCTGCTGCAAAAAAAAAATGACATACTCACCTCTCGTCGCTGGGGCCAGGTGCCGGTGTCCTGAGCAGGCGGTGACACCGGCGCCCTATGGGGGACAGGTGCCGGTGTCACCGCTCGCTCAGGACCCGGCACTTGGAATTTTTACCTGTCCCTCGGTCCACTGCATCGCTGCTCCCTCTTCCGGGTCCTTGGCAGTGAATGATCAGGCAGGGGGCGAGATGCGCACTAACGACGTCATCGCGCCCTCTGCCTGAACATTCACAGCCAGAGGAGTCAGACCGAGGGAGCAGCGTTGCGGTGGACCGAGGGACAGGTAAATATCGCTATACTCACCCCTCCGCCGCGCGTCCCTGCAGCCTCTCCTCTTCTCCCGGCGCTCTCCGCAGCACTTCAGTCCTGCAGCGGTCACGTGGTGCCACTCATTAAAGTCATGAATATGTGCATATTCATGACTTTAATGAGCGGTGCCATGTGACAGCTGCAGGAAGGAGCCGGAGATCGTGAGAGAAGCAGGGGGGCTGCAGAGACCGCGCCGGCGGAGGGGTGAGTATGATCCGACACCCCCGCTCCCCTCCCCCGCCGACCCCCGTATATGACCCGTGTATAAGCCGAGAGGGGGACTTTCAGCCCTAAAAAATGGGCTGAAAATCTCGGCTTATACATGGGTATATACGGTATGTGGTCAGTACAGAGGACTTGTGCATGACTTATTCCTTCTGAGGGCGATAATAAGGACCAGAGTGCACTCATTAAGGGTGGAAGAAAGGCGATTCCGACAGCTAAATAGGAAAGGGTTCTTCACAATTAGAGCAGTCTGAATTTGGAATGCCCTACCACAAGAGGTAGTAATGGCATACACTATGACAGCTTTTAAAAAAAAATGGCTGGATGATTTCCTCAATGCACATAACATTGCGGGTTATAGTTAATTTAGTGACAAAATTAGCAATTGGAGAAAGGTTGAACTTGATGGACCTAGTTATTTTTTCAACTTATGTAACTATGTAACCACAAAGGCAGTAAATTATCTTATCTTAGAAATTACTGTTCTTTTACTCTAAAGCCTGGCCTCTCCTGGCATTCTGCAAGCCTCCAGCAGGATATTATAAGGTATGTTCCCATTTAAGCTCAGACAAGATAGAGGTTGACTCCTGATCATCAGGACAATTACGGTAGTTCTTCTAATCTTCCAATCCACGGTTATCCAAATTAGTTACCCTCAAATAAATATCTTAAGGGATCCATTCTCAAATGGCACATTTCTGCAGTTTTATCTTTATTCTTCCAGTAGATTTATTGAACTTGTATCTCTAGGAAAATATTGCAGTTTTTGCTCAGTCTATTCCTTACTTCCAAGAAGGAGAGTCCTTCCCCTCCATACTTTGAACGTCGAAAATTCCGTCAGTTGTGGATGGATAATCTACATCAGAGGTCTCAAACTGCATTCCTCAAGGGCCACAAACAGGTCATGTTTTCAGGATTTCCTTGTATTGCACAGGTGATAATTTAATCACCTGCACAGACAATGATTCCAGCACCTAGTGCAATGCTAAGGAAATCTTGAAAACACACACTTTTTGCGGCCCTTAAGGAATGCAGTTTGAGACCCCTGATCTACATGAAGCAAGAAAAAGTATATCTTGGGAACATAGCTCTATGTTTTGGCATGTTCACCTCTGGGTTCCTTTTTTTCATGTGCTGGTATTGGTTTTGCCAATTCAATGCACTTTTTTTCACCCTAATGATAGCCCTTTGTGCCTTCATCATGGCTGTCTTTTGCGTGCAGAGTTGTAGCCATGCCTTATCAGAACGCCCACCCACCTAGGTTTGTCCAAAACTTTATTTAAGGGCATATGCTTATCCTCAGACCAGTCCAAATACTTGAGAAAAGGAGTCTGCCTCTATAGCTGGATAGGAAGCCTAGAGCACATAAAATCACCACCCATTTCAGTGGTTTTCCTGTCCTTTAGACAGGAGCTTGGAGCATGCAGTAATGCCATAAAGATAGAACATCATGGTAGACTGAGTGGCCTCCAGCAAAGACTGCAGTGGAAAAGTCAGTGTAGTTGACCTCTGAGTGGAACCGTCCAGAAATCTAGGTATACCTCTTGCTGCTTCAAATTCCACGCCTTGGCCTGCTGCCTCAAGGCTTTGCTTGGCCAGCTGTCTCGTGCCTCACGGCTGGGCTTGGCCTGCTGCTTCGTGCCTCACAGCTTGGCTTGGCCTGCTGCTTTGTGCCTCACGGCTGGGCTTGGCCTGCTGCTTCGTGCTTCAGGCCTGAGCTTGGCCTGCTGCCTCGTGCCTCAGGCCTGAGCTTGGCCTGCTGCCTCGTGCCTCACGCCTGAGTTTGGCATGCTGCCTCGTGCTTCACACCTGAGCTTGGCCTGCTGCCTCGTGCGTCACGGCTGAGCTTGGCCTGCTGCCTCGTGCGTCACGGCTGAGCTTGGCCTGCTGCCTCGTACATCACGGCTGGGCTTGGCCTGCTGTCTTGTGCCTCACGGCTGAGCTTACTAGTGTGAACACGTCACTCCTTGTAATTTATAACCGTAATGGTGCCTAGATTAGGGGCGCCACTCCCATACTAACATAACATAAAGGTAAACCTGGCACTCATGATAGTGATGAAGCAAAAATAATTTTATTTCAGAAATGCAATCCACAACATATGACGTTTCGGTCAAAATATCAGACCTTCTTCAGACTATGGAGAAAAAATGAAAATAACAAAACAAAATAAATAGGTTTGTCTCTATGAGTCAATATATTATCTCATATCATACATAAAAAAAAATAAAAATTAAAATACAAGAAGAAGCTAGTTATACGTATCTATAAGAATATATCTCAGTATATATGACGCACTAGACGGCGTTTACTACATAACAGTATTATATATTGTGTACAGGCGATAATATATAAGTAGTCATACAGGCTCACGCTGAAAAATAATACAGGTTCATATTTACACCAGGATACTACGGAATCATTATGGTCACAAAAGGAATCTGACATTCAATACAAAAAGATATAAAAAAGGTTCCTATAAGTAAATTGTGAGTGCAAGTGCTAAATGAGTCTCTGACTAGTGCAAAGTAAAGAATGCCAACCTTACCAGATTGCAAAGGAGACTGTATAGAAAGGCTAAATGGTGGATACTGTGAAAGAAAATATGCACAAATTGCTGCTATGTACAAAACGCTATACATAGAAGTGCACTGTCCTCCATATGGAGTTGTAATGTGCAGGGCAAAAGGTGGGAAGTGAAGTCTTACCATATCCATAAAGATTTCTAGGAAAAAAGCGCTGCATAGGAATCGCAGTAAAGTAGTTCTGCTGTAAGGTAAGGCGCTCAGAGTGGACTGTGCACATGTGGGCTATAAGCTTCTGGCGTTACCATGTGACCGGAAGTGATGAAGAATCCATGAGACTGTCTGCTGGAACGCAAGTGAAGCGCATACAGAGTATCTGGACCGGAAATAGGTCATCATTAGTGTCCTCAGGGCAGTGTAACAAGGTGGAACGCACAGTGAAACGTAAGCTAGCCGTGCTCTGTGATAAGAAGTCAGAATAGCGCTGGAGCAATGTGCAGGAAAGTATCAGTGACAGGCAGGTTATTGATTAGCCTATGGAAATGAGAAAAACAACAATTTAGAAGCTTATATGGAACATAATGAACATCATAAACAGATAGCACTCTAGGTAGCATTTTCAAGGTAGCTAATGTCCATAATAAGGTACATATTTGAGAAGTATACAGTAAAGAATATACAGGACAATCAAAACAAAACAAAAAATTGGATACATAAACCATAGGTATACAGTAAGAGGTGGAACAAGCTGATAGTATTAATTGGTGAATCAGTGGCTTTATTCTCTACATTATGCCAAATCGGCAAGAAATTCTAGTACAAACCGATCATATCGTACTCTCTGTTTAGGCCCTTAGGTTCCAGGGTCTGTAACAGATGTATCCAAAAAGCCTCTCTATGGCGTAATTTTTGAATAAGATTTCCACCTCTTCTGTTTAATTGTACATGTTCCAAAACCAAGAACCGCAATTGCGCTATCGTATGTCCTGCTGTGTTGAAATGATAGGGACTGGTAAATGATTTTTCTTACACCGTATGTCCGATTTGTGGTGGGATATTCTGTCTTTTATGGCTTGTGTGGTCTCACCCACATACATTTTGCCACATGGGCATTTAATAGCATAAATGACTGATGTTGAGTTACAGGTAAAGAAACCTTTGATCTGAATATTGGTACCCGTACAGGGATGTGAGAAATTGGGACCTTTAAAGACATTAGAGCATTGCGCGCAATGCAGGCAAGGGAATGTACCTTTCTTTTGGGTACGGAGAAAGGTCTGTCTGGGTATGGTCTGAGTTGATCCAATGTCGGCTCTAACGAGTTTATTTTTAAGATTAGTGGGTCTTCTAAAACAAGGCAAAAATGGAACCTGGAATTCAGGAATGTCAGGAAAGCTGTTACTGAGAACATGCCAATGTTTTCGTATTTTATGGTGAAGACCATACATAAACGGATGGTATGTATGGACAAATGGAATCCGATTGTCTGTTGGTAATCTGGAAATGGTTCGTGGTGTGCGGGAATTGCGTAATAGTGATCTGGGATAACCTCTGTCTATAAATTTGTTCTCCATCTCTTCCAAGCGTTGGGTCCGTATGGAAGGATCACTAACGATTCTACGTACTCGGTCAAACTGTGAGATTGGGACCGACATTTTTACTGCCCTAGGATGGCAGCTTTGAAACATTAGAAGGTTATTACGATCTGTTGTTTTTACAAACAGGTCTAAAGAAAGGTTCCCTTGGTCATCTAGTAGTACTTTGGTATCCAAAAAACTTATTTCCCTGTCATGATAGTTCAGGGTAAAATTCAATTCAGGCCAAACAGAATTTATAGTATCAAAAAATTCAATTAGAGTTTCAACCGGCCTTGCCATAGGCAAAAGACGTCATCTATATAGCGACGCCATAATAGACAGTGTTTTCCGTTTATGTATGGTCTTCACCATAAAATACGAAAACATTGGCATGTTCTCAGTAACAGCTTTCCTGACATTCCTGAATTCCAGGTTCCATTTTTGCCTTGTTTTAGAAGACCCACTAATCTTAAAAATAAACTCGTTAGAGCCGACATTGGATCATCTCAGACCATACCCAGACAGACCTTTCTCCGTACCCAAAAGAAAGGTACATTCCCTTGCCTGCATTGCTCGCAATGCTCTAATGTCTTTAAAGGTCCCAATTTCTCACATCCCTGTACGGGTACCAATATTCAGATCAAAGGTTTCTTTACCTGTAACTCAACATCAGTCATTTATGCTATTAAATGCCCATGTGGCAAAATGTATGTGGGTGAGACCACACAAGCCATAAAAGACAGAATATCCCACCACAAATCGGACATACGGTGTAAGAAAAATCATTTACCAGTCCCCTATCATTTCAACACAGCAGGACATACGATAGCGCAATTGCGGTTCTTGGTTTTGGAACATGTACAATTAAACAGAAGAGGTGGAAATCTTATTCAAAAATTACGCCATAGAGAGGCTTTTTGGATACATCTGTTACAGACCCTGGAACCTAAGGGCCTAAACAGAGAGTACGATATGATCGGTTTGTACTAGAATTTCTTGCCGATTTGGCATAATGTAGAGGATAAAGCCACTGATTCACCAATTAATACTATCAGCTTGTTCCACCTCTTACTGTATACCTATGGTTTATGTATCCAATTTTTTGTTTTGTTTTGATTGTCCTGTATATTCTTTACTGTATACTTCTCAAATATGTACCTTATTATGGACATTAGCTACCTTGAAAATGCTACCTAGAGTGCTATCTGTTTATGATGTTCATTATGTTCCATATAAGCTTCTAAATTGTTGTTTTTCTCATTTCCATAGGCTAATCAATAACCTGCCTATCACTGATACTTTCCTGCACATTGCTCCAGCGCTATTCTGACTTCTTATCACAGAGCACGGCTAGCTTACGTTTCACTGTGCGTTCCACCTTGTTACACTGCCCTGAGGACACTAATGATGACCTATTTCCGGTCCAGATACTCTGTATGCGCTTCACTTGCGTTCCAGTAGACAGTCTCATGGATTCTTCATCACTTCCGGTCACATGGTAACGCCAGAAGCTTATAGCCCACATGTGCACAGTCCACTCTGAGCGCCTTACCTTACAGCAGAACTACTTTACTGCGATTCCTATGCAGCGCTTTTTTCCTAGAAATCTTTATGGATATGGTAAGACTTCACTTCCCACCTTTTGCCCTGCACATTACAACTCCATATGGAGGACAGTGCACTTCTATGTATAGCGTTTTGTACATAGCAGCAATTTGTGCATATTTTCTTTCACAGTATCCACCATTTAGCCTTTCTATACAGTCTCCTTTGCAATCTGGTAAGGTTGGCATTCTTTACTTTGCACTAGTCAGAGACTCATTTAGCACTTGCACTCACAATTTACTTATAGGAACCTTTTTTTATATCTTTTTGTATTGAATGTCAGATTCCTTTTGTGACCATAATGATTCCGTAGTATCCTGGTGTAAATATGAACCTGTATTATTTTTCAGCGTGAGCCTGTATGACTACTTATATATTATCGCCTGTACACAATATATAATACCGTTATGTAGTAAATGCCGTCTAGTGCGTCATATATACTGAGATATATTCTTATAGATACGTATAACTAGCTTCTTCTTGTATTTTAATTTTTATTTTTTATTTTTCTTGTGTATGATATGAGATAAAATATTGACTCATAGAGACAAACCTATTTATTTTGTTTTGTTATTTTCATTTTTTCTCCATAGTCTGAAGAAGGTCTGATATTTTGACCGAAACGTCATATGTTGTGGATTGCATTTCTGAAATAAAATTATTTTTGCTTCATCACTATCATGAGTGCCAGGTTTACCTTTATGTCACGGCTGAGCTTGGCCTGCTGCCTCGTGCCTCACGGCTGAGCTTGGCCTGCTGCCTCGTGCCTCACGGCTGAGCTTGGCCTGCTGCCTCGTGCCTCACGGCTGAGCTTGGCCTGCTGCCTCGTGCCTCAGCTGAGCTTGGCCTGCTGCCTCGTGCCTCACGGCTGGGCTTGGCGCTGCCTCTGCTCGGCGCTTCCGTGCCTCTCACGGCTGGCTTGGCCTGCTGCCTCGTGCCTCACGGCTGGGCTTGGCCTGCTGCCTCGTGCCTCACGGCTGGCTTGGCCTGCTGCCTCGTGCCTCACGGCTGGGCTGGGCCTGCTGCCTCGTGCCTCACGGCTGTGCTGGGCCTGCTGCCTTGTGCTTCACGGCTGGGCTGGGCCTGCTGCCTCGTGCCTCACGGCTGGGCTTGGCCTGCTGCCTCGTGCTTTGTTACGGCTAAGAATAATCTTTTTTGTCCCTGTATTTGTGCCATTTCTTAATTACATTTCAAACTGAGGAAAGGGCAACTTCGAAATGCTTTAGAATCTTTTTATAGAGTTGTCATGCTTTGTGGGCCTTTACAATTTTCATTTTCAGAGTGCTAGGCAGCTGCTTAGAAAGAACCAAAGGCTGCTGTTTTTGGTACAAGTTTAGAGGAGGCTGGGTTTTTTATAAAGCTGGGAAATTTGCCTCACCTGGTGTGGAGAAACAATAGTCAGTGGGTGCTCTCGGCCGCTGGCCTGGCTGTCTTTAGAAAGACCACATGGACCAAGACTCATCCCACTGAATGCCTGCACTCCTTTCCCATGGACATACTACTACTCAGACAACACAGGGTGAGGGTAACACAATGTGGCAGTACCTTATTGGACTATCAACAGTCAATAACATATAGTACAGTCCCAGCAAATACACAAGATGGTGCAAATGACAGTCTCGTCCTTCCGCTGGCTCGATGCAAAACAGAACATCTGCGACTTCGGGGCTTCCAGGGCCAACTACTACAACAACTGGCACCCGGCTTTTGGCAGGCACACAAAGAGAGGAGGTAGCGGCAAGCTTCGTAAGCTGACAGAGTACATTGCGGTATGTGGCCAGGGGACCTGATTGTCCCAACCTGGCTTCTCCAAATGTCTTTGAGGGTTCAGTGATTGTCAATGGAACAGATCTGTATTCCTCCAGTTGGTACCATGGTTCCTTGGCTGCTGTCAAGTAGAGTTCCTTGGGAAACAGAGGCAGATCCCCTGTTGTAATAAACTTCTTGATTGTGGTTTTTAGCACCATGAGGGGTGATTGGTGAAGTTTTTAGAACTGTGTCACTTTTGGGTATCTTCAATCATAAAGACCCCTCAACCAGTTCCTGGTTCTAACATACCCACTTTGGATCATCTTTTGACGCCTTATGTAATGCACCTTGTAACTGTGACCCACTCTAAATGGATATATCTTGAAAAAGGCCGTACTATAGGCTGTAACGTTGATTTGATGATCTGAAATTCACTGGGTCTTTTTTGCTTTGTTTGCTCAATAAACTGTTTTGCAACATATTTTTTTGAGTGCCAAAGTTTATATTGTACATGTTTATAATCGTTTACTTCAGAGCACCACATGCATTACGGTAGAGCACCCTTTTCTCTTTATCAGACCTGAGTAGGAACATGCTTTTTTCGTGGATTGATTTGAAGCTTTTATTGGGAACATTTTACATAACATTTGGGGTCAAACTTATTTGTCACTCTAGGCTGACCACTTACTTTGGGGTTTCCATCTAAATCTCTGTGATGTAACATAGTTATTAAGGTTGAAGGAAGACTTTAAGTCCATCTAGTTCAACCCATATCCTATCCTAACCTGCTCTAACATGTTGATCCAGAGGAAGGCAAAAAAAACCATGTGGCAACAGTAAGCTTCACATTGGGTAAAAAAATTCCTTCCCGACTCCACATATGGCAATTAGACTAGCTCCCTGGATCAACGCAATATCTAGTGAATATAGCCTGTAATATTATACTTTTCAAGAAAGGCATCCAGTCCCTTTTTAAATTTTAGTAGTGAATCACTCATTACAACATTATACGGTAGAGAGTTCCATAGTCTCACTGCTCTTACAGTAAAGAATCTGCATCTGTGATTATGACTAAACCTTCTTTCCTCCAGACGTAGAGGATGCCCCCTTGTCCCTGTCACAGGTTTAAGATTAAAAAGATCATTAGAAAGGTCTTTGTACTGTCCCCTCATATATTTATACATTGTAATAAGATCACCCCTAAGCCTTTGTTTTTTTCTAACTAAATGACCCCAAGTGTAATAACCTGTCCTGGTATTGCAGACCCCCTAGTTGTCTAATAACCTTGGTCGCTCTTCTCTGCACCCGCTCCAGTTCAGCTATGTCTTTCTTATACACCGGAGACAGAACTGTACACAGTATTCTAAGTGTGGTCGCACCAGTGACTTGTATAGAGGTAAAATTATGTTCTCCTCATGAGCATCTATGCCTCTTTTAATGCATCCAATTATTTTATTTGCTTTTGCAGCAGCTGACTGACACTGGCCACTAAATGTGAGTTTGTCGTCCACCCATACACCCAGGTCTTTTTCAGTGACAGTTTTGCCCAGTGTTTTACAATTAAGCACATAATTATACATCTTATTTGTTCTACCCAAGTGCATGATCTTACATTTAACCCCATTAAAGCTCATTTGCCATTTATCAGCCCAAGCTTCTAGTTTACATAAATCCTCCTGTAATATAAAATTGTTCTCCTCTGTATTGATTACCCTGCAGAGTTTAGTGTCATGTGATTCAGATTAAGCCCCGAGGGATCCATTCACTATAATGAGGCAGTAGAATTACACTGGACACCGTCTGGCCTCTGTTCAGTGGTGTCTTTCTTTTCAGAAGTGCATAAAACTGTGGCCAACGGCACTTTTATGCAATCCTAAAAAGATGGACACCGCCGGATCACAGGTGAGACGGCATCCACAGTGTCTCCATCTGCCTTAATTTAGGGAATCTTCCGCCAAAAGATCTGTCTGAATCGTGTATTTCAGATATTTACACGGAAACCCCGGTGCAAGCGCTGAGCGCAGGATAAATGTGCTCCGAGCCTTACTGCGATCTTTGGGAGGTAGAATGGAAAAAACAGCAGGTGAACAATTGGTTTTATTTATTTTTTACGCCGTTCCTCATGCGGTATAAGTGATTAGGCAACTTTATTTTTCGGGTCGGTACGATTACAGCGATATCAGATTTATAACGGGTTTTTATGTTTGGCAGCTGTCACATACTAAAAGGCGCTTTTTATTGCAAAAAAATAGATTTTGTATCACCATATCTTGAGAGGTATAATTTTTCCATATTTTGGTTCACAGAGTCATGTGAGGGGTTGTTTTTTTGCAGGACGATTGACGTTTTTATTGGTACCATTTTCGGGCACATGACATTTTTTGATTCCTTTCTATTCCAATTTTTGGGAGGCAGGATGAACAAAAACCAGCACTTCAGGAATTCTTTTTTTTTGGGGGGGGGGGGGGGTTTATGCTATTCTGTGTGTGGTAAAATTGATGACAGTTTTGTTTTGTTTTTTTAATGTTTTGCAGCTTTTTCACAATAAAAACTATTTTAGAGAAAAAATAATTGTTTTTGCATTGCTTTATTCTGAGACCTTTACCTTTTTAGATTTTTCCACTGATGGAGCTGTATCGCAGCTTGTTTTTTGCGGGACAAGATGAAGTTTCAGCAGTACCATGTTTATTTATATCCGTCTTTTTGATGGCATTTTATTCAATTTTTTGTTCGGCTGTATAGTATAAAACAATGTTTTTTGCCTTGTTTTTTTATTTTTTATGGTTTCAGATGCGGCAATAGGAAATGTGCACTTTTATTGTTTATATTTTTTTTTTTCATACAATATCTATAGAGTTTTTATTTTTTTTAGATTTTCTTTTTTTTAATATTTTTAGTTATTTATTTATTTATTTTTTTACATTTTTACGTTGTCTCACTATGTGGTTATCATTTTTTTCAGGCTGATCGCTTCTACAGCATGGGGATGCAGCAGCATCCCCATGCTGTACAAACTATCAGCTCTGCACTGACAGAGAAAGTTGCTAATCATGTACTGCGCATTATCAGCAAGTTTCCTAGCTATGGAGACCCGGATGTCGTCATGACGACATTGAGTCACCTTGGTAACGATCTTGTTAGATCGCAGCATTTTGGCGATTGAAGTGCCGGGAGCGGTGCGTGACCGCTCCTGGCACTTAGTGCCGGGTGTCAGCTGTCAAAATCAGCTGACACCCGGCGGCGGGTGGTACGCGGGCGATCAAAATGACGTAATAATCCATTCCTGGTCAAATAGGCCCAGGGCACATGGACGGATTATTACGTCTGTTGTCAGAAAGGGGTTAAATATCGATTGTTCAGTTAACCTGCTTCTTTGTCCCTCAAGGATAGCAAAATGTTAAGCTGCAAGGACTGATGCAATAAGTAGTCAGCAACCATTCAACCAATCAAAAAACATCAATTCAACCTACAATAAGAATAAACGTTCAGTCTCATGTCTCTGGGCCTACTGAATAATACGTCTGGCATAATCTATTTATATAATTGCCTTGTAATGTTTTCATTTCCTGTTCTGTCCAGATGTCACCGTATTCCAGAATTCCAAACGTAGAAAGTTCACCGATCGCCATATTTGGACACCCAAGTGTTGGTTGGAGTTGTATGATAGTCAAAGCAGTAAAATCTCAGTTAATCCTCCTAGATGGCGTTGTATAACGGTGAAACTAATGAAGTCCAGTGGGAGAAGTAATTTAATCAAATTGTTATAAAGCCTGGTAAAATGGGTAAAGTAAGTTCCAATTAATGCTGTAAGATGGAGTAGTGAATAAGTCATGTCTAGCAAGACATGGCCTTATCCTTTACGGTGGTTTCAAGGTGTTTGGTTACAGCAATATTGTTTGTTTTTTTCAGTGCTAGAAGGAAAGCGTGGTGTGTGTGTGTGTGTGTTGAAATAAGCTTAGAGGGAATCTTTTAGCAGGATTTCACACTCTATACTATATTTGCTTGTAGGTCTTTCATAAAACAAATCCAGCATTAACTTTACATGGCTAGTCCTTTCCTCTGTTACTGAGAAATCGGCATATACAAATGAGGCTGTAGATCTGAAGCATCTGTCACTCAATCTCTTTTCCCTGGCCAGCTCCACCCCCTTCAGCTTGACTGACTGCCTATATTATATGTGAATTCAGGCAATGAAGCCATTGGTCAAGCAGGAGGTGGCAGCACTGGGTGGGAATAGAGCTGGAGTGGCAGAGGCTTCAGAACTAAGACCTTATTTGCATATCAATTCAGAAGCTGATTTTCTAGAACTGGAGAAGGGGACTGGCCATGTAAACGTACAGCTGGATTTATCCTGCTGTCAGATTCCCTCTAAGCTTATTTGAACTTTTTTCTTGCCCCTCCAGAGTTCCTGAACAAGCATTTGTTTGCTTCTGTAATGCTTTGAAATACATTGTAAAATACTGAATAACAATAACTGACACACTCTGGTACTGCCTAATAGTCAAATGCTTATGGCAGTCCAGGTACTTGGTCAGATCTTCATCTGCCATAGAAAAGCAACTTCACTCAAAAATCATATTCAAGGAGGCAATGTGTGTACAGGGAAAGTCCCTTCCCTTTGTCAAACACCTTAGATACGATACAATACGATACACTTTATTGATCCCGAGGGAAATTATGGTGATATGATGACATTTTCAATACCAACCCCAGCATCAGGCATTGGTCTTCGATCATTCCTTGATTGCCAGTTGACAGGAAATGTTGGCTGTGATGTTTCTCTGCCCTCTGGGGCTGTGAGACAGTTCAGAAATTTTCAGTTTTCACTCCTAATTTTATTCTTGCTGCTTCTGAGTATTCCTTTATATTATTATTCAGTCTACGGTTCTAGAGATATGGACCTTTATTTATTTAGTTTTAATTTCTGTATGCACTGCTCCTCTTTGTAAAGACCATAAAAACTAGCACTACATGAAAAAAACATTATCTTTTGGATTCATGCGGCAGATTTTAAAAAAAAAAACACCAAAGTAGTATATGCTGGGGAGCAGTGGAAATAACAAAAGGGCAAAAACTGGTTACTTTTGACCTGGCCATGGCACAGATCCTCTTTAATAAGGCTATCCAGGACAATTTTAGTTTTTAGGCCCACAATAAGATAAAATATCAGGCAGGTATTGGCTAACAGAGGAAACAACCTACCAGTTCTACTAGGCACCATCCCAGGGATTCAGCCTCTCCATGTCTACAAAGCAGCTTTTCTACTTCCAGGCTGCTCTGTCAAGAGGGCCTTACTGCCAATGTCATGCTGATTGATAGCCAGCTCCTAGCTGTCTAACTGCAGGGAGCCAGCGGTTAATCAGCATTACAAAGTCAGTCACACCCCATCACCAGAGCTGAGTGGATGAGAAGCCACTGCTCTGTTGATGTAATGTAATCGGAAGTTGCTCACCGGCAGGAGCGGTCTGTTATTTCTTGGTCCAAGTAAAAAAAAATTAAGTAGTCCTGGATAACCCCTTTAACAAAATTGAATTAATAAGCTGTGACACTGAAGCGAACAAACTGCACTTAGCAGGAAAGTAATCCTTATTCATTTCAGTATATGGGATGTCTGTTTCATACTATGGATTATTGGTAATTGGTTCCTTTTTAACTGTTTTGCACCAGTTATGTGCACCTTTCAGTCTTTCTATAAAAGTGTATATGTTGCAAATCATAGAAGAATCTTTTTTTTCTGACTGCACTGTGTATCATCAAACACAAATCCTGTCAATAGTAATTTCTTGGAGTAAAGTTTACAATGCAGCATTGAAAAAGAATCAGTCCTCTATTCAGATGCCCTGATTCATTAAAGAAACACTCCCATCAAAAATATTATCCTCTTAATATATTACAATCATCATAATATAGAGCACCGTGTACTTACAGTTTCTCATTTTGCCTTTCTACCCAGCTAATTCTTCATTTCTCAGCTCTACATGCAAACAGAAAATCTCTTGTCCCTGCAGAAATCATTCCCCTTTTCAACTCCGTACCCAACTGCTCTGATGCCCCCCCATCCCTCCCACCCCCCGCCATTGAGTTTTATAGTGACCTGTGAGTCATACAGGGAAAATTGACCTCCTGTTTCTACATAGAGCTTCGAAAGATTGTTACTCAGTTTTTAATCATGCAATGATGGAAAAGAGAAGAATTAGCTGGGTAAAGGGGCAAGACAAGAAATTGTAAGTACTCAGTGTTATATAATATGATGACTGCAGTATATTAAGAGGATACAAATTTTGATTTGAGTGGTTCTTTAACAGGCGTGTACCTCCATGTGCACCATGCTACAACTCCTACTCCTGATACTAATAGAGTAAGATTTGAGGCGTATCAAATAATAAAGCCGAAAGTTAAAAATGTTAGCTCAGCCTCGAGTTGCTTCAAAATTTTATGACTTCTCAAGTCTTTTTACTTCAGAATACTGACATGAAAGCTTTGAATCAGTCCCTCAGTAGTTACCGTATTTTTCGGACTATAAGACGCGCCTTTTTCCCCCAATATTTGAGGGGAAAATGGGAGTGCATCTTATAGTTTGAATGTACTTACCATGAGTGTAAAGGTAGCAGGAGTTGAGTGATTCTGCCTGCCCTGTGCTGCGAAGAGGGGGTGTTCAGTGGTCTGACGCTGCAGGGCGATAATCTCACTCCCATCCCAGGTTGGTGCGGCAAGTTCGGTGGTGCGGGGGCTCCGCCGACATGAAAGCCCGGAGCCCCTGCACATCCATTGCTGCAGTATGGTGGCCTTCAGGAAAATAGCCGCCGGAGGTGACACATGTGCAAATTGAGATCTCACGACATCTCGTCGCAAGATCTCAGGAGACGAGATCTCAATCTGCGCATGCACCGCCTTCGGCGTCCATTTTCCCGGAGACCACTGCATTGTTGCAATGGATGTGCGGAGGCGCCAGGCTTTCACAAAATGTTGGAGCCCCCACACCTCCGAACCTTCCGCACCAACCTGGGATGGGAGTCGGATCATCGCCGAACCACCGAACATCTCCTGTAGCCTCGCTCCACCAGCGCTGCTCTCCCCCCTTCCCTGTTGAGCTAAATTCGGACTGTAAGATGGCCTTCCATTTGATGCATTAAATGTATCTGGATGTTCATGATGTCAAAATGTTACCTTTCTTAGTAATTAGGAATATGTTTAGCATATTAGTCTGAAAATGCATGCATCTAATAGGGGTTTATTTTTATGGCTATTGTGATAATTTTACAAAAGTCTTTTGTAGAAATATTTCTTTATTTTATCAACAATTTTACTGTATTTTTTGCAGGGCCTCCAAAGAAGTGCAAGATGTACAGATGAAAAAATCTTCGTTCTGGAAGGTGTAAGTGTACAATGATTTAACTCCATGTTTTTACTTAGTTTTTATGTAGTTTAGATGTGATTTATTTTATAGGTAACACAATAATGCTGTAATACTTATTTCTGGCTGGGTGAGCTTTGTCAGCGTGTAACTAACTATAATATACAATGTATTCTGTTGCTATTGAATCCCCTCTTCCGAGAGACAATAGCTCTGACTCATCATTTGTTTTTATTTGGGGGGGAGGGGTTTAATAACGTTTTCTTTTTTGTGTTGTGTTATTTCTTTTTTTTTTTCTTGTTTTTTTAAAATGCTGCATGCAGTTTAAGAATTTTGCACAAAGTCAAAATTGGTGTTTATTTTTGTGTTTAACCCCTTCACGACCAGACGTGTTTCCGTTTTTGCGTTTTCATTTTTGCTCCCCTTCTTCCCAGAGTCATAACCTTTTTATTTTTGGTCAAAATGGCCGTATGAGGGTTTTTTTTTTTTGCTGGACAACATGTACTTTTGAACGACACTATTGATACCAACATATGTACGGTACTTCAAAACGGGAAAAAAATACCAACTGCGGTGAAATTGCAGAAAAAACTGCAATTCCGCAGTTGTTTTTTTTTTTTACCAATGGAGTCTCCATTTTTCGTGATCTTGGCAGGGTGAAGGCTTATTTTTTACGCGCCTAGCTGACGTTTTTATTGATGCCATTTTGGAGTAGATATGATCTTTTGATCGCACGTTATTACATTTTATTGTAATGTAGCGATGACAAAAAAACATAATTTTGACAATTTGATTTTTTTTCCTCGTTACGTCGATTAGCAATTGGGTTATTTCTTTTTTATATTGATAGATCAAGCGATTCTGAATGCGGTGATACCAAATATGTATGTGTTTGTTTTTTTTTATTTTATTTTGAATGGGGTGCAAGAGGGGTGATTTGAACTTTTATATTTTATTTATTTTTTTAATATTTTTTAAAAAATTTTTTTTACTTTTTGCATGCTTCAATAGTTTCATGGGAGACTAGAAGCTGCAGTACTCTGATCTCCTCTGCTACACGTAGGAGATGATCAGATCGCCTGTGTGTATCAGAAATGTTCACTTGCTATGAGTGCCGACCATCGGGCTTTACTCATAGCAATCCGGCAATGATAAACATAGAGGTCTGCTGGAGACCTCTGGTTGTCATGCCAACCCATTGGTGACCCGCGATCATGTGACGGGGTCACCGATGGGTGGGATTTACGATATGGTTCTGGATAGAGATTGACAGCGGTATTTAACTAATTAACACCCACATGTGGACCGCGATTCCACCTGTGGCTGTTGCGGGCACATGTCAGTTGTACAGATCAGCTGTCATGTGCTCGGAAAGGTGCGGGCTCAGCTCCGGAGCCCGCACCAAATGGGCAGTCCGGCATCAGCATACTATTATGCCCGATGTCAGAAAGGGGTTGACCTTATTTTACGACTCTATAGCCCAAAAAGCCACGTTTCATAATAATTTATTTAGCGCCAACATATTCCATAGCGCTATACAATTCAATAGTTCATACATGTCATAAGTAACAACGTTAAAGATAATACAATAATTAAAGCGAAATAATGACGACCTTGCTCGTAAGATCTTATAATCTACACATCAGGTGGGGAGAGACACAAAGTACAGGTGCATATTTACAATGGTGGTCCAGCCATCTTGAGTGTATGGGGAAAGGGTAAAGGCTGCCTGAGTTAGTCACCAGCCAATATTTATGGTGCTTTTGGGTGCGGTGGAGTTTGATGAAGAGTTATTTTCGGGTAAGTAGTGAATGGGCTATAAATAATAGGACGTTGATTAGGGAACGTGATAGGCCGCTTCAAACAAATGTCTTTTTAGGGAGCGCCTAAAACTGTATAAGTTGTGGTTAGTCCTAATTTCTTGGGGTAGAACATTCCAGAGTATTGACGCAACTCGGGAGAAGTCTTGGCGCTGGGAGCGGGAGGTACGGATTAGTGCGGAGGTTAGTCTAAAGTCGCTTGCTGAGTGTTGCGAGCGGGTATGCCAAGGGAGAAGATGTAGGCGAGAGCTTTGTGGGTGAGAACAAGTAGGTTAAATTGAATCCTATAATGAATGGGCAGCCAATGCAATGACTGGCAAAGAGCGAACTTGTCCGAGTATTGATTAGCCGGAAAGATGACCCTAACTGCTGCATATAAGGATGGACTGGAGAGGGGAAAGTCGAGTGAGGGGGAGTTCAATTAATAAAGCATTACAGGGCCGACAGTGAGGGTTTTTGTTTCTATGGTCAGAAAGGGGTGGGCTCTAGAGGTTTTCTTTAGGCGCAAGGGACAAGAACGGGCAAGAGATTGTATACAGGAGGTGAAGAAAAGATTGGTGTCAAACATACACCCAAACCGTGCTCCTGCTGCCATATATTTGAAACCAACTAATGTACATTTTAATTGCCCTATTCTTACTGGTTTATACTTCTATCTTATATGTAAGGGTGGATGCGTCCTTCTGTCCGAAGCCGAGATGGGCGACTCCTGCGCAGTGTGGAGCTGGAGTCAGCACGTGCGCATACTGCGCTGTCTGACTCCATTTTTGTGAAGACACTATGTCTTCAAATTCGCATGTCCAGTGTCTTCAATAAAATTGCATCGGAGATCGTGGTATGAGCATGTTCTTACCAGAACTCCATTTTATTGAAGAATTCTACTACGTCAACATAACAGTACGCATGCGCAGGCCATAGCCATTATATCTATGGTTGGCGGGCATACACTGCTATGTTGACGTTGTGGTACATTACTTCAATAAAAAAGCCCTGGAGATTGCGGTATGCGCATGTGCTGACTCCGGCACCATTTTATAGAAATAACGTACTACAAAGTCAATATAGCAGTGTACACGTGCTGACTTGGCGCCATTTTATTGAACTACAACACCCAGCCTTGAAAGTCCAGGCACAGTGGAAAAAAAAAATAAAGGGAGGAAGCAGCCAGCGGGGGAAGACAAACAAACTAACGCACCAACAACCCAATGTAAAGAAATACCACAAAATTGAAAAAAAAAATGGTTTACACAGAATTTTATTGACGTATTGTGCTAAAAAATTAAACTACCACTGCGCATGCCCACAAACTGGCGCCATTTTAATTCTAATACACCGTGAGCGGAGCACTACTCAAACGCCACCCCTAAGGCTACTAGAAAAAGGGAGAAGATTACTTCAGCAGTAATAAATAAAGAAAAATATAATTAAAGATAAAGGGAAGGAAAAAAGACAAGAGAGGAAGACATAGACAACACCCAACATAGAAAGTCCAGGTGCGGTGAAAAAATAAAAATAAAAGGGAGGAAAGAAGCCAGGGGAAGAAGATCTATATACGACTCCACTCACAAACTCCGGCAGCAAGAACCCAACTTAAAGAAATACCACACAATTAAATATATATAAAAAAGGGCAATTTGTAGTGAATTTATTGAACAATAAATAAAATTCTTTATCTGCTAGTGTTCCATTATAATTAAAAAAAAAACACCAAAAGTATACAACCTTATTCGTACCATAATAATGCTGTTGAAACCCCAGCAAGTATCTTCTGAGGAGGAACCTCAGGCAAGAAAACCAAAATGGGCTGAAGCTCAGAGGGTTTGTACAGAACAGCACCTTCATTTACATCGTCAAGCCGATGCTGTCAGAAAAAGAGCTGCTTATCAAAATCTCGCCCAAAAAGAGCATCAACAGATGTGCAAAGCTGAGAAATTGAGTCTGTTGCGGGCACATGGAAAGTCATTAAAAGATTTTAGCCTACAACTTCCTGTTGGCAAGTACGATAAGCCAATCCATTCTGGCAACAATTACGAACCTGTTGCAGAAAAGGCTTTGTTTGAGAAGAAATTCAAAATATTAAACCCAGGACAACGAAAGACTTTTTCCAAAATCTAGTAAGCAATTGAAAACCCCAGCTTGCAAAAACATCTATTTTTCATTGACAGACGTGGTGAAATTGGAAAAACATTACTATATAATACAATCACGCAATACTTTCGAAGCAAAAACAAATTAGTCTTGCAATGTGCATTTATTGGCATTGCAGCTACTTTGCTGGAGGGAGGCCAAACTTCACATAATCTGTTCAAACTTCCCATACTATGAATTGAAACCTCTACTTGCAATATTCTTCATTCGTCACATGTATTTAGGCTGTCCAGCAGCCACAAATCATGCAACGAGTATACTCGCTCATCACTACTTTTAAAGTTTAGAGATAGAAAACTTCAAGAACCAGGGCTAGAGGAAGGTATCTTTGAAATTAATTCTGTGTACATTGAAAATGAATGTATTGTTGATGCTGTATTTCCTCAAGTTATCCAACCAGAAGATGAAAGCATTGCAAACCATGCAATCCTAACTCCAAAAAAACAACATTCATATGAACTAAATGAAAATGTTCTTGGACAAATTCAGTCTTAATTGAGATGAAACAAACTTGAAATTTGGTGCAATAGACATGCTATTAAGAAACCTTAACTTGACAAGAGGTCTTTGCAATGGCACCCTTCAGGTGCTTCACAGCAATTTTTGGAATATGGAAGGAAAACATAAACATTTACTTTTCTTTCACAAAAAGTTTCTTTAGACCTATTTTTTTTACTTTCACAAGGGTAACAGGAGAAAGTGGACCATACATTTTGTTGTGCAATATCTCCTGAGCATGCCGATACCCCATATTTGGGGGAAATCTACTGTTTGGGCACACGCCAGGTCTCGGAAGAGAAGGAACGCCATTCATTAAAATTTTTTAATGTAAAATTTGCTGGAATAATTAGCGGATGCCATGTCGCATTTGGAGAGCCCCTGATGTGCCTAAACAGTTGACACCCCCAACAAGTGACACCATTTTGGAAACTAGACCCCTTAGGGAACTTATCTAGATGTGTATTGAGCACCTTGAACCCACAGGTGCTTCACAGAAGTTTATAACGTTAAGCCGTGAAAATAAAAAAAAAAAAAAACATTTTTCCAGATAAATCTTTTTTAGCTCAAATTTTGCATTTTCATAAGGGTAACAAGAGAAATTGCTACATACACTTTGTTGTGCAATTTCTCCTGAGTGTGCAGATACCCAATATGTGGAGGACTACAACTGTTTGGGTGCATGAAAGAGCTTGGAAGGGAAGGAGCGCCATTAGACTTTTTGAATGCAAAATTTGATGTAATAATTAGCGGACGCCATATCGCGTTTGAAGAGTCCCTGATGTGCCTAAGCAGTGGAAACTCCCAACAGGCGACACCATTTTGGAAACTAGACCCTTTGGGACCTTATCTAGATATGTATTGAGCATCTTGAACCCCCAGGTGCTTCACAGAAGTTTCTAATGTTAAGCCATGAAAATAAAAATAATCACATTTTTCACACAAAATTTTTTTAGCTACAAATTTTGTATTTTCACAAGGGCAAAAGGAGAAAAAATGGGCACCAGAGATTGTTGTGCAATTTCTCCTGAGTTCACTGATACCCCATATGTGGCGAAAGCTACTTTTGAGGCACAGTGCAAAGCTCAGAAGCGCCATATTACAGAGCAGATTTTGCTGCACTTGTTTGAGGGTGCCATGTGATTAACAGAGCCCCTGAGGTGCCAGAACAGTAGAACCCCCCATAAGTGACCCAATTTTGCCAATTAAACCTCTCAATTATTCATCTAGGGATGCAGTGATTATATGAACACCACAGGTGTGTCACAGACTTTTATACCATTGGGCAGTGAGGAAAAAATAATTTACATATTTACCACCAAGATTGTGTGTTAACCCCAAGTTTTACATTTTCACATTGGGAAATTGGTAAAAATGGCACCAAAATTTGTACCACAATTTCTACTGAACATGGTAATACCCCAAATATGTGGTTGTACTTTGACATACATGGAGACTTAGGAGAGACTGAGCGCTATTTGCCTCCTGGAGCGCAGATTTTCCTAGACTAAGAGCCCCTAAGTACTATAAAAGCAGAATCCCCCTCAAGTGACCACTGTTTGGAGATTATACTCCTTTGGCAAATAATCAACAGATGTAGTGATGATTTTGACTCTGGTGTTTTCCAGAAATGGACAGCTGTGGATGTTGCGGAGTGAAAATTGCAAACTGCCGTTGTAGTGACCAGTACGGTGTTAGTGACCAGTACATTGCAGTCACCAGCACAATATGCCCAGCTCATGCTTCTGGAGACACGCACCTATAAATTAGGTGGGCTCTCATCACTACAGAAATGCCAAACATGTGGGCGCTATATGTGGTTTAGGCACACTGGGGCTCAGAAGGGAGAGGGGTATTTGGATTTGGGAACCAGAATTTGTTGAATTTCTTTGGCGGGTGAGGAGCCATTTAGCTTTTCTCCTTAGGCCGGGGTCACACTGGCGACAGAATCGGACGACTGCAATACGATGAAATATCGTATTGCAGTCTGCCCTATGTTGATCTATGGAGCAGCTCCCAGTATCCGATTTTTAGTGGTCCGTTTTAATCGTCCGAGTGCAATCGCAGCATGCTGCGATTGTCACCGATTGTGGGTCGACTATCGCCAATGCAAGTCTATGGGAGCGATGAAAAATCGGATTACAAACGGACCGCATGTGTGACTTGCGATTAAATCGCATCGGTGTCCTTTAGAAAAGCCGGCAATTCATCCCGGCTATACTGTAAAATCACACTGACAGCTTTAATAAAGAATAGAAAGAATAGATATTATATATATATAATATATATATATATATATGTCATTGTGACATATATATATATATATATATATATATATATATACATATATTTATAGTTCTTACACTTCTACATACTGTAATAGCCGCTAATTCAATTGCCGGCTTTTGTGAAATCAAAGAAGCCGACATGAAATGATACATTGTTTAGACACAGTTAACCATGTCATTTCCTGTATTTTGATATATGGTTTGAACTTACAATTACATAAGTGTATGTGTGCAAAATTTCAGACATGTAGGGGTTAATTAAAGGTGTAAATTCGTTGAAAAAAAATGCTTGGGCTCCCGTGTATTTTCTCCACCAGACAGACAAAGCAAGCGAGTGGGGGCAGATAATAATAGCCTAGGGAGGGTACATTTTTTTTGTGCCCCACCCCCCCCCGGCTACTAACATCTGCCCCCAGACACCCCAGAAAGGGCAAATCTCTAATTAGATTTGCCCTTTCTGGCACTTTGCCCGTCTATTCCCATTGCCCTGTAGCGGTGGCGAATGGGTTAATAAGGGGTTACAGGCACCTTGCAATTGAAAGGTGACTGTAAGCCAGGTTAATAATTGAGAGCTGTCAATTAGACATAGAGATTTGCCCTTTCTGGGGTGTCTGGGGGCAGATGTTAGTAGCCAGGGGGGGCACCAAAAAAATGTACCCTCCCTAGGCTATTATTATCTGCCCCCACTCGCTTGCTTTGTCTGTCTGGTGGAGAAAATACAGCGGGAGCCCACGCATTTTTTTTTCAACGAATTTACACCTTTAATTAACCCCTACATGTCTGAAATTTTGAACACATACACTTATATAATTGTAAGTTCAAACCATATATCAAAATACAGGAAATGACATGGTTAACTGTGTCTAAACAATGTATCATTTCATGTCGGCTTCTGTGGTTTCACAAAAGCCGGCAATTGAATTAGCGGCTATTACAGTATGTAGAAGTCTAGGAACTATAAATATTATATATATATATATATATTATAATGTCACAATTACATGTATATAATATATATATAATATAATATACATTTATATATATATATATATATATATGTGTTCTATGTGTATATATCTATTCTTTCTTTTGTGATTTAAATACTATTCTTTTGGATCCATTATATGTCAGTTTTGCAAGACTGCGAGAAATTCTCGCAAGTCGGATGAAAATCGGATGTTACAAGCTACACACACATGCGACTAAATCGCATCTTTGAAGGAAAATCGGATGCCAGAAGGATGTGTGATGTTTTCATTTTGTTCCGATAATCGACCGACTAAAACAGTCCGATTTTTTGTAGTTGTGTCTGACCCCGGCCTTACTCTTCCAAGGAGCTGGATCACATAATGCTATATGTTGCGTTTTCTGTTCAGGGTCACCAGATTTGCAGTGGAAACTGGTAAAAATGCCAAATGATGACTGATTAGTTGAGGGACAGGAAAAGTGATCCTAATGCCACAGTTGAAAAACAAGTCTAAAGGCTAGTGCCCATGTCCTGATAAGTGTGGGTCCCACCTCTGGCATGGTACCTGTGTCGAGAACACAAGTCACTAACACTTATCTCTCTTTATGTGGAGGCTGCCACTTGTAGGCAGAGCAAGCATGGAGATTTGGGCATACCTGTGCGACTCTTGTCTGTTCATTCTATTGCCTTTTGATCGTTTCCTAATGCCCAATAGAAATAATGTGGATAAATCAGGGGGAGGGGGACTGTTGGGGACCTCCAATCTCAAAACAAGTGTTGACCCCGGGATTGGACCCCCATCTATCAGACATTTATCACATAACCTGTGGATCTGCCACAAGTGAAATGAGAATACTCCTTTAACTGCTAGTGGTCGGCATATCATTTTGAAGACCTGCACATCACCAAAACTGTGATAATTATTTTATTTTCCGAATAAATATTGATCGGACTTTGAATGCCCCTTTGTGTGGAGCCTTAGCTTTCTATAGTTATTTTGTTAAAGCGAATGGAAATTAGGCAGCGTTTTCCACAGGGCTAAGGCCTATGGAAATGAGTTCTCTATTTAGTGCTGAAAATATTTTGGCACAGTCTGCTCTTCAAAAGAAATGAGGTATATGATAACTTAGCTTATATTAACTATCGCTTGGCAACTAAACAAACCTCTTAGATGAATAAAGTGTATATAAAGCCTACATTTATGTACACAACGAGGCTGGTTACAGCTTGCATGCTATTTTCGTTTTAACATTTGCTCATCGACCTCCTACATAAGTTGCCCTTTAGTTCATATAAGGTTAATATTTGTGCTCTCAGATGATTTTATGCTGTAAATAAGTCTGTTACTCATTCCTTAATTTACTAAACATGGGACATACAAGCAGGGTCTCTCTCCTATGGGTGGGAAATTGCTGCTATGTTATATCCAGAGTATTCTGTTTTGTTCCACTAATCTGAATTATATATGGGGCCTAGAACTGCAGCGGGCATGTGCTGCTGTGCTGTGCTTTTTAGAATATCTATTAAAGGGGGAGGTCCGATACATATTATGCCCTTTGCAAATCTCTATCTTTATTGAAGCACTCCCAGGAAAAATGTGTATTCTCTTAATATATTGCAGTCATCATATTATATAACAGTGTACTTACAATTGCTCATTTTAACCCTTTTACCCAGCTAATTTTTCTTTTTTTACATTTTGTCTAGAATCTCACGTGATTAAAAACAGACTAGCTGAATTCTTCTAAGCTCTAAATAGAAACATGAAGTCTCTTCCCACACATGAGTCAACCCTCTCTTCAATTTCTGATCCAGCTGCTCCGCTCCTTCCTCTGCCAGTGACCTTTTGCGGTGATGACTCATGCAGGGAAATTTGACCTCCTATTTCTACGTAGAGCTTAGAAAGATTCAGCTAATCAGTTTTTGATCATGTGATGTCAAAGACCTAATGGAAAAGAGAAGAATTAGCTGGGTAAAAAGGCAAATTGAGCAGTTGTAAGTACTGTGGTAGAATGGCTCACTTGGTTGCACATAGAGTTAGACAAATGAACACTGTCGCTTTAAATATTCCACTGGTTTATTAGAAGTACTGCATAAACCATTGCAATGTTAGTAAAACAAACCCAGCCTTCCTGGCCTAACAGGAAAACAAAAATATAATGTATGGCACAGTCCTTGTTGCTCCAGGAATCCACCCGCTACAGGAACCAACAACGAAAAGTTCAGCTTTTCTTAACATGAAAAACACAGCACCAGTGCTTTGTACCTCTGGTCCCACCCCTTCTGAATGCTCTAGAAGGTTAAGTATTTATTCTCTGGACTCCTCCCGCTCAACAGCTGTTCAATTAACTTATCACTAAACATGACTGATTAACCCCTTTCAGTACCTAGTATGCTGAAGCAATTTCCTAGGCTATCACTGTAGCTAACACCCTTAGTGAAACATACCACCCCTCCAGTTCTTTGCCAGTGACTTTGTCGAATATTCCACCCTCTCTGTATAAAGCCAGAGGTTTTGGCACCTTCAGTCACCAAACAGGAAAGTCTAGACAGGGCATCTTCGTTACTGTGCAGCTTCCCAGGCCTGTGTTCCACATGAAAGTTGAAGTCTTGTAGCCCTGAGTTTCAACTCTTGGAACACCATCTCTGCTTCAAGAGACCATTTTGCCACCCAAGTCTTTGTGCCCTTAAGAAGGTAGGTCAGGGGTGCAGCTATTATGGCGAAATTCTGAATAAGCTGACAATAACATCCCACCATTCCCAGAAATGCCCAAACCTGTTTCTTGGAGACCGGTTGCAGCCAATTTTGGATTGCCTCCACCTTTTTTACTTCCGGCTCTACTTCGCTTCTTCCAATGATATAGCCCAAGTATTTTCCATTCTTTTTCCCAATGGCACACTTCTTTGGGTTTATGGTAACCCCCCTCCAACCTTCCTCAGCACATCCAGCACAGCCTGGACCTTCTGCAGATGACTTCATAATATCGTCAAGGTAAGTTGCGGCATACATTGGTGAGGACCTAAGATCTGGTCCATGGCCATCTGGAAGGTAGCTGGGGCTCTTTGCAGCCCAAACAGCTTTCTGGTATACTGGAAGCCACAGTCAGGTGTAGAAGGGGCCAACTTCTCCTTTTCCACTGTGAGAGAGGAGGATTTTCCAATAACCTTTCGTTAGGTCCAGAGTGGTGGTGTATCTGGTTGATGCTAGCTTCTCTGGGTTCATCAACTCGGGGCATCAGATACACGTCAAATTTCGCTACTTCCTTCTAAATCACCTCGCGGCAGGCTTTGGGGATACTATACGGCTTTTGGTTCACCTGCACATGAGGTTCTGTCAAGATTTCATGTTTAACTCCCGCCTGGACTACTGCAACGCTCTGTTACTTGGCCTCCCCATTACTCGACTATCCCCTCTCCAGTCCATCCTTAATGCAGCAGCCAGGGTCATCCATCTGGCTGATCGGTACTCGGACGCGTCCGCTCTTCACCAGTCCTTACACTGGCTGCCCATTCATTATAGGATCCAATACAAAGTACTTGTTCTCACCCACAAAGCTCTCCACAGTGCAGCACAACCCTACATCTCCTCCCTCATTTCTATCTATCGGCCTAACCGACTGCTGCGCTCTGCAAACGACTTTCGACTAACCTCTGCACTAATCCGTACCTCCCACTCCCGACTCCAAGACTTCTCCCGCGCTGCGCCAATCCTCTGGAATGCTCTACCCCAAGAAATTAGGACTATCCACAATTTGCATGGTTTCAGGCGCTCCCTCAAAACACATTTGTTAAGAGCGGCCTATCACATTCACTAATCAGTCATTCTGTGTGTATGTGTAGCCCATTCACTATCTTCATCCATCCCTCACTCCCTCAAGATGGCTGGACCATCATTGTAAATGCACCATTGTAGATACACACCTGTACTTTGTATCTCCCCCCACCTCATTGTAGATTGTAAGCTCTCACGAGCAGGGGCGGCTTATTTTGCTTTAATTATTGTATTGTTAACGTTGTTACTTATGACTTGTGTTTTGAAACTGTTAAACTGTAAAGCTCTGCGGAATGTGTTGGCGCTATATAAATAAAGATTATTATTATTATTTAACCTTGGTACGTCCTGGCAATGCCGAAAACAGGTCCTGATTCCTCAGAAGCAGTTCTCTGCACTGTTGTTTCTGGGCCAGTTACTGTAATGTATGTGGTACAGTTCATATAGCGTCTTGTGCTTGGGTGCGATGAAAATACTTGAGACACAGGTTGATAAAGAAAGTCTTGTATTGCTTCATACAAATTGGCAAAAATAAACACACAGGTTGCAAACACAGAAGCAGGAGACACAGCAGGCCAGAGTTATCTAAGTTCATCAATAACTCTCCACAACAGATTCAGATCTTCTTCTATGTTACCGCAAGTCCATGCAAACGTGAGGCTTTCAAGAGCAGAGTTCAGAGTCCACAAGTGCTTCAGGGTTTCTCAGTAGAAATGGCTGGAGTACAAGGTCCAAGGCTTCAGGAGTCAGAACACAGGTTCACTGCAGGCTAGATTCTGAAGCACTGATTGCTCAGGTGTGGCTGTTTAAGAAGCAAACGGAGAGAATCAGGGCGGGAACATGCAAGCTGGAAAACTCCATTTTAACTGAGGGCAAGATAGCTGCAGCAAAACAGAAAGCAAAATGGCCGACGAACAAACTGAGTTTCAGAAACAGATACACAGAACCTTACATTACTCCCCCCTTAGGGGCAACCTCCGGATGACCTCAGACCAGGCTTGTGTGGGTACCTCTGATGAAACTGACGGAGCAAGCGAGGAGCATTAACGTTATTGACTGGCTCCCATGAGTTGTCCTCCACTGGGTAGCCCTGCCATTTAATCAGATATTGTAACTGATTTCTATACAACCTGGAATCTAAAATCCTTTCCACCACAAATTCTTCCTGACCATCGACTAGCACTGGGTCAGGGCAAGGAGAAGAACGTCCAGGAAACGTATTGGGTGTCGCAGCCTTTAGTAGGGATACATGAAAGACAGGGTGGATTCTCATAGTTCTGGGCAATTGAAGACGACAAGCAACGGCACTTATAATCTTACTGATTTTATAGGGTCCAATGTACTTATGTCCCAACTTAGACGATGGAATCCTTAACTTAAGATTTCTGGTTGACAGCCAGACCAGGTCTCCTACCTTAAAAGCTGGTGCAGGTTTACGAAATTTATCTGCTGCCTTCTTGTACCTTTCCTGAGCCGATTCCAGATTCTCCTTTAGAAGATCCATATTCTTCTGTAAAGTCGTGACTCTTTCAGCCACTGCTGGCAAAGGCGTCTCTATGGGAAATCGTGGTAGAATGTTAGGATGATAACCTAAATTAGAGTAAAAAGGAGACTGTTTAGTGGAGGCACTCTGAGAGTTGTTGTAAGAGAACTCAGCCAATGGAAGTAGATCCACCCAATCATCCTGTAGGTGGCAGATAAAGCAGCGGAGATACTGCTCCAGGGTTTGATTGGTTCGTTCGGTTTGTCCATTAGTCTGGGGATGAAAAGCAGAAGAAAGGTTTACTTTAATGTCCAATGCTGCACAGAAATTTTGCCAAAACCTAGAAGTGAATTGCACCCCTCGATCCGAAATAACCTCATCCGGTACTCCATGTAAACGAAACACATCTTTAATCATCAAATCTGATGTCTGTTTTGCAGTGGGTAAGCCGACACAAGGGATAAAATGAGCTGCCTTTGTTAAACGATCAACCACCACTAGAATAGTGTTCTTCCCTTGAGAGGTTGGTAATTCCACAATGAAGTCCATAGAAATGGATCCCCACGGGCGGGACGGGGTGGGAAGAGGCTGTAACAGACCAGTTGGTGAAGAGCGAGGTGTTTTGCATCTTGCACAAACCTCACACGAAGTGACATAGTCCAAAACATCCTTCCTACAAGTGGGCCACCAAAAGAAACGAGAAAGAAATTCCTGTGTCTTTAGAATTCCTCTATGCCCGGCTATTTTGGAATCGTGAATGAGTTGCAATACTCTCAATCTGACTGTTTCAGGTATATACAGACGTTGTCCCAGAATCCACACACCATTCTTAAAGACAAGACTTACGTCCCTTGGGGGTTGAGCCAAAAAAGAATCCGCATGGTATGCTTCCTTGATGTCTTTAATTAGGTCTTGATGATGAATCACTCCTAGGAATCTAGAGTCAGGAAGAATAGTCTTAGGAGGAGTAATTGGACGTGTCTCTGCTGAGTAAATCCTAGAGAGTGCATCAGCCTTTCCATTGCGCGATCCTGGTCTATAAGAAATAATAAAATTAAATTGGTTTAAGAAAAGATTCCAGCGAGCCTGGCGAGGAGTCAGGCACTTAGCCGACCTGATAAACTCAAGATTACGATGATCTGTCAGAACGACTATTTGCTGTGCAGCTCCTTGAAGAAGGTGTCTCCATTCTTTGAAGGCGGCAATAATGGCCAACAACTCTCTATTGCCCACATCGTAGTTCTTCTCAGCCGAAGACAACTGCTGGGAAAAGAAGGCACAGGGATGCAAGACATTCTTCTCACCTGTTCTCTGAGAGAGTATAGCTCCCACGGCACAGTCTGAAGCATCCACCTCTATTATGAAGGCAAGCTCTGGGTTGGGATGTACTAGGATAGGTGCAGTGGTAAATTTATCTTTTAGACGGGAAAATGCTTCCTGGGCTTGGGGAGTCCAGGAGAACTTAGACTCTTTCCGGGTAAGTTGGGTGATAGGTGACACTACCTCAGAGAAATTTCTAATGAAACGTCTATAGAAGTTTGCAAACCCGATGAAGCGCTGTACCTCCTTCACATTTCTAGGACTTGGCCAATCATTGATGGCTTGGGTTTTACTTCCATCCATACTAATTCCTTGTGTAGACAGTACATACCCCAGAAATTGAATTTCGGTCTTATGGAATTCACACTTTTCAAGCTTGATGTAAAGATGATTTTGTCTTAGACGTTCCAAGACCATTCTCACATGTCCATGATGTTCCTCTGTGGAGTTAGAAAAAATTAAAATATCATCCAAATAAATTACCACGAATGTATCTAGGAGATCCCTGAAGATGTCATTCACCAAGTGTTGGAAAGTGGCTGGGGCGGTACTCAGACCAAAAGGCATAACCAGATATTCAAAGTGTCCATAGCGTGACCTGAATGCAGTCTTCCATTCATCCCCAGGTCTAATACGGACTAAGTTATAGGCCCCACGAAGATCTAGTTTAGAAAAAATTTTAGCATGTCGCACTCTCTCCAATAACTCAGGGATTAAAGGCAATGGATAACGGTTTCTAATAGTAACCTTATTAAGTTCCCTATAGTCTACGCATGGTCTCAGGGATCCATCTTTCTTCTTTACAAGAATATGGGTGCCCCTGCAGGAGATGAAGAGGGGCGTATGAAGCCCTTGGCTAGATTTTCGTCTATGTACTCTTTTAAAGCCTTCAGCTCGGGCCCCGCCAGGGGTAGATCTTACCAAAAGGTATCTCTGCTCCAGGCAATAATTCAATTGGACAATCATATGGACGGTGAGGAGGAAGCTGGTCAGCGTTCTTCTTGTCACATAAATCCACATAGTCCTGGTATACAGCTGGTAATTCAGGGACTGACATGGTTCCTTTAGGAACAGAGCAAGCTGAAATTTTTTGACTCATCTGTTTCTCTGGAAAGTGTAATTCCTTGGTCTCCCAGTTAATGGTAGGATTCTGAGCCTGCAGCCATGGTAGCCCTAGAATAATGGGAAAGTGAGGAGAAGAGATAAGCATAAAGGACAGTTTCTCTTGATGATCTTTACCCATAAGAACCTTTAAAGGCTCTGTTTCCTGATCCACTGGTCCAGAGGTCAGCAGGGAGCCATCCACAGTTTCCATCTGTACTGGAGCAGCCTTCTTCACTGAACGTATTCCCTGTTTTAGAGCAAAGGAGACATCCATAAAATTTCCACTTGCACCTGAGTCGATCATGGCAGAGCTAGACACCCAGGCTGAGTCAACCCAGAGTTTGATGGAAAGAAAACAGTGAGAATTGTTTTTCTTACAACTCAGCTGGGACACCGCTGAGGAAACTTGAAAGATGGCAGCATTTACACAGTCAACGTCCTCAGAGGTAACGGAGTTTAAGTCCGAGAAATCAAGATCTGTTGCTGCAGCTCTCTCTGGAGCCTGAGGCTCGGACCTGACAGATCCCCTCTCGCAACACTCACAATGAATGAGTGCTGCAGTAGTCTTGCGAGAACGGCTGGGACAGTTAATAATAAAGTGCCCTGACTTACCACAATAAAAACATAGATTCTCCTTAAAACGATGTTCCTTGCGTGCATCACTAACCCGTCGTAGTAAAGAGTCTACCTGCATGGGTTCAGGTTCCCGTGTAATCCTATTCAAAGGTTCCTTAGCTGGAGAGGAAGGTAGGAAAAGGTTAGTACGATTGCTTTCGAACCATCTCTCTTGCCTGCGTTCAGTTAAACGAGTATCAATACGGATGCAGTAGTTAATAAAGTCACCTAACGCAGTGGGAGGGTCGGCACGAGCAAGTTCATCCTTAATTAGTGGGGATAACCCCTTTCGAAAAATAGATTTTTTGGCGGAATTGTCCCAGGTGGTATCAAGGGCCCATCTCCTGAAATCCAAGGCATATTCAGCTACTGAGTGCTTACCTTGGCGCAAAGCTAACATGGCTGCTTCAGCTGTTGCACCTCGATTGGGGTCATCAAACACCTGCCCCATGGCTGAAATAAAATCATCAAGGTGATTCAAACAATCATCCTCAGTCTCAATCAGAGGGTTTGCCCATATCAAAGCCTTGTTGGTAAGCAACATAATTATAGTAAGCACCTTAGATCGTTCAGTAGGAAATTGTGAAGCATGTGCAGAAAAAAAAAGATTACATTGATTAACAAATCCCCTGAATTTTTCACGTTCACCACCAAAACGAAAAGGGGGCAACTTGGGAATCCCAGAACTCGGGGCCACGGCAGGAGCCTGGACTTGCCCCTCCAGAACCTCAATCCTGGCTCGCAAATCCTGAGTAGTCTGTCCAACCACTTGCAAATTGTGATTATTTAGGTCCTGAAGATTTGTAAAACGGGTCTTTAAATTCTGCAAATCTGCAAGGATATTATCAGTCACTCCACAAAGTTCCTTTATGCGGGCCTCCATTTTCCAGATCTTTTAAGACAGGATACTGGAAGAAGAGGAGAGAGAAAAAAAAACAATAGTGTTCACCTGTGGCAACACTGAAGAAAGAAAAAACTTTAAGGGAACTGCTCACCTGGAATGGTTGTGAGAAGTCACAACCACTATCATCACAGAAAGCTTTCAACCAGACATCTGATATCCAGAGTTACAGCAGACAAAAAGAGAAGAGAAAAAAAAAAACAATAGTGTTTACCTGTGATAACACTGCAGAAAAAAAAACTTAAGGGAATTGCTCACCTGGAATGGTTGTGAGAAGTCACAACCACTGTCATCACAGAAAGTACAACCGGACATCCGATATCCACAGTACAGCAGACACAGCCTTTCCAGACCCAGCAGACACTAACGTTTGGCTTCAGAATCTTGTAATGTATGTGGTACAGTTCATATAGCGTCTTGTGCTTGGGTGCGATGAAAATACTTGAGACACAGGTTGATAAAGAAAGTCTTGTATTGCTTCATACAAATTGGCAAAAATAAACACACAGGTTGCAAACACAGAAGCAGGAGACACAGCAGGCCAGAGTTATCTAAGTTCATCAATAACTCTCCACAACAGATTCAGATCTTCTTCTATGTTACCGCAAGTCCATGCAAACGTGAGGCTTTCAAGAGCAGAGTTCAGAGTCCACAAGTGCTTCAGGGTTTCTCAGTAGAAATGGCTGGAGTACAAGGTCCAAGGCTTCAGGAGTCAGAACACAGGTTCACTGCAGGCTAGATTCTGAAGCACTGATTGCTCAGGTGTGGCTGTTTAAGAAGCAAACGGAGAGAATCAGGGCGGGAACATGCAAGCTGGAAAACTCCATTTTAACTGAGGGCAAGATAGCTGCAGCAAAACAGAAAGCAAAATGGCAGACGAACAAACTGAGTTTCAGAAACAGATACACAGAACCTTACAGTTACTGTCTCTGCCCCTGTCTCATCTTCATTGTCCTCTTCTGGCCTGTCCAGCCAAGATGGAGTTTCAGCGGGGTCCCTCTATTGCCCTGCCTTGATGGGTAGTGGCACGAGAAGATTTTGGAAGGAAATGATGGCAGCAGAAAACTGGCAGTTGGGACAGGACTTGCAATATCTTTAGGATTTCCCAGTAACATATAGACCAATAAAACCTCTGCATGACCCGTTCTTGAGTTTTGTTCACCCCTAGATGGCAACCCAAGACATGTGAATGGGCCATGTCCAATGCCCTTTCTCTACAGGGTCCTGGTACCAACAATTGCTCCACTATCTCCTCTCTCACCTTAGTAACCCAGTAGAATAAGTCCCCACTAAACATGAAATAGGGAAACCTAGAGTCAGCCCCTGACTCCTTTGTTATACCATTTTATAACTGTTGCCTTATTGAACGCTTCTTTTAGAGTTGGATGAATGCAAAATTTCCTCTGGTCACCCCTATCTCAGGAATGTCTGTCTCTGGTGATACTACCTTCTACTCTTTTCCCATTGTACAGAAGGGAAACCCGTCAGACTCTAGGGTTAGTTACACTTTTTTATGGCCAGATCATTTCTTACCCAAGCAATCGAGGTCGCCGCCCCTCTCCCATAAGTTCCAAAACAACACAAAGTCTGGGCCAATGATAATTGGGTGCAATAAATTCTGGACCACTCCGACCTCATGGGACTCGGTACCCCAGGCCGTTTCAATGACCACTCTGGCCATCGGTTAGTTTTAAGCATACTCATGAATGCAGCAGACTCCCACCTTCTTTCCAGGGATTGATTTTAGAGGGAGTGTGGCCCTCACGAGGGTCACCAAACTCCCTGAGTTTAGTACAGTCATTTTCAGACCATTCACTTTTACAAGACAAGCTTGAGGCCCCTCTCTAGGTTAACAGTCCACACTGGAAGCGCGCAAAAACTTCTGCTTTCAATATTGCATATTCTTTGGCGTCCTGTAAGGCCAAATCATAGTAAACTTTTTGCTGCTCCTCTGTTTAAATATGGCGCAAGGACCTCTGCTCACTACTCTGACGAAAGTTTCTCCCTATTGCCGACCCTTTCAAAACTTGGATAAAAAGGCCTCTGTCGTCACCCCCTATGTAATTTTCTGCAAGGCCCTCCTCACTGCATTTTGGACAGAGAAATGATCATCTGACATTGTGGTCGAAGCTGCTGCCGTGCCGCGTATTGCCTTTGTGAGGAACTCAATCTGCTGCTGTTATTGGTTCTGTTTCACTAGCAGCTTATTGGTCTCCTGTTGTGCCAGCTGTTACTGCTGCATCTGTTGCTGGAGCTGCTGCTGCTGGGTTTGGACCAGATGCTTGATAAACTTTGTCTGACTGCTGTTCCATCCTAACGGTCGCCTTCACCAAGTTTGTCAACAGTCGTCACACTTGCTTCCTGAGGATCTTGCCCGTATTTTCCAACTGTGGTAGAATGGGTCACTTGGATGGACATGGAAGTAGACACAGGAACATTGTCTCTTTAAATCTTCCACTGATTTATTAAAAGTACTATAAACCAGTGTAACGTTGTTAAAACAAACCCAGCCTTCCGGCCTAACAGGAAAACAAAACATAACATGATATGTTCTTTTAACCCCTCTCTGACATCAGACGTACTATTCCGTCGATGAAACCCATTCCAATCTGACCATGGACAAGATAGTACGTCATAGGCGATCAGCTGTGCTCCCGGGGGGAGCGCAGTTAATCGCCGCCGGGTGTCAGCTGATTATCACAGCTGACACCCGAGACTGTGTGTTAGGAGCGGTCACGGACAGCTCCCGGCACATTAACCCCTGGTACACCGCGATCAAACATGATCGCGGTGTACCAGGGCCACAGGGGAGCATCGCGCAGGGAGGGGGCTCCCTGCATGCTCCCCTGAGACCCTCAGAACAGCGCGATGTGATCGGACTGTTCTGAGGCCTTCCTCCGTCCAAGGACCAATCCAAGATGGCCGCCGGGTCCTGTAGGGAGGCGGCTTCCTCAGTGCCTGCTGAGAGCAGGCACTGAGAAGCCTGCAGCAGTGCCAGAGCGATCGCTGGTGTGACAGAGTGCTGTGCACACTGTCACACCAGCGATCTGATGAAATACAGTGATGTCCCACCCTGGGACAAAGTAAAAAAGTGAAAAAAATAAAAATAAACATGTTTTAAAAAAAATTCTAAAATAAAAAAAATATTCCCCAAAAAGTTCATTTTTTCCTGTAAATAAAAAATAAAATTACACTTATTTGGTATCGCCGCGTCCGTAACGACCCCCCCTATAAAACTGTCCCACTAGTTAACCCCTTTAGTGAACCCCTTAAAAAAAAAACAAAGCAAAAAATCAGTGCTTTATCATCATACCGCCGAACAAAAAGTGAAATAACACGCGATCAAAAATACTGATATAAATAAACATGGTACCGCTGAAAACGTCATCTTGTCCCGCAAAAAACGAGCCTCCATACAGCATCATCAGCGAAAAAGTAAAAAAAGTTATAGCTCGCAGAATAAAGCGATGCAAAATAATTATTTTTTATATAAAATTGTTTTTATTCTATAAAAGCACCAAAACATAAAAAAAAATGATATAAATGAGGTATCGCCGTAATCGTATTGACCCGAAGAATAAAACTGCTTTATCAATTTTACCACTCGTGGAACGGTATAAACGCCTCCCCCAAAAGAAATTCATGAATTGCTGATTTTTGTTCATTCTAACCTCCCAAAAATCTAAATAAAAAGCGATCAAAAAATGTCACATGCTCAAAATCGGTACCAATAAAAACGTCAACTCGTACTGCAAAAATTAAGACCTCACATGACTCTGTGGGCCAAAATATGCAAAAATTATAGCTCTCAAAATGTGGTGATGCAAAAACTATTTTTTGCAGTAAAAAGCGTCTTTTAGCGTGACTGCTGCCAATCATAAAAGCCCGCTATAAATAGTAAATCAAACCCCCCTTTATCACCCCCTTAGTTAGGGAAAATAATAAAATTAAAAAAATGTATTTATTTCCATTTTCCGATTAGGGTTAGGGTTGCGGCTAAAGTTAGGATTAGGGTTGGGATTAGGGTTAGGGGTGTGTTAGGGTTAGGTTTGTGGTTAGGGTTGGGACTAGGGTTAGGGGTGTGTTGGGGTTAGGGTTGGGGTTAGAATTGGGGGATTTCCGCTGTTTAGGCACATCAGGGGCTCTCCAAATGTGACATGGCGTCTGATCTCAATTCCAGTCAATTCTGCATTGAAAAAGTCAAACGGTGCTCCTTCACTTCTGAGCTCTGCCATGCGCCCAAACAGTAGTTTACCCCCACATATGGCGTATCAGCGTACTCTGGACCCCAAGAGTTATTGTGCAATTTGTCCTATTTCTTCTGTTACCCTTGGGAAAATAAAAAACTGGGGGCGAAAATATCATTTTTGTAAAAAAAAAAAAAAGATTTTTTTTTTTTTACGGCTGTTCGTTATAAACTTCTGTGAAGCACTTGGGGCTTCATAGCGCTCACCACACATCTAGATAAGTTCCTTGTGGGGTCTATTTTCCAAAATAGGGTCACATGTGGGGTGTTTCCACTGTTTAGGCGCATCAGGGGCTCTCCAAATGTGACATGACGCCCCCAGACCATTCCATCAAAGTCTGCAATCCAAAACGTCACTACTTCCCTTCCGAGCCCTGACGTGCGCCCATACAGTGGTTTTCTCCCACATATTGGGTATCAGCGTACTCAGGACAAATTGGACACCAACTCTTGGGGTCCAATTTCTCCTGTTACCCTTGTGAAAATAAAATATTGGGGGCGAAAAAATCATTTTTGTAAAAAAAAAAAAAAAAAAAGGATTTTTTATTTTTATGGCTGTACGTTATAAACTTCTGTGAAGCACTTCGGGGTTCAAAGTGCTCACCACACATCTAGATAAGTTCCTTGTGGGGTCTACTTTCCAAAATGGGGTCATTTGTCGGGGGTTTCCACTGTTTAGGCAGATCAGGAGCTCTTCAAACACGACATGGCATCCAGCCAATTCTGCTTTGAAAAAGTCAAACGGCGCTCCTTCCCTTCCAAACTCTACCATGCACCCAAACAGTGGTTTACCCCCACATATGGGGTATCAGCATACTCAGGACAAATTGCACAATACCTTTTGGAGTCTTGTTACCCTTGGGAAAATAAAAATTGGGGTGAAAAGATCGTTTTTGTGGAAAAAATATGATTTTTTAATTTTACGACTCTACGTTATAAACTTGTGTGGAGCACTTGGGGGTTCAAATTGCTCACCAAAGATCTAGATAAGTTCCTCAGGGGGTCTAGTTTCCAAATGGGGTCACTTGTGGGGGGTTTCCACTGTTTAGGCACATCAGGGGCTCTCCAAATGCAACATCGCGTCCAATCTCAATTCCAGCCAATTTTGGTTGGAAAAAGTCAAATGGTGCTCCTTCCATTCCGAGCTCTGCTGTGCGCCCAAACAGTGGTTCCCCCCCACATATGGGGTATCAGCGTACTCAAGACAAATTGGACAACAACTTTTGTGGTCCAATTTCTCCTGTTACCCATGGGAAAATAAAAAATTAGTGACTAAATGATAATTTTTGTGGGAAAAAAATAGGATTTTTTATTTTCATGCCCGGGCATTATAAACTTGTGTGAAGCACTTGGGGTTCAAATTGCTAACCAAAGATCTAGATAAGTTCCTTAGGGGTCTAGTTTCCAAAATGGGGTCTCTTGTGGGGGGTTTCCACTGTTTAGGCTCATCTGGGACACTGCAAACGGAACATGACCCCCATCAACGTGTGCATTCCAAAACGTTACTACTTCCTTTCCAAGCCCTGCCGTGCGCCCAAACAGTTTCCCCCCCACATATGGGGTATCAGCGTACTCAGGACAAATTGGACAACAACTTTTTGGGTCCAATTTCCTTGGGAAAAATCAATAATTTGGGACTAAAAATCATTTTTGTGGAAAATTGTTTTTTTTTTTTTTACACCCAGGCATTATAAACTTTTGTGAAACACTTGGGGGTTCAAAGTGCTCACAACAGATCTAGATAAGTTCTTTAGGGGTTCTTGTTTCCAAAATGGTGTCACTTGTGGTGGGTTTCCACTGTTTAGGTGCATCAGGGGCTCTCCAAACGCGATATGGCGTCCAATCTCAATTCCAGCCAATTTTAGTTCGAAAAAGTCAAACGGCGCTCCTTCCCTTACGAGCTCTGCCGTGTGCCCAAACAGTGGTTTTCCCCCACATATGGGGTATTGGCGTACTCAGGAGAAATTGTACAACAACTTTATCTGTCCATTTTCTCCTTTTACCCTTGTGAAAATAAAAAAAAAGTTTGGAAAAGATAATTTTTGTGGCTAAAAAGTTAAATATTCATTTTTTTCCTTCCACATTGCTTCAGCTCCTGTGAAGCACCTGAAGGGTTAATAAAATTCTTGAATGTGATTTTGAGTACCTTGAGGGGTGCAGTTTTTAGAATGTTGTCACTTTTGGGTATTTTCTGCTATATAGACCCCTCAAAGTGACTTCAAATATGAGGTGGTCCCTAAAAAAAATGGCTTTGTAAATTTTGTTGTAAAAATGAGAAATCGCTGGTCAAATTTTAACCCTTATAATTTTCTAACAAAAAAAAATTTTGGTTCCAAAATTGTGCTAATGTAAAGTAGACATCTGGGAAATGTTATTTCTTAACTATTTTGTGTGACATATTTCTCTGTTTTAAGGGAATAAAAATTCAAAGTTTGAAAATTGCAAAATTTTCAAAATTTTCGCCATATTTGCGTTTTTTTTTTCAAAAATAAACGCAAGTTATATCGAAGAAATTTTATCACTAACGTGAAGTACAATATGTCACGAGAAACCAGTCTCAGAATCGCGAAGATCTGTTGAAGCGTTCCAGAGTTATAACCTCATTAAAGACAGTGGTCAGAATTGCAAAAATTGGCCCGGTCATTAACGTGCAAACCACCCTTTGGGGTGAAGGGGTTAAATTACATTGAGCAGTATTAATAACAATATATAAGAATATAAGACATACAACATTTATGCATTAAAAGTACTACAGATCAGTGGGCATTGATATAACATCCTTCCATCACACGAAAACGGAAGATAAAGTAAAAAAATATAGTGGATTGAATTAAAATATAGTATGTATTTTCTGCATTGAAGACTGATACAAACTTAATGTTAGCAATATCTCACCAATCAAAAAAAAACGCACCCCTTGTTGTATCTTAACTTAAAATAACGCTTTTTTTTTTCCAGATTTGACAGATTATTTAGTTCTTCTACTGGACCACAAGTGAAAGCAGTAACGCCACCTCCAACACCACCCATAGGACTTAACCGATCCCAGTCTTCTGCTGCTATGTTTTCTGCTGGTGGAAACAGTGTTATACGAAATCAGTCTATGAATTTTTACATACCTAATACCTCAGAGTAAGTAAAAATGTTGATTAATCCTAAAACTTAATGGTTACCACTTTTACCAAAACATTGTGATAAAAAGGACTAGAGCTTTTATGCTTGTATTAGTGTTGAGATTGGTGGATCTGAGTATAAGAGCTGCAGCATCTGGGAGCATCGTGATTGATGGCTGCTGATCTGCTTTATGGAATTTGCAAGAGCTGATCTACGGAGGTGCAGGATGTTTGACCACCGCCAGTCTGGTATTCATTTATTTTTACTCACTTATATAGCGCCATTAATTCCAAAACGCTTAACATACATTATTGGCACTGTCCCCGATGGGGCTCACAATCTAGATTCCCTATCAGTATGTCTTTGGAGTGTGGCTAACCACTGAGCCACCGAGCTGCCCTAATATTGATACTATCATGAGGGAAGGTCGTCAATATCATTGTAGAGGAATTCCCCTTTTAACCATTCAACCAATTTTATCTCCATTTGCTATTTTTTCTATAGAATGCTATGTCAGGTTTAGGAGACATTGAGTCTATCTATAACCAAACTGTCCTCTGCAGTTGGGCCATTGAGAAAAAGTCCAGTAAAATGTCTCTAAAATCTCTAGTTTATTTCACTAATCTCTAACATCGTAAATCTCCACAATTAATGTACGCATAAAATTAGCTCTTTTATATTTTTCACTTCTGCAGTCTTAGCAGATTAGGTTACCTTTCACTTTATTAAATGGGTATTCTCATGTTATTAAATTTCTTTACGAAAACAGCATGAAAATTAGCAGCTTTGCAATTGACTTGCTTTTAATCTGATTGCATTCTCCTGCTGTACAAGCTTTTATCTTAAATAATATACAGGTTTCCAAGGGGTTCAGCCTTTAGATCCAAGACATTGGTGCACAGTAGCTACATTTCAGGATAGTGGTTAACTCTTAATATTCCAGCTACCTGTCTCCAGTTCATTAATTTTTGTAGAGCAGTTATCTGCTCATCTCCTTCTGCTCCCTCTGGGCTTCTAAAAGGGCTCTTATCAGTGCTGTAGAATCATATTTTTGCTCTCACATGCCAAAACCCAGCATCCAGTCCTCCAGTGTCTGCTGTTTCCAAAGCAGTTCTGATCTGAGTTCTCACTTTCCTAAGCTGTTTGCTTATTCAATTAAACTGTTATCTTTCTGTGCAAACATAGAGAGCTCTTGGATCAGAACTGTTATTCAAGGAGAAGCACCTGCCTCCAAAGAATCAAAAAGTAAGGCGAGACAGAATAGCTCCGAGCTGCTCAAGAGACAGATTGACAGTACACTTTTTTTTTTCATATTTTTAAGGTAGTATTACCACAGTATTGTGCTATCTACCTTATAATGGCTAGTCACCCTTGATAAATTTAACACTTTCATAATCCTGAAAAATGTAAAAATTAAGTGCTCGCTCACACTGGTGAGTAGCATCCGATGATTCTCTCATGCCAATCTGATGCTAAATGCAAATGACTCTCGGTACAAACTCTGCTGCGAGCATGAGCCGAGTATCATTTTACCATGATCTGATTCGCTCACATGCCAGAATCTGATCTCCGGTGTGAAGAAGATGGGAAAACTTAATTTCTCCGTGTTCTCCATTGCGTGAGACGGCGCATATCGGATTGCACTTGGATGACGTTTGCGTTCAGTCTGATGTTTTGCACGCACCCATAGACTCTGCCAGTCGTGGCAGCATGCAGCAATTTTTTCTTCCTCATTCTGACTCTGCACAGGAAAATATGCACCAGTTGGCACTGCTCCATAGTATACAGGTATGTGAAAAAGTGTTTGCTCCCTTCATGATTTCCTATTCTTGTGCATGATTCAGATGTTTCAGATCACCAAACAAATTTAACTATTAGACAAGATAACACAAAATGCAGTTTTTAAATGAAGCTCTTTATTATTAAGTAAAAAATAAATCCAAACCTACAGGGCCCTATGTGAGAAAGTGATTGCCACCTAATCCTAATAACTGGTTGGGCCACACTTAGCAGCAACAACTGCAATCAAGCATTTGCGATAACAGTCAATTAGCTTTTTACAATGCTCTGGATAAATTTTGGCCAACTCATCTTTGCAGAATTGTTGTAATTCAGCCATATTGGAGAGTTTCCAAGCCTGAATAGCCTTTTTAAGGTCATGCCACAGCATCTCAAGTAGATTAAAGTCAGGACTTTGACTAGGCCACTCCAAAATCATAATTTTGTTTTTCTTAAGCCGTTCAGAGGTGGACTTGCTGGTGTGTTTTGGATCATTGTCCTGCTGCATAACACAAGTGTTCTTCAGCTTGAGATCACAAACAGATGGCCGGACATTCTCCTTCAGGATATTTTGGTAGACTGCAGAATTCATGATTCCATTTACCCTATCAAGTGTTCCAGGACCTGAAGAAGCAAAACAGCCCCAGACCATCATGCTACCACCACCATTTTTTACTGTTGGTATGATGTTCCTTTTCTGAAATGCTGTGTTACTTCTATGCCAGATGTAATGGGACATACACCTTCAAAAAAGTTCAACTTTTGTCTTGTCAGTCCACAGAGTATTCTCCCAAAAGTCTTGTGGATCATAAAGATATTTTCTGGCAAAACTGAGACGAGCCTTTATGTTCTTATTGCTCAGCTTGTATTTCTTTGGATGTTACTGTGGGGTCTTCTGTTGAGTCTTACGTGCCCTTTTGAATGAGTCATCTTAGCGTTCTTTGGGAAATTTTGGTCGGACAGCCACTCTTGGGAAAGTTTACCGCTGTTCCATATTTTTCCCATTTGTGTATAATGGCTCTCACTGTGGTTCGCTGGAGTCCCAAAGCTTTAGAAATGGTTTTATAACCTATTCCAGACTGATAAATCTCAATTACTTTTTTTCCTCATATGTTCCAGAATGTCTTTGAATCTTGGTATGATGTCTAGCTTTTGAGGATCATTTGGTCTACTTCAGTTTGTCAGGCAGGGCCTAATTAAGTGATTTCTTGATTGAGAACAGGTGTGGCAGTAATCAGGCCTTGGTGTGACTAGGGAATTTGAACTCCGCTTCCAAAGATGTGATAAACCAGTTAATTTATGTTTTAAAGGGGGGTTTCAATCACTTTTTCACAGAGGGCCCTGTAGGTTTGGATTTATTTTGCCCTTAATAATAAAGACCTTCATTTAAAAGCTGCATTTTGTGATTATTTGCATTTCTTTGTCTAATATTTAAATTTGTTTGGTGATCTGAAACATTTAGGTGTCACACACATGCAGAAAAATAGGAAACCAGGAAGGGAGCAAACTCTTTTTCATACTACTGTAACATTGAAGCGAGTGCTATACGATGGCTAGTCACCAGTGTGAGTGAGCCCTAAGAGTGAGTTATTTCTTGACGTCATGCCTTAAGTTAACGTTCTCATAGATTAAAGACAATCTCTCAAACCACCCACAGTACCATTTAAATCTTTAGTTTCAACAAGTTAACTTGCCCGTAGTAGTCCAGAGGGCGTTTTTACAGCAAGAGCAGCCTGACACCCCTTCACGCCACAGCTATTTTCCTTTTTTTTTTTCTTTTTTTTCCATCCCGTCTCCAAAAAGCCATAACTTAAATATTTTCATCAATACAGCCTTATGAGGGCTTGTTTTTTGCGGGACGACTCGTACTTTTGAGTGACACCATTGATTTTACCATATAGTATACTGGAAAATTGGGAAAAAAAAAATCCAAGTGTTGTTAAATTGGAAAAAAAAAAAAAGTGCAGTTTTTTCTTATTTACGATGTGGTATATATGGTAAAATTGACCTGGCAATGATTCTCTAGGTCAGTATGAGTGCATAGATACCAAACATGTATAGTTTGTTTTTTATTTAACTGGTGAAAAAACAAAATCCTAAATTTGTATGAAAAAAATTAGTTGCATTTGCCGCCATTTTCCGAGACCCATGGTGTTTTTACTTTTTTGGGATATGGGGCAGTTTGAGGGCTTATTTTTTGCGCTTTCAGCTGACATTTTTATTAATATCACATTGGGGTAGATACAATGTTTGATTGCCTCTTATTTTATTGCAATCTTGCGGTAGCCAAAAAACACGTAATTCTGGCAATTAGATTTTTTTCTAATTACATTGTTTACTGATTTAATTATTTTATATTTTGATCGAACATTTCTGAATGCAGTGATGTCAGATATGTAATTTTGTAAAAAAAAAAAACATTTTCAATATGGCAAAAAGGAGGTGATTTGAACTTTTTTTTTCTTTGTCTTTTTTTTCTTTCTTGTCCATTGCCTGTGCTACATAACAGGGCTTCAGCAATCACGATCTCCTATGAAAGCCAGCCAGCATTCACAGCAGTATTATAATGACAGAAACAGGGGTCTTCTGCAAACCCCTGGCTGTCATGACAAACCATCGGCGCCCCTGTGACATGATCGCCTTGCTTTGATGAGTTGTCATGACCGCCGGGTGTCTGTAGAAGAATGATGCACTTCTGGCCGGAGCATGGTAAATCCCGCTGTCAGAGGCTGACATTGAGATTTAATTGGTTAACAGCCGTAGTTTGAGTTTCGAGGTTGTTAAAGGCACGGACAGTTGATCTGTCATGTGCATGTAAGCATCAAAGTTAGGGAGTCAGGACATGACATATGACGTAAATATACGTCATATCATGAAGGAGTTAAAGACCGGAGGAAGGAGGAGGGCTGATGACTCACGACAGGGTGGAGAAGACTCAGCCCTTGTGCACCAAGTCTAATTAGCAATAAAACTTCAAATGATGATTGACCTTTTCCACTATGCCTAAAAACACGCAGGCGGCAGATCTGTGTTAACGGAAATGCGGCGCGCCTTTTCAGATCGCAGATGTCCTTTTCCCTTGCGGCAACGCTCCGTCGCCGCAAGGGAAATAACACAGGCCTATGTAGCACTGTTGTGATTTGGATGTTTTCAATGAAGGGGGTGGGGCTTTGGGCAGAGCGGACTGTCCGCTCCGTCAAAAGCGCCTGCCATCCTGACCGTGGAAACACACCCTTAAACTGAAGGTGCCCATATTGTACTAAGGCAACATTTTCCCAGGTGAGGTCCCTCAACTACAAAGAGATAAAGGTCAAAAAAACAGTGCCAAGTGTGTTAATAAAGAGGAATAAGAAAGGAAACCACTTGGCAATGCGATACCTGCCCCGAAAAGCCTGGCTTGTGCATAAAAGACTTTCAACCTTACCACTCATCCATGGATTAAAAAATTTATTTCTGATTTTCTCTAATTTATTACACTACTTGATGTACTCTACATATCTCCCATATGCCAACCTGATGTACTCTACATATCTCCCATATGCCAACCTGATGTACTCTACACTACTCCCATATGCCAACCTGATGCGCTCTACACTACTCCCATATGCCAACCTGATGCGCTCTACACTACTCACATATACCAACATGATGCGCTCTACACTACTCACATATACCAACCTGATGTGCTCTTCACTAGAGTTGAGCGATACTTTCCGATATCCAAAAGTATCGGAATCGGAATGGTATCGCCGATACCCAAAAAATATCGGCGATACCGATACCGGAAGTCCAATGTAAGTCTATGGGAACAAAATATCGGAATTAAAAAAAAAACCCCATTCTTGCCTTGTTGGTTAATTGTACATGAAGGAAAACAACAAAGATGTAGAATGTATTGGGGAAGGTGAGGAGACATTAAAGGCATAGATGTTTAACCCAATCAAATGGAATAGCATTAATATTTTTTTTTTTAAAGATGTTCGGATTGACGAAGAAATTGACAATGTTGTTCGCGTTTTTTCTATTTGGCAAATATGTATATTTCACAACTTCCATGCTCTTCACCTTTTTAACTTTTGACACACTTTCTCCTTCATAATCTTCAGCAGCAGCATCTTTTTCATCAAATTATTCTTCATCTTCACCTTCTTTATCTTCTTAAACTTCTTGCTATTCATCTTTTTGTTAACATTACTCATATTCTTCTTATTAAACTATTATTCTTATTCATATTGTACTTCATCTTCTTCATCATATTCTTATTTGTGACAGAGAATCCTGTACTTGTAATCTGTCAAAGTATGAATTTTTCATTCTTCCGTTCTTGCTGTCACAAAAGATTTAAATTACAACATTATTTGTCCGTGTTCAGTTTAGCCTGCAGCAGCAGCAGGCATTTTCCAGGGGCACCACGAGGAGGAACGGACTCACCCCCATACACTGCTTAGTCTACTTCTGCTTATAATTTAGAGCATATATTTTGCTCTTCATTTTGGTCTTATACTTTCATGTTCTTCTGCTTTTAGATCTTCTGCTTATTGTTCTTGTGTCTCTTGTTCTGTATCTTGTATTTGTAGCACAACCTTGTACCAGCTGATGTTACTGGGACACGGTTACTAAGCAGGGGGTACCTGTGCTCCAAAGCACTACCAAGGACCAGCAGACGTTGCAGGAAAATGGGATACCGAGATGGAGGCACCTAGGCCAAAGGCACTGCGGAGAACCAGTTGACGGTACTGGAACCCGGACGGGTAGCAGAAGGTACAAGAGCCAATGCAAGTAACGAGGACCAGCTGACTGTGCTGGAACCCGGAGGGGCAGCAGAAGGAAAAGAGCCAATGGCACAACTGAGGACCAGCTGACGTTACTGGGACACGGTTACTAAGCAGGAGGTACCTGTGCTCCAAAGCACTACCAAGGACCAGCAGACGTTGCAGGAACTGGGATACCGAGATGGAGGCACCTAGGCCAAAGGCACTGCGGAGAACCAGTTGACGGTACTGGAACCCGGACGGGTAGCAGAAGGTACAAGAGCCAATGCAAGTAACGAGGACCAGCTGACTGTGCTGGAACCCGGAGGGGCAGCAGAAGGAAAAGAGCCAATGGCACAACCGAGGACCAGCTGACGTTACTGGGACACGGTTACTAAGCAGGAGGTACCTGTGCTCCAAAGCACTACCAAGGACCAGCAGACGTTGCTGGAACTCGGATACCGAGATGGAGGCACCTAGGGCAAAGGCACTGCGGAGAACCAGCTGACGGTACTGGAACCTGGACGGGTAGCAGAAGGTACCCATGGAAATTTAAGTTGACAGGCCGCGAGCCGGCCGCAGTTACCGAATCCCACAGTACTACAGTGGGTGATTGTCCTATTGTCACAACGGAAACAGCCTTTATTTGCATATCCCGCAGCACACATAGGAAGCACCTAAACTCAAAGCACCGTAGAGTCGGCTAACCCGACCGCAACACGACAGGACAACTTATTGGAGGCTAAGTGACGTTTACACTGACAGGAAACAGATGGCGTGCTGTAACCAGTCTGGGCAGGAGTGAGTACCCGTGCAATGACACTTCCGAGCAACAACTGGCGGTGTTGAAGCCCAGGGATGAGAAGACAACAGGGTGGAGGCAGCATGACTTTTTGCCGTTCACACAGCAGTGGAACAGCTGACATTACTGAACCCCAGTAACACTATAGCTTGTGTATTGGTCTGTGGACACGACACTTCTGAGCAGCAACTGCCAGTGTTGTAGCCCAGGGAGTAGAGTTCAGGTGGTAGAAAGATGAACATAACAGGAGACATGGATAACGTTGCGAACCAGTTATTTAATCTGAAAACGGACAGACAAATTCTGGCGAGATCCATGCCTTGTTCATTTTCAGAAAAGTAAGCCGGTCTACATTATCGGAGGATAGTCGCATGCGACGGTCTGTTAGTACACCACCTGCAGCACTAAAGACGCGCTCCGATAATACACTGGCAGCAGGGCAAGCCAGCACCTCCAATGCATACTGGCTAAGCTCTGGCCATGTATCCAGCTTAGAGACCCAAAACTTGAATGGGGAAGAGCCATCTGGGAGTACACTGAGAGGGAAAGACATGTAGTCTGTCACCATCTTACGGAAACGTTGCCTCCTGCTGACTGGAGCCGTCTCGGATGGTGTAGACATTTGTGGCGCTGCCACAAAACTTCGCAACATTTGGAACATACTGGTCTTGCCCTGTGCAGAGGCGCTGCTTGTGCTCCCTCTTGTTGCAGAGCTGTCTCCACTGCCTCGACGCACAGAGCTGCTTTGTAAAGCAGTAGCAGCAGCAGTGCTCTCGGCTGGAATGGAGAACATTATGGATTGCACCAGTGTGTCTTGGTACTCCCGCATTTTACGCTCCCGGTTCAACGGTGTGATGAGGCTTTGTAAGTTGTCCCGGTAGCGAGGGTCTAGGAGGGTGTACACCCAATAATCAGACGTGGTGAGAATGTGGGCGATGCGGCGGTCGTTTCTCAGGCACTGCAGCATGAAATCAACCATGTGCTGCAGACTCCCAACTGGCCAACAAACGCTGTCCCCTGCAAGAGGCGTCATCTCTGCCTGATCTGCATCACCCCACCTTCGCTCTACATACTGACTAGAGCGTTGTGTACCTCCCTCTGGAGCGATGTCTTCCTCCTCCATTGACTCCTCCTCATCCTCCTCACAAAGTGAGCCCTGCCCAGCCCTTTGTGAGGAACCACGTTGCGCTGACTGTCCAGAAGGTGATGGAATTTGTGACTCCTCATCCTCCACCTCTTCCAAAACCTCATCCCTTAGTGCTTGCAGTGTTTTTTGAAGCAGGCAGATAAGGGGGACAGTCAGGCTGACTAGTTCATCATCTGCACTCGCCATCTGCGTTGACTCATCAAACGCACGCAAAACGTGGCAGATGTCCTTCATAGAGGCCCACTCAGTAGTGGTGAAGTGTGAACGGCGCAAATTGCGAGTTGATTGCGCCTGATGCAGCTGATACTCCATTACTGCTGGCTGCTGCTCACACAAACCGCTCCAACATATGTAACGTGGAATTCCACCTGGTGGGTACGTCACATATGATGCGATGTTCAGGAAGGCGAAATCTGCGTTGCAGAGCTGCAATGCGCGATCTGGCCATGCTGGAACGTCGCAAGTGAGCGCACTCTAGGCGGACCTTGTGCAGCAGTGCATCAAGATCCGGATAGTCCCTCAAAAAACTCTGCACGACCAAGTTGAGCACATGTGCCAGACATGGTATGTGAGTGAGGTTGCCAAGGCCCAGAGCTGCCACCAGATTTCGGCCATTGTCACACACTACCAAGCCTGGCTGGAGATTCGCTGGCAAAAACCACACGTCGCTCTCCTGCTTGATGGCATTCCAGACCTCCTGCGCTGTGTGGCTTCGATTCCCCATTGAAATTAATTTGAGTACGGCCTGTTGACGTTTGGCCACGGCTGTGCTCATATCGGTCGCATCAGGTAAGCGTTCACGGGTCCATGTGGAGGTAGACCGTGACGGCTCCTGCAGCGATGATTCTGAGGAACTGGAGTAGGAGGAGGAGTCAATGTGTACAGACTTGATTCCTGCAATCCTTGGAGTTGGCAGAACACGTACAGCGCCACTGGCAAGATCTGTACCCGGCTCCACAACATTGACCCATGGGCAGTGAGGGAAAGGTATCGTCCCTGGCCATGGGTACTGGTCCACGCATCGGTGGTCAGGTGGACCTTGGTACTGACGGCGTTTAGTAGCGCATGTTTAATTTTTCCCTCAACATGCTTTTGCAGACCAGGGACGGCTTGCCTGCTGAAATAAAATCGGCTGGGCACATTGTATTGTGGGACTGCCAATGGCATTAAGTTACGGAAACTGTCAGTCTCCACCAGCCTGAATGACAGCATTTCAAGGGACAGGAGTTTTGCAATGCCAGCATTCAGAGCCTGTGCTCGTGGATGGTTTGCCGAGTATGGCCGTCTTTTATCCCATGCCTGTGCTACCGATGGCTGTTTTGTGGCCTGGGAGTGTGAGGATGACAGGGAACTTGCAGCTGTGGGTGGAATAACACTGGGTCTCTGGACAACAGTGACAGAGGTTCTTCCATGGCGATCCTGTGAGGAAGCCGAACCAGCTGTGTGTGAGCTGGAGGAAGAGGCTCCAACACGAGCTGAAGATGTAGGTGCTGCTGTAGGTTGGCCTACATCTCCAGTGTGTCTTTAGAACTCAACCACGTGCTTTGACCGCACATGTTTCCACATATTTGTGGTATTAAGGTTACTGACATTTTTACCTCTTTTTACTTTTTGATTACACAGCTTGCATTTGACATAGCAAATATCATCTGCAAGTGTGTCAAAAAAGGACCACGCAGTGCAAGTCCTGGGAGCGCCCGTTTTGGCTGTTGGAAGAGAACTGCTACAAACGGGTGCCAAACTGGAGGCTACAGGCAACCGAGTCTGCAGCCTACCTCTCCCTACTGTTTGGACCGTTGAGGCAATCTCTTCCTCAGAGCTGCTACCACCACCTTCCTGTTCCTCATGCCATGTTGGGTCTTGGACCTCATCATCTCCACTACCCTCTTCCAACACCTGCTGCTGTTGGGTGGTCTGGCCAGCACCATGCTCAACAGAAAATGGCACCTGAGTCTCATCATCATCAGATGCGTTCTGCGGTGTGCTGACCATCGGCACTGGCTCACCCGCCTCTTCACATTCAGAGAGACACAGCTGTTGCGCATCACTGCATACTGCCTCTTCTTCACATTCCAGAATGCTGCTTGGCTGGGCCCCTGTTTGCAAGCCAAGAGATTCTGAGAACAGAAGCAGAGACTCAGCTGGCTCCAGTTCAGAACTCTCTGACTGCCTGGGCAATTTGGCAGGCGGTGAAGAGACAGATGGTTGTTCAACAGTGCTGTGGTCCTGAGAGGAGGTGGAAGGAATTGAAGTCGATGCATTGGCTGCCATCCAGCCAACAACGGCTTCAATTTGTTCTTCCCGCAGCAGGGGGGTACGCTGAGCTCCTACAAAAGTGCGCATAAAGGAACGCTCACGGGGAAAACTGGTGGATGCTGTGTCACTGGGTGCGGCAGCAGACACAGAATCCCCACGTCCTCTCCCTGCTGAAACTCCACGGCCACGACCACGTGCCTTACTCCCTGCCTTCTCATCTTGGTAGACTGATAAAGAAGTCAGAAAAGTATAAGGCTAAGGTGTTATTCCTCAGAGACTGCTGTGAACACTGCAGACAACTGTTCACAAGCTGTGAAAGGCTACTCCTTTGTCTACTTCTATAGTGTTTGCAACCAATGTATTGGATACGGATGGAAGCGCGTCACACTAATAGATTAGATTTTAAATGGAATGGAGCAGCACCAATTGGAGATAAATGAAAAGGATGAGGCACTGAGACACGCTCAGCAGAGTACAAGCAGCAGTGCTTGAACAAGTAACTGGAGCGTGATGTGCACTCAAAAAATAAAAAACACAGACTGAAGTGAACACTGAAACACAACTGTTCACAAGCTGTGAAAGGCTACTCCTTTGTCTACTTCTATAGTGTTTGCAACCAATGTATTGGATACGGATGGAAGCGCGTCACACTAATAGATTAGATTTTAAATGGAATGGAGCAGCACCAATTGGAGATAAATGAAAAGGATGAGGCACTGAGACACGCTCAGCAGAGTACAAGCAGCAGTGCTTGAACAAGTAACTGGAGCGTGATGTGCACTCAAAAAATAAAAAACACAGACTGAAGTGAACACTGAAACACAACTGTTCACAAGCTGTGAAAGGCTACTCCTTTGTCTACTTCTATAGTGTTTGCAACCAATGTATTGGATACGGATGGAAGCGCGTCACACTAATAGATTAGATTTTAAATGGAATGGAGCAGCACCAATTGGAGATAAATGAAAAGGATGAGGCACTGAGACACGCTCAGCAGAGTACAAGCAGCAGTGCTTGAACAAGTAACTGGAGCGTGATGTGCACTCAAAAAATAAAAAATACAGACTGAAGTGAACACTGAAACACAACTGTTCACAAGCTGTGAAAGGCTACTCCTTTGTCTACTTCTATAGTGTTTGCAACCAATGTATTGGATACGGATGGAAGCGCGTCACACTAATAGATTAGATTTTTTTCAAATATAATGGAGCAGCACCAATTGGAGAAAAATGAAAAGGATGCGGCACTGAGACACGCTCAGCAGAGTACAAGCAGCAGTGCTTGAACAAGTAACTGGAGCGTGATGTGCACTCAAAAAATAAAAAACACAGACTGAAGTGAACACTGAAACACAACTGTTCACAAGCTGTGAAAGGCTACTCCTTTGTCTACTTCTATAGTGTTTGCAACCAATGTATTGGATACGGATGGAAGTGCGTCACACTAATAGTTAAATTGCATGGAGCAGCAAGAATTACACTGAAGAAAAAAAAAGAGTCTGTCAGTGACACGTGCAGATGCCTACAGACAGCGTTGCATGCAGAGCAAACTGCAGCGTCACCTGCACTCTCACACACACCTTGCACAGAGCTGTTAAAACAACACTGGCAAAAGGAAGCTTTACACAGCGGTTGGTAAACTAGCCTGCCTAAAGCCCAGTACACAAAATCGCAATATCTAACTGTCCCTCAAAGTCAGCAGAACAGCGTTCTGTCCCTAACTGAGTTCACAGCACAGTGATGCTAAAATGGCGGCGGCGCCTTTTATAGTGCATTCTGACATCATTTCAGCAGCCAATCACAGCCATGCCATTAATTAAGATGACCGCAGCATTACAGGATGTGCCCACACTTCATAAGATTCCTCATTGGCTGACTAAAATCACATTGCTTCTTAAAGAATTATGGGAACTTCCGATTCCGGTATACGATATTGGAAAAATATCGGAACTAAGTATCGGAATTCCGATACAGCGAATATCGGCCGATACCCGATACTTGCGGTATCGGAATGCTCAACACTAGTGTTGAGCGATACTGCTCGATATCTAAAAATATCGTATCGAAATGGTATCGCCGATATCACTAAATATCGTCGATATCCGATTCCGATACCGGAAGTCCAATGTAAGTCTATGGGAACAAAAATCGCAACTAAAAAAAACCTTTATTTCCTTGTAAACACTAAATATACACACATAGAACATATATATAATATATATATATATAATATATACACATGTCATTGTGACATATATATATACATATATGTATAGTTTATACACTTCTACATAGTAAAATATCCTCTGATTCAATTGCCGGGTAAAGCCGGCATTTGTGAAAAGACAGAAGCACCCGACATGAAATGACACTTGGTGTACATAGGGTTAACCATGTCTTTTCATGTCGTTTGCAATCTGATTTGCACAAACAATTACATCAGTCTATGTGTGCAAAATTTCACACCTGTAGGGGTTAATTAAAGGTGTAAATTCGTTGTAAAAAAAACGGACTTTTTTGCTACAAATTTACACCTTTAATTAACCCCTACAGGTGTGAAATTTTGCACACTTACACTCATGTAATTGTTTGTGCAAATCCAAACTACATGAAAAGACATGGTTAACTCTTTGTAAACCAAGTGTCATTTCATGTCGGGTTCTGCATTTTCACAAAAGCCGGCAATTGAATTAGCGGCTATTATACTATGTAGAAGTGTATGAACTATAAATATAAATATAATATATATATGTGTCACAAATTCAATGACATGTATATATATATATGAGGTGTAAAATTGCTGAAAAAAAATGCGTGGGCTCCCGCCCTATTTTCGCAACCAGACAGACAAAGCCAGTGAGTGGGGGCAGATAATAATAGCCCAGAGAGGGACCATTATTTTTGGCCCCCTCCGGCTACTAACATCTGCCCCCAGACACCCCAGAAAGGGCAAATCTCTAATTAGATTTGCCCTTTCTGGCACTTTGCCCGTCTATTCCCATTGCCCTGTAGCGGTGGCGAATCGGTTAATAAGGGGTTAAAATGACCTTGCAATTGAAAGGTCACTTTAAGCCAGGTTAATAATTGAGAGCTGTCAATCAGACAACTATCAATTATTAATCCTATTGTATGAAAGAAAAATCAAACACACACACACTTTAATAAAAAAGAAGTTTAATGAAATAATCACACAGTTTTTGACCATATTTTATTTACCTGCTAAAACCATTTCCTGTAATAAAAATAAAATAATAAAGCAAAATTATTCTTACCAATCCGATGTACAGTCAGGTCCCACGGTGTAATCCATCAGAAAGGGTTAATGTTTACTGCAGGGACCGCAGCTAATGCTGCAGCCTCACAGTAAACCCCCAAATGAATGAGTTCCTCTCCTGGCTGACAGGAGAGGAAGTGGAAAGCTTAATTGATTGCTTTCCACTTTCACTTCAGGTCAGCTAAGGACACAATCAGTGACGTCAGAGGGAACTGGTTAACAAAAATAGGGGATCCCCTCGAAAAAAATTGGCGTGGGGTCCCCCCTATTTTTGTTAACCAGCCAGATGAAGCAGACTGCTGAGGCCTGGTTTTTCAGGCTGTTAAGGAGCCAAGATCCATGGACCTTGCCAGCCTGATACAACCAGGCTACAGCAGTCTGCATATCTTGGCTGATTAACAAAAATAGGGGATCCCCTCGAAAAAAATTGGCGTGGGGTCCCCCCTATTTTTGTTAACCAGCCAGATGAAGCAGACCGCTGAGGCCTGGATTTTCAGGCTGGTAAGGATCCAATATCCATGGACCTTGCAAGCCTGATAATACCAGGCCACAGCAGTCTGCTTAGCTTGGCTGGTTAACAAAAATAGGGGATCTCCTCGAAAAAAAAAGGCGTAGGGGTCCCCTATTTTTGTTAACCAGCCAAGTAAAATGCAGACTGCTGCGGCCTGGTATTAAAAGACTGTCAAGGCCCATGGATTTTGGCCCTCAACAGCCTGATAATACCAGGCTACAGCAGCCCCACATTTGGCGCATCAAAAGATGTGCCAATTGTGGCACTTTACCCGGCTCTTCCCACTTGCCCTGTAGCGGTGGCAAGCGGGGTAATAAGGGGTTAATGTCACCGTTGATTGCACGGTGACAATAAGCCCGGTTAATAATGGAGAGGCGTCAATAAGACACCGATCCATTATTAATCCCAAAGTTATTAAATGCATAAAAAAAAGACAAAGCAAGAAAAAAGTCTTTTAATGAAATAAAAGAGACAACACAGTTTTCATTTCTTTTATTATACACTCATTCCTGCGACGCCATCGATCTCCTGTAAAAAAAGAAAAAAAACAAACCAACAGTATACCACCTGTCCGACGCAGTCCATAGTAACGACAGTCCCACGACGATCCAGCTCTGCTACATCGCAATGACAGGCAGAGCCTGTCATCGCAACGCAGCACAGCTGATTACCTGCTTCCCCGGCGGTGACGTCATCGGACTGACTGCTTTACGGCCGGGATTACCCAGCAGTCACTGCAGTTATCGCGAGAAACTGCATGTGACCGCCGGGGAGAAGAGGATGGCGGCCATGAAGCAGTCCAGGCCGTGACCGCCGGAGATCTTCTGCCGGGTAAGTGCCGCTGACTCCTGACAGACCCGACCGACGGACACTGACAGTGACAGACCCGACCGACGGACACAGACAGTGACAGTGACAAATCCGATTCCGGTATTCGATATGACGAAAATATCGGTATTCGGAATCGAAAGGCCGATACAGCTAATATCGGCCGATATCCGATATTTGCAGTATCGTATCGCTCAACACTACTCAACACTACTCTTCACATCTCACATATGCCAACCTGATGCGCTCTACACATCTCACATATGCCAACCTGATGCGCTCTACACTACTCCCATATGCCAACCTGATGCGCTCTACACTACTCACATATACCAACCTGATGCGCTCTACACATCTCACATATGCCAACCTGATGCGCTCTACACATCTCACATATGCCAACCTGATACGCTCTTCACTACTCACATATGCCAACCTGATGCACTCTACACTACTCACATATGCCAACCTGATGCGCTCTACACATCTCACATATGCCAAACTGATGCGCTCTTCACTGCTCACATATGCCAACCTGATGTACTCTACACTACTCACATATGCCAACCTGATGCGCTCTACACTACTCACATATGCCAACCTGATGCGCTCTACACTGCGCACATATGCCAACCTGATGCGCTCTTCACTACTCACATATGCCAACCTGATGGACTCTACACTACTCACATATGCCAACCTGATGCGCTCTTCACTACTCACATATGCCAACCTGATGCACTCTACACTACTCACATATGCCAACCTGATGCGCTCTTCACTACTCACATGCCAACCTGATGCACTCTACACTACTCACATATGCCAACCTGATGCGCTCTTCACTACTCACATATGCCAACCTGATGTACTCTACACTACTCACATATGCCAACCTGATGCGCTCTACACTACTCACATATGCCAACCTGATGCGTTCTACACTACTCACATATGCCAACCTCATGCGCTCTACACTACGCACATATGCCAACCTCATGCACTTTACACTACTCACATGTGCCAACCTGATGCACTCTACACTACTCACATATGCCAACCTGATGCACTCTACACTACTCACATATGCCAACCTGATGCACTCTACACTACTCACATATGCCAACCTGATGCACTCTACACTACTCACATATGCCAACCTGATGTACTCTACACTACTCACATATGCCAACCTGATGCGCTCTACACTACTCACATATGCCAACCCGATGTACTCTACACTACTCACATATGCCAACCTGATGCACTATACACTACTCACATATGCCAACCTGATGCGCTCTACACTACTCACATATGCCAACCTGATGCACTCTACACTATTTCCATATGTCAACCTGATGCACTCTACACCACTCACATATGCCATCCTGACGCACTCTACACTACTCCCATATGCCAACCTGATGCACTCTACACTACTCGCATATGCCAACCTGATGCACTCTACACCACTCACATATGGCAACGTCATGCGCTCTACACTACTCTCATTCTATATGCATTTACCTATGCCAACTGTCACTACCCACTACTTACATAATGCCAACCTGATGCGCTCTACACTACTCACATATGCCAACCTGATATACTCTACACTACTCACATATGCCAACCTGATGCACTCTACACTACTCACATAAGCCAACCTGACGTAATCTACACAATTTACATATGCCACCACACCCATATTAGGAAAGCCAGATATAAAACTATATATCAATACACCTTGTAGATGAATTTGAATATAGAGACAGTTGTGGAGGTTTTCTGCAGTTTTGGTACATCGAGCTTTACAAACGCAACATGGCGGTCCGAATACAATTCTATCTAAGTTTGCACTCCAAAATGTTGCTTCTTTCTTTTGGAGTTTTGTAGTGTGGTCAAACAGTAGTTTTCCCCCTCATACGGGATATCTGTGTACTCAGAAGAGATTGCAAAACAAACTTTGGGGTCCATTTTTTCCTGTTACTCCTGTGAAAATGAAAAATTTGGGGACAAAAAGCAACATTTTTGTGGGAAAAATGTGTTTTTACATTTTCACGTTTCAACATTATAAAATATCGAAAAGCATCTGTGAGTTCAAGGTGCTCACCACACATCTACATAAATTCCTCGACGGGTCTAGTTTCCAACATGTAAGTACATTTTTATGTTTTTATAGCAAAAATTAATTTTTCTTTTCCACTTTACTTTTTAGTTTCCTTTGGGGCCTTGATCCTGCAATTACTCATTCTATATATTGCAAAACTAATGTATTCCAGTATAATGATAGTCTCCTATGAATCCCAGCCTGTTGCAAAGTTTTACAGGAGTATCAACTTGATGGCCCCTAAGGCAGCCAACAGGCTATTGTCTGCCATGATGACATACAGGTGCTTCTCACAAAATTAGAATATCATCAAAAAGTTAATTTATTTCAGTTCTTCAATACGAAAAGTGAAACTCGTATATTATATAGAGTATTTACAGAGTGATCTATTTCAAGTGTTTATTTCTGTTTATGTTGATAATTATGGCTTACAGCCAATGAAAACCCAAAAGTCATTATCTCTTTACTAATTATAAATGTGATTGACATCTTTATATCTATCTATTCTATGTGTATATACTGTATGTAATGTTATCTGCTCTATTCTGTCGGCGGGTCGCCCTGTGATTTTATTGTATATATACATGCATATAGAAACACATCCAGCTGCATAGTAACAGCAAACAAGAAAAGGGATCGCACATGTGCGTGCTTGATCCCATAAATGAGGAAAACACCAACTCATATGCAAACATAAAAATAAGGAGAACCAGGAGTCTTAGGTGATAATAGTAAAAAAACATAAATTTATTGAATTATTAAATAACATCACATAAGTCACTCATAATATAATAATACATGTGCAAGCCAAGAAATGGAACAGACAGAAGGGACCAGACACCTCCAGAAAATATATATGTCACATATATAATATGGTGACAAGCTCGACCATAGAGCCACAGTGTGCCCAAGGGTAGCCCATAGAAAAGACTAGTCTCAGAACAATAGTAACAACATTACAAGTATATGTGTGCCAGCTGTTCGCTGATTTTCTTCCCCTGTACTCGTGACATTCATTACCGGCTGTGCGCTGTGCTGTTTCCCACGCTCCTTCGGCAGGGGGGCATTTTTATGGTTCTGGCGCGCGCTTGGAGCCTACTGCTCTGAGTGTGCGCTTGGACCTGTGATGCCTTAGCCGCCGCAGGACCTGTGATCCCCACGGCGCACGCACCAACTATTCCGGCTCTCATTGGTCTATTCTGACCATGTGATGCATCACAGGGGCTATTTGAAGGTCCTGGTCCCATTACTCACCATCCCCTTGAGAAAGCGGCGTTTAGTGCCAGCGAAACGCGCGTTGGCACCCGTCCCCTCCTACTCTCCACCACTCCTGGGTAAGCTCTATATTACTTGTAATGTTGTTACTATTGTTCTGAGACTAGTCTTTTCTATGGGCTACCCTTAGGCACACTGTGGCTCTATGGTGGAGCTTGTCACCATATTATATATGTGACATATATATTTTCTGGAGGTGTCTGGTCCCTTCTGTCTGTTCCATTTCTTGGCTTGCACATGTATTATTATATTATGAGTGACTTATGTGATGTTATTTAATTATTCAATAAATTTATGGTTTTTTACTATTATCACCTAAGACTCCTGGTTCTCCTTATTTTTATATATACATGCATATGTAGGGGGAGCCAGGGACGTAGTCGTGGCTGGCAATGTAGGCTCAATCACGCCCTGGTCTCCCACTACATACACACAATGTCCCCTTTGTAGTGTACCTTTCTTCCCGCTGTCTATTCCTTCAGGGTCCCGTCGGATCTGCTGAGGATTTCCTCTGGGCGGCTTCACACAAAGAGAGACAGAGTCCAGTTCCAACTTTAAACATATGATTTTACTTGGTTCCAATCTCAGTATGTTCAGCTCAGTCACAATCACAACATAGGTATCATCGCAAAGTACATCCTTTTCTTTCCCTGTGCTTTCCCTTACTTCTTCCAGAATGTCCCAGGGTCGTACTCCCTTTCCAGTACCACAGCGTTTCTTCTGGCCAGCCCAACTAACTTCAGGAGTTCCCCTGTGTGTTTCACCCCAGACAAAAGGGCATCAGTCCATGTAGTTGGCTGCCGCATCCTGGAGCTGCCCTGCATCCTGCTACTGCTGTGACCATTGACACCGGCCTTGGACGACTGGGCTCCTTGCTGAACGTTACGGGGTCCACCTGCCCTGTCCGGGATCTCAGGCCCTACTCACTAGAATACAGGAAATTCTATAGCTTACCCACAGTTGGCCCCTCCTAATTTAATTAGTTGCTATTCTAAGCTCCTATTCCTGTCCTACAATGCCTCGCTCTAGTGTCTAACCCTATAACTACGCTTTCCCTATCTATAATATACACATACCAGCATTAGATACAAGAAAATATATACAGTAGTTCAGACATACATAATACGTTCAATATTTAACCAATTCTTTAGCGGGACGTGTTTAGGGTATAAGTCAGTCTCTGTAACCCCCTACACATACATAATAAATATATATATATATACATTTAAATGACGCTTCTGGCCGCCGGGCCGGAAATACGTGCACCGCTGACCCCTGTCACGTGATCGGGGGTCAGCTGTGCGTTGCCATCACAACCAGAGGTCTCCTAATGCGGTTTAGTGAAATTCCGTGAGCTTTCCCTGCCTTCCTGTCACCTTCTGTTCGCTTCTGGCAATCCCTGCCTTGCTTCTGGTAGTCCCTGCCTCGCTTCTGGCAATCACTGCTCTTTCCTGAGCAATCTCTGTCCCGTCCGTTCTTTTAGGCCCACCAGCTTTCTACCATTCACCTGGTCTGGCTTCAAATTAAAGGTTAATAGGCTCGCCATCTCGGCTCCACCTAATCCCTACCATAAGCTTCGGATCCTCCTTGGAACGGTCCTGTTTAAGCTGGTTATCGCCTGCACGACACTCAGCCTGGGGCCCCTTCTTGCCGAAGCAACCTTATCCCCATGGCTGTCACTGTCCTTCCTTACTGCTGCATCGGCACTCCTTGCCCTGGGCAAGGCTGCCCGGGCTCTGTTCACTAACCAGGAAGTGTCTTCACTATATCACCACTGTTCTGCACTCCACTACTCTGTAACTCCTCCCAGTCTGTAAAACCCCTATGCTAACTATATATACTCTAAGACACTTATTCCCTACCTCCAGTGTGCCCCACTAATCTAGTCCCACTATTGCCCTATGCTATCCTAATCTCATACACAACACATAACTAGTGCATGCACAATACAGCAACATTACATGAACACATTAACACTTGGAAACGCTACGGAACTGCACATAACACGTGAACAATGTCCAAAGAGGGGGAGGCATATGACGACCTTCGTCACCTCCTTACATAGCATCTATCGGATCTCCAGTAGATGCTACTTTGCAAGCACGGCCGGTGGCTGTGTTGTCCCCGAGAAAGCCCTGTTGGGTGAAACGCTTCAGGCACTGGCGAGGCGCATCAGGTCTCCACATGGGTGAGAACACTTATTTGCAATTGCACCATCAACGGCAGTTCAGAGAGTTGGGGCTCTAGGGTAGGCAATTCTCTGGGAGCTTTATACATTATTCTATATTTTCTTCTCCCCTCCTTAGTGTGGGGATGTGGTCCTTAGACTTTTAGACTGCATATGTTTTACATACTCACTATTATATTTACTGTTTATTATCTTTAATAATGAGGCAGTCCATGTCTGTGGGCTTTACTACAAGGCTATTACCTCTGTGTTAGCTCTCAGCTCCCCAGTTGTTATTTCATAACATTGAACCCTAGACATTGTTTATAATTAATATGCATTATGTGGTGCCTTTTGTATGTACCATTTAAACCTGATGATTCAGCCTATGTCTCTTCACCATAGAAGTGCTCTCATTCAGATTAACGTTGTATGTGTATTTGTAATTATTAATAAAATAACTAGTTTGGATATCCTTGAGTAAAGAGGGAGATTGTTCAGGATTAATAAGGTTTTTTATCTTGGGCTTTTGGACTCTAGTGTCTTACATATATTCAGTATGTAAACTATGGGCCAGGTCACTGAGGGATCAAGTGACCTGTCATAAGCCATACAGATGCATATATAAGCAGAGCACCACACAAATACCCACCCCGAAGCACAAGACTCTCATTAACTGAAAACAAAGATTAAACAAGAACCACAAGACGGATTTCATCAACCAAGGTATAATTTTAATTAGCATAATGGTGCCGACGTGACACTGTTAGGTTATAATAATAATAATAATCTTTATTTTTATATAGCGCTAACATATTCCGCAGCTCTTTACAGTTTTGCATGCATTATCATCGCTGTCCCCGATGGGGCTCACAATCTAAATTCCCTATCAGTATGTCTTTGGAATGTGGGAGGAAACCGGAGTACCCCGAGGAAATCCACGCAAACACGGGGAGAACATACAAACTCCTTGCAGATGTTGTCCTTGGTGGGATTTGAATCCAGGACTCCAGCACTGCAAGGCTGCAGTGCTATGCACTGAGCCACCATTACTTTGCACAATCCTGCTGACAGGTTCCCTTTAATTGCCTCAGTAAAAGATTGCCAGTGACATTTAAAGGGAACCTGTCACCCCAAAATTGCCATATCAGATAAAAATATGGCTGAATAGTGCGTCCCATAACAAAGCTAACGGTGGGTATCATATATCATGATACCCCCGTTTTCAGATCAAAATACCTTTGTAAACTTCGTTTTTTTCCCTGTCAATCATGGCAGTCAGTTAGGAGGGCGGCGGTTTTCATGTCCTCCCCCCGCTCCTCGTCATCAGTTGCGTATCGCCATCTGTGAATCCCACAGACTGGGTTCAGCTTCCCGCAATTGCGCAATTCAAATTCGGGCGGCGCATGCGCAGTGTGCTTTGCCCGACAGTGGGCAAAGCATAAAATCAGTACAGCGCATGCGCTGCTCTTTCCTTGCCCCGGAAGTCGTCCAAGGCAAGCAGACATTGTTTGACAAGGAAAAAAAACAAGTTTACAAAGGTATTTTGATCTGAAAACGGGGGTATCATGATATATGATACCCACCGTTAGCTTTGTTATGGGACGCACTATTCAGCTATATCTTTATCTGATATGGCAATTTTGGGGTGACAGATTCCCTTTAAGACATTATCAGCAGTGATCAGATCTAGCTCTGGACATTGATAGAGTGGGCTCAGCTCCTGAGACTTGTGATAATGTACGTCAAATGTACATGCCCAGCAATGTTTGATGCTTTTCTGAACCACATAACTACTATTCAGTCAAGCTACATCACATAGCATCTCCTGGATAGTCCCATTGTTGCTTACCCAATGTTAGTCTGAGACTCAGGCTTTTATACACTTGCATTGAGAAATCCTCTTCCAGTCCACACATAAGACACTATGAGAGCCAATGAGTCTGAATTGTGATCACAAGGTTCAATTGAGAAACAGATCATCGATGGAGAACGTAGACACCTCAGTTTGTAAGGACTATACATACATATTGGTTAGGAATACAATGTTTGCTAATAGTGCTTCTTTAAATTCTTCAAGACCTCTTAGTTAAAAAAAAAAAAAAAAATCATTAGGTAGTGATGTTTTGCACGTTGCTTTATTAAGCATTGCCTTTTTTATGGTTTAATTGTAACTGCACTAATTGTGTAGCTGGGTTGTTGTCACCGGTATATCAGAAGGTGCAGACAGTTGCACTGCATCTAGCTGCAGAAGGTCTCTGCGTTTGGCTTTGCAGACACCTTCTTAATCCTTCTGACTCTTTATCCCAGTGGCAAACTTTCACCGGCTCTAATTGACACACCTGGACCTGGGTGTTTATAGACTCCCAGCCTGCTTCTGGGAGTTACCAGTGATATTTCTGTTTCCCTCTGTTGAGGCTTGGAACTATAGCATATGGCTATCTTCCTCTTTTGGTGTTGCTGGAGGACGTCTTTGTTACATCTGAATCTAGTCAAGTTAAGTGTTCCCCTTGTTTGTGTATCCTATCTGTCTTCAGTTGTAGTGGGGAATGACTAGTGCTCATTCTGTCATTCCCTAAGTAGGGGTTATCGCCAGGGTCAGGCAGGGATTAAGTTCCTGCTCTGTGATAGGTGCAGAACCTATATAGGGACGTTTAGGCCAGACAGGGTGACTTTAGATCTGCCTTGGGGTCTCCACTCCCCCTTCTCTAGTGTTGGGCTCCCTTCCCTTCATCCCTTTATGTTGCACTTAGTCTTTCCTACACTGTGTGTGACAGTTGTAGGTCTTATATTTATAACTGTAGTACAGTTTAATTACATCTATGCAATGAGAAAGTATAGTTACTACTAAAGTGATTATCCCGATAAGAAACTTATGATGTGGCTCAGTCAGAAACAGACAATTAATGGTTCTGTAAATGGATGTGCTTTTTATCAGTGATGTTGATGCTGTGTCATTACGAGGAAAGAAGCATGAACATTATCGGCACATTCGTTCTCACATCTGGAAGGAGCATGGGAGAGCACAGGTTCATGGCTGGAGTATTCCTCCCATTTTAAAGAATACGGTAAGCAGAAAATACCTAGTGTTGTGCAATATACCTTTCTTTTAACAATACCAAAGTAGTCGAATAGGCCAACTAGTCACCTTATTGAGATAATGCTATTCATTAAAGGGCACACCACAGGGCAGCTTGAATCTGAGCCACTCAATTTCAGCAGTGTATGTTTTAGGCCTCTTTCATACATCAGTTTTTTCCAATCAGTCGCAATCCGTCAAAGTTGTAAAAAAACGGATCCAGCGCAGATTGTGAAAAACTGATGAGAGAGAGAGATTTTATGTGCCAGAGAGGTATAGAAATTGTTCCGGGCATGCTCAGTTTCAAAAAACGGAATCCGTCTTTTGACGGACAATGACGGACCCTGCACCCATAGGCTACCATTATTGCCCACGACGGATGGCACTGGATCCGTCGCTGTCCGATTTTCCCGCGTACACAAAAACCGTTCCTGTGTCCATTGCCTCCGTCTGATGGACAAAGAATTTTCAACGGATACGTCGAACGACGGATGAAACGTGCGGCCATCCGTCGCTAATACAAGTCTATGAGAAAAAAACGGATCCTGCAGCATCAATTGGCAGATCCGTTTTTTTCACAAAACGATGGATGGTGATTGATGGCAAAAAACTGATGTGTGAAAGAGGCCTTACTCTGAAAAACTGCAGCATTTCAGAAAAAAAAATATTTTGAAAAGCCAGCTGGAGACTCTGGCCTATATTCATCACCACTTTTACACTTCAGATGTAAAAAGTTTTGAAAAGTTGCAACGTTTTGCAAAAGGTTTGAAAAAAATTTAGCAACTTATTGTTTTCACAATGTTTTCGTTCAGCTGTAAGTGGGCAGAGCTGAGGCAGGACATGGGAGTGACGAGGCACAGTGCCCCCCATCTCGTTTAAAGAGAATCTGTCACCCCATTTTAGCCCTATGAGATAAAGATGTCATTGCATAGTGCGTCCCATAACTAATCTGTGGGTACCTATGATATCTCTGGACACCCCAGTTTTCATGTAAAAATACCTTAGTAAAGTTCGTTTTCTAGTATGCAAATCTGTGCGGTCCGGTCCGGAGGGCGGCGTTTTTTTCTTCTCGCCACCCCCGCTCCTCGGCTTGCGTATCGCCATCTGTGAATAGCACAGACAGCGTTCGGCTTGCCGCGATTGCGCTTTTCAAAATCCCTGTAAGCAGGGAAAAAGAGGGAAAAAGCAGGAAAATAGTCAGCTCACCAGTCTCAGCAGTAGTCCAGAAGATTTTCAATCTCAGCAGTAGTCCAGAATCCTCATGCGCACGGAGCCACCTTGATTAGAGGCGTTGGCTGCAGCAAAACATGTAGAAAAAAATCTCCAGCGCAAAAATGAAAAAAAATTAAATTTTTATTGGATAAAATTACAATCCATCTTGATTGAAAAAAGACATAGACAGGTGGGGTCCCTGGTGGTCTGAAACCGACGCGTTTCGACCTAGCAGGTCTTATTCATGGTTTGCAAAATGCCCTATACTGCAGAATTAAATACAATATAGACATGTGAAACACAGGTGAAGGTAACACAAATTGGTAACACAAGGTAACACCCTAAAAAATTAACCCCTTGTTGGAGAAAACAGATAGGACAAAATAAAAACTGTATAATGATGCACAAAACCGCAAATATAAACGTGTATAACATGTACTCTAAGATAATATACCAGATGAAAAAATATTTTTGAAAGAAACCAGAATTAATTAGGATTAACGAAAAAACATGAGTAAAAAAAAAAAAAAAAAAATTTTAGAAAATCTAAGTATACCTGAAATAAATTTTAATCCAATTGCAGTATTAAATCTAGCCATTTATTCAAGCCTAATGGTACTCGTGTATTAAGCTTGAAGATCCAAAATGATTCACGATTTAATAATTTTTTCCTGAAATCTCCTCCTCTAGTAGATTTAAAAACCTTCTCTATTGCTGTAACTTTAAGGCTGTTAGTATTGCCAGCATGAATTACTTTGCAGTGACTAGACACTGCTGATATATTGTAACTATTTTCATTAGTGGCTTCTGATAGATGTTTCCTAATCCTTTTCTTGAGAGATCCAATTGTTCAGCCTACATATTGCAGTTTGCATGAGACACATTCAATCAAATAAACTACACCTTCTGAGTTGCAGTTTAAATAAGACTGGATAGGATACGATATACTGGTAACAGCAGAAATAAATCTAGTGTTTTTTTCACATAGTTACAGACTTTACAAGGATGATGTCCACATTTATAAAAACCTTTGTATGTCAACCAAGTACTATTTTTAGCGCACCGTTCACTACCAGTAAAAATCCCCTCGCGCTTGCGCAGTGTGCTTCACCAGTGGGCAAAGCATAAAATTCTTACAGCGCATGCGCAACTATTTCCTTGCCCCGGAAATGACTGCTTGTCTTGGACGACTTCCGGGGCAAGGAAAGTGGAGGAAAATAGTTGCGCATGCGCTGTAATGATTTTATGCTTTGCCCACTTGTGGGCAAAGCACACTGCGCAAGCATGAGGGTATTTTGAAAAGCGCAATTGCGGCAAGCCTAACGTCGTCTGTGCTATTCACAGACGGCGATACGCAAGAGAAGCCGAGGAGCGGGGGTGGGGGGAAGAAAAAAACGCTGCCCACCGGACCGCACGGATTTGCATGCTAGAAAACGAACTTTACTAAGGTATTTTTACATGAAAACTGGAGTGTCCAGAGATATCATAGGTACCCATAGATTAGTTATGGGATGCACTATGCAATGATATCTTTATCTAATAGGGCTAAAATGGGGTGACAGATTCCCTTTGCTATGGCATTCCTTACACCACAAATCTTACTTCAGTCCTAGATTGGAGTAAGATTTATGCCAAGACGCACGCCCCACATTGTGTCTCACCTGATTTATTAAGAGGCATGTCACTCCACCCCACCCCTTCATCAAGACTAGTGTGAAAAATGCTGGGATTGATGAATCCAGGACTATGTGTCTCTGCTTCTCCACACTTGGATCACAGTAACCCTGTACACATGTATCGTGAGAGACCTGTCAGTCTAGGCCAGTGATGGCGAACCTATGGCACGCGTGCCAGAGAGGGCACGTAGAGCCCTCTCAGCTGGCACACGACCTCGCCTCATCTTTGGTCCCTGACTGCAGCTTCCTGCCTCACACACTGAGCGGCGCGGCCGCGCAGCTGAAAGATGATGTCATCCAGCCGCGACCGTCAGCGCCGCTCAATGTGTGAGAGGAATTGAGAGAGGAAGGAAGCTGCCGGCGCGCGGAGAGGTGAGTGCGGCCACTGTGCCAGTGAAGCTGCTGTGGTGTGTGTGTGTGCGCTGAGTGTGGTCGCTGTGGTGTGTGTGACCGCTGTGGTGTATGTCTGTGTGTGTGTGCTGAGTGTGTCTGCTGTGGTGTGTGTGTGACCGCTGTGGTGTATGTCTGTGTGTGTGTGCTGAGTGTGTCTGCTGTGGTGTGTGTGTGACCGCTGTGGTGTGTGTCTGTGTGTGTGTGCTGAGTTATGGCGGTGATAGGGAGAGGGCCTGTGATGGGGAGAGGGCCAGTGATGGGTCAATATAAGAAACCCCAAACATATCATTTCTGCATGAAGGGGTCATGATGGGGCATTTCTGCATGAAGGGGTCATGATGGGGCATTTCTGCATGAAGGTGTCATAATGGGGCATTTCTGCATGAAGGGGTCATGATGGGGCATTTTTTGCATGAAGGGGATCATGATTGGGCATATCTCTGCATGAAGGGGATCATGATGGGGCACATTTCTGCATGAAGGGGTCATGATTGGGCATATTTCTGCATGAAGGGGATCATGATGGGGCACATTTCTGCATGAAGGGGATCATGGTTGGGCATATCTCTGCATGAAGGGGATCATGATGGGGCACATTTCTGCATGAAGGGGATCATGATGGGGCATATTTCTGCATGAAGGGGTCATGATGGGGCATTTTTGCATGAAGGGGATCATAATGGGGCACATTTCTGCATGAAGGGGATCATGATGGGGCATTTCTGCATGAAGGGGATCATGATGGTGCACATTTCTGCATGAAGATGGTCATGATGGGGCATATTTCTACATGAAGTGGATCATGATGGGGCATATTTCTACATGAAGGGGGTCATGATGGGGCATATTTTTACATGAGGGGGATCATGATGGGGCATATTTCTACATGAAGGGGTCATGATGGGGCATATTTCTACATGAAGGGGATAATGATGGGGCATATTTCTGCATGAAGGGGTCATGATGGGGCATTTCTGCATGAAGGGGATCATGATGGGGCATATTTCTGCATGAAGGGGTCATGATGGGGCATTTCTGCATGAAGGGGATCATAATGGGGCACATTTCTGCATCAAGGGGATCATGATGGTGCACATTTCTGCATGAAGGTGGTCATGATGGGGCATATGCACATTGATAATTTAAATTGCCGTGTTCGCACTTCGTCATAAATAATTGGGTTTTAGGTTGCAGTTTGGGCATTCGGTCTCAGAAAGGTTCGCCATCACTGGTCTAGGCGAATGGGTTGGGGAGAAGCTGCCAAAGATTGACCTCAGATTAGGTAGTCAGCTGAGACATACAAGTCCCATCCCAATTTTCAAAGGATGTTTTCTCTGAAAAACTGTAGCATTCCTGAGTAAAAACATTTAGGTCTGCAATTGTGCAGCCAGACTGTAATCAATGCTTTCTGTGCTTCGGGTAGCATTAATTAGCTGGCAAGTTGCTGGTAATATTACTCTGCTCCAGGGCTCCTGCATAATCTGAGCAACAACCTATAATTATCTGGGTTTCTTAGGTGATTTGTTTGAGAAAATCTCTATTGCTCTTGAGTTTAAGATGAATCTGTTGGTAGGATTAACCCTTGTAAGCCATCCATATGTGCACGCAGGTCATAGAAAACTGAAGAAAATAATACCTTGATATCTGCGATCTGATGTGGTCTTCCAGAGAAAGACAGATTTTTTAAAATATGTAAATGAGCTGTTGAGATCTACGGCTGGACATAGATCTTTCTGAAAATCTGCCTCCAGAGCTTATTTAAAATATAAGAGGACGATGCCAATGTGAGACATGTAATAACTGACAGTCTCTTTGTCACGCGGTCTTATGATATGTGTACGATGTCAGTAAACTATTCTTAAAAGAACAACACTCTATACAACATATAGATTAGCAACATCAGCATGTAAATATAGAATAGATTTACCTGACACGACATCCGCTGAACTCAGGGCTAATCTCGAGGACTTGATACACTGTCACAGGAAAGAGGAGGACCGGGGGTCCAACCTGACCCTAAACTGGGGTCCTAACTAATCTCTCACCTTGGAGGTACTGACAATGGTTCAGAGGTCCAAGTCTCCAGCCTAACCCTGTCTCCTATCAGTCCCTGAACCCTGTAATCAGTCCTAAGAAGGATACTGATTACCACCAAAGGGATATGGGCTGATCTCTGCTAAATACACAGAATAGACATATAAGACAGACTGGAGAAAACACAGACTTGCATACACACTCAAACACAGAAGGAACATAAATGATCTGGGATATTAAACTCTAAGCAAGGTGAGCTTAAAACAACTAAGGAGCTCTTTAACTTAAGTCTATACAGATACAATCCTATGTGTGGTCTGCATGAAGAATTTCACTGGCAACTCCCAACACAGACAACCAGAGATTTAAAGGAAACCAATCAACAAATAACCAATTGCAGCCGGGAGAAACTGCACCCAGTCCCAGAACCGAGCACAGACAGAACCAACTCCCTAACTGCCAAACACAAAGAAACAGCAACTCAGCTGTGAGAAGTCAGAATGTGCAACCGCGACGATCTTCGTGGCGATGCACACATGACAGTACCCCCCCTTCTACGAGGGACCTCCGGACCCTCAGGGCCAGGTTTGCCCGGGTGAGTTCTGTGGAAGGTCCGCACCAAACGATCTGCGTTAATGTCAGACGCAGGAACCCACGTCCTCTCCTCTGGACCATACCCCTTCCAATGCACCAAGTACTGAAGGGACCGGCGATTCAGACGTGAGTCAATGATCTTTGACACTTGAAACTCCAAGTTACCATTGACCACCACTGGAGGAGGAGGTAGAGGTGATGGTATGACTGGTGCCACGTACCTCTTAAGTAATGACTTGTGGAACACATTGTGGATTTTAAACGTAGGAGGGAGGTCCAGACGAAATGCCACAGGATTAATTATGGAACTGATCCTGTACGGCCCGATGAATCTGGGGCCCAGCTTCCAGGAGGGAACTTTAAGTTTTATATTCCTGGTAGACAACCATACAAGATCGTTCACATTAAGATCTGGACCAGAAACTCTCCTCCTATCAGCCATACGTTTATGACGGTTCCCCATAGCACTCAGATTATTCAATACACCTCTCCACACTGAAGCAAGTGACGACGAGAAACGCTCCTCCTCAGGAACCCCAGAAGGGCCCCCCCCATTGAATGTACAAAACTGGGGATGAAAACCATATGCCCCAAAAAACGGGGACTTACCAGTGGACTCGCTCCGCCTGTTGTTAAGAGCGAACTCTGCCAGAGGCAAGAAAGAAGACCAGTCCTCCTGGTTCTCTGAGACAAAACACCGAAGATAAGTCTCTAGGCTTTGATTCAGACGCTCTGTCTGACCATTGGTCTGCGGATGAAAAGCCGAGGAAAATGACAATTGCATCCCCCGACGTAAACAAAATGCCCTCCAAAACTTGGACACAAACTGAGACCCCCTATCTGACACCACATCAGAAGGCAACCCATGAAGTCTCACAATCTCCCCAATGAACACCTGCGCCAGAGTTTTAGCATTAGGGAGGGCAGGAAGAGCAATGAAATGTGCCATCTTACTGAACCTGTCAACAACCACCAGTATGACAGTCTTCCCTGACGACTGAGGAAGGTCCGTGATGAAGTCCATAGACAAATGAGTCCATGGACGCTCCGGAAGTTTCAAGGGTAAGAGGGTCCCAGACGGACGGGTATGAGGGGTCTTAGAGCGAGCACAAACCCCACAGGACGCGACAAAAGTTAAAACATCTTTATTAACGTTAGGCCACCAAAACCGGCGAGAAAGGAGATCTAAAGTAGCCTTACTCCCTGGATGTCCTGCTAAAGCAGAATTATGATGTGCCTCAATAACCTTTTGTCTCAACTGATTTGGGACAAACAGTCTCCCTGGAGGTCCTGCAGGGGCGTCCCCCTGAGCCTCTAACACCTCCTCCTCAAGCTCAGAACATACAGCCGACACTACCACCCCCTCCTGAAGGATAGGAATCGGGTCATCCATTTTCCCGGCCCCTGGGAAACTGCGAGACAAGGCATCCGCCTTAACATTCTTAGATCCAGGGCGATAAGTGACAACAAAATTAAACCTGGTAAAAAAACAACGACCATCGAGCTTGTCTGGAATTCAGACGCTTAGCAGATTCCAAATACAGCAGGTTCTTGTGATCAGTAATGACGGTGACCGGGTGGACTGCCCCCTCCAAAAAGTGACGCCATTCTTCAAAAGCCAACTTAATGGCCAAAAGTTCCCTATTGCCGATATCATAATTCCTTTCGGCGGACGACAATTTTTTAGAAAAGAAAGCGCACAGATGCCGTTTACCAGGGGACGGACCCTGGGACAATATTGCACCCACCCCTACGTCAGACGCGTCCACCTCCACAACGAACGGCTGTGATGCATCTGGTTGGATGAGAACGGGTGCCGAAGCAAAACATTTTTTCAAAGAGGAAAAAGCTTGGCAAGCTTGGTCCGACCATTTAGAAAAATCCGTCCCTTTTCTTGTCATGTCAGTGAGAGGTTTGACAACAGATGAGAAATTACAAATAAATTTCCGGTAGTAGTTAGCAAACCCCAGAAAACGCTGCAGAGCCTTAAGATCCTCTGGCTGATCCCATTCAAGCACTGCTCTCACCTTTTCAGGGTCCATACGGAAACCGGAGGCTGACACCAAGAAACCCAAAAACTGAAGTTCCTGTACGGCGAATACACACTTTTCCAGTTTGGCGTATAGTTTATTGTCTCGCAAGATCTGCAACACCTGTCTCACAAGCTCCTGGTGAGACACAAGATCTGGTGAGTAAATTAAAATGTCATCCAAATATACGACCACAAACAGCCCCACCAGATGACGAAAAATGTCATTAACAAAATGTTGGAATACTGCTGGTGCAGTAGTCAGACCAAAAGGCATGACAAGGTTCTCATAATGTCCCTCCGGCGTGTTAAACGCCGTTTTCCACTCATCCCCCTCTTTTATCCTAATCAGATTATACGCCCCCCTGAGATCCAATTTAGAGAACCATTTGGCGCCAACAATTTGATTGAAGAGATCAGGAATCAGAGGGAGTGGATACGGATCTCGAACAGTAATCCGATTAAGTTCGCGGAAATCCAAGCAAGGGCGTAGGCCTCCATCTTTTTTCTTCACAAAGAAGAACCCCGCGGCCACTGGGGAAGATGAAGGTCTAATATGCCCTTTGGCCAGACTTTCCGAAATATAATCTTTCATAGCCTGCCTCTCAGGACCAGAAAGGTTATATAACCTAGCTTTAGGTAACTTAGCATCAGGAAGTAAATTAATAGAGCAGTCATACACGCGATGAGGAGGCAACTCCTGACACCCCTCCTCAGAGAACACATCCCCAAAGTCCTCCAAAAAAGGAGGCAAAGTACTAGGCACGACCGCACTGATGACTGTGTTCATGCAGTTACTTTTGCAAAACTCCCCCCATTGGCTTATATCTCTGGACTGCCAATTAATCACAGGGTTATGTTTAACCAACCAAGGAAGTCCCAACACAATAGGAGTAGGTAGACCCTCCAACACATAACAAGATAATAGTTCCCTATGTATTGCCCCTACCCGAAGGTCAATGTTATGAACCTCATGAACAAAGCTACCTTGGCCGAGAGGCCTGGCGTCAATGGAGAATATAGGGATCGGTTTGACCAATACACTCAGATGCATACCTTGAGCCTGAGCAAACTGAGCGTCAACCAGATTAGCCCCGGACCCACTATCAAGAAGAACAGAAAATCTCTCCACTCTCGTACCAACCACCACCTCCACTGGTACAAGGAACTGAGAAGAACTAGCGGACGAAATACATACTCCCAGGTTGTCGTCCACCACACAACCTGGGATTAACAGTTTTCCGGCGACTTTTTGCTCAACAAGGCACGGGATGGACATCCCCCAACAAAATGTCCCTCTTTCCCGCAGAAGAAACACCCTCTAGTCCTGCGGCGTACCGCCAATCCCCTCCTACGAAATGATGTCCCTCCCAACTGCATAGGCTCCTCCGAACAGACAAGGGGAACCTCAACATAAGGGACTTTAGTAGTAGGTGGAGTAACAACAGGGGGCGGAGTTACCTCGCACCTCTCCCGGAGCCGTCTATCAGTACGGATAGCTAGGGCCATAGCAGCCTCCAGTGATGGAGGAGAATCATACTGAGCCAAAACGTCCTTTAATTTGTCAGAAAGCCCATGACAAAACTGGCTTCTAAGAGCTGGGTCATTCCACTGAGTATCTGTGGCCCATCTACGAAACTCAGAAGCAAATTCCTCCGCCGGACGATCTCCCTGCTGTATCTTACGTAATTTTGTCTCGCAAGAGAGACCCGATCTGGGTCATCATATACCAAACCCAGGGCAGTAAAAAATCGATCTACTGACTGTAGAGCCGGGGATCCCGGAGGAAGGGAGAAGGCCCAGGATTGAGGGTCCCCTTGTAGGAGCGAGATAACAATTCCCACTCTCTGCTCTTCACTCCCTGATGATCGAGGCCGAAGCCGAAAATACAATTTACATGCTTCCCTGAAGGTAAAAAATTTGTCTCGCCCACCAGTGAACCTGTCCGGGAGAGCTACTTTAGGTTCAAATCTGGTTTGCTCCGAGGGAGACAAAACTTTGGACTTAATGTCCGTCAGCTCCATGGATAATCCCTGCAACTGCAGAGCCAGCTGGGCTACTGGATCCATGGCAACTGGGAATAATTTTATGGGCCAGTGAAAATGTCACGCGGTCTTATGATATGTGTACGATGTCAGTAAACTATTCTTAAAAGAACAACACTCTATACAACATATAGATTAGCAACATCAGCATGTAAATATAGAATAGATTTACCTGACACGACATCCGCTGAACTCAGGGCTAATCTCGAGGACTTGATACACTGTCACAGGAAAGAGGAGGACCGGGGGTCCAACCTGACCCTAAACTGGGGTCCTAACTAATCCCTCACCTTGGAGGTACTGACAATGGTTCAGAGGTCCAAGTCTCCAGCCTAACCCTGTCTCCTATCAGTCCCTGAACCCTGAAATCAGTCCTAAGAAGGATACTGATTACCACCAAAGGGATATGGGCTGATCTCTGCTAAATACACAGAATAGACATATAAGACAGACTGGAGAAAACACAGACTTGCATACACACTCAAACACAGAAGGAACATAAATGATCTGGGATATTAAACTCTAAGCAAGGTGAGCTTAAAACAACTAAGGAGCTCTTTAACTTAAGTCTATACAGATACAATCCTATCTGTGGTCTGCATGAAGAATTTCACTGGCAACTCCCAACACAGACAACCAGAGATTTAAAGGAAACCAATCAACAAATAACCAATTGCAGCCGGGAGAAACTGCACCCAGTCCCAGAACCGAGCACAGACAGAACCAACTCCCTAACTGCCAAACACAAAGAAACAGCAACTCAGCTGTGAGAAGTCAGAATGTGCAACCGCGACGATCTTCGTGGCGATGCACACATGACACTCTTCTCCTCATCTGCATGTCTCACATTGGTAAAGACATCTTATTCAACTTTCTATGACCTTCAAGCCTTTATTGACGTGCTCAGGAGGGTTGATTCTACCGACATCCCCTTTTTAAAGGGGTTTTCCAGTTATAATTCTCTTTTCTCAATGGGCTGGGTTCAAATAATAAAATAAGCTGTTGCTCATCCTTCCTTAGTCTTGCACTGCCCATCTGCCACTGCTTTAATGATTGTTTACAGACTGCGGCAGTGACGTCCTCATGATTACAGCACAAATCACCGCTGCAACTAATCTCTGAGGTCTGCAGATTTTAGTAGGATGTGAATATTTTACAGTACTTTGCAACTGCTCATTGTAATTGGCTAGTAGTATTTGTATAGCGAGTCAATTCATAGGTTTGCTTTTGTTGATGAGTCTACCTGCATTCTTGCTTGGAAACTTGGGAACATTACATGAAATAATGGAAGGTATTTTTTTTTATATCTTTTCCATGACCACTCCCACTTTTGTTTTTGTTATGCCTACCATTAGCCAGCCAATAAGTGTGCTTAAAGAAATACAAATGCTTTCTGACTACTATAGTCCCTATCTATACAAGTGTAACTACACTTCACTTATTAACTGTATGCATGCCGTTTACATGTATACCCATGCTATAAAATACTAAATATACTAGACGCATACCACAGAAAATATTATTTTATAAATAATACTATAAGGCTATACTTCCACTAGAAAAGGGACACTCGATAAATACAACCAAAATTGGTTCAAGTCAGAACAATAACGCATATTACCTCAAGGTCACTGACCTTGAGGAAGACACATTCTTGTGTCGATATGCGTGGGTCCCATGTGACCCGGTTGTGTGCGTCCACCTGGGGGCTATTTTGTGTTACCATCGGGGGTAGGAGATAATCTGTCCATGCCTCCATGGCCTCCTTGTTGGTAATATGCTTTATTGTTCTGACTTGAACCAATTTTGGTTGTATTTATCGAGTGTCCCTTTTCTAGTGCAAGTATAGCCTTATAGTATCATTTATAAAAAAAACTATTCTCTGTGATATGCTTCTAGTATATTTAGTATTTTGTAGCGTGGGTATACATGTATACGGCATGCATACAGTTAATAATTGATGTGTATAGTAGTCAGAAAGCATTTGTATTTCTTTAAGCACACTTATTGGCTGGGTATATAGGACTATACGTATTATACTCTATATGACCATGACCCATTTTTTATGTTATGTCTGCTTTAGTTAAGATTTTTTAATTGATTTTAACTAAGTGCTTGTTTTTGGTGTTTGCTGAAATAAAATAAACTAAAATTTTTTGTATTATATTGATTTGTGGTGATCATTAAGGTTGGTGCATATACTTTTTCTTGTGAGTTTCTATACATTTATGTATGCATTAGGTGATCCCATACCCTCTGAGATTTAGGATGGTGCCCGTTCACCTCATATTTTGATACCATTAGCCAGCAGTAATGCTTGTACAGTAAAATATTTCTGCTGTTTCCAGCACTTCTCTGGTCCTCTGCTGCATCATGGGATGGAAGCTTTAATTCCTTTCTTCATGTAAACCTACGAGAGCCTTGTTCCGAGTCTCAGGATTACATTGAGATTGGGACTTTGGTACCACAGAGAAGACGCTGTGTGAGCCGGGTAGTTACAATTGCCATCACATGATGCAGGAGAGGTCAGGAGCGTCGCTGGAATCTAATCTTACGAATGTATGACTTTGTGTGACATTAATCCATTTAATTTATTGTATCGCTAGGGTGATTCTCAAGTGGAAAGTGAGCTCGGGAATGCTCCAGTACTAGTTCAACTTCGTCTTTTAGATCAGAAAGACCCCAGAACAAAGGTAAATGCCATTTTAGTTCCCATGACAAAGCTTCACACTGATGAGACAAGGGCATGGTTAAAGGGGTTTTCCAGGCTGACCAGGAAGGTGCAGAATCATGTTGGTGTCACACTAAAGGTACTGCCACACTAAACAATCCCGCTAGCGATCTCGTTAACGTCGCATACTAATGAGATCGCTAGCGTGATTGTTATAATATCGCTAGTAGCTGCCTAATTTAGCGATGTCGTTAAGGACGCTATCGCGGTTAGCGACCTCCTTAACGACTTTGGCGGTACAAAAACACCGCACATCGCTAACAAAAAGGTGCCACACTCAGCGATATATGCTCACCAGCGGGACGCCAACGATAAAAATACGGTCCAGAACGATGTGAACGATGAACGAGATCACAGCAGGGGCCACGTCGCTAGTACATGCCACACACACCGGCGTCACTAACGAGATCGCTAAATAGTGACGTTTTTTAGCGATCTCGTTAGCGACGCTGTTTAGTGTGGCATACCCTTAACTCTGTGCGAGCGATTTGCATAGTTACGGTAATTAGCTGGCGAGACTCTCCTCCTCTACTCTGTGTTCTATTGAGATAAGCTCCGGAGAATCTGGTGGATAGGTGACTGTAACTATACAAAGCGCACAACTGCGGTCACAGGACCACCCTCTTAGACGGGGAATAGGAACTATGTGCATTAAAAAATATATTTTATATTCCATAAAAAGATTAAAATTATGCAAAATTCTACATTACCATGCAACATTTAACACCTTACCCTCCAGTTCTTTTTTTAATGTCTGAAAGTGAACTAAACATGGTCAGAAGTTGCAATGACATAATCTGTCACAAAGTTTTAATAAGTGTTATCCACTGTTCTGGCAACCCCTTCTGGAATGAATCCATGTCCCATTTAAAGTAAACACGGCATTTGCTCACCTCCTGGGTTGTCATACATCCATTATAGTCAGCGATTTGTCTGGTGGTGACACTGTCTCCTTCCCCACCATCCTGTAGAATGTAAGTCCTCAAGAGCAGGGTTCTCTCCCCTCTATATCGGTCTGTCATTGCTAGTTTGTTTACTGTAAGTGATATCTGTAAGTTGTATGTAACCCCTTCTCATGTACAGCACCATGGAATCAATGGTGCTATAGAAATAAATAATAAAATAATTATATCCTGTAAACGTGGCCACCGATCAGCTGCAATGTCAAACAAACGCTGGCAGACACCCCTCGGAGACTGCTGGGATGGCACCAGTTCGGGAGGTGACTAGATGCTGCTTTTATGTTACAGGGGGCACTGTTTCACTTAAGAAGGGGTTGTCCATCTAGACGCCTCGTCCTTTAAAGGGAAACGCTCAGCAGGTATTAACACCCTAAACTCATGTTCGCTATGTAAAGTCCATTCCTTTGTTTCAGAAGTCCTGATTTACATTTTAGAGAAACGAATTAGCTAATTTTTATGCAAATGAAGCCCAAATGCAGCATGGTTGCCACTGCACTTACAGCTATCCGGCTTTTCTCCCTATTCCCCCGCACGCTGCCTGTCTCCTGTCACTGACTTAATGGTCATACTCATCTCCCATGCCCAAGGTCTTATGCAGGCGTCCTCATTCCATGCGCAGATTAATAGTCTGGCTCTCATGTTGTGATCAGAACCTTACTGCGCATCTCAAAAACGAAAACTTGAATTTGTAAAACAAAAGTATGGGTTTTATCAACATTACAGCGACTTTAGTTTGGGATTCCCTTTAAGGAGTAACCATTGTTTTAATTTTATAGATCAATAGTGCAGATGTAATAAGCAACTTTGCGATATATCTTATCAGAGAAATCTGCTTCTTTCTCCACCTTGACTGATATATTCACTCTCAATTCCTGGATAACATCTGTACAATCTATATTTGGTGAAGACAGATTTTCTCATTACTGAAATCGTAGATGACATTAGGTCTATAAAATTCTATGAAGAGGAAAGGGTGAAGCTCAAGGCAGAGAGACATTCTGCTGTAAGTTCTTCTGAAATGATAGTTGCAACTTTCCATAGATCTTTATATGCACCAAATGTCATCTGTCTCCGTAATGGGAAAATCTATATTTACTTAAGACAGATTTTACCCATGAATTGAGAAGATTGAGAGCAAAAGTTCAGTCCAAGAAGAGAAAGAAGCAGATTTCTCTGATAAGATATATTATAAAATGTCTTATTTTCATATGTAATACTGATCTATGGGGAAAACAAAGACTGTTGCTGTTTTGTGATTTTTCATGGTGAAGTTGATGAGAATAAGATTTGGTACGAATAGCACCATTTTTGATAACTGGGCTATAGTGTATTAAATAACGAATGTTGAAGGCTGGTGAAACACAATTCTGTAATATTGACATGATCGCTATAATTATGTAGGTAAGTGTTATCACGATAATATTGAATATATATATATATATTGTTTAATACTTTGGTACTTTTGCACTAAAAAGCATATTTTTAACTCCTTAAAAATTCAGTTCTTTTTGTGACGTAAAGGGGTGTTCAGGCTTGCGGAACTATTTCTTTAACTGCCATATAAGTAGATGGAGAGCACAGTGTATGCAAGTTCATACCAAACCAAGTGTGTAGGTGTTAATGAGGACAGGGAAATGCCAGACAGCTGTGGTAGTGGCTTACCTCCCCTGAGAACAATCCTGTGGTTTAAGTGCCTATATAAGTCCTTTGCAGTCTAAGATCACAGACTTTACCAATATGATCTCACTGCATTTTTCTTGATAATTCTTAATTCTGAAGTTTTATTTGCTTTGATTCTTTTTCCACTTGTGAAACACTATTGTGTATGTGTTTTTTAGCTGTGGTGCGCAACTGCTACATCAACCACAGACTCCATGGACAAGAAGAATAAAGATGTAAGTCCACCTTTTGTTACATGTTGCTAAACGTCTACCAAGTATTATTTGTAAGCTATGTTGCCCTCTGTGGGTTCTAGTGAAGCTATACTGTCAGTCACCCCAGTAATTATTACGGGATGACCATATACAAGAACACAAAGGAATATAAGTGTAATGGGTGAAGTATGTGAAGTTTCAAGCCAAGAATGGCCAGCCTTGGTTGTTAAGAGACCCACCAGGGTAAATTAAAATCAACGCTCTCACATGTCGGACTGTGTTGTCTTAGAACAGTAGAATATCCTGTTAGCCCCTATAGACTTCAGTCCGAATACACAAAAATGATCCAAGAATCCAAGCAGCACTTTTGATATGTGTAATGTGCCTTTAAAATTGCTCGTCACTAAGGTATAAGCTTGTATATCACAATGCTCATTACACAGATACATATTTTATTGGACACTATTCTTGCATCTTCATAGACAAAAGGGTGGATTTATTAAGATTTGTGTAAAGAGATGGGCGAACCCGATCAGTTCGGGGTCCCTGCTGGACACCTACTGTTCGAGCATGGACTCCGAACACAGACGTCACCAGGAAGTCCGTGTTTGTGTTTGGCCCCCTGAACACTGGGTGTTTGTTGCTCTGCCATGTGCATGATAGCGCGGTAAACACTGCCTTTGATCGGCAGTAAAATCATTAACGCCAGGCAGACAGTCGCGGTTCCCACGCTGTCAAATGACAGCGTGAGCGCGCATCTGTTGTTGAAGGTAAAAGGTTTACTTAATAACAGCAAGAGCAGGCGGCTGCTGATGGGAGTATTCACCAGCCTGAGCTCTAATTAAATTATTTTAAAAAAGTTGTGAGTTCCCCTGTATTTTTGTTAACCAGCCAGGCAAAACTGACAGCTGCACACTGCAACCCTCAGCTGTCAGCTTTAGCAAGGATGGTTATCAAGAATAGAGGGGTCCCCACACTGTTTTTTTTAGTTATTTAAAAAAAATGTCATGGGGTCCCCCCATTTTTGACTACCAACCTTGCTAAAGCTGACAGCTGAGGGCTAGTATTCCCAGGCTGGTAAGAGGCAATGGACATTGTCCCCCCTACCTAAAAATAGCAGCCTGCAGCTGCCCAGAAAAGGCTCATCTGTTAGATGCGCCAATTCTGGGGCTTTGCCCTGCTCTTCCCACTTGCCTGGTGGAGGTGGCAAGTGGGGTTGATGTTATCTTTGTATTGTCTCGTAACATCAAGCCCACGGCTTAATAATGGCGAGTCATCTATAAGACTCCTCTCCATTACTGATTCTATAGTTGTGTAGTAAATAAACATACAGCCAGAATAAAGTATTTTATTTAAAATAAAACACACACTTTTTTTATTTAAAAATAACTAACACAGTTATACAAACCTAACGCCTAATTCCACTGCATCCCTCGTCTCCTGTAATAAAACAAAAATAAAAAAACACAATATCCCTCACCTTTCTGTCCAGGATGAGAATCACTGGGGAATGAGCAGCTGCAGGCTCAGCCTCAGTGACTTGTAACTTTTTTTATTTAAAAATAACAAACACCGTTAGGCCAGGTGCCCACGATCCGGAACTAGCTGCGCTTTGGAACACAGCGCATGTTCGGTGCAGGGGGAGTTCACCAGGAGAAAATAGAAATTTCTCCCAGTGAACTGTGGTAAACTCACAGGCTGCACCATGAGAGTTTTTCTCACTGTGCTAGCAGTGATCTCACTGAGGTCCCCGCAGTTCAATGGTCTGGCTGGGAACGCAAACTTAGTGACCTGTGGTAACATCGATGACGTCACCGCTAGTCACTGAGGCTTCGCTCGCAGCAACCAGCCTGGACGGTCGCATCTTGGCGCCGTCCAATCTGAAAACGGATTATCCCAAGACATGGATTACGGCATGGGACAGAACAACAGACAGGTGAGGGATATGGTTGTTTTTTATTTTTATTTTTTTACAGGAGACATTGGCTTCAGTGGAATAGGCATTAGGTGAGTATAACTGCGTTTTGTTATTTTGATATAAAATTGTGTTTTTTTTTTTATTTCAAATAAAAGACTTTATTATGGCTGTGTGTTTATTCATAATGCAACTATAGGATTAGTAATGGATATTCATCTTATAGACGCCTCTCCATTACTAAGCCGTTGGCTTGATGTCACCGGACAATACAAAGGTGACCTCAACCCCACAAATATGAACCCCACTTGCTACCGCCACAGGGCAAGCGAGAAGAGCCATGCAAAGCACCAGAATTCACGCATCTAATAGATGTGACTTTTCTGGGTGGCTGCAGGTTGCTATTTTTAGGCTGGAGGGGCCAATATAAATGGCCCTTTACCAGCCTGAGAATACCTGCTCCCAGCTGTCTGCTTTAGCTTGGCTATTTGTTAAAAATGGGGGGCCCAAATGCTGTTTTTTTTTTTTTAAATTATTTATTTAGAGTGCAGGCACCGGTTGATGAATACTCCTGTCAGCCGTGCCTGCTTTCACTGTCATTAATGGCAGTAGGAGTAGGCTGATGGGAGTAGTAGTCCCATTAGCCGATGCCAGTGACGGAGGAAAACTTTTTGCCTCCGTTGACAGCCGCGGGCTCACACTGCCATTACCCTGCCCTGATACCTCTATTAACTGTCTCAGCACTATATGTGCTGGAGCCTCCTTTACCGGGCTTAAATACCTGAAGCTACCAACCTCGATGACACACATTCCCCTCTAGGACCTGTTTGGCGGCCTTTCTACAAGCCCCCTCTGCCCAAAGTTGGGAGGCTTGGCAACTTACAGTTGAAGTAAATATGGCAAACAAACTTCCAGCTCCTAGTAAAAAAAAAACAATTTGGTTTAAGACTTTATTCCTTCAAAATTTTTTAAAATCGTATCCAAGGCAAGGGATATAAAAACTGACGTGTTTTAAACGCAACCGTTATTTGTCAAAGCTTGTTTAAAAATGGCTGGATACCAACCTTAAATGCACAGGTGATCAAATTTAGCACAAAAACACGTGATGATAAAAATATAATGACGTGGAAATATATATATACAGATCAGGAAAAAAGAAGCTTATTCAGGACACAGAAGGAGGATTACGGCAACAAACTATCTAAAAGACTCATCTCCTCATGTCTCTGCCACGAACAGACCTGTTGACCCTTTCCCTTTGGTGCATGGTGATAAAATGCTTAGTTTCAGAGGAAATATGACTATTCCCGCAGTTAATATTGGTAATATCATTAAGGTGTTCATTGATACGAATTTTCAGCTTGCGAGATGTGCGTCCAATGTACAGCTTATCACAAATCGTACATTTTATAGCATTTATAACATGTTCTGTGTTACAATTAATACATTGTTTAATGTTGCAATTCTGATTGTTCAGGGAATTAGAAAAAGTTTTGCATTGCTGAGCATGTCGGAAAAACTCCTTAACAGGAAGCCAAGTCTGGTAGTTTAAAAAAAAAATAAAACAACTAGGTGAGAGGCGGTTGCCTAATGAAGGTTACATAGTTACATAGTTATTAAGGTTGAAGGAAGACTTTAAGTCCATCAAGTTCAACCCATATCCTATTCTAACCTGCCCTAACATGTTGATCCAGAGGAAGGCAAAAAAAACCCAAGTGGCAAACAGTAAGCTTCACATTGGGGAAAAAAATTCCTTCCCGACTCCACATACGGCAATCAGACTAGCTCCCTGGATCAACTCAATATCTAGGAAACTAGTGAATATAGCCTGTAATATTATACTTTTCAAGAAAGGCATCCAGTCCCTTCTTAAATTTTAGTAAGGAATCACTCATTACAACATTAGACGGCAGAGAGTTCCATAGTCTCACTGCTCTTACAGTAAAGAATCTGTGTCTGTCATTATGGCTAAACCTTCTTTCCTCCAGACGTAGAGGATGCCCCCTTGTCCCCATCACAGGTCTAAGAGTAAAAAGATCATTAGAAAGGTCTTTGTACTGTCCCCTCATATATTTATACATTGTAATAAGATCATCCCTAAGCCTTCATTTTTCCAAACTAAATAACACCAATTGTAATAACCTGTCTTGGTATTGCAGACCCCCAGTTCTCTAATAGCCTTGGTCGCTCTTCTCTGCACCCGCTCCAGTTCAGCTATATCTTTCTTATACACCGGAGACCAGAACTGCACACAGTATTCTAAGTGTGGTCACACCAGTGACTTGTATAGAGGTAAAATTATGTTCTCCTCATGAGCATCTTTGCCTCTTTTAATGCATCCCATTATTTTATTTGCCTTGGCAGCAGCTGCCTGACATTGGCCACTAAATGTGAGTTTGTCGTCCACTCATACACCCAGGTCTTTTTCAGTGACAGTTTTGCCCAGTGTTTTACAATTAAGCACATAATTATACATCTTGTTTGTTCTACCCAAGTGCATGACCTTACATTTATCCCCATTAAAGCTCATTTGCCATTTATCAGCCCAAGCTTCTAGTTTACATAAATCCTCCTGTAATATAAAATTGTCCTCCTCTGTATTTATTACCCTGCAGAGTTTAGTGTCATCTGCAAATATTGAAATGCTACTCTGTATGCCCCCTACAAGGTCATTAATAAATGTTAAAGAGAAGCGGCCCCAATACTGACCCCTGTGGTACCCCACTGCTAACCGTGACCCAGTCCGAGTGTGCTCCATTAATAACCACCCTTTGTTTTCTATCCATGAGCCAGTTCTTAACCCACTTACACATATTTTCCCCTATCCCCATTGTTCTCATTTTATGTATCAACCTTTTGTGTGGCACTGTAACAAAAGCTTTTGAGAAGTCCATGAACACCACGTCCACTGCATTCCCTTGGTCCAGTCCTGAACTTACCCCTTCATAAAAGCTTATCAGATTAGTCTGACAAGAACGGTCCCTCGTAAACCCATGCTGATACTGTGTCATGAGGTTATTCAGCCTCAGATACTCCAATATAGTATCCCTTAAAAAAAAACCCTCCAGGATTTTACCCACAGTAGATGTTAAGCTCACTGGCCTATAATTTCCAGGTTCAGTTTTTGCCCCCTTTTTGAATATTGGCACCACATTTTCTATATGCCAGTCCTGTGGTACAGACCCCGTTATTATGGAATCTTTAAAGATTAAAAATAATGGTCTATCTATGACTGTACTTAATTCCTGCAGTACTCAGGGGTGTATCCCATCCGGGCCCGGGGATTTGTCAACTTTAGTGATTTTTAGACGCCGCCGTACTTCCTGCTGGGTTAAGCAGGTGACATTTAATGGAGAAATTTTTTTATCACTGATCATGTTATCTGTCATGGGATTTTCTTGTGTAAATACAGTTGAAAAAAGTCATTTAGCATATTGGCTTTTTCCTCATCCTCATCCACCATTTCACCCAGACTATTTTTAAGGGGACCAACACTTTCATTTTTTAGTTTCTTGCTATTTATGTAGTTAAAGAATATTTTGGGATTATTTTTACTTTCATCTGGCAATGAGTCTCTCTGCCTCAATCTTTGCTGTCTTGATTTGCTTTTTACAGAATTTATTCAGTCTTCTGTATTTATTTAATGCCTCATCACTACCTACTTGCTTTAATTCCCTAAACGCTTTCTTTTTGTCCCTTATTGCACCCCTTACAGCTCTATTTAGCTATAGTGGTTTCCTCCTAATTCTATCATGTTTATTCCCATAGGGTATATACTGTGCACAGGTCCTATTCAGGATGCTAATAAACGTCTCCCATTTTCTTTGTGTATTTTTGTGTATCAGGATATCGTCCCAGTTTATTGCACTAAGATCATCTCTCATCCGTTGGAAATTTGCCTTCCTGAAGTTTAGTGTCCTTGTAACCCCTAGACTACACATCTTATTAAAGGATACAAGAAAGCTTATTATTTTGTGACCCCAACCATTATATTTGATATGCGGTCTGGCCTGTTGGTTAATATTAGGTCTAGCAGTGCCCCCCCTCTTGTTGGGTCCTGAACTAGTTGTGAAAGGTAATTGTCTCTCATAGTTGTCAGAAACCTATTACCTTTGCTGGAACTACAGGTTTCTGTTCCCCAGTGTATTTCAGGTTAGTTGAAGTCCCCCATAATAATGACTTCTTGAGTTGCTGCTTCATCTATTTGCTTTACGAGGATATTCTCTGTTGTTTCCATTATTTTAGGAGACTTATAACAAACCCCTATCAGTAATTTATTATTTTTCCCCCCTCCCCTAATCTCCACCCACAGAGACTCTACATCTTCATTAGATTCACAGATATCACGCAGGATGGGTTTTAAGGATGATTTTACATATAAACACACACCCCCACCTCGCTTATTTTTACGGTCATTTCTAAACAGACTATAGCCCTGTAAATTAACCGCCCAGTCGTGGCTCTCATCCAGCCAAGTCTCAGATATTCCCACCATGTCATAATTATGTTCCAACAAAATTAGTTCTAATTCTGCCATTTTCTGGCATTAGTATACATGCACTTTATGAATCTCTCTGAACCTCTATTCTTTCTTAAATTATTAACTGTTCTAACCCCACCCCCATGCCCCCCCAATTTCATTATTTGTGCCCAGGTCTCTATCTGCACTGCCTTCCCCTCCTATAAAATGAATACCCTCCCCCCTAGTCCCTAGTTTAAAGACTCCTCCAACCTTCTAGCCATTTTCTCCCCCAGCTCAACTGCACCCTCCCCATTGAGGTGCAGCCCGTCCCTAGCATAGAACCTGTAGCCAACTGAGAAGTCGGCCCAGTTCTCCAGGAACCCAAACCCTTCCTTCCTACACCAATTCTTGAGCCACTTATTAACCTCCCTAATCTCCCGTTGCCTCTCTGGTGTGGCACGTGGTACAGGCAGTATTTCAGAAAATACCACGTTGGAGGTCCTTGCTTTAAGCTTGCAGCCTAATTCCCTGAAATCGTCTTTAAGGACCTTCCACCTACCTCTAACTTTGTCATTTGTGCTAATGTGCACCATGACCGCTGGATCCTCACCAGCCCCTCCCAGTAATCTGTCAACCCGATCAGTGATGTGTCGGACTCGAGCGCCAGGTAGGCAGCACACTGTTCGATGATCCCTGTCTTTGTGACAGATTGCCCTATCTGTTCCCCTAATAATTGATTCCCTCACTACCAGCACCTGTCTGGCCTGCCCTGCTCTCCTAATTCCCCCCTTACTGGAGCAGACACTCCTCCGGCTTTCAGAGGACGTGCCAGGCTGCAGCAGTGCTACCCCTGTACTGACAACCCCCTCATCTGCCAACTTTGCAAACTTATTGGGGTGTGCCAGATCAGGACTAGCCTTCCTGGCGCTCTTCCCTCTACCCCGCTTTCTAACTGTCACCCAGCTTCCTACTTCAGTGTCCTTGCAGCTCCATCCTATCATCCCCTCCCCTCATCTGTCCCATTGAGCGTCTGCTCAGTGAGCAAAAGACTCCTTTCCATATTGTCTATGGATCTCAGTGTTGCCAGCTGCACATTTAGATCCAGTATCTGGGTTTCCAAATGCACAACGTGCTCACATCTCATACAGCAGTATGCACCCTCGACCGGCTGTTCAAGGACTGCATACATGTGGCAAGATGTACACTGGATGGCATTGGCAATAGTGGAGCACATTTCTAATGGGGATTTCACGAAAACAGTAAAGATAAGTAAAAATAAATAAAAAGTATTAATAAAATATAACAGCAATTCAGAAATTCCTCCCTTGGAAGCTCCCTGAATCCAAAGTCATTGAATCTCAAGTCACACTTACCACCGTTTGCACTTGCCACACTCACTAAAGCAGAAGATTTAAAGAGAGATTTTTTTTTTCACAGCAAATCACCCTGCTGCTCAAATGCACTTCCAAAAAAGGTGCATTTTTTGCTATTATTGCGCAACCTGATTGCAGAATAGACGCAAGAATGTAATCAAAGAGCAGCCGTAAATATTTTTGCACAATAATTCTAATGTTGACAAATTGTGGACTATATTATGTAGAATTTTTTTTTTTTTAAGTTATTGATTTTTGGTATGTGATTATGGTAATTAATTAGTTCAGAATGATCTTTGTTGTGGGCTTTTTTATTTGCTAGTTTTAACATCCACAAAGAGTATCCACATTTTTTCAGTCTTAAGGGTATGCCACACTAAACAATATCGCTAACGGGATCGCTAAAAAACGTCACTATTTAGCGATCCCGTTAGCGATGTTGTTCAGTGCGGCAGCTTCCAGCGACGAGCTTCCTGCTGTGATCTCGCTCGTCGCTGGAATCGTTCCGAACCCTATTTCATCGCTGGCGCTCCCGCTGGGTAAGTATCTTATCGCTGTGTGGCACCTTTTCTTAGCGATTTTGTACCGCTAAAGTCGTTAAGAAGATCGCTAACGGCGATAGCGTCGTTAACTATATCGCTAAATGCGGCAGCATTTAGCGATATAGAAACAATCCCGCTAGCGATCGCATTAGTATGCAACGCTAACGAGATCGCTAGTGGGATAGCTTAGTGTGGCAGTACCTTTAGATTCAACTGATCAATCTTGCGTGCATAATCAGTGGGGTCACTGCTATCTCTTTTTGTGCAAATATATTCTCCCACTGGAACTGATTTAGCTACATATTTGGGATGGCTACTTTTAAAGTGCATAGTAGTGCTGCCTGTGAGTGGTTTTCTGTAAAGGATGAAATATGTCTCCAACACCACATGTGAATCCAAATCAAGAATGGATATTTTAGCGAGATCATGATTGACAGAAAAATACAGGTTGAAATCATTAGAATTGATATACCCACCCTTAGAGTGGTATGGCTTCATTGATGTTACAACTAGCACATAATATAGCCCACAACAAAGATCGTTCTGAACTTATTAATTACAATAAATCACATACCAAAAAGAACATCAATAACTTTTTCTACTCAATATAGTCCACGATTTGTCAACATTTGAAATATTGTGCAGAAATATTTACCGCTGCTTTTTGATGATGACATTCTTGCGTCTATACTTCGTTCGGGTTCTGCAAAAAATGCTCCTTCATTAGGTAACCATTTCTCTCCTTTTTTTTTTATTTAACTACCATGCTTCTGGTCAGACTTGTCTTCATTTTAAGGGTTTTTTCTGATGTGGTGCCCAGCAGTGTTAAACTTGCTGACATGCTCAGCAATGCACAACTTTTTCTAATTCCCTGAACAACCAGAATCTCAACATTAAACAATTTATTAATATTTGTGATAAACTGTACGTTGGATGTACATCTCGCAAGTTGAAAATTCGTATCAATGAACACCGTAAAGATATGATCAATTTTAACTGTGGGAATCGTCATATTTCCTCTGCAGCTAAGTATTTTGTCACCATTCAACAAAGGAAAATTGCGTCTTTAAAAATCTTTGGTTTTGAAAGGGTAAACAAGTCTGTTCGTCGTGGACATATCAGAAGACGAGCCTTTTGGATATTCAATCTAGATACTCGCTTACCTCATGGTTTAAATTTAGGAAGTGAAATTGGATATCATTATTGAATGTGTTGATGTAATTCTCCTTCTGTGCCTTGAATGCTCTTCATTTTTCCTTATCTTTTTATATATGTCACGTCATTATATTTTTATCACTTTTTTGTTCTAATCTGATCACCTATGCATTTTAGATTGGTATCCAGCCAATTTTAAAAATTTTGATGAAATTACCGTAAGTCTTGAACTAAAATATTTTTTTACCAGGAGCTGGAATTTTTTTTTTCCTTTTTTACTACACATTGCATGACTGGCTCATCGTGGTTTCTGTGCAGACTGGACGATTCATGGTGAGCTGGCAAATTTTTCCTTTTTTCTACCTTACAGTTGACCCACATCAGTGCGTCAGCATTGCCATGCATTTTCCCGGGCCTATTCTTTACATGGAAGCTAAAATCCTGAAGTACTAGGAACCACCTGGTCACTCAGGCATTGTTCTGCTTTTTCTCCCTCATCGACCTCAGCGGGGCATGGTCTGACACACGCCTGAATTTCCTGCTTAAGAGGTAGTATTGTCCAATGCCCACTTGTTGGCCAAACCAAACATTCCTTCTCCACTACGGAGTAATTCATCTCGCAGGATGACAGCTTCCGAGTTAGATACATTATGGGGTGCTCTTCCCCGTTCACCTCTTATAAGACCATGTCCAGCCCGTCTGGACCACAAACTCCTTGGAGAAATCCGGTGCCACCAACACTGGCTGTTTACACAAGGCTAGCTTCAGTTCCTGGAAGGCCATCTCCACTTCTGGGTACCACTTAGCCATAGCCGACTTTGTCCCTTTAAGGAGATCTGTCAGAGGGTGGCTATCATGGCGAAGCTAAAGATAAACCAGCAGTAGTAGCCCACGATGCCCAGGAACGCTCTGACCTGCAACTTTGAGAGGGTTTGTGGCTAATTCTGGACCGCATCAACTTTATATGGGGCTTTATCTCGCCTCTGCCTACGACATAGCTCAAGTATTTGGCTTCCTCCATCCCCATGGCACATTTCTTCCACATTTCTTGAGGTTTATGGAAAACCATACCCTTTCATAGACCATAAAGGATTGCTGTTATGTTAGGTAGCTGAGAAGGACAGGAACAACAGCCGGGCAGCCGAACACCTGAGATGTTGGTAACTAATGGGTTGCAGATTCCTAAACTAACCACACAACTAGAGGTAGCCGTGGAGCGTTCCTACGTTGATCCTAGACGCCTCGTCACAGCCTGAGAGATAACTACACCTAAAGGCAGAAAGATGAAAGCTATCTGCCCCAGAGCAGATCCCCCAAAGAAAATAGGAAGTCCCCAAACATGTAATGGTGGTTAGACAAGAAGAAAGCACGAACACAGACAGAAAATAGAATGAGCAAACGCTGGGGCCACAAGCTGACTAAATAGGATAGGACAGGAGAGATTACTTTCTGCAACCCAGAAAACCCTACAAAAATCCAACAATTCTGATTACAAAAATACTGAGATCACACGATCTCGCCACCCACTAAATCAGATCTCAGTGTGAACAAAACCAAGCCGCAGCCACTGAAAAAACAGGAAAAAGAAAATGAACAAATAACAGTGGCTTCAGATAAACTGAGAGGAGCACAAGCCCCCCGGAGGGGACCTGGCTGACTTCCACAGAAGTGCAGGGAATAATGCAAAAAGCAAGCACAAAAATAAAAGCAGAAAATATCTTATCTGATAGCAGAAGATGCAGGCAAGACTCAGCAAACTTCCAAATGAACCAGGAACCACAATTGAGACAAGAACAATTGATCACCGGCAACCATCATGGGAGGGAACCTCCCTTATATCAGACCAGTCAGTGAACCCAGATTGCCATTCCTTGCTGAAAGGTTCAGTACTGTCTGTAACCACCAGAGGGAGCCTCTGCTCAGAAACCATCTCTAGCACATTCATAACAGATTGCCTGGACTTTGCTCACATCCTGGCTGAAGATCACAATGTCATTTAGGTAGACCGGTGCATACTTTTTATGGGGAGCTAGAATCCAGTCCATGGCTCTCTGGAAGGTGGCCAGAGCGTCCTGCAACCCAAACTGCATACTTGTGTACTGGAAACAGTCTGTTGTTTTGAAGGCCGTCTTCTCCTTGTCATCTTGGGACATGGGAATTTGCCAATACCCTTTCTTAAGGTCAAGGCTGGTTATGTACCTGGCCGGCCCTAGCCTTTCAATCAGTTTGCAGACACGAGGCATTGGATATGTATCAAACTTGAACATCTCATTCAGCTTCCTATAGTCATTGCAAAAGATGCCAATCTCCATCTGGTTTTGGCATCAAGACTATGGGACTAGACCAGCCACTCTTATACGTTTCAGTGACTCCCAGGCTCTGCTTCACCTTTTTCGAGATCACTTCTAGGTGAGCCTCAGGAATCCGATTCTGCTTGAAATTCACCCTAACAAGAGGCTGCGTGAGAACCTCATGCAAAATAATCTGTGAACAACCTGGTAATTCTGAGAACCGTTCTCTGCTCTGATATAGTAGCTCTTGGCACTGCTACTTTTGAGTATGTGACAGCGACTCTGCCACCTTAACCTATCTCACATCTGCTTAAGACTTAGCCACCAAAAATGGAGCTTCCACGTGCTACCTATCTTGCCATGGCTTAATCAGGTTGACGTGGTACACCTGCCTTCTCCCTGGTTGGTGGACTTTATAGTTTGTGTCTTGCCCTCAGCGATCTACTGTACACCCTTGACTGGGCCTCTTTTGCTGTGAGGTGTTCTTTCACAATAGGCATTACCTCAGCAATTCTCTTGCATCTGGGTGACATGTTCGATTACAATCCTGTAGAGTGTAGACTCAGCCTCCCAGGTCTTCTTTGTTACATCCAGGAGTCCACGGGGGTGTCGGCCATACAAGAGTTCAAAAGGGGAGAAACCAGTAAAGGCCTGTGGGACTTCCCTGATGGAGAGCAAAAGGTACGGCAGTAGACTGTTCCACTCTCTGCTGTCCTTCTCTACGAACGTCTTCAACATGGCCTGCAAGGTTTTATCAAACCTTTCCACCAAACCGTTCGTCCGCAGGTGGTAGACTGATGTCCTGAGTTCTGTGATTTGCAAGGTTTTGCACAACTCCCTCCTCACCTTTGACATAAATTGTGTCCCTTGGTTCGTTAGGATCTCCTTAGGCAACCCTGTTCTGGAAAAGATATGGACCATATCCTGGGCTATACACTTGGCAAAGGAGTTCCATAGTGGTACAGCCTCTGGTTACCCTGTAGCATTGTCCAGTACCACCAGGCTATGCTGATGCCCTCTGGTGGAGTTGACCAGGGTTCCTACTAGATCCATGGCTATACGATCAAATGGGACCTCAATGATAAGCAATGGCACTAAGGGTCTACGGAAGTGAGCCACCGGAGAGGTCAGCTGGCAGGTGGGGCAGGACCTACAGTAATTTAAGATTTCTTGGTGACAACCAGGCCAGTAGAACCTCTGGAGTATCTATTCCTGGGTTTTTTTCTATCCCCAGATGACCACCTAAGGGTATGTTTCCACTGTCAGGAAACGCTGCGTGTTTGACGCTGTGTACAGCCGCAGCGTCAAACACGCAGCGTCCAGATGTTACAGCATAGTGGAGGGGATTTCATGAAATCCCGTCTCCACTATGTGTTAAAACATGCAGGTGTCAGACCTGCGTAAACGGACATGCGACGTGTCTTTTCAGATCGCAGCATGTCCATTACTTGCGGCGACGGAGTAAATAGCAGAGTCCTATGTAGTGCTGCGGCGATTCTCGATGTGTTCAATGAACACATCCGGATTAACCGCGCGTTCAGAAGGGGGTGGGGCTTTGGGCGGAGTGGGCTTTCCGCTCCATCCAAAACGCCAGCCTTCCTGAACGTGGAAACGTACCCTAACAACGTGTATCGGCCATATCTAACACCCTGTGTTTGTATGGCCCTGACACCAGTAACTGCTTGACTACATCCCCTCTCAGCTTTGTGGCTCGATTTAGAAACTCCCCATTTACAGCAAAATATAGATGTCTGCTGTCAGCCCCCGGCTCTTGAGCAACACCATTAAGAACAGTCACATTATAAAATGCCCCTTTTATAGATAAATCCCTGAATTGTGCAGTTCCAAAGTTTCCCCCAGACACCTCCAGCTCTGGGATGTTGGCCTCTGGGTATGCTACCTCATCCTCATCGCCAAGAAGGACATAAAATGGAAACCCCTAGGCTGCAGCCTGTCACATGGTTTCTTTAGGAGCGACCTGGTTGTTGTTCGGGCAACCAGGCACCCTCCCTTTCACCTACAAGCCCCAAAACAATACAAAGTCCCGCCCTATTGTAACAGGGTGTAACAGGTCTTTGTCTATGCCAACCTCATGAGACTCGGTGCCACAGTTTGTGTCTGTGACCACTCGGGCCACAGAGTAGTCTTTAGCCTCTCCATGGATACAACGGAAGCCCACCATCTTCCCAGGAATCCGCCTATAAGGAATTGTGGCACTCACTAGGGTTACCAAACTCTACCAAACTCCTTGAGTCCAACAGACCAGACATTTGTACTCCTTTCACTGATATGGAGCATGCCTACGGTCTCTCACTTGGTTGAGGGACACCGCTGCAGGCAGGATATGCAAAATATGAGCAGCGCTGTCCTATGCTGTAGTCCATTGGCTCGTTGGTCATGGGGCAACAGGCGGCTATTTGACCTAGGGTGACACCTCCACCAAATTACTTTTATTAGATATGGCCTTTGGCAACAATCATGAAGCCTCCTAGGCTCTTGGACACCCCCCTAGTTGTGGCTCTTGTCCTTATCTTTTGAGTGTCAGCCCCCTTTGGGAACCTCAGTACAGAGATTCTAAAACCCCTTAGTTCCCCAAGGAACGCTCGATCGCCGGTACCTTTCCACCAGGCCCACCAGGTCATCGTCATTCCAAGTTTCTCTCTTGGCAACCCAAGATTGCACCGGCCTCGGAAGGGATTGTATGAACCGGTCCATGATGACAACCCTCTCCACCATCTGTACTAGGAAGCAAAGATTCAGGTTGAAACCACTTTTGGACCAGGTGAACATTTGGGACCGGGGATATTTATCACCATAATATGCCCAGTGGTGCACCCGTTGCGCTCTGACAGTCAGTCACTCCCAAACACGCCAAGATCTCCGTTTTCAACTTGGCGTACTTTTTTGCGACCTGTAAGGTCAAGCCATAATAGGCCTTCCGCGGTTTACCCATTAGCTATGGCGCTAGAACCTTCGCCCACTGCTCTGAAGGCAATATCTCTCGTTCCTTCACCCTTTCAAAAAAACATCAAACGCCTCAACGTCATCACCCGTGGTCATCTTCCTCACATATGAGTCATCACCTTGACTTGGGGTGGGGTGGTTGCCCTGCCATGTATCGCCTTGGTTAGGATTTCCATCTGCTGCATGTGCTGCTGATGCGGTTGCCCATGCTGCTGCTACAGCTGTTGCTTCTGAAGATTAGCCTGCACCAGTTGCTTTATCAACTCTTCCATGTTTTCTGCTTTCTCTCCTGCAGTCACTTTAACCTAGGACATGCAGTATCTCTGTGGCAATCACACATGTGCCCATGCTTCTAGCACCAATTGTAAGGTTTTATTCACTCAGCTGCGGTTGAGGTAGGCACAGTAAACAGTTTCATCAAAACGTTCAGGCTGGTTTCTTACAGAACTTCATAAACTGCTCAGCATAAGCAAACAAAAGAGCCTTTTCAGGCACAGAGTGTAAAAACGAAAAATAAATACTCCATGCCGTAGTGCGGGTTCGCTTGCTCAGGTTAGTGTCCTTTAGCAAACGCACTGACTCAATTAGACAACTGGTCTCCATTTTATTTGCCATACCACGCCCCCGGGATGGAGATTTGTGAGCAACCAGTCCCATCTTTCTCTTTGACTGCTCGTGAAACCCGACCCTAATACACCCTATTAACTCTCTCAGCACTATATGTGCTGGAGCTTGCCTACCTTGATAACGCACATCTTCCCTCAAGGACCTGTCCAGCAGCCATCGTACAGTCAGTGTAATAATACACTTACCGTACGCCAGCTTCTCCAGTATCCAACACTGCTCCGCTCCTCTTCTGAGTCACATGATTAAAATCTCACTGTGCCCTGTGTGACCCAAAAGTGACTTTTAGGGTATGTTCACACGTTCAGAATTTGCATTTAAAAAGTATGCTGCAAATACTGATTTGTTGACAGCAATAAAACATAAAATGCATGCATTTTTGATTAACTTTTGATTCTTATTTTCCCCAGTCATTAATAAAGGTGAAATCTGCAGCATAAACGCTTGACATCAGCACAGTGGTTTTGCCATACTTCTAACATTTATTATCACTTGTACAATTGTAGCAGTAGGCCTCATTTATGTCTATTGTCAGTTTTCGTTGTGAACAGCGGTACATAACATCGATCAGGACCAGCGAGCTCGCTGGTATCCAGGCTAAATATCGGATAACTAAGCGCTGCGCGGCGCTTAGTTACCCAATGTGTACACTGGATACCAGCGCCCAGCTTCTGCTTTACAGTGCTGGGAGCTCTCTGATCGTTGGCCTCCCGCTGTCACACGCAGCGATGCACGCTGGCCAGCGGGACACCAACGATGAAAAAATGGTCCAGGCCATTCGACGACGATCAGCGATACCCAGTAGGGGGGCCGGTCGTCGCTGCGTGTCACACTAAGCGTGATCGCTGGCTAGGTCGCTGTTGCGTCACAAAATTGGTGATGCTTCAGCGATCTCGCTTAGTGTGACGGGGGCTTTAGACTAGATGTTCTTAAAATGCGCAAAGTTTACCGTAGTGGTTCATGCTGTTTGATAAATCTGTTTAATTTTAAAACTAACTAGTCTAATTTAACACTTTGGCTTACTTTGTGTCAGAAAAGTGTGCTACTTTTTTGCATATTATGTTGAATGTTATGTCATACCCTTGTCAACGAGGTAACGCACTCTACTTGGGCAAGTTGGAAAAGGGGTCTAAAACACATTGTAAATTATGAAAGACAATTTTTTGGTGCAAATTTTGCAGAATTCTACCACAGTTAAGTTGATGAATCTGCACCAATATTCTCCCATCCCATGGCAGGCCACAGCCCTTTTACTTTGAAGAGCCTCTCCAAGAATGTAATAAAAATAGCCGCTGTGACTTATTTCAATCTGCAACACATCTTAGTCAGTTATCGGGACTGGTTGCTGTCAGAAGAAAAACGCTTGAGACATACCGTATATTTCAACTGTCAGAGGAGTAGCAGCATCAGGACTTGATCAGACACTCAGCCATGAAGCAGGACTATTGGCTAAAGTTTTTTTTTTTTTTCCTTTTGCTATGATTTTCCTTCTTCGTGTTCAGTCGGTGTCAGATGGAGAATAACTAGTTTAGTATATGAGCATGAACTAGGATTCGGAATGAGGCTGGAGAAAAATATCCTGTTCGGTTGGACTAGTTCTTTTTTTCTGCTTCACAGCTGAGTGAGCTGATCAGGTCATGATGCTTCTCCTCTGACAGTTGAGGCACATGTCAGTCTGACATGTGACTTGGACAGATTGTAGCTTGAAATATGTTTCAGTGGTCATTTTTTTCACAATCTCTAAGAACCCCCTTTAAGTTGTGGGAATTTTCAGCAAAGCCATGATTTTTGTTGAACAAGGTGCAAATATTGTCTTAATCACAAAATATGGTGTTAGTCATAAAAGACACTTAATCGCACAAATTGCACTAGAATTCTGCCAAATTTAGCTTCATAACACTGACAGTAAAGTTTAGATGATTTTGTTAATTCACAGACCTGTCACATCTTACAAGTGCGATGTGTGTGTGTGTGTACAGCTATGCGCACACATCCACATTGCTGTAGGGTGCACAGGCTATGTGCCATTACACACAATTGCAACTAGCATTATATAGGCCATAAAATGGATGAGAATTGCTGTGGATTTCTCTGGTTTTGGTTGAAAAACCTTCATGTGAGCCAGCATATTGACTTGCATTGGTGTGTGTCTACACTGGACCAAAATTGTGCTTGTCTGTCTGGGTATGCATTTGTCTGAATGAGTCTGACATTTCAGTACAGCTTTGTTGATTGTGTTACCTATTGCACAGAAGTGAATAAGTGCTCACACGATGGGAGAAACTGATGTCGGGTTGGAGTAGAAACTGCAAAATCAATTAATCTTAAATAGCAGAGCCTCTACTCAATACCTCTGAGCTGTCATTGTGATATAGATAAGAAAATTTAAATTTTGTAGCATCTCGGAGTGAAAATGCATTTGGTAAATAACTTTCTCACATTGCAGAATTTAATGTGTGATATCTGTTCACACTCCATATCCTATCATGGTAACAGTTATCTGAATGTGTCCTTCCTTTTTTAAAGTGCATGTACTGATATTTATTAATTCCTTTGTGGGCAGGGTACGCACCTGAATAGTATAGCGTGGATCTGTTCAGGTACCCATACTGTAAGCGAGATCATGGTGATAGATGCAAGTTCATCCAACCATGTTATGGATCAGTTTGAAATTCACAATGCCCATGTCCTCTGTGTGTCCTACATGCCAGGTATGTCTTATTTTTTTTGTCTTTTGTTGCTCTTTTTATCTCACAAATAGTAAGCTGCTCCAAAATGTTAACACCAGGTATACAACAGATTAAGGTTTTGTGAACCTGCCAATACCGACAGGTTTGGCTGACTGTCTAATGTGTATGGGTGCCTCAGCAAATTGATTGTGGGGAGAGAAGGATCCTGCACATCCAATTTTGCAAGGCCAATCCTTTTGTTCTCTCAGAGATAAGCCACCACAGCTCATGGAGAACATAGGAGAGAGGCGCCATTTCATGTGTATGGTGGGCTTTATTCATGAGGAGGCATGCAGTATCTGAGAGTCCATAGTATCGTATATACTCATGTATAAGCCGACCCCCCTAATTTTGCCACAAAAAACTGAGAATACTTATTGACTCGCCTATAAGCCTAAGGTGAAAAATGATTATGCCCCCATATGCTCCATAGATTATGCCCCCATATGATGCTCCACAGATTATGCCCCCATATGCTGCACAGATTATGCCCCCATATGTTCCACAGATTATGCCCCCATATGTTCCACAGATTATGCCCCCATATGCTCCACAGATTATGCCCCATAGTATAGGTCCCTTATGCTGCTGCTGCAAAGAAAAAAAAAATTACATACTCACCTCGGGACAGGTGCCGGTGTCACCGCTCGCTCAGGACCCCGGCATCTGAGATATTTACCTGTCACCGGACCCTCCACCGCTGCGCTGCTCCCTCTTCCGGGTCCTCGGCAGTGAACGATCAGGCAAGGGGCGCGGCGCGCACTAACGATGTCATCGTGCCCTCTGCCTGAACATTCACAGCCAGATGAGTTGGACGAGGACGAGGGAGCAGCGCAGCGGTGGAGCTGTCCGGTGACAGGAAAATATCGCTATACTCACCCCTCCGCCGGCGCGTCTCTGCAGCCTCTCCTCTTCTCCTGGCGGTCTCCGCAGCTCTTCCTTCCTACAGCGGTCAAGTGGTACCGCTCATTAAAGTCATGAATATGTGCATATTCATGACTTTAATGAGCGGTACCATGTGACCGCTGCAGGAAGGAGCCGGAGATCATGGGAGAAGCAGGGGGCTGCAGAGATGCGCCGGTGGAGGGGTGAGTATGATCCAACACCCCCGCTCCCCTCCCCCGCCGACCCCCATATATGACTCGCGTATAAGCCGAGGGGGGGACTTTCAGCCCTAAAAAATGGGCTGAAAATCTCGGCTTATACACGAGTATATACGGTATTTTTTTAAAGCACTTTCTCCCAGCTTCGTGTTCCCCAACTCTAGTTCTCAAGAGCCATCAACAAGTCATGTTTTCAGAATTTCCTTAGTATTGCCCAGGTGATAATTGCATCACCTGGACAGGAAAGAATTGCATCAACTGTTACTCACGTTATGGATACATGCGCCTCACACAGTGAACTCATGGTGTACTCACAGTAATGGGTAGAAGTTATAGGCAGGTGTAGAAAAATGTTGCTAATGAGGAACACTTTAAAAAATAGAAGTGTTAATAGCTTGTTTATTTTTATTAATTAACAAAATGCAAAGTGAATGAACAAAAGAAAAATCTAAATCACATCAATATTTGGTGTGACTACCCTGTGCCTTCAAAATCTCATTAAACATCAATTTTTCTAAGTAGACTTGCATGCAATTTTTGAAGGACCTTCACAGAGAGGTTGTTGCAAACATCTTTGAGAACTAACCACACCTCTTCTGTGGATGTCCCTTGTAAATATTCTTTTGTCTCTTCATGTAAACACAGACCGATTCGATGTTAAGATCAGGAATCTGTGTTGCCCATATCATCACCTCCAGAAATTATCTTTGCTTTTTACGCAATAAATGGTTCTTAATAACATTGCCTGTATGTTTGGGGCCGGTGTCCTGCTGCAGAATAAATTTTGAGACCATCCGATGCCTGCTTGACGATATTACATGATGGATATGTATCTGCCTGTATTTCTCAGTATTGCGGACACCAAACAATGTGCAATGTCGAAGACCGTAGACGCAGTGGGCAGCAGATGAAAGACACATTGTGCTTACTTTTGTTCAAAATCTGAACATGTACAGCAGTGCCATCAACTCAGAGCTGGCAACAACCAGCGAGACCCAGCTACACACTTCTTCTGTTTGGAGATGTCTGGCCACAATTGGTATTCATGGAAGATTTGTTGCCAAAAACAATACTTTCAGCATTAAAACAAGGTCAAGTGACTTAACTATGCACGAAAACAGAAACTAGAATGCAGAAAAATGGCAGTAGATGATCAGGACTGATTAGTCATATAGTTAAATATTTCACTGTAACTGCACTTCTGCAAATTGAATTGGGGATTGCAATTAATTAACTTCCACTGCAGACACATCAAGGTTATTAATCTGTAGGGAGGCTTTTTGTGTGTTAAGAGGTGGGGGATGATTTTTTTTTTGTACTTTTGTTAACTGATTAATTCTCTTTATAGCCCACAGACTGAATTGTGTGGAAGAGGAAGAAGGATGCAGAGATGTGAACAGAGATTCCACAATCTGGCTGGGGACTCAGGAAGGAAGGTTATAAGAAACCCAATTTCCCTGGTGTATTCTGAAAAGCCTATATTTAGTATCCAATAATTTAGTGATAAATCCAGTATATCACCCTGTGTGGTTATTCAGTGTAGAAGGGGGTTAACACTAATTTAAAAAACAATCTAAAAGACATATATAAAAAAAAAAAAAAAAAATGAAAAAAAAGCCTTACAAACACCAAGTCAGATCACAAATGCTCAAGCAGGATGCAGCAAACCCCCATTACAAATTCAGGGACAGCACAGGTGCAAACTACTGATGAAAGCAGCCACTCGCAAACCAACCAATTTATGGATGGGGTGGCTGCCTAGTGAAAAAAAAATGTACAGGAACTGGAGGATTTTTGCCAAGAAGAGTCGGCAGCTTTACCATCTGAGAAAATAAAGAACCTCATCCACAACTACCATAAGCTTCAAGCTGTCATTAATGTTAGAGGGGGCAATACACGGTATTAAGAAATGGGGTATGTGAACTTTTGATCAGGGTCATTTTTATGTTTTGAGTTGTGATTATGATTTAAAAAGAGAAAACACATAAGTTTGACAATAAATGGCTTCACGCAACTACTAACCATGAGTGGATTAAACGTTTGTGTTATCATTGATATTCTCTGAAAAAAGGCCAAGAAAGCAAAAATTATATACTGTATATACTCGAGTATTGGCCAACTCGAGTATAAGCAGAGGCACCTAATTTTGCCACAGAAAACTGGGCAAGCTTATTGACTCGAGTACAAGCCGGGTATAGATTGTCCCCAGTCCCTGTCCTGCTGTGCATGGCTCCCCGGTCCCTGTCCTGCTGTGCATGGCTCCCCGGTCCCTGTCCTTGTCCTGCTGTGCATGGCTCGCTCCCCCCTGTCCCTGTACTGCTGTGCATGTCCTCTAGTGTCCATGGATCGCTCCCCCAGTCCTCTAGTGTGCATAGCTCGCTCCCCTTGTATGCATGGCTCCACACGCTTGACTCCCCCATCCTCCCCGTCATACTCTCCCACTCCTGGCGCGGTCTCTGCACTTCCCTGCATCTCTCTGTTCTGGCAAGGCAGTTTCTTCCTGTATTCAGCGGTCACGTGGTACCGCTCATTAAAGTAATGAATATGCGCTCCACGCCTGTGGGAGTGAAGACGCGTGCATATTCATTACATTAAAGAGCGGTACCACGTGACCACTGAATACAGGAAGAAGCTGCCTTGCCGGGAGAACAGAGAAACAGGGAGGACGTGCAGCCACTGTGCGAGGAGGGGGTGAGTATAATGTGACAGCTGCCGGCTCCTGCGGCTCCCCCAACCTGTCCCCCTAACCCCCGCTGGCTTTCTGGGACAATGACTCGTGTATAAGTCGAGGGGGGCATTTTCATCACAAAAAAATGTGCTGAAAATCTGAGCTTATACACGAGTATATACGGTATATTAGGATATTATCAAAAAGTTTTTCCATTCAAAAAGTGAAACTCAACTCGTATATTATATAGTCATTACAAACAAAGTAATTTCCGGTATTTCAAGTGTTTTTCTGTTAATGTTGATGAGTATGGCTTACAGCGAATGAAAACCAAAAAGTCATTATCTCAGTAAATTAGAATAATTAACAAAAGACACCTGCAAAGGTTTTCTAAATGTTTACAAAGGTCCCTTAGTCTGTTTCAGTAGGCTCCACAATCATGGCGAAGACTGCTGACTTGACAGATGTCCAGAAGGCAGTCATTGACTCACTCCACAAGGAGGGTAAGCCACAAAAGGTCATTGCTAAAGAAGCTGGCTGTTCACAGAGTGCTGTATCCAATCATATTAATGGAAAGTTGATTGGAAGGAAAAAGTGTGGTAGAAAAAGGTGCACAAGCAACCGGGAAAACCGCAGCCTTAAAAAGATTGTCAAGAAAAGATCATTCAGAAATTTGTGGGAGATTCACAAGGTGTGGACTACTGCTGGAGTTATTGCTTCAAGAGCCACCGCGCACAGACTGGGCTACAAGTGTCGCATTCCTTGTGTCAAGCCACTCATGACAAATAGACCAAAAGGGTAGCCATATTAGTTGAATGGTGGAGGGCCAATCTGACTTTTGCTACTGCTTGATAGTATTTTTTAAGGACTGGGACTCCAAGTCATCTCTGGAATGTGTCCATAAAGTACAGTGGCATGTAAAAGTTTGGGCACTTCTGGTCAAAATTATTGTTATTGTGAACATTTAAGCATATTGATGATGAAATGATCTGTAAAAGGCCTAAAGTTAAGATGACACATTTCCCTTGTTTTTTTTAGGGGGGTGGGGTAAAAAAAAAAAAAATATATATATATATATATAAAGTTCCTAACACTACACTATAATACCTACTGTAGGTGCTGTTATATCTGTTAAAAAGTCCACAACCACCAATGTGTGAGACTGGGATCCCAGCTCTGCCCTGTTGGAAATATATATATACCAGTAGTTGTCCTTGGGCAAGACTACTAACACTGTAGCGCCTACCTCAATAAGCATGAGAGTGTCACGAACAAAGAGAGTCATGCCGGCTTGGATGTCGCCCGGATTAACAAGGTCCTTGTCAGATGTTGAGGAACCAGGACAATCTGATGATAAATGGGCTACTGGAACAAACCATTCATGGACAAGGCAAGAGAACCTGGATCTGATGAAATGCTAGTATAACAGCAGACCAAATAAGAGAGGATATATGAAGCATATGAGGAAACTCTGGATGGATATAAGACCTAAATGTCCTCTGACTGAGAAACATCTAGTCACCCAATGTTTCAATATCATAAAGAGAAAGCTATTATCGCAACTTGAGATGGATCAACTGCACTGCAGATCCACCCCACATGAAGACCTGGAAGAACAACATGTGCAACCCCCTGAAGATCCTGATCCAACCCTGCAACTAGAGAGCTCTGCAGCTGGTCTGAAACAGAAGATCTTAGATAAATTAAATACCATCAATACCAGATATCTACTGCCAAGACTCGGCAAAGAAACATCACCAGAGAGTATGCTAGAAGATGCCAATAGAGCACTTGCGTCAATACCTACCACCACCATAACTCATACTAATAAGCTGATCTATGCTACTGCCTCAGCAATCATGGAATTGCTTGGCTATATAAGCCAAAAGGAAGATTGGAGACTAAAGTCAAGGTGACACGAAGGGAAGTCAGCCAACTAACAGAAATAGAGAAGGGTGTAAAGATCAAGAATAAGATTAAGCTGGAAAAGTATAAAGGCCTGACCCCAACTGAAGACCTAGAGACTGCTAAACCAAGGCTCACAGCACTCGCTGCAAGACTAGGGAGATACAGTAGAGAAGCTGAGCCCAAGAAGATAAATGCCCTGTTCTCCAGAGAACCATCCAAACTGTACTCCCAACTACAGAGTAACAGCACAAAGGCAGCAACTCCACCAATAGCAGAGACTGAACAATAATGGAGGAACATATGGGAGAAGGAAAAAACATACAACACCAGTGCAATGTGGCTGCAAGATCTGAGAATGAAACACAGCAACCACCTAGAGCAAGAACTAGTCACCATTACAGAAGCAGACATCCAACAGCGGGTCAAGAACATGAAGAGCTGGACAGCACCTGGCCCAGACAAGATCCGTGGCTAAAGAAATTAACAGCGGTACATGAGCGCATGGCAAAGCAGATGAACCAACTGCTAGAAGCAGGCCCCCACCTAGCTTGGCTAACATGAGGTAGAACAGTGCTGATCATGAAGGATCTTCACAAAGGGTCAGTTCCATCCAACTACCGCCCAATAACCTGCCTTACAACAACATGGAAACTCCGGTCAGGCATGATAGCTACCAAGCTACAGAACCTCTGAACCAGTACATGAATCCAGCTCAGAAAGGCATTGGGACTGACACCAGAGGCTCTAAGCACCAGCTCCTAGTAGATAGAGCAGTCGCTCAAGATCCAGACAGACCAATCTCAGCACAGCCTGGATTGACTACAGGAAAGCCTATGACTCAATGCCACACACATGGATCTGTGAATGCTTGGCTCTCTACAATGTCAACAGGAAATTAAGAACCTTCCTCAGAAACTCTATGGAGAACAACATTGGAAGTCAACTCAAGACAACTAGCACAAGTGACAATCAAATGCGGCATATTTCAAGGTGATGCACTGTCCCCATTGCTGTTCTGCATAGGCTTGAACCCCCTCAGTCAGATAATTACAGAGTCTGGCTATGGATACAAGTTCAAGAGTGGAAGCACAATCAGCCACCTCCTACATGGATGACATCAAACTGTATGCTAAAACCAAACAAGACATCAATTCACTGATCCACCTGACCAGGATCTACAGCAAAGACATCGGGATGTCCTTCGGACTGGAGAAGTGCGGCAGGTTGGTAATAAAGAGAGGCAAAGTAGTCAAAACTGATGGCGTGGAATTATCAGCAGGGCACATAGCAGATGTACAGACATGCTACAAGTACCTCGGCATCCCACAGGGCTACGGTAACCATGATGGAGGAGGCAAGGAAAGCGGCAACATCCAAATACCATCAAAGGGTAAGACAGGTCCTGAAGAGCCAGCTCAATGGGAAGAATAAAATCTGCGCCATCAATACGTATGCCCTGCCAGTTATCAGATATAATGCTGGCATTTTGTGCTGTCCAAAAGAAGAGATTAAAGCTGCAGATGTGAAGACACGAAAGCTCCTCACAATGCATGGAGGTCCCCACCCTAAGTCTAGCACTCAAAAATTGTATACCAACAGATAGGAGGGTGGTCGAGGCTTGATAAGCATCCAAGCCACCATCACGGATGAAACAAAGAGTATCCAGGAATACATCAGAAAAATGGCAATAAAAGATGAGATGCTGAGAGAATGCCTAAGGCAGCAACAACAACAGATCTGGAAGGAAGAACAGGAACATGAATCGCCATGGCAAGACAAGCCGCTGCATGGGATGTACCATCGACAGATAATGGAAGTAGCTGACATGGAGAAATCCTACCAATAGCTGGAGAAAGCTGAACTCCGAGACAGCACAGAGGCACTAATCATATCGGCACAAGAGCAAGCACTAAGTACCAGATCCATAGAAGCAGGAATCTACCACACAAGACAAGACTCATGGTGCAGACTATGCAAAGAAACCTCAGAAACCGTCCAACACACAGTGGCAGAATGCAAAATGCAAGCAGGAACAGCGTATACTGAACGCCACAACCAAGTAGCGGGAATTGTATACAGGAACATCTGCACAGCATAAGGGCTAAGTCCCCCTAAGTCCAGGTGGAAGACCCAGAAAAAGTGGTGGAGAATGAAAGGGCTAAAATCCTGTGGGACTTCAAGATCCAGATGGATAAGCAGGTGTTGGCTAACCAACCAGACATTGCCATAGTAGACAAGGATCAGAAGACAGCAATGATAATAGATGTGTCATTGCCAAGTGACAGCAACATCAGAAAGAAGGAATATGAGAAGCTGGAGAAATACCAGGGCCTCAAAGGAGAACTGGAGAAGATGTGGAAGGTGAAGGCAACAGTGATACCAGTGCTGATAGGAGCACTTGGAGCAGTGACCCCTAAGTTGAAAGAATGGCTGCAATAGATCCCAAAAGCAACATTTGAGCTCTGTCCAGAAAAGCGCAATATTGGGAACAACAAGATCCTGCGCTTCAAACTCCCAGGCCTCTGATAGAGGACCCGAGAATGAGGAAGGACAATAAAGACCACCCCCAGTGATATATATATACACACACAGTACAGACCAAAAGTTTGGACACACCTTCTCAGATTAAAGATTTTTCTGTATTTTCATGACTATGAAAATTGTACATCCACACTGAAGGCATCAAAAAACTATGAATAACACATGTGGAATTATATACTTAATTTCAGTCGTTTCACACATTTTTGTTATGTCTTGTATTCTAGGTTCTTCAAAGTAGCCACCTTTTGCTTTGATGACTGCTTTGCACAATCTTGGCATTCTCTTGATGAGCTTCAAGAGGTAGTCACCGGAAATGGTCTTCCAACAATCTTGAAGGAGTTCCCATAGATGCTTAGCACTTGTTGACCCTTTTGCCTTCACTCTGCTGTCCAGCTCACCCCAAACCATCTCGATTGGGTTCAAGTCTGGTGACTGTGGAGGCCAGGTCATCTGGCATAGCACCCCATCACTCTCCTTCTTGGTCAAATAGCCCTTTCATAGCCTGGAGGTGTGTTTGGGGTTATTGTCCTGTTGAAAAATAAATGATGGTCCAACTAAACGCAAACCGGATGGAATAGCATGCTGCTGCAAGATGCTGTGGTAGCCATGCTGTTTCAGTATGCCTTCAATTTTGAATAAATCACCAACAGTGTCACCAGCAAAGCACCCCCGCACCATCACACCTCCTCCTCCATGCTTCACGGTGGGAACCAGGCATGTCGAGTCCATCCGTTCACCTTTTCTGCGTCACACAAAGATACGGTGGTTGGAACCAAAGATTTCAAATTTGGACTCATCAGAACAAAGCACAGATTTCCACTTGTCTAATGTCCATTCCTTGTGTTCTTTAGCCCAAACAAGTCTCTTCTGCTTGTTGCCTGTCTTTAGCAGTGGTTTGCTAGCTGCTATTTTACCATGAAGGCCTGTTGAACAAAGTTTCCTCTTAACAGTTGTTGTAGAGATGTGTCTGCTGCTAGAACTCTGTGTGGCATTGACCTGGTCTCTAATCTGAGCTGCTGTTACCCTGCGATTTATGAGGCTGGTGGCTCAGATAAACTTATCCTCAGAAACAGAGGTGGCTCTTGGTCTTCCTTTCTTGAGGCGGTCCTCATGTGAGCCAGTTTCTTTGTAGCGCTTGATGGTTTTTGCAACTGCACTTGGGGACACTTTCAAAGTTTTCCCAATTTTTCGGACTGACGGACCTTCATTTCTTAAAGTAATGATGACTACTCATTTTTCTTTACTTGGCTGCTTTTTTCTTGCCATAATACACATTCTAACAATCTATTCAGTAGGACTATCAGCTTTGTATCCACCAGACTTCTGCACAACACAACTGATGGTCCCAACCCCAATTATAAGGCAAGGAATCACACTTATTAAACCTAACGGGGCACACCTGTGAAGTGAAAACCATTTCTAGTGACTACTTCTTGAAGCTCATCAAGAGAATGCCAAGAGTGTGCAAAGCAGTAAACAAACCAGAAGGTGGCTACTTGAAGAACCTAGAATATAAGACATAATTTCAGTTGTTACACACTTTTTTGTTAAGTATATAATTCCACATGTGTTAATTCATAGTTTTGATGCCTTCAGTGTGAATGTACAATTTTCATAGTCATGAAAATACAGAAAAGTCTTTGAATGAGAAGGTGTGTCCAAACTTTTGGTCTGTACTGTAATATATATATATATATATAGGAAAATGGCCCAATGCAAGATGCAATAGTTTGTGCCCTTGAAAATTTGTGTGCTTATACAACTTTGTAATATTTAGCTAGGATAAGTAACCGCAAAAATTTAGATGGAAAATAGCAATCGGGTAAAATATAACTTTTAATTAGCTTAAGCAATAAAAAGGTTCCCAAGTAATCAGATACAGTGCTTGAGTGCAAGAATGCAAATATATATTATGAAAAATTTGACGCAACTAGTATTCTATAACCATGTATGGGTTGTAACACAGATAGAAGGGAATCAACTGTGATTATGTTATAGCCAGGCTCTTCATCAGTATCCTATGGAGTCCATATAACCAGAGCTAATCCTGCATATAGTTGAAACCCGTGGTATTCCCATATACATAGGTTTACATAGGTGTTCGCATTGTTTCTCCTACTAAGGTATTCCAACCTTACATTAATAAGACATAAATTCAGGTCATGCCGCTGCATGCTGAAACTGAGGATGCAATGAAAAACAAACACATATTACATCATTGCAATTGTATTGGAGACCGCAAGTACACCAGCATAGGGCATCCAGAGCAATAATCCAACTGGTATCCCCTCATAAATTGCTACTGAATGTAATGCATAAATATTACAAATAATGACTCATGCTTGTTCTGCCTTCATACACGTTGACACGATGTGCAATCTAGCATACAACCTAAACCACGATTCCGTACTCCAAATAAGCAGACTGTCCTATGTAGTCTAACTTGTTTATTGGTGAACAGTATAGAACATGCGCGGTAAAACTATAAAAATGCAAATGACATAGATAAGTATTGGGCACACAGCTGACACTTTACAATTAACAGGAAAGTATACAGTATGATGCAAACTTAACACAGGATTCTTCCTAAACACTACATTGCTAAAGAAGATATTGATCTTACCAGATATGCTTTACCAGGATAGCAATCTCAAGTTGGAGAGGTTACAGTAGAGCACATGAACACATGTGTTACCTGAAGTACATGGAAGAAAATGGAGCTTCTTCTTCCTAGCATACCTTGCTTCGATCCCACAATGCAATACTCTATCTGCTTGTTAAAGGCACAGGCTATAAATTCAGCCACCACTGGATGGTGCTATAACAAAGAAACTAGCACATAGTACAAAACACACTGCCCTGTACTCAGATGGGCAGAACAATGCTTTCTGCAGTCAAAATAGTAGGAAAAAGAACTTTCTCACTGGGTAAGATAGGGTTCGTATCACCACATTATTCCCTATTTAGAATCCAGTGGAAGTCCCAGCCATAACCTCCCCAACCTCCCTTGGGAGCGCTGGGATATCAATACAGTCAAGCCAAAGTTGCAAGGTCTTTCTCGTTCATTTTTGTTGATATGCATGGTATATATACGGAAATATGTCATTAATCGGGTCTCGCATTTTTTGATTTGATGTGCGCAGAGACTAGAGAACTTCCACTGAGAAGTCACATGGTTTTGCGCCACCATAAATATATTCAGAGATTTTGTAGGCCTGGTTGGCAAAAAACAAGCACATGAGCCCTGCACACAGTGAACAAACCTGTAGAGACACTGTTCACACCACCAGAAGACCAAAAACACAAAAAAGCGCAGTAAAAATAATAATACTCTGTTGCAAAAAGGATATAATCATCAAGGTTGAATCCTGAATCCTACTCATACAGATATATATATATATGTATGTATGTGTATATATATATATATACATATACATACATATATATATATATATATATATATATACACACACACCGTATATACTCGTGTATAAGCCGACCCGTGTATAAGCCGACCCCCCTAATTTTGCCACAAAAAACTGGGAAAACTTATTGACTCGTGTATAAGCCGGGTGTATAAACTGCCCTCCTGCTCTGTGCTGCCCCCGTCCTGCTCCTTGCTCCCCCATCCAGCTCTGTGCTCCCCATTCTCCTCTGTACTCCCCCTCCTCCTGCTCTGTCCTCCGCTGTGCTTCCCCATTCCTTCTCCGTCCTCCTGTGCCCCCCCCGTCCTGCTCCGTGCTCCTCTGTGCCCTCCATCCTCTCCCCCCGTCTTGCTCCGTGCTCCTCTGTGCCCTCCATCCTCCCCCCGTCCTGCTCCGTGCTCATTGTCCTCCTCCATGCTTCCCCCGTCCTCCGTTCTCCCCCCCGTCCTCCTCCATGCTTCCCCCGTCCTGCTCCATGCTTCCCCGTCCTCCTCCATGCTTCCCCCCGTCCTCCGTTCTCCCCCCGTCCTCCTCCATGCTTCCCCCGTCCACCGTTCTATCCCCAGTCCAGCTCCGTGCTCCTTGTCCTCTCCTCCATCATACTCACCCCTCCCCGTGCCATCGACCCTTCCCCGTGCCATCGCTGAGCGTCCCTGCAATCCTGCGTTCTCCCCGGCTTCCTGCAGCTCTCCAGCACTGAGCGGTGATGTAATACCGCTCATTAAGGCCATGAATATGGAGGCCACGCCCATGGGAGTGGCATCGCGTCCATATTACATGACCTTAATGAGCGGGTATTACATCACCGCTCAGTGCTGGAGAGCTGCAGGAAGCCGGGGAGAACGCAGGATTGCAGGGACCCTCAGCGATGGCACGGGGAGGGGTGAGTATGATCCCAGCCACCGGCTCCTGCCGCGGCATCCCCTCCCCCGCTGGTTTCTGCCCTATGACTCGTGTATAAGCCGAGGGGGCATTTTCAGCACGATAAAAGGTGCTGAAAATCTCGGCTTATACACAAGTATATACGGTATATATATATATACAGGGCCGGATTAACGTAGGGGCTGATGGAGCTGCAGCTCCAGGCCCCTTGTTAGAGATAGCCCCATCTGCGGCTGCTCTCTGCTCTCCTCCCTTCCCTGTGCTGCTGACGTCAGCCTGGTGGTGGAGGGGGAGGCGAGGAGCCAGGAGAGACTGTGTGCTGGAGGGGAGAGAGGAAAGCTGCTGCTGAAAGTACTGTAGGAGAGGAGTCGGCAGCAGCACAGTGTTATCTCATTCACCCAATCCAGAAGCAGGATGTAAATGAAGGCAGAACATGTGACCACAGAGCAGCCAGTCACAGCTCACCTTTCACTTGTCCTCATACATGCACTGTCTTCTTCCATCTTTGCCTATTGGCATCCTGCCCTGTGTTCAGTGTGTTGTAGTGACGGTCCCTGTCTGGAGGAGAGAGGTAGAGACAGGCAGGCAGAGGTGTGTGTGCTGTTACAAGAATCCCAGCCATATTACAGTGAAAGCAGATGGAGAATCCTGAAGTCTCTGCACAGGTTTGTGTTGTAAAGTGTGTGGTTTCTGACAAATTCCATCAGTAGCATTGAATGGCCCATAGTAATATAGGGCAGCATTGAGAGGCCCATTCTAGTATATAGCGCAGCATTGAATGGCCCATAGTATATATAGGGCAGCATTGAGAGGGCCTCTCAATGCTGCGCTATATATACTATGGGCCATTCAATGCTGCGCTATATACTAGAATGGACCTCTCAATGCTGCCCTATATATACTATGGGCCATGCAATGCTACGCTATATGGGCCTCTCAATGCTGCATTATATATACTATGGGCCATTCAATGCTGCGCTATATACTAGAATGGACCTCTCAATGCTGCCCTATATATACTATGGGCCATTCAATGCTGCGCTATATGGGCCTCTCAATGCTGCATTATATATACTATGGGCCATTCAATGCTGCCCTATATATACTATGGGCCATGCAATGCTGCGCTATATGGGCCTCTCAATGCTGCATTATATATACTATGGGCCATTCAATGCTGCGCTATATATACTATGGGCCATTCAATGCTGCGCTATATGGGCCTCTCAATGCTGCATTATATATACTATGGGCCATTCAATGCTGCGCTATATATACTATGGGCCATGCAATGCTGCGCTATATGGGTCTCTCAATGCTGCATTATATATACTATGGGCCATTCAATGCTGCGCTATATATACTATGGGCCATTCAATGCTGCGCTATATGGGCCTCTCAATGCTGCATTATATATACTATGGGCCATTCAATGCTGCGCTATTTATACTATGGGCCATGCAATGCTGCGCTATATGGGCCTCTCAATGCTGCATTATATATACTATGGGCCATTCAATGCTGCGCAACTATGGGCCATTCAATGCTGCATTATATATACTATGGGCCATTCAATGATGCGCAACTATGGGCCATTCAATGCTGCATTATATATACTATGGGCATTCAATGATGCGCAACTATGGGCCATTCAATGCTGCATTATATATACTATGGGCCATTCAATGCTGCGCTATATATACTATGGGCCATGCAATGCTGCGCTATATATACTATGGGCCATGCAATGCTGCGCTATATGGGCCTCTCAATGCTGCATTATATATACTATGGGCCATTCTATGCTGCGCTATATATACTATGGGCCATTCAATGCTGCGCTATATACTAGAATGGACCTCTCAATGCTGCCCTATATATACTATGGGCCATGCAATGCTACGCTATATGGGCCTCTCAATGCTGCATTATATATACTATGGGCCATTCAATGCTGCGCTATATACTAGAATGGGCCTCTCAATGTTGCCCTATATATACTATGGGCCATTCAATGCTGCGCTATATACTAGAATGGACCTCTCAATGCTGCCCTATATATACTATGGGCCATTCAATGCTGCGCTATATGGGCCTCTCAATGCTGCATTATATATACTATGGGCCATTCAATGCTGCGCTATATATACTATGGGCCATGCAATGCTGCGCTATATGGGTCTCTCAATGCTGCATTATATATACTATGGGCAATTCAATGCTGCGCTATATATACTATGGGCCATTCAATGCTGCGCTATATGGGCCTCTCAATGCTGCATTATATATACTATGGGCCATTCAATGCTGCGCTATATATACTATGGGCCATGCAATGCTGCGCTATATGGGCCTCTCAATGCTGCATTATATATACTATGGGCCATTCAATGCTGCGCAACTATGGGCCATTCAATGCTGCATTATATATACTATGGGCCATTCAATGATGCGCAACTATGGGCCATTCAATGCTGCATTATATATACTATGGGCCATTCAATGCTGCGCTATATATACTATGGGCCATGCAATGCTGCGCTATATATACTATGGGCCATGCAATGCTGCGCTATATGGGCCTCTCAATGCTGCATTATATATACTATGGGCCATTCTATGCTGCGCTATATATACTATGGGCCATTCAATGCTGCGCTATATACTAGAATGGGCCTCTCAATGTTGCCCTATATTACTATGGGACATTCAATGCTGCACCATATACTAGAATGGGCCAGGAGCGTTTAAATGCCCTCTCTCTGTTATGTATTGAAAATAGATTGCTGAATGAGCTTAATCTTGATTCTACAATTGAGGAATTTGCAAGCATAACATAACAGACTTTCTATATCCACTGTATTTATATTAGGCATGTATCATATATTTACTTTGTTTTATATCTTTTACGTTACATTTTGGCCTTTGTGAATTGCCGTGTTTGGCCCCACCCCTTGCCCCGCCCCTTGCCCGCCCCTTCAGCTCCAGGCCCATCATGTTCTTAATCCGACCCATGTATATATATGTATATATATATATATATATATATATAACCAGGTTTTTAAATACATCAGATAGGGATTACATACATTAGTCAGGGACTGCTCTAATATGGGTATACCTTGACGATTGGTAGAGCATCTTAATATACATTTTTTCCAAAAAAAAGGATTAACCAAATACCCTTTTTTTTATTGCCACTTGCCATTTACTGTTATATTATATTCTTTTTGCAACTGAGTATTTTTGGTTTACTGTGCTTTTTTTGTGTGTTTAGGCCTGGTTGGCAAGTAGCAATATTATAGATGGGGGATTTTGGAAAAGGCTTTGATAGTACCTGAGTGACATGGAAATTTTTGTACACTACCACTAAACATGTACTTTGTCACCAAAATCTGGTCATCCTCTACTGCAAGGATTCTGAGAGAAGGTGATGGACTTCTGTACACAAAGAATTGTATCCAAGGCGCCAGACCGATCCCGTGATTAATTCTTTATTGGTTGAAACAAAGTCATCAGTAACAAATCATCAGTAACACCCAGTCCCAAAATTAACTGGAGAGCTAGTGACTGAATCTCCTGAGCATAGGTCAGAATTGACAGCCGACTCTTGCTCAGTATAGCAGAGACCATAGCCTCTGCTCCCTGGTGATGCTTCGTTTGACTATTCCAGCATGCACTGGGATTCTGAAATGAAGCTTCATCAGTGGTAGTAGTAAAAAAAATTAAAGCAGTTAGAGTAGAGAGGGAACAGTTGGACATTTTTAAAGAAAATGTATTAGAAAAGTGATTAGATTATTATGTTAAAGAAATGGGCAGTTAGGATATAAAGTAGGTTTTACTTTTAGTCCACCCCTTTAGTCTCTTGATTTATTAATAATGAAATAAGACCAGTGTGCCTTCAATGTCCAAAATAGCTGTGTTTTTAAGGGGTTAAAGAAACCGTTTGTGCTTCGGGACTTTGTCAGGCCCTCATTCACTTTCTTTTTTCTTTTTTTTTTCTTTTTTTTTTTTTACATATACCTATGTTAATTTATTTTTTTTGTTTCGGTGAGGGCAGAGGCACTGTTGTGATGTGGTTGATACCATTGGTCAGTCGGGCCTAACCACAGATTTTCCATGTTGAATAAATTGGTTCACGCTGTTTTTTAAATAGAATGAAAGCTTTTTTTTATGTTAAATTATGCAAAAGCTACACTCAGTCAACTGTTTGGCATTTTTTGGCAGCGTTAACTATGTCACAACAGGACCATCCAGCCTTCCCCTTATTATTTGTATCTCAATTAATGCTGTTGTCCTTTCTACATTTAGTTTGTTAATTCATTCGGCTGTGTCTGAATGGAGAACTTGTCTTCAGAAAATTCAACTTAAAGATGCAATTCACAGTATTACGTAAGAAAAACTTTTGTGCTAATCACATTTTTTTAATTTATGATATTATCTTAAGAAATCAGATTAGTTAAAGGAAGACTTCCAGTTGAATTGTAGAATTGACTATTATTGGTTCATGTGGATCGCCCGCCAGGGCAGTAGGGATACTCTGTACCGGGCTGCTTCTTAAAGGGACAGTTTCACGGCAGCAGTGACCCAGTCCGTGACCCTGGGTGTCCAATAAAAGGGGAGGATGATGAAAAAGGGGAAAAATAAAGAGTTTGTAATAAAGTGTTTGTGACATCACCTGTGGTACTCTGCAATAAAGATCTTAGCCGGTGCTGCAGATTGTCCACTGGGACTGTTGTTGATGCAGCAGAGTTGGCTCAGCCCTCCACAGGCAGAGTTATGTCCCAGGTCAGTTAGAATGATAAAGGTGATGTTGAAGGTGAGTGTGGTGCAGGGCAGGTGACGCAGGATAATTCAGGACAGCGGGGTGCAGTTTCCAATGCTTTACTCACACTTAACTAATGCGCAGATGTCCCCTTGGTGCCGTACCCTCCAGGTGAGGGGGTCCAGCAAACTCCCAGGTAGATCAGGATACACCTTTGCAGGACTCCCTTCAATATGTTCCTTTCCTGGCCGTCTTAATGTGCTGGCTTTCTGCCCTTCCTGCCCAGCAACAACACAATCATTGTCCCAAGCCAGCAGCCGCGGACCTTGTCGGGCGACGTTCTCTAAGTCCCCTTGCTCCTTTATGGCTGCCTTTTCGGAGAATAATTGTGGATGTAGCTGAAGCACATAAAGACACCTCACGCTTGCTAGCTGAGTCTTGTAGTCCTCCACTTGGCTTGGGGGCCGGTACCCCACTGCGACCTTGTCCCTCCACTACTGGATCAGGCCCCACGGATTGATCTCTCACTTTCTGTGCCCCTAGGACCACTTCTGTCCTTCTGGGAGCTTCTTTCTGTCTCTTACTAATCTCTTTCCTTGTCCAGGGACAAGCTCCTCACAGCTTGAGCTCCCTGTTATGTTTTGGTAGCTGAGGAGAGCAGGCAAAAACGGCAATACACCAGAGAGGTTGGAATCTACTGGATTGCAGTACCCTGACTAACCACCACAACTAAAGGCAGCCGTGGAGCGTACCTGCGTTGGTCCTAGATGCCTCGTCACAGCCTGAGAAGCTAACTACACCTAAAGATAGAAAGAGGAAAACTATCTGCCCCGGAGCAGATCCCAAAGAACATAGGAAGCCCCCAAACATGTAATGACGGTTAGACAAGAGGAAATACAAACACAGACAGAAAATAGTATGAGCAAACGCTGGGGCCCAATCTTCCTTGACAGAAAAGGATAGGAAGGACACTTACTGCAATCCCAAAAAACCCTAAAAAGTACCAACTCTACTAATTACAAAACACCTGAGATCACACGACCTCTACCACCTAAATTAGTTCTCTGGTGTAACAAAACTAAGCCGCAGCCACTGAAAAAACTGGAAAAGGCAAATGAACAAATAACAGAGGCTCAGATAAACTGAGAGGAGCACAAGCCCCCCGGAGGGGACCTGGCTGACCTCCACAAGAGTGCAGGAAACAATGCAAAAAGCAAGCACAGAAATAAAAACAGAAAATGTCTTATCTGAGAGCAGGAGAAGAGGCAAGATTCAGCAGGCTTCCAAGTGAACCAGGAACAACAGCAGTTAGACAAGAAAAATTGATCACCGGCAACCCTGATGGGAGGGAACCTCCCTTATATAGGACCAGTCTGTAACTCCTGATTGCCAATCTTCACTAAATGGTTCAGCACTGTCAGCAACCACCAGAGGGAGCTTCTGCTCAGAACTCATCTCCAACACATTCACAACAGTACCCCTCTGAGTAGGGGTCACCGAACCCTCACTTGGGCAACCAGGTCGGTCAGGATGAGCTCTGATACGCACGGATCAGTCTCCTAGCATGGATGTCCGAAGCAAACACCCAAAAATTGTCCTCCTGACCATAACCTCTCCACTTAACCAAATACTGGAGTTTCCGTCTAGAAAAACGAGAATCCAATATTTTCTCAACCACATACTCCAGATTGCCCTCAACCAAAACAGGGTCAGGAGGCGCAGCCATAGGAATCACTGGCTCGACAAACCTCTTTAATAAGGACTTGTGGAACACGTTATGGATCTTAAATGTCCCTGGAAGAAGTAAACGAAAGGAAACAGGATTAAGAATCTCCATGATCTTATAAGGTCCAATGAATCTAGGCTTAAACTTAGGAGATGCAACTCTCATAGGGATATTTCTTGAGGACAACCAGACCAAGTCCCCCACTTCAAACCGAGGACCATCAGTCCTATGCCGGTTGGCAAACCACTGGGCCCTTTCCTGAGAGAGGGACAACCTCTCCACTACCTGGTCCCAAATCGGCTGCATACGCTCCACAACAGAGTCAACACCCGGACAGACAGAAGCCTCCGTCTGTCCCGAAGAAAATCGAGGGTGAAACCCAAAATTGCAGAAAAATGGAGACATCAAAGTGGCAGAGCTAGCCCTATTATTATGAGCAAACTCAGCCAAAGGCAAAAAAGAGACCCAGTCATCCTGATCAGCAGACACAAAGCATCTCAGATAGGTCTCCAATGTCTGGTTTGTTCTCTCAGTTTGTCCATTGGTCTGAGATGAAAAGCCGAGGAGAAAGACAATTGAACACCAAGTTTAGAACAAAAAGTTCTCCAAAATCTGGAAACAAACTGGACTCCTCTGTCAGACACAATGTTCTCAGGAATGCCGTGTAACCGAACCACGTGCTGAAGGAACAAAGGCACCAATTCAGAGGAGGAAGGCAACTTAGGTAATGGCACAAGATGTATCATTTTGGAAAACCTATCACAAATCACCCAGATAACGGTCATTCTCTGAGAAACAGGGAGGTCGGAAATGAAATCCATAGAGATATGGGTCCATGGTCTCTTGGGCACAGGCAATGGCATCAACAAACCACTAGAGCGAAAGCAAGGTTTGGAGCGAGAGCAAGTCCCGCAGGACTGCACAAATTCCTTGACGTCACGAGACAAAGTAGGCCACCAAAAGGACCGACTAACCAAGTCTCTGGTACCAAAAATTCCGGGATGACCGGCCAACGCGGAACAATGAATCTCAGACATCACACTCTTTTTCCACCGGTCTGGGACAAACAATTTCCCAATAGGGCAGCGCTCGGGTTTATCCTCCTGACACCCTTCCAGAGCCAGTCTCAAATTGGGCGAGATGGCGGAAAGAACTACACCTTCTTTCAAAATAACAGCAGGATCAGATAACTCAGGAGAGTCCGCAAGGAAACTCCTCGATAGGGCATCCGCCTTAACATTCTTAGTGCCAGGAAGAAAGGAAACCACAAAATTAAAACGTGTGAAAAACAAGGCCCACCTGGCCTGTCTAGGATTAAGTCGCTTGGCTGATTCCAGATAAACCAGATTCTTATGGTCCGTGAGGACCACCACCTGATGTTTGGCTCCCTCCAGCCAATGTCTCCACTCTTCAAAAGCCCACTTCATGGCCAATAACTCCCGATTACCCACGTCATAATTACGTTCAGTTGGAGAAAATTTTCGAGAGAAAAAGGCACAAGGGTTACTTTTAGAGGTCTCTGGATCTCTTTGGGACAAAACGGCACCTGCCCCAATTTCAGAGGCATCAACCTCCACCTGAAATGGCAGAGAAACATCAGGCTGCCGTAGAACAGGAGCAGAAGTGAATCTCTGCTTAAGTTCCTGAAACGCAGAGACTGCCTCAGGAGGCCAATTCACCACATCAGAACCCTTTTTTGTCAAATCAGTCAATGGTTTAACAATAACAGAGAAATTACCAATAAATTTACGATAAAAATTGGCAAAACCCAAGAATCTCTGAAGAGCCTTTAATGAAGTAGGTTGGACCTAATCACAGATGGCCTGAACCTTGACCGGGTCCATTTCAATAACAGATGGGGACAAAATGAATCCCAGAAATGAGATCCTCTGTATGCCAAAAAGACACTTTGATCCCTTCACATACAGAGCATTCTCTCTCAAAATCTGGAACACAGTCCGAACATGTTTCACATGAGAGTCCCAGTCATTGGAAAAAATCAAGATATCATCCAAATAAACAATCAGAAATTTATCCACAAAATCCCTGAAAATGTCATTCATGAAGGACTGGAAGACAGATGGAGCATTAGTGAGCCCAAAGGGCATCACTAGGTACTCAAAATGCCCCTCTGGGGTATTGAATGCCGTCTTCCATTCATCCCCGTGCTTAATGCGAATAAGGTTATACGCCCACCTGAGGTCAAGCTTGGTAAACCAAGTAGCACTTTTCACCCTGGAAAACAGGTCAGAAAAAGGGTAACGGATATTGATATTTCACAGTGATATTGTTCAAGAGACGATAATCAATACACGGCCTTAATGAACCATCCTTTTTGGCCACGAAGAAAAAACCGGCACCCAAGGGTGAAGAGGATGGTCTGATATGACCCTTCTCCAAAGACTCCTTGATATAAGACCGCATAGCGTCATGTTCAGGTACAGACAAGTTAAAAAGGCGACCCTTAGGGAATTTACTACCAGGCACTAAATTCAATAGCGCAGTCATAGCTCCTATGGGGGGCAAGGATAACGATTTACTTTCGCTAAACACATCAGAAAAACAGTCAAAAAGTCAGGAACATCCTGACCTGGGGAGAGGCAGAAAAAAAGGAGTGTTAGCATTAACACATTGGCATCCCAACTGGTTACAGACACAGATTTCCAATCCAAAACAGGATTATGAGACTGTAACCAAGGGAAACCTAGTACAATAATGTCATGCAGATAACAGCACTAAAAATTTGCAACTCTCCTGATGATCAGGTTCAACCTCATTATCACCTAGTAAGAACGGGGTTTATTCTCAGCCAAAGGGGTAGAATCAATCCCCAGTAGGGGAATAGACCTCCGTAGGGATACAAGGGAAACCCACAACATTTAGCAAAATCAAAATCCATCAGTTAATAGCTGCTCCCGAATCAACAAAAGCCTGAGCAGAAAATGTGACAGGGAGCAAATCAGGGTAACAGTCAACAGAAATTTAGTCTGAACACTACCCAAGACAACTGAGCGTGCAAAACGTCTTCCCCCTTAGGCAGACTGAAAATTCATGAGAGGCATCACCACAGTAGAAACATAACCCATTGCGTTTTCGGAAACTCATGACGCTGTGCCCAGAATCCACTTATCACACTGCATTGGTTCAGACTGGTTCACAAAGGCAACACTATTCCACGCATACCTCTACGCTCACGCAAACGTCTGTCAATTGAATCGCTAATGACATAGAATCATTGAGACCAAGGGAGCAGGGAAACCCACCATAACATCTTTTACATTCTCTGACAGACCCTCCGAAAAAGGGTTGCCAAAGCATCATCATTCCATTTGGTCAGGACTGCCCACTTACGAAAATTTCTGACAGTATAATCAGCGCCTCAAGCCCCTGATTAATGCCAACAAGGTTTTTTCAGCTTGACATGACATTAGGTTCATCGTACAATAACCCCAAAGCCAAAAAAATGCATCGACATTACTCAAAACGGTCCCCAGTGTCAGGGAAAAAGCCCAATCCTGAGGATCGCCGCGCAGGAGAGAGATGACAGTTTGAACCTGCTGGCTGCAATTTTCTGAGGACTTAGGTTTTAAGGCAAAAAACAACTTACAGTTATTTTTGAAATTCAGAATTTAGCTCGATCCCCCAAAAAAAAATCTGGCATGGGATCCTAGGTTCACAACCGGCAACCTAGCAAGATAGGTAGCAATACTCGAACTTCAGTGCAAGCTGATCCACACGGCCAACAAACTGTGCAAGCTCCATTGAGAGAAAAAAAAAAATCCTCCTCAGCACTCAGAGAAACAGAGGAAAAAAAAATGCAACAAACAGAAAAAAAAAATCTCTGACAACTCCTGACTTTTTTTTTTTTTTTTACACTATTTTCCCTTCTGTGAGTACCATATAATTTTCAGTTTGGCCGGTGATACTGTTATGTTTTGGTAGCTGAGGAGAGCAGCAAAAACGGCAATACACCAGAGAGGTTGGAATCTACTGATTGCAGTACCCTGACTAACCACCACAACTAAAGGCACCTGGAGCGTACTTACGTTGGTCCTAGACGCCTCGTCACAGCCTGAGAAGCTAACTACACTAAAGAAGAAAGAGGAAACTATCTGCCCCGGAGCAGATCCCCAAAGAACATAGGAAGCCCCAAACATGTAATGACGGTAGACAAGAGAAATACAAACACAGACAGAAAATAGTATGAGCAAACGCTGGGGCCCAATCTTCCTTGACAGAAAAGGGATTAGGAAGGACACTTACGCAATCCCAAAAAACCCTAAAAAGTACCAACTCTACTAATTTACAAAAACACCTGAATCACCTCATACCACCTAAATTAGTTCTCTGGTGTAACAAAACTAAGCCCACCACTGAAAAAATGGAAAAGGCAAATAACAAATAAAGAGGTCAGAAAACTAAGGAGCACAAGCCCCCCCGGGGGGACCTGCTGACCTCCACAAGAGTGCAGGAACAATGCAAAAAGCAAGCACAGAAATAAAAACAGAAAATGTCTTTATCTGAGGCAGAGAAAGGCAAGATTCAGCAGCCTTCCAAGTGAACAAGGAACAACAAAGTTAGACAAGAAACAATTGACCCGGCAACCCGATGGGGGAACCTCCCTTATAAGGACCAGTCTGTAACTTGATTGCCAAATCTTCATAAAGTTCGCCGTCAGCAAACCACCAGAGGGAGCTTTGCTCAAAACCATCCCAACACATTCACAACGCTCCCCCCCCTGTTCTGACTGACTCTAACAGTCCCTTCCGCTCCTAAGCTCCCCCCCCTACTTCAACCTTCTCCACCCACCCCCAGCACCCTTTTCTACCATCCAAATAGGTCTCCTCCCTTGGGTTACGCCTAGGTACCCTGACTGGTATTGGGTTGGGTTCGAATGTAAGAGTCCTGGGAGTGTCTTCCTTACCTGGAGTGGGATACCAACCTCTGGATGAGGTGCGTACCCCCTTGCGACTGACCCTCGGGGGCGCCACACCTGTATAGCCATGGTCCATCGGTCCCTTTCCCAAGGGTGTTCCTGCTTTACAAAATGCTGCAGGCTTACATTCATGGGTACATAGGATGCTGGTTTTATGTCCTAAGATTAAGCTCCCACCAGAGTTTTTGATGATGCATAAAGTGGATGGGATATATAAAATCTCCTGCTAAAATTGGTATTTTTTATTAATGCTCGTAAATGACCTGCATTGGTTTTTTAATCACAAATTGTCAATTTCTCTTGCAGGTACGATATATTTTATGTGCGCTTTTCCCATATAATTTCTTTGATGCGGAAAAGACCCACAGTTTTTTCCCACTACTTTTTCAATAGGCTTTGTTAAAGCCAAAAACCGGAAGTATAAAACAAAGCACGTATTTAAAACATGACAAACCATTACTTGTTTTCTTTTTATTACCCTAACATTGTTGAGGTAGGCAAAGACGCTAAGTTTTGAAATGCGGCTTTTTTTTGTTTGTTTTCCTAGAGTTTTTTTTTTCGTTTTTGTTTGGGCAAATCCTGAACTGTTTTTCACCTTTTCTGTTTTGGAACGTTTTTTTTACACATTTTGCAATGTTTTTTGGACATATTTTCTACTCCATTCAACTTCAAAAAATGTGCTCCCTTCAGGGCCATCTTTTAAGATTTCCCATTGCTTCTAATAATATTAAAGCTTTCCTAGATGGAAATGCCTAAGAAAAGGTCAAGTTACTTCTTTTAACCATTTGTTTATTTGAAACTGAAGCTTTAAGACGCTCAAAGGTTAAACATACTGACACAAGTCAATTTTAAATACTGTTTTTTAATTTTTCTTTTGAGTGTTT